>CM060969.1:74893370-76110870 GCA_030765045.1 Tenodera sinensis
AGCAATAGCAATAGCAATAGCAATAGCAATAGCAATAGCAATAGCAATAGCAATAGCAATAGCAATAGCAATAGCAATAGCAATAGCAATAGCAATAGCAATAGCAATAGCAATAGCAATAGCAATAGCAATAGCAATAGCAATAGCAATAGCAATAGCAATAGCAATAGCAATAGTAATAGTAATAGTAATAGTAATAGTAATAATAATAGTAATAATAATAGTAATAATAATAGTAATAATAATAGTAATAATAATAGTAATAATAATAGTAATAATAATAATAATAATAATAATAATAATAATAATAATAATAATAATAATAATAATAATAATAATAATAATAATTATAGGTGCAATAGCACCTATACTAACGTACGGTTCACCAGTCTGGGAACAGGCACTAGAGAGGAAGAAAAATATAAAGATACTTCAGAGAACACAGAGAATAATTAATATCAAAATTGCCAAAGCATACAGAACCATATCTTTTGATGCGTCATGTGTAGTAGCTGGAGTGAAGCCTATCTATATTAAAATAGCAGAAGCAGCAAAACTATACAAGATAACACATGGAATGACACCAGAATCGTCATATTATGATGCACCCTTACATATAGCAAAATGGCCCCATCCAGCGGAGTGTATTCCTATGGAAGAAGTCATTGAAGGAAAATATTATGAAATAGAAATCTTCACAGACGGTAGTAAAATCCATGGAAAAGTTGGAGCTGCAGCAGTAATATTTAAACACGGAGAAATTATACATAAAATCAAGGCTAAATTACATGACAGATGCTCCAATAACCAGGCAGAGCAAGTGGCAATCATTAGAGGATTAGCAACACTTCAGGATATGAACATAAGTGTACAAGAAAGAATAACTGCAGTGTATACAGATAGCAAAATTACCCTAGATCTAATCAGAAATAATTCAAAACATAATAAATTAATAGAAGAAATTCAAAAGAATCTCAAAAGCCTTAAAGAACAGAAGTGGATCATACATTTTGCCTGGATCAAAGCACATGCTGGATATCTTGGCAATGAATTAGCTGATAAACTAGCTAAGGAGGCTGCGATTGATAATGCTACGGACTATGTGTACAACAAAAAACCAAAAACAACATATGTCAGTGAAATCCAAGAACAAGGGATGCAGAAGTGGCAAGAAGAGTGGACTAATACAACGAAAGGAGCAGCCTGCAAGGAGTTCATCCCATCAGTTGTTCGAAGAATGAGCACACAAATTAACTTGAATTTCACACTGACAGCAATGATTACGGGACACGGACTAACTAAATCCTACTTACACCGGCTGGGAATAATACAGGACTCTAGATGCATCTGTCTACAAGAAGAGCAAACAGTAGAACATCTGATATATCGATGTGGCAAACTAAATCAGCAAAGGGAAGTAATGAAGAAAGCCATTGAATCTAATAACAACAAATGGCCAGTGACTAAAGAGCAGCTAATCACAAACAACATAAGGGCTTTCAAAACATTTATTCAAAGCATTAATTTTGGTGAATTAAAATAGTATATTCCAACTGCTAATAGGAAGATAGTGGAAGTGATATGGTGTAGTGATATAAAATAAACAAAGGACCAGATATAAATACAGCAAGTTCAATTTAAAGGACAACTGGAAGATAGTAGAAGTGATAGTGACAGTGAATATAGAAATAAATGTAATAGGTATCAATGTAATAGCATGTAGTATCGCTTACTGCGATGGGGCATGCTTGTTATAGCTAATAAATAAAAAAAAAAATAATAATAATAATAATAATAATAATAGTAATAGTAATAGTAATAGTAATAGTAATAGTAATAGTAATAGTAATAGTAATAGTAATAGTAATAGTAATAGTAATAGTAATAGTAATAGTAATAGTAATAGTAATAGTAATAGTAATAGTAATAGTAATAGTAATAGCAATAGCAATAGCAATAGCAATAGCAATAGCAATAGCAATAGCAATAGCAATAGCAATAGCAATAGCAATAGCAATAGCAATAGCAATAGCAATAGCAATAGCAATAGCAATAGCAATAGCAATAGCAATAGCAATAGCAATAGCAATAGCAATAGCAATAGCAATAGCAATAGCAATAGCAATAGCAATAGCAATAGCAATAGCAATAGCAATAGCAATAGCAATAGCAATAGCAATAGCAATAGCAATAGCAATAGCAATAGCAATAGCAATAGCAATAGCAATAGCAATAGCAATAGCAATAGCAATAGCAATAGCAATAGCAATAGCAATAGCAATAGCAATAGCAATAGCAATAGCAATAGCAATAGCAATAGCAATAGCAATAGCAATAGCAATAGCAATAGCAATAGCAATAGCAATAGCAATAGCAATAGCAATAGCAATAGCAATAGCAATAGCAATAGCAATAGCAATAGCAATAGCAATAGCAATAGCAATAGCAATAGCAATAGCAATAGCAATAGCAATAGCAATAGCAATAGCAATAGCAATAGCAATAGCAATAGCAATAGCAATAGCAATAGCAATAGCAATAGCAATAGCAATAGCAATAGCAATAGCAATAGCAATAGCAATAGCAATAGCAATAGCAATAGCAATAGCAATAGTAATAGTAATAGTAATAATAATAGTAATAATAATAGTAATAATAATAGTAATAATAATAGTAATAATAATAGTAATAATAATAGTAATAATAATAGTAATAATAATAGTAATAATAATAGTAATAATAATAGTAATAATAATAGTAATAATAATAATAATAATAATAATAATAATAATAATAATAATAATTATAGGTGCAATAGCACCTATACTAACGTACGGTTCACCAGTCTGGGAACAGGCACTAGAGAGGAAGAAAAATATAAAGATACTTCAGAGAACACAGAGAATAATTAATATCAAAATTGCCAAAGCATACAGAACCATATCTTTTGATGCGTCATGTGTAGTAGCTGGAGTGAAGCCTATCTATATTAAAATAGCAGAAGCAGCAAAACTATACAAGATAACACATGGAATGACACCAGAATCGTCATATTATGATGCACCCTTACATATAGCAAAATGGCCCCATCCAGCGGAGTGTATTCCTATGGAAGAAGTCATTGAAGGAAAATATTATGAAATAGAAATCTTCACAGACGGTAGTAAAATCCATGGAAAAGTTGGAGCTGCAGCAGTAATATTTAAACACGGAGAAATTATACATAAAATCAAGGCTAAATTACATGACAGATGCTCCAATAACCAGGCAGAGCAAGTGGCAATCATTAGAGGATTAGCAACACTTCAGGATATGAACATAAGTGTACAAGAAAGAATAACTGCAGTGTATACAGATAGCAAAATTACCCTAGATCTAATCAGAAATAATTCAAAACATAATAAATTAATAGAAGAAATTCAAAAGAATCTCAAAAGCCTTAAAGAACAGAAGTGGATCATACATTTTGCCTGGATCAAAGCACATGCTGGATATCTTGGCAATGAATTAGCTGATAAACTAGCTAAGGAGGCTGCGATTGATAATGCTACGGACTATGTGTACAACAAAAAACCAAAAACAACATATGTCAGTGAAATCCAAGAACAAGGGATGCAGAAGTGGCAAGAAGAGTGGACTAATACAACGAAAGGAGCAGCCTGCAAGGAGTTCATCCCATCAGTTGTTCGAAGAATGAGCACACAAATTAACTTGAATTTCACACTGACAGCAATGATTACGGGACACGGACTAACTAAATCCTACTTACACCGGCTGGGAATAATACAGGACTCTAGATGCATCTGTCTACAAGAAGAGCAAACAGTAGAACATCTGATATATCGATGTGGCAAACTAAATCAGCAAAGGGAAGTAATGAAGAAAGCCATTGAATCTAATAACAACAAATGGCCAGTGACTAAAGAGCAGCTAATCACAAACAACATAAGGGCTTTCAAAACATTTATTCAAAGCATTAATTTTGGTGAATTAAAATAGTATATTCCAACTGCTAATAGGAAGATAGTGGAAGTGATATGGTGTATATGGTGTAGTGATATAAAATAAACAAAGGACCAGATATAAATACAGCAAGTTCAATTTAAAGGACAACTGGAAGATAGTAGAAGTGATAGTGACAGTGAATATAGAAATAAATGTAATAGGTATCAATGTAATAGCATGTAGTATCGCTTACTGCGATGGGGCATGCTTGTTATAGCTAATAAATAAAAAAAAAAAATAATAATAATAATAATAATAATAATAATAATAATAATAATAATAATAATAATAATAATAATAATAATAATAATAATAATAATAATAATAATAATAATAATAATAATAATAATAATAATAATAATAATAATAATAATAATAATAATAATAATAATAATAATAATAATAATAATAATAATAATAATAATAATAATAATAATAATAATAATAATAATAATAATAATAATAATAATAATAATAATAATAATAATAATAATAATAATAATAATAATAATAATAATAATAATAATAATAATAATAATAATAATAATAATAATAATAATAATAATAATAATAATAATAATAATAATAATAATAATAATAATAATAATAATAATAATAATAATAATAATAATACTAATACTAATAATAATAATAATACTAATAATACTAATAATACTAATAATACTAATAATACTAATAATACTAATAATACTAATAATACTAATAATACTAATACTAATACTAATACTAATACTAATACTAATACTAATACTAATACTAATACTAATACTAATACTAATACTAATACTAATACTAATACTAATACTAATACTAATACTAATACTAATACTAATACTAATACTAATACTAATACTAATACTAATACTAATACTAATACTAATACTAATACTAATACTAATACTAATACTAATACTAATACTAATACTAATACTAATACTAATACTAATACTAATACTAATACTAATACTAATACTAATACTAATACTAATACTAATACTAATACTAATACTAATACTAATACTAATACTAATACTAATACTAATACTAATACTAATACTAATACTAATACTAATACTAATACTAATACTAATACTAATACTAATACTAATACTAATACTAATACTAATACTAATACTAATACTAATACTAATACTAATACTAATACTAATACTAATACTAATACTAATACTAATACTAATACTAATACTAATACTAATACTAATACTAATACTAATACTAATACTAATACTAATACTAATACTAATACTAATACTAATACTAATACTAATACTAATACTAATACTAATACTAATACTAATACTAATACTAATACTAATACTAATACTAATACTAATACTAATACTAATACTAATACTAATACTAATACTAATACTAATACTAATACTAATACTAATACTAATACTAATACTAATACTAATACTAATACTAATACTAATACTAATACTAATACTAATACTAATACTAATACTAATACTAATACTAATACTAATACTAATACTAATACTAATACTAATACTAATACTAATACTAATACTAATACTAATACTAATACTAATACTAATACTAATACTAATACTAATACTAATACTAATACTAATACTAATACTAATACTAATACTAATACTAATACTAATACTAATACTAATACTAATAATAATACTAATAATAATACTAATAATAATACTAATAATAATACTAATAATAATACTAATAATAATACTAATAATAATACTAATAATAATACTAATAATAATACTAATAATAATACTAATAATAATACTAATAATAATACTAATAATAATACTAATAATAATACTAATAATAATACTAATAATAATACTAATAATAATACTAATAATAATACTAATAATAATACTAATAATAATACTAATAATAATACTAATAATAATACTAATAATAATACTAATAATAATACTAATAATAATACTAATAATAATACTAATAATAATAATAATAATAATAATAATAATAATAATAATAATAATAATAATAATAATAATAATAATATGATGATGATAAATTGGTGTTATTGAAAGTGTACCGCGAGAGTCCACCGGCAGTAACATCTGGCCGCGGGACGCAACCCGTAAACCCCGCAACACCACTTCAACCACTAGCTTCTGTGAAGAATATGTAACATGGTGCGACCGTCAAAAATAGCAAATAAATTCACCCGACATTTCTTTAGATTCTTAGAAGACCAGTCTTGTCTTACAATAGAAGTGAAACATTTAGTTGGACGAATCCATGTGTTAAACAGAATTTCAGAAGGTAGTCACATTCCATTATATTTCAAAGAATTTTTAGATTTTCAGGTTCTGAAACAGGATTCTCTTAATAAGAATAATGCAATAAAAGTAGCGAAAAATGACAGATAACTGGATAAGTTCTTAACTGATTTGAAATTGACTCCAATTTATAAACTGATGCCCTAGCAGACAAAAATGTCTAAAACTGCAGAAAGAATTACGCTTAAGGGATTTAATTTTTCTAAAAATATCATGAGCCACGTACATGAGCTAACTAGCCCATCGCTAAATTTGTTTAACTTATGTTATTATTAGCAGAATCCCCAGTTGCACTTATATTATTGCGTTATATAAGGAAATTCTTCTCTTCGCCTCCCTGTTTCTCTTCTTCTGTTCTGTCTCATTCAGCCGGTTTCCCATCTTTTCGCTCTCCCGCTTACTATCTCACTCCTCCCTTCCACAATCCCTTCATGCTCTCTCTCCCCTACATCTTAGATGTAAATAATGTGGCATTAGATAATAGTTTATTTAATCCTAGTTTATATTTTTAATTTCATAACAATTATACTACAAAAATTTTATTTTCAAGATATTACAAATATTTGCCTTAAAATATCTCAATTTCTATTTGTGTTTCAAAATAATAGAGTCTATCTTGTAGTTGCACAATAAAAATAGTTCCGATAATACAACTACTTTTCTGCTAGTGAATAAAATGTAAACAAAAATAAACTCTTAACACTGCACAGGGTACTCCATAATATTTCCATCATTCGTATTGTTTAACAATCCTTAGCACTATTCCATGCTCCCTTGACATTTTCTTAACTGATGACTCATTAAACACAGAACGACATATACCTACACAAAATAAACACGTAAACCACTGGAACACATTGAAACATCGAACAGAACAAAATAATATAGTAGTTTTAAGCTTGTGGTAACCCTGAACATGGTTACCAATACTGTGACCAATCCACCAGTGATAAAGCTGGTATAAATGATTAAATATTCGCCCTAATTTTTTAAATAACAAATCTTATCAAAGTGTTGTTATGTAGGTAGTATGAAACAAGGAAACATTTGCGAGATCATTCCGTTGTACAGGTATACTTTGATGTGTTTGTTTTGCATTCTTTTGGAGGTTTTACTTTGGGAGAACCTATTTTCTAAGTGGAACTTAAGGTATGTTTTATTCAAAGTTCCACAATTAATGGGCAAGGTTCTATTTTCAGATCATTATACACATTAGTATCGGATATTCGTGCAAAATAAATTATCAAAAAAGTATTATTTTTACAGCTCTGTGACGCAAACGCTCCTCTCCTTCGAAGACGTCGCCTTTAAGATCTATAAGATCTCGTGTTTGGTGTCCGAACTAGCTCTAGCAAGAGGTCTTAATCTCAGGGTATGCGCGAGTTATGATAGGAATGGAACCAAACGAAGAATCAACCAACAGATCACTTTATTTGTAAATTTCCAGATTTGTAGAGAACTGCCTACGATATTTAAATAGAATGTACTTTGTAACTTCAACTACAACGTTATAACACTTTAACTTTGTCACCCTTTAGCAACCGCCGAATTATGTATACGCGCTAGCTTACGTACAACTCCCAAGTTGCACGTGCGTTCTCTCGACTCGATTCAAGACGAGTGTGTCTTGCGTTGCATTTGTTTTTGCGCCAGCAACACGAAGGAAGCGATTTCCATTGGCTAACTTTAGAGTACGTCATGGTAAGATAGGAATCAGCCCGCTAAATGACTAAGGCTGAGTACAAATAACAATTGTAACCTTATCACTCATTTAAATCTGCCTAGGCTTCCATTCTTGAGACTTTAACATATTCAGCTTTATTACGTTTTCCCCTTAACTATTGACTAGAATCTCCTTTTGTTTCTTTCCATTATCAAATATATATATGGACATTATAATTTCGGTTTCATCTGCTATACAATTACAAGAGGTAAGGAAAATGCTTTCCTTCTGCAAGTCGCCAGACTATTATGCAACACGCGCTACACCACTCAGCAGCATGTGCGAAGGATGCACGCACTGCCAGCCTGAGTCTGACCTCTCATTTCTGAATATGTGCAACAGTTCATGAGTTAACACAGACGAAGCCACATAAAAGGTGCTCCGCAGTATGATTAGTGCTTAAAAGAATGAGTTCCTAGTCATCCAAGGCTTTCTCAAGGTTCAGTAAGTTTCAAGATTGTTCCTGTTAACGAGGTATCTTGGGTATGTGATACTAAACTAGAAAACAATTTTAAATTACCAGCGCAATAGCCCATAAGGGCCAAGGCTTACCGCCCGTCCGCTACGTCCGCGCCTCTGCCTACTACGGGCATCATGGGTGCGTGTAGTAATTGAGGGTGGGACGTGGTCAGCACCCCCAGCCCTCCCGGCCAGTTATGCAGTCTTCACGACCTGGGGTCACTACTTCTCCATCAAATAGTTCCTCAATTTGCCCCTCTGGGACATAACGAGGCTGAGTGCACTCCGTGAGAAAACTATATAGGTATTTTTAGACGTTCGGCGTAGACCCCATCGTCCGGTCTTCTGGTTGCAATCAGCCAACCCAATGTCTGGGCGTATAGCCGGAACACCCTGTCCAAGGGAACATAAATATGCGACCTAGTCCTCCAGATTGGGGCTTAGCGTACGGTCAAAAACTTTATCTTCTAAAAATAAAATCCGTTAAAAGCAAACAAAGAGCAATGGCCAGACGGTCCCAATGGTCGACGCACTCGCAAGGAAAACGGTCAATGATACATGGAACTTGGAACTTAAGAAGCATAAATGGGAAAGAAATACAACTTGTCTCATAATAACAAATAGAAAATAAGCGATGTTCAACTCGTGGGTGAAGAGAGGATCCCAGAACAGGCTTGGCGGAGGGAAGGAGTTCAAGGGGAAGACCTAGACGTTTCTGGGAAGATTGGATTGAAGAGATGTTGAAGGGAAAGGACTGCACATGAATGGATCAAAGAAGTTTGCAAGAGACCGTGGCAAATGGAAGGCTCTTTTAAGAACCTCGACACCGGATGGTACAAGAGGATCGACTAAATAAAGTAAAGTAATTTTATAGGCGTGGCGAATGACTTTGCTAGGATCTGAGCAAGTGAGGCCACGCTAATTGATGATGGGGGTAACGTCTCTGTTTTCTACTTGAAATAAACAAGACTCTGCTATTAATGCGGGCGTGCACTACAACTAATCACGGAAGTCAGGAACTTGACTTCCTATAGTCTTATAAATACAAAAGTGAACTCGACATAGTCATACGCCACATCTCTGTATTTCCGGTGGGTAGTAAATGTACGCTCATAGCGAGTCCACAAATGCTAGTTTGCGGTAGATGTTTACAGACCATTTTTTCTTTTACCGCATACTTTCAGGTTTTGTTCGCATTATCAGTTTTTATAAAGCTTTAGAAAATGTATTGTATGTTAAGCAGGCACAGCTTAAGGCTGATACCTCGCGTTCTGCAATCTATTGTGGCTACCGCAGCCCAGGAGGAACGGAGAGAGTGAAAGAATCACAGGAGGCTATTGCAGCAGGAGACAGGTGACGGAGATGTGCGACGGTCCCTGCAGTTCCAGCATCAAGGGCGCATCCCATTGCAGAAGCTGGCCAGCGAGGGCGATGAACGACCCTTCGACCAAGTAGCCTTCCAGTGTACACAGGGAGAACTCCTTCCTTTGAGCAACCATCCACGCTACTGTGTCATTACTCACTTCGTCGATACACAATGGGATTACAGGAGGTTGAAGTAATATTCAGATCTCTAAAAATCGAGCTATATACGCTGGTTTTCCTTTGCATGGCATCGCCATAAACATTCAATGATGACCAAGTACTTAAAATACAAAATTATTGGAAAATGCAAACCAAAAAAAATGAAAAATGGTTAATGTGACAGAAAATGAATGTAACATAGTGTTTTAACTAGATGTACAATTTGAGTCGTAGGTATTTTCTAACTCATGTGGTTTGCTAGTTACCTATAAAGTTATACAAAATTAATTTAGAATGATAGTTTTTATTGTAAAACACAGTGTGTCGTGGAGACTTTTTCTTCAAAATTTTCATTCACATTTTTAAAAGATACGAACCTGAAATACCAAGTGTACACACACACACACACACACACACACACACACACACACACACACACACACACACACACACCTACACACTCACACACACACACACCTACACACACCTACACACACCTACACACACCTACACACACCTACACACACCTACACACACCTACACACACACACACACACACACACACACAAAGACGTGCCAGATAGTTTTGGATTCAGGAAACCTCAAAACACGTATTCTCGTAGAAATCTCTAACATTTTTAGTTGGAATACAATGCCTAACATAGATACCGTAGTGCGCATCTCTCAACGACCACATTCCACGAAGTTGTAAACCTGTTCCTCATGCTTCTTTCGCTGCTAATGACATGAACACAATAAGGAGGGTCCTCTCAATATACTCTTAGCGAAAGAATCTGCTGTTGCCTAGTCGGTTACAGTTATGCATTCAGAGTGTTGTTAAAGATTCTGCTTGTTGAGTTACACCTCAGAGCGACCGAAGTAAAAGACATGCCAATACCGTCCACTCGACCAGTTAGCATTGTAAAAGTGGGATGAGGAAGGTCGTTAAGGCATAGGCAGTACTATAGAACAGCGATGTCCAACGTTTGCAAAAAGGGGAGGTTGGTTTGCGCCCTTCCACTACAGCGGCCAAATTATTATAGTAAACATATTTTAGAGCTTTTATTTTACAAAATAAGTAGATAATACAAATAAGGTGTTACAAATTATTTATTTTCTGAGTTTAGTATTTAGTTTTCATATCTTTAGCTTTGATTAGTGATTTGATTCGCTTAGGCATGCCTTCAATCAGTGTTTTACACTGATCTTTTATTTCATTATCATGAAACCAGATTTGAATCAGCTTTTCAGTCAATCCAGTCTTTGTTGTTATACTTATTTTTTTCTTGGCTATTGACCATATATTCTGTATAGGGTTCTTGTCAGGGATATTTCCAGGCCAATCGAGCAGCTTTAAATTATTTTCTTGCAGAAATGTGATTACCTTTTTTGCATTGTGACATGGAGCCACAAAGATATTGCATAAAGATATTTTAATTTTCCCCAAACCATTCTTTCAGTTGTGGTAGCAACCGGGTTTTCGGTACATTAATGTACTGATTATGTCTTATATTCAATTCTGGAAAATAAATGATATTTTAGCATAATCTTAGAATATTTTACATCAATTTATACGGCTTAATTTATCTCTTTGCACTTATCAGATGTCCAGTTTTGATGCTCCTTTGCACTTTGCAGCCATAGCAGGTGTTATTTTTGCTTTCTTGCGAGGTCGCCTTGCTGTTATCCACCATTAAACAGGTATCTTCTAACAGATCCTGCTGGTACAAGTGATCCGTATTTCTCTAATCTCTTGCATAATTCTTTGCTGGTAGATTTACGATTTGTTTCTGACAGATATTTCAGTTTTCGTATACCCCTTGGCGATAATTTCTTCTTTCGGCCACATTTTCCTGTTCGTTGTTGTGATTTAGTTTTATCAAAATCTTCATCTTGCTTTATTGTATGTATGGAATGCTGTGCTGTTTTCCACCCAAATGCTATTTTCTTGTTGTGTGTAACGCTTTTCAGCAAGCAGAACTCTTACCATGGCAATCTTTTTAGATGAAAGATCTGGTTTTCTCCCCATAACCTTAAAAAGCAATAATGCATAGTAATTCCATTTATGTATTCAGCAATTACATTAAATCAAATCTAATGCTTGCCAGTACCTACCCAACAATCAATACAACAATATGTATCACCACGTGTTCTAAACCCAAATGTATGAAGGCAAAACACAGCAAATAAGCAGAAAACTATAATGAAAAAACAACTGAGTAATACGTTAAATCTTTAACGGACCTTTATCTTGCACTGTGGCTAGGGTTATCACATCACCCGTTTTTACAGGGGACCACCCGTTTTTCAGACCCTTCTCCGACCCCCCGTTCAGTTTTCGAATATTTTGCGAAATCACCCGTTTTTTTAATTAACAGTATAAATATATTATTTGTTTATCACTTCAGTTCATTTTGAAAATGAAGTCACACGCCGCACTTTTAGCAATTGCTTTGTATGTCCTTTAGCGGGTCTTTGCTGAACTGTGCTTAAAGTTTACTGCACCTGTACTCCGCATCACTTTCTCTTCTTTTGTGTGTTCTGTGGTGAAGACGCCGTGAACTGTAAACAAGAGAAGCTTCAGGACAGTGGGACACAAAACAAAAAAAAAAAAAAACAAAAAAAAAAAAAAACAAAAAAAAAAAAAAAAAAACTATTTTTTGAGCCCTTCACACGTCCCACTGTCCTTAAAGGGCCAAAATGGTTTCCTGTCCTAATTTTAAACTTGCACGTATAATAATAATTATCTTTTGGCACCCTGATCTATATATGATATATCGGCAAAACTAGTCAGTCCAGGCTAAAACAAGAATATGTCGACTTTACGGTGAAGCTTCTCTTGTTTACAGTTCACGGCATAAAGGTAAAGGAAATTATTTGTAAATGTGATGATGGAAATTTAGCTAATATCTTTGAAAGTGATATGTATACTTTTTATACTGTTAGTTATAATTGGATGGCCCAATACAGTGGTATGTCTGTGTTTCAATGGATAACTATGGATAAGGAACCAGAGTAGAAAGCGGTGGAAAAAACTGTGTTATTTTTAAGAAGTGTTAACATTTGATGACTCTGCACCCTTTGTGAAATAAGTGCTTTAAGAACTTACCAGAAAATGAACTCTGCAACATTGGTAGGAAGTGTTGCCGAGAAATGGTACGAATACATGAGTAATAATGTTGTGTATAAAACAGCACTATTTTGCCATATTTGTACATAATGCAGCTGTAGAGAGAATATTTTCTCTGCTAAATGCTCAGTGGACAGATGAGCGAAGTAAGCTCGCTGCCGAAAATGTAAAGTTAGTGTTGATCATAACGTACAACATGAAAAATATAACTTGTGCTCAATGTTATGGCAGGATTATCTGTAAAAAGGATTTCCTGAAAAAGGTCAAAGGAAATGAAAAGTATGTGAAATTAATGTCGTTAACTGAATTCTCCCAGCTTTTTGATTGGATTGGATTGGATTTGGTTTAAGGGCGCTCAACTTCTAGGTCATCAGCGCCCTTAACAGACTCATGGCAATAGCCAGATATAAATTTCACTCAAAAAATAAAAATACTAGCAACAAGAAAAATATACAAGGTAAAAAGCAGTGGCAATAGCCAGATATGAAACAAGGTGATAAATATGTCCAAAATCAGAAACAGATAATTAAAAATTTTAAATCCTCAAATTTATATTGCACTGCGCTAAAAAATTAAAAACTCTATCAACCCCTGTTCTGTCGTCCGCTAGGACCTCTGCAAGTCTGGCAGGCAGCTGCAGAGAATCCCGAAGGTGCGCTAGAGAGCAACACTCTAGCAACACGTGGCGAACTGACAAAAGGTTGCAACACAGCGGACATAGAGGCGCAGGGTGCCTTTTAAGTAGGTAACCATGCGAAAAATTGCAGTGCCCTATTCTTAATCGAGCCAAACTAACCTCCTCGCGACGAGATGTGCGACAGGAAGTTACCCAGTTTATCGGAAGTTCTTTCACCTCTCTAAGCTTATTACCGCGGAGAGCTGACCACTCGTCGTGCCAGGACGACAGCACCGCTCTCCGCACTTCAAGCCTAAAGTCTTCCGAAGTAACACGTGAGATGGTAATACTGGGTTCCGTAGTTGCCATCTTTGCTGCTAAATCTGCCATTTCATTCCCCGGCAAACCTACGTGACCAGGAATCCATGCACACACCACGTCAACGCCAGAAGCGTGTAAAAC
Source organism: Tenodera sinensis (assembly GCA_030765045.1). NCBI lineage: Eukaryota > Metazoa > Arthropoda > Insecta > Mantodea > Mantidae > Tenodera > Tenodera sinensis. Next base: position 74,907,641 of record CM060969.1, read on the forward strand.
ATGGAGGGCATCCTGGATACGTTGTACAATAGGGTGGGGGTTGTACAACTGACAAACGCTCTGCAGTGCACTAAGGGAATCGCTCAAAATCAGGCAGTCACCTAATTTACGACGGCGAACATACAAAACGGCTCGATAAATTGCATAAAGCTCTGCAGTAAAAATGGAGGTGCTATTTGGAAAACCGAATGTATATGGTTCGGTTCCATAAACATAAGCACATCCAACACCGTTGGAGCCCTTTGACCCATCGGTGTAAATACATCGACGGCCAGTGTAGCCTGACAAAAATTCTAAGAAACACGTGCGGATACTTGAAATAGGCATCGTGGACTTCTGGTGTATGGTCATCCCAAGATCTACATGGGGCGTACCAGATAGCCAAGGGGGGTAAAGTCTCTCGCCCTTGGCGAACATCACAGGCAGTTCCACTCCAAGCTTCACTAGGAGCTCTTGGAAACGGAACCCCGCAGGCTTTGGATTAAGGGAGCTATTTCTATATCGTTCTCTTAGCGTGGTGGTGAAAAAAGAAGCGAACGTTGGGTGCTTAGGCATACATCTAAGCGCACAACCATAATTTGCCAAGAGAATCTCACGCCGATAATGCAGAGGAGGTTCTGCGGACTCGGCGTAAAGGCTCACCACTGGGCTTGTTGGAAAAGCTCCTGTTGCAATGCGGATGCCCCTATTATGGACCACGTCTAATCTTCTCAGCACAGATGGTCGTGCTGACGAATAAACAATACACCCATAGTCTAGCTTGGATCGGACTAATGCGCGATATATTCGCAACAAAATTGTCCGATCCGCTCCCCACGATTTGCCATTCAGTACTCGCATAATGTTTAGGGAACGGTCACATCTCGCTCTTAGCTGTGCAATATGCGACGACCAACTAAGCTTCCTGTCCAAGATCAAACCCAGGAAGCGCGTCTCTTCTGCGAAGGGAAGTGAATCTGGACCAAATCGGAGCGAAGGTGGTAATCGTCTCCTACGGCGCCAGAAATTAACGCAGATTGACTTCTCAGTTGAGAAACGGAAGCCGTTTTTCATGCTCCATTCTCTAAGGTTGTCTAAACATTGCTGCAGGCGCCGTTGTAAGAACGCCGTGCGCTGAGAAGTGCAATAGACAGCAAAATCGTCTACGAATAGGCATGACGAAACTCCAGGTGGAACACATTTCCAGATGGAGTTAATTGCTATAGCAAAGAGCGTGACACTTAGCACCGAACCCTGAGGTACTCCCTCCTCCTGAACAAAAGAATTAGAAAAAACCGAGCCGACCCTTACTCGGAAAAAGCGGTCCTTCATAAACTCCTGAATGAAAAGTGGTAGGCGTCCACGCATATTCCAGGCATACAGGGAACGTAGAATCCCTGCTCGCCAGCACGTATCATAAGCCTTCTCAAGATCGAAAAATATGCCAACGGTTTGACAGTTCTTCATAAAGCCGTCCATTATCTGTGTCGATATTGACACAAGATGGTCAACAGTTGAACGGCGTCGTCGAAAACCACACTGGATGTTAGTCAGTAGGTTACGACTTTCTAACCACCATACCAATCGTCCATTGATCATGCGTTCCATCACCTTGCAAACGCAACTGGTGAGGGAAATAGGACGATAGCTGGAGGGAAGATGACGGTCCTTCCCAGCCTTCAAGATGGGAATAACAGTGGCCTCCCGCCAATTTTCTGGGAGTATACTGTCAACCCAAACACGATTATAGACCTCGAGCAGGAATGCCTTACCTTCAGGAGAGAGCTGTTGTAACATTTGTACATGAATACCGTCCGGTCCTGGTGCTGAACATCGCGAAGATTTCAGTGAATGCTCCAGCTCCGCCATGGTGAAAAGGCGATTGTAATCTTCTACGTTTCTAGAACGAAACGTGAAGCCTTGAGATTCCACCTGAGTTTTAAATGGAAGGAACTCAGGGGAGTAGTTTTCCGAGCTAGACACTTGTGCGAAAGCACTGCCAAAGGTATTGGCCACTTCAAATGAATCAACAACAGCTCCTGTGGCTGTTTTTAGTCCCGCTATTGGTATTTGGGTCGTTTTAGCTGCAACACGCCTTAATCTATCCCACACAACCGAGGAAGGTGTGTGTCGGTTAAATGAAGCTACAAATTTGCTCCATGATGACTTTTTGCTATCCTTAATGACTTGTCTGGACCTGGCGCGCATTTTCTTGTATTCGATTAGGTTTTCCAAAGTAGGGTGACGTTGGAAAACCCTAAGTGCACGCCTTCGAGCACGAATGGCATTCCGACATTCTTCCGTCCACCAGGGGACGGGAAATCGACGGGGGTGTGTAGTCGACCGCGGAATCGATTGTTCAGCAGCAGAGAGAATCGTCTCCGTGAGATGCTGCGCCAAATTATTCACTGAGTCGTGCTCGTTGTAGGTAAAGACAGCCAACTGGGTGTAAAGGTTCCAGTTGGCATGGTCCAAACGCCACCTGGGCATACGTGTGGAGTGTGTATGTTGCGTCAAGAGACTAATAAGACATGGGAAGTGGTCACTAGAGTGTAAATCAGAGATGACATTCCATTGTAAGGAGACTGCCAACTGAGGTGAACAAACTGCAAGATCAAGGTGTGAGAAGGTGCTGTGGGAGTCCGAAATGAATGTAGGCTCTCCAGTGTTGAGGAGAGCTAGGTTATGACTGTCCAAGAAATCGGAAATGAGTTTACCTCTCGCACAAGCGCGACTTGAACCCCAAAGTGGGTGGTGCGCATTGAAGTCTCCCACCAACAGAAACGGTGTTGGCAACTGGGAAACTAGATGTTCTAAATCAATGTGCGAGAGGTCATGGGACGGAGGCAAATATATATTACAGATGGTGAAACGGATGTCTGGCAGTACAATACTTATTGCAACTGATTGGATATCAGACTGTATTGGTACAGATTGCATATAAATGTCATCTCTCACAAGTATCATAGCGCCGCCATGTGCCGGAACACCCTCTTCTGCTGTAACATCACACCGTACTGGGGTGTATCGCCTTAGATGGAAAGCGTCTTGAGGACGCAGCTTAGTCTCTTGCAAACATGCGACCAGAGGTTCGTTTTCTTTGAGCAAGAGCTCAAGTTCTGGCCTTTGAGTTCGAATTCCACGTATGTTCCAATGTAAGATAGCCATATTAGTATGTGTGTGGGATAAATATTGCAAGGTAACAGTGTATTACCTTGTAGTAGGCGGTGGTCGGTTCAATTTAGCCCTTTTGTGATCTTTTGGGCTCACACTCTTTTCACATTTATCCTGCCTCTTTTTCACTGGGTTTCTCCCAGTATAGGCAGGATCTTCTTGCATCTCCTCTACCGAGGAGGTGCGTATCCCCATAGCAAATTTCGGTTCGAGAGCCTCGAACCGATTGCTCGTGGATACCGGCGAAGATGAAAGCTGCCGGTCTGTGTCCATCCCGGAGGAATCCTCAGAAGAGGATCTTCGGGGGGATGAACGCTGGCTCTTCTTTCCCTTTGGTTGAGTGGGAACAGACACGTTTTCTTCTTTAAGGAAGTCAGTTCTTACATATTGTTTCTTAAATTTCTTCGGTGATGTAACATAAACAACGGGCTCATTCTTGCCATTGTTGTAGACTGGCAATTTAGACGGTGACCTTGTAGATGTGTTCTTTTGCTTTACGGACTTGGTAGGAGACGTAGATTTACCTGTAGATGTTGAAGGCTTTGGAACTGTTCTTGCTACGATAATTTTTTGTGAAATTGTCGCCCCGGTTTGATCGCTGGTTTGTGTAGCGATTTCCCGCTTCTCTGCCGGCCTAGCTACAACAGAGCGATAGGTACCGGACTTTGGAAGGGGGGGCTGTCGGATACGCAGGAGTTTCCGAGCTTCTGAGAAGGACACCTTCTCTTTGACTCGGATTTCCTGGATCGCCCTTTCCTCTATAAACCGGGGGCACTCTCGCGAATTGGCTGGATGTTCGCCGCTGCAGTTCACACAACTGGGAGGCAATGAACATGGAGCGTCGTGAAGGACGCCTCCACAGTTGACGCAAGAAGCTGTTCTGTTACATAGTTCACTTGTGTGTCCAAAATGGTTACACTTAAAGCACCGGATTGGGTTCGGGATGTATGGCCTTACTTCTATAGCTTCGTATCCTGCCCTAATCCTTTGAGGGAGATCTACCCGATCAAAGGTCAGGAACAGGGTACGAGTAGGCTTCAATTCACCGCTTTCTTTGCGATGAACCCGATACACACAGGTAACACCTTGATCCTCTAGGTTTTCCTTAATCTCTTCAACACTGAGTCCGTCTAATGCGCGGGTATTGACGACACCGCGTGACGAGTTCAACGTCTTATGAAGGTCAACACGTATTGGATAGCTGGCCAACAGGTTTGCTTTCTGTATTTTAGCTGCCTGTTCTGCTGAGTGCGCTTCTACTAGAAGCGTGCCATTACGCGATCTAGTGCACGACTTCACTGGACCAGCTATCTTATCCAGGCCCTTCTGGATTATAAACGGGCTCACCGAAAGAAACTTTTTTCCTTCCTCAGTTCGGGAAATTACTAAGTAGCGAGGACCACAGGACTCAACTACTTCCTTTACACTTGACTTCTGGTATTTTGGTTTATTTTGAGTTTTTTGTGAACTCATGGCGCTTTAATCCTCCACCATTGCAAATGTCTCCGATGGCATGCTCACATCCTGGGCGCCACCCCGGCTTAGGTGAGAGTCCTGGCCTGGACCTTGCTCACCCTAGGGTCTCACCTCCCAATGTATAGACAGAGGGACCCAATCGCCTTCAGGAGTGCATCAGCTCATGCAATGGCCCCTCCCCGGGACTGACCTTTATCAGCGGATACGCACACAGATCCTACATGATAACCAGGGGCTGGGACTTACGCTATTACCCAGTCACCCCTTGCGTCACCCGCGCGTAGGTTATCCATCAGACTGTGTACAGGGAGGTAACAGGTGGAAGGTCAAACACAAAAGTGGACCAAAGTTGATTGGGCGTTTGGCATGTGCCCTCTCACCTCTTGGAGGAACCCAATCGAGAGTATGGCTCGGGGCCCCGGGTACGCCAAACCCGTACCTACCGTAGTAGGAGCCCCTGGGGGAGTTTGATTTCGGAGTCCTCTTCTCCTAGATGAGTCGTCGACCAAGACTAACGAGCCTCATCTACCCGTTTGGAATGTTCTTTGCTTCCCCTCACCTCTTGCCTACCAGTAGTCGAAAGAACACTTAGTAGGCCGTCTGGTTCAGGTACTGAGCCCCTCCGCCACGACAAGGCGACACTCCTTCGGAGGGGAGCTTTTTGATGTCATGATATTGCAACCCTAACTGTTGCCAACTATAAGTTTAAAAAATACTCTTAATAATCTATGTACCAACTATAAACGTCACTTAAAAGGAATGTAAGAGGTTTTAGATGGGATTATTTTACAATAAAAGTAAAATAAGGTTTGAACATTTTTACTTTAACGATTTGACCACGTCTGTATATGCCGACTTTGCCATTAACACTCGGACGTGCATTGTGTTACAGTGGCGGTTTGGTAACATGTATGTTGTGTTTGATTTACGAAAGCACTTATGCGCTACACATCTGTTCATTAGTGACTTCTTCGGTGCTTAAGTTTAAGAAGTCTATCAATATTTGGCGACAAAGTCGAAGTGTATAACCTAATGAAGATCCAGCAAGTGATCGTCGCATAACCTATTGCGATACACAGTTTTAATACAGTTCAATTTGGAGAAACTCTGTTCGCAAATATTCATTCTTACACAGACTAGTCTTGCACATGCTTATTTCTCCATCTACTTCATTTTAATGAACATAAATATTTTCAGAAAGTATCTTAGTGCTAATTTTCTTGTAAGTTCAAGGGGAATATCCAATGCAGTAGGCTAAGCGATATCAGGTGTTTTAAGAGCTGGTTGCTATGCGATGCGTTTGCAATTCCGTGATCTTTGCAAGGACAAGAGATAAAAAAGCGAAGAACATATTCCTATTTGAGAAACGTATAAGTATTCGCAAATTCAAACAAATAATAAAGAATATCTCAGAAAAGGTTAACTCAAAACAAAAGATAAGTATTTAACATAAATTGTGTGTTTTAACGAGGTCCACTTGTTTTATTTAGTAAGCTTTTGTCTGTTCTTACGTTTATCGTTTATGCAAAAATCATCCAGAATGAGGAGGTCTTCTAAGGATATTCCCAGAAAATTCAGGTTATGGCTCAAACTGCCATGGAATTGCCTGTTTGTATCCGTCACTGAATACTGACTGCTTGAGGTCTAAACGCCACAGGCGTGATTCACCCTCCGACTAAAAAAGGAGGTGGGGAATAGCTAATTACGTAAGCGTCTCCAAAGAGAAAAGGTTGGACATCATTGCTATATATATATGGTATGGCAACTAAAAAGAAAGAGTTAAGATTACTTTATACAATTGCCAGCAAAACACTGTCTTCACTGTTTTATTCCATACATTTGATTGACAAATCTACGATCAAATACATAATTGAAAATACTTTTCATCCTCTGTTATTAACATTTTAGTAGTAAACTTTCACTACTTACTATGGTATTATTTCTTTTGAAGTATTATACCAATGTAATTAATATCTGTATATTTATGATTGTATTATATAATAATTACTTTTGAGAAGCCATCAAATGACTAAATGAAAGTTGTCTGTATGCTCCAGGAGGGGTTGATATCATGTGGCTGCTGGTTGCCGTTAAGGTGGCAGTACTGACGGCTGCAGTGGGTGGTAACTATCCGCTACTGGACGTAGCCACTAGGATGAGGATGCTGCTGGTGCCAGTGGACGCCAAAATAGGATCCGCCATCTATCGGCTCAGGGGAATGGATTCTGATTTCGATTATCCTCTTCATTTCGAGGTAGTCGGTAAGTAACATTTAATCAAAATACATAAGCATCATTCTGTCCTAAGGGAGAGGTCACTTTGTGCTAGGTTGCTTAATTGACACGAATGCAGTAGATCAAAGCTGTTTATGAGTGGTACAGGGAATAGGGTTAATAATGGAGCTTCCTAGTTCGCCCTTTGCGGCTACCACACCCTAAGATGGTAGGGATGAATGTGCGGAACCATTGGAGGCTACAAGCTGCAGGAAAACAGGCCTCAAAGACGCGCAGAACAGTTCCTGACTTGAAGACCCATTCCTGCTAGAGCTGTCGCAACAAAAGCTTGTGAATCTGCAGGATGTGCAGAAGACTACTTTCGTAATGTCTGTCGCAGGGCAATAGTGTCTCTATTAAGGGCTCCAGTATCTAAGAACGTCTTGAGGTGTACATATTACAGTGAATGAGTAGAGGTGGTAGGTAGTAGAAGTGACATGTGGTTTCCAATCGAACGATGTAACAGGAACCTATCCGAGTACTACCGAAGTTTTTCGCGTCTCCCGTTGCCAAACATTTGTTGCGTTACCAATTAGGCGGTTATCTAGCGTCTATTAGGAATACTTTTTCCTTGGAGTAGGATCCACGCCATCTGTCCGGTACCGCCATACGCCACGGAACCTATATATATATATATATAATATGATATCCAATACAATACAACATAAAACAAACATACAAAGGTGCAACAAAATATTGAAATAAAAAACCTCTTGCGCAACAGCCCATGAAGGGCCAAGGCTTGCCGCCAAGCCGCTGCATACCCCACCTCTGCCCACTACAGGCGTTATTGGTGGGGTACAGTACTGGAGGATGGGCTGTGGTCAGCGCCCCGAGCTCTCCCGGCCAGTTATACGGCCTTCTCGACTTGGGGCCGCTACATCTTCATCAAGTAGCTCCTCAATTGGTCCCCCCGGGACCTAACGAGGCTGAGTGCACCCCGTGCCAGACCTCCCAGAGGGGATAAAATCCCCATGCTGGTACCGGGGATCGAACCCGGGTCCTCCGCGCCAGAGGCAAGCGTGTTACCAACTGCGCTTCGGTAGATAATCAAATAGATGGTAATCAAAATGCATATAGGAAAAAAAAATCTAAATAATATTTAAATTTGAAATATTACTTGCTAACGCATAATAGCAAAACGAAATTTGATGTGTTGAACTCATATGACTTTCTCTATGTTTCCAAACTATTCTTACAAACGCTTATTCCTCTATCTACTCTTATCGAGATAAACATTTGCAGGAATTATCTTATTGCTAATTTTCTTCAGGTACGAGGGGAATATGAGAATATAGTAGGTTTTAAGTGATAATATACTTTTTTAAAGCTTGTCCCTGTGTGAGGCGTTGAAATTCCGTTCTCTTTGCGTGGCCAAGAGAGAGAGAGAGAGAGACAGACAGACAGACAGATAGACAGACAGACAGACAGACAGAGAAATAACGTATTCCTATTTAGAAAAGTATACGTGCTGACAAATTTCAGACAGACAACAATGTTTCTCAAAACATTATTTCACCTAAAATATGTGTTTTGAAGGGATCTACATTTTTTGTGCGACAAGATTTAGTCTATCACGATTTACCAGTTATGCAAAAGTCACCCACAATGAATAGGACTTTTGAAGGAAAGTGCCAGAAAATTAAAGACAAATATTTTATTTGTCATGAAAATGTCTTAAATATTTGGTATTCTAATCAAATTGCTAGGGCCATTTTTTGATAAAATCAGTCTTCGAAAAGTGTTCCATGTAAAGATTAGTCTGGTTTGGGGGATCTTTATTTGAAAATCGTGCTGCATCCTTGGAAGTTGCTGAACTTAAATACCAAGTTTGGTATTTAACCGAGTTTTCGTTTTTCAATTGTGCTGTTTACAGACAAGCACACATGCGTGGACCTTTTATGAGAATGCCTTTCTGGGTGTAAGAGATCTCAAAACGTATATTTTCAGTAAAATCTCTGTATTGACTTTTCGGGAGGAACGCAATACCTATTCTACCCACTACGTGGTAGAGGAAGTAATAATGATCACAGTGCGTCATTTTGACGTCATTTCTGGCTTCAGCACTCAAAAATACACAAAGAAGAGCTAGGAGCTGATTTTCTCCGGGTTCTCAGATTTCCCCCGCCATCTCATTCCACTGGTGCTTCATCTTCATACCATGTATCATCAGTGTCACCGCCTGCGGTGCCGTGTGTAGTAAAAGCGGGTATTAAACACTACAAAAAAGAGCTAACCTTTTAAAAACTGTTTTTAATTGCAGGTTTATGTGTATATATTTTTGCAGGAGGTGGTGGTCACCCTGTGATCAAGATAGAGAACTTACCATGTTCAAAGAACCATTCCTTCTGCGAGGCAAACGTGATCCTTGCTCGTACCCTGGAGTTGGGCAGAGTATATGACTTCAAGGTCCGAGTGCGGGATACAAGAGGTGATACCACCACCCTGGACTGCACCATTCGACCCACAAACAGTACCACCCCCATGGACACCATCTTCCCTCATCTGCCAGCTCTAGTCGTTGTTCCAGAGGTAAAGGGCATTTAGATATATTCAGGGTAGCTTAAATATCCATGTATACATTCAGCCGGCGCGAATGAAAATGTAGTCCCTTAACTAACATTTAAAATAACTACAAACATTATTTACAAAAACACTTCGAAAATTTCTAGCAAGAATAAATGGAATGCATTAATATGCAAATTCATTGTTATTAACACATTCAACCGGATACGAAATGCATTTGCACGCACCTATATAAGGAAGTGAATGAACGGCACATACAGTTTGTTCAAAATGGCGTCTGTGTTGCAGTACATAAATCATCAGTTCATCACCAAGAAAAACTATTACCAAGCTGTATAAAGCGAATTGTTTTCAACATGTTTACAAAATATTGTGAGAAATACCCAATACCATAATTGTGTTATCCTTTATTTTCTTAAGAGTGTAGTATATATTCGCTTCTATATTTCTTTCTATACCTGTAAGCAAAACCCGCTGGACGATAGCTGCGCCACTGTGCAATACATACAGAATCCCAAAAGCATAATGGAGCACTTGCGAAGCAACCTCTTCTTCCTTCCGCATCACTAGCTAGGGCGTCGAACGCAAGACCTCTCTAATCTCTCGGAGTAGCAGCACTCACTTTCATCACAACCTCACACGAAGAATGCACTAAGTAAACAGCATTTTGTGTTGTATAAAATACTTACCATCGCACTCGCTAGCACAACGAAATTGCAGAGTTTCTGGAATGTTCGTGGGAGACGAAGGGCAGAAAGTTCCAGAAGAATCTGGTTTTCTCTATAGCGCTTCTAGTGTTTACGCTGGATGAGATGACTATTTCCTACATTTACCTCTTCTGCCGTTCAGTAGGTCGGTTTGCCTTTCATGCGATAAGCTAGCAAAAATAAGCATCAGAGTAGTTTTAGGTTTAAGATAAAATATTCAATTGCAAAACAATTATAGTTTTTCGCACATTAATACCATAGTATCATAAGATATGAGAAATCCTTAATAGGCATATGCTGACTGACGAACAATATGATATGTATTCTCCTATGCAATGATGCGTGACTGTTCTAAACTTAACACCACCAATGGATTAAAACTTCATAACTTCCTCTTTTTAAGGGTACCAATTATAACCCATTTGTATGAATAGTTTTAAAATTATAAATGTTTCGTTTATTATACTTATAAGGGGAACACACATTATTTTAATCTTTATGATTATTTTCATCTTTATGATTACTTTCAGCTTTAATAATAACTTTTTTTTTCTGCGGGCCCCTAATTCCTGTCTTCATTGCAGGCTCTGCAGGTTCTAGCGTTACGTCCCTGGTGTTTGATATTAACACAAATGAAATATCACCTTTTCTGCAAATAGCTTGGGATATAAATCACAGTAATGTTTTTCTTCTACGGTTTTAACTATTTTTACCAAATAACGACCCTAAGAAGATGTTACAGTAACACCAACATTATCGTTTGTGTTTATTTCCGAAATGTCTCTAACTTCTTGAAGTCAATGGGTTTTAATGACAGGTTTATCTCTGCATGAAATGTACCTATGGTGGAAGAGTTGGTAATGCATTTGGATTCGTTGAGTACTTAAGCCAATCGATGTTTTAAGTAAGGCATAAGACAGAATCAATAGCACATTGTGTGAAGTACCTTGCAAGAAAAGTAGTGCCGAATGTGGGCGTAATTGTGCTGTCACGTTAGAAACCTGTTGCTCTTTTATTTCTGGGAAACCTACCAGGCCTTTTGCAGTTGACATCTGCCCAACGCTAAACAAAAACTACGCGATGCATATTTAAGACCTGACTACTTAGTGACTTGAAGGCTCTCTGTAATTAGCAGCCCCTGAAAATCCTTTGCCTTCCTATATTGTTAGTTTCCACACACTATGTGCGTCATCACGTGAAATCAAGCATATGAAATCTGTTAGATATTAAGTAATCAAAACCAGAATTCACCGAAAACATATTGGATGTTATTTATTTCTTCCTATAAAAAGCAAACAACACCTTCACAGCTTCGAACTGGTGTTTTATCAATTCAAATGTGTACTTACATGTTCCTTATAGAAGTTATTATATATACTCTATTCTCATGGCCTTAGGTGAATGAAGGGGAGAGTAGAGACCTACCATGTAGTGTAACCAGTTCTTGTAAACTTCCGTGCTAACGTTGTTCTCCTGTTTACGTTGTCAACTTACCTCCAATGATATTCGCGCTTTTACTCGCTGCTTATTTCTCTTAATTTCAGCTGTAAAATCACAGGAGCTACTAGTTTTATGTCGGAAGTAATGAGAAAAATACTGTAGAAGTAGATAAACCCCGCCTAGGAATGCTGTAAAATCTACTATGATATTGTGGTTGCAAAACAAAGGGGTTCAGAGTGACAGTTCTGTGCGTAAAACAGATCTTTATAGGATCATTGAAGCAAACAAATCTAAAAAGGTTCTTAAAGCGAACGCATTTTTGGTTTTATTGTGCCACACTGTCCTCTGCTTGCACCTACACGCATGTGATCCCAATCCCATAACTAGTTTGGGCCAAGATAAGATGAATAATTAAAGAAATTTAAGAGGTAACTTATCCTTAAAGAAACTGCACAAAATGACACTCGAGGGTATATCACTAGTGACCGAAACAGACTGGCAGGGTTTTTGAAAAATATAGAAAAGGTAAAAAGACGGAGTAGTTGAAAAATCGTTTACGTTTTATGAGCTAAATATACGAGCGCCATGAACTGAAAATAACATTTAAGTTACGCTATTTTGAGCGACTTCTTTGTTTTAAACTGGCGTGAATATACATTTCAAGATTGGCACTGCTATCGGAAGCACGACTCCAGGTATAGCTCTGTACCTGGAATTGTTTACTGACGTACTCACTGGCTGCGTTCCTACCAGGGACCGTGAGCTGGTGATCAAACTGTACACAGAGTGTTAGTGTAATAAATACAGATAATTTGATAACTGATACCGTAATAATTATCCACCTTAGTGAGTAAGTTCTTTTTCCCCCTCTTCGTGCAATTAATTTTATAACTATGCCGTAAAATCAGGTCTCGCATTTAAACAAGCAGCGTGTTTACTCTTCGAAACGTAAGCTGCAGTGATGGAGGTGCTTGACATTGCAAGCAGTGTGTACGGGTTCGACTTCACCTGCGTCAGTCGCCAGTCTACACATCAGTGTTAACATAGTGTGACAGTTATCATTCCAACACTGTATTTTCGTATGTAAAAGTTATTTTTAGTGCCAGTCGGCTTGACGGGTACGCAGTGTATTTGTTCAGTAATTTCCCGGTGCCATGCCACCTTCACGAGCTCAAATTCACGTAATTATAAATACATTTGATACTACTGGCTTAGTGCTCAATAAAATATATACGCGCACACGAACAGTTTTTGCAGAGGAAAAGCTAGATGATATTGGTAGGGGTATTGAACGGTCACCAAACTGGATTACACTGGTGGTAACGTTTGTGGTCCACATTCAGAAGGTCACGGGTTCGATCCCCGTGGCCGACCTTCCTGACCCATGAGTTTTATCGGAGGTTTCCCGAGTCGCCAGGTGAATGCTGGGAAGGATTTCATATCCTCCAAATACTCTGTTCCTCTATTTCGTTAATTCATAATTTCATTTCACCCTTCATCCAAGTACGTTTCTTTCAGGGTTGGAAGCGTCGGCGAGCGTCGCGGCAGCAGCACAGCAGTGGGAACAAATGCGCTCTGGAAATCTGGCCCTCGAAATGGAAGGCGAGCCAGTTTGTTTCCGTTTGTGGAGCTCTGGTTTACACCCACGGATTCTCATCCATGTCTTGGGGATATTTACTGTGCTTTTCAAATGGGAAGGAGTTTGTCCTTGAGCGTCTCCAGGCCGGTAACCAATCGGAGTCCTGCTGTGTTGCCATATTGCTTTCCCCTTATGTGAGGCTTGTCGCGCGCCAAGAAATATGCAGAGTGGAGTTAATGAGCTTGCAACGCTGTGCATGTAAACGTATCTCATTGGCTGCAGATCAGAATCCTTCCCATTTGAAAAGCACTATAAGTCCCGAATATAGGACCAATACTCACTCAGCGTCCTGAGAAAATTGAGGAACTGCAATAGGTAGCGATCCCGACCACGAAACCAACTTTTCGTCTGGAGGATGCCCATATTGATCAGATGATTGACAACTCTGCCGTGCGTTGGCTCAAGCTTCAACTGGATTGTAGCGCCACATCATCATCATCATCATCATCATCATCATCATCATCATCATCATCATCATCATCATCATCTCATCACGATCACCGTCATCATCGTCGTCATCATTATTCATCATTATCATCATTCATAATCATCATCAATCACCATCATCGTCATCATCGTCGTCATTGTTATCGTTATCGCTATTGTTATTGATATTGTCATTGCTATTATTATGATTATGATGATGATTATTATTATTAATCATTGTTTCTTGTAATCAAGCCAGTTTTTAGAAAATAAATAACCTATTTTCCATGTCAATTATAGACTATTTCCGCAAAAGGTAGTCTAGGGTGGGGTGCTTGAAAATTTTCGTGTTGCATCCGTACGAGATCAATGATTTTAATATAAAATGTAGTATTCAAGTAAGCTGCTTACTTTTGATTATTGGATTTGGTGATCCCCATAACCGCCTAACTTTGTTGTTTCGAGGTGCAGGGGATTGCAGGTTCTGATCCTGCCTTGAGTGCGGGTGTTTTATGCTCATAAATCCGGATGTATGTATGTGTGTAAATAAACAGAATACAATCAGAAAAATAACGTGAACTGAGGGAAAGATGAAAAAATGCTGATGAAATGAAAAACTGTATTTTCTTCTTTTTGTGATTTTTGTTAAATAAAAAATGAGACCTAAGACACTCGTATTGCGGTCAATCACTCCATACTGCAAGCCTTGATAAATTCTGCAAATAAAATGAAAATTATTCTTAAGTACACCACCTTATGCCTGTGACCAGTGTGACAAATGACAAGTCCAGTTGCTTTTTTCTTTTTCACTTTATTTCTCTCCTAAAACTGAAGCACTATAGTTCTGTTTTGTCGTTAACACAGTCTGCAGTTCTTTTTGACCCTAAAGCTCACAGCTTTCTGTCCTCTCATAACCTTAACACGCACTTTTCTCTCTTTCAGTTCTTTATGTCTAAGAACTGGTTTCGACGACCACACTCAAAACTGCTTCATACAACAGCTTCGACGCGACGATAAAAAGTCCCAAAACTGTATCTGACGACACACACTCTTACTTCTGTCAACGACTGTACGCGCGCGCGCACACACACACACACACACACACACACACACACACACACACACACACACACACACACACACACACACACACACACAGCTGTATTTTTCAACACTCACGGCCGTCATAAAAACTGACTGTTTTTGAGTTATGCTGTCCACAGACTGATAAACTGACACACGGACCTTTTTCTAAAAATGATTTCCGGTGAAATCTCGACATCGAATTTTTGGGTGGAATGCTTACAGAATGTGGGTTTTGGGCACCACTTCATTTTCTACGCATCGTGCGACAATGTTTAAACCAGGCATGTCAAACAGCACTCACCAAGTGTGAAAATATTCCCCTATTTTCCCTCCCTTTAAATCGGAGAACGAGAAAAACAGAGCGAAAACCGGTTCTACTAGCGCGTGCTACTGCAGTTAAGGAGGGGTGGACTCCTCTCTTCACACCCTGGCAGTGATGTTTGACATGCCTGGCTTAAACCAAACATTTAATGGCAATGGATTGATCGAGGCTCATCTCAACAGGTATTTGTTTCCGGAAATATGTTTATAGCAACATTTATTCTAGTTTTGACCAATCCCAACTCCTGTTTCAATATCGAGCGATTCTTTAAACTTCCTTTATAGACGAGAATGAGGTAGTACAAATTTTTCTCGAAATATACCTTTTCTCGAACATCGTGTAAATAAACCGGCAGTAGAAAGTTCAAACAAAGTCTGGAAATGCTTTGCTATGCCGCTCCATTGTCGTTGAGTATGTATTTACAAGCTGGTGTAAGGTAGCTTGACCTTAAGCGTCTCTGACGTGCTGCCGCTGCCGGCGTCACACTGTTTTCCCACAGGCAATGCGATACATTGAAGATTATGGCTTCTTAATTTATTTTGAACCCCTTTTGGTAAATTCAAAATCATTCGTGGTATTTCATATCAAATATGTTTATTGTTACAGGATACCAAGGTCGGAACAGAACTGGAGTATGTCATTGCTCGCAAGAACCCTCTAAACAGCAGACATGCGGGGCTTGAGATCAGGGTAAGAACAGTGAAAACGCAAAAAGCTGAATATAAAGAGAAAATGTAAATCTGGTTATTGTGTATGAATGAAATTCGTTTCAGGACACCACCGATTTCGGTATACGCCAGAGCCTTGCTTCTCCGGACACAGTCAATGGGACCATCTTCCTCAACACGGAACTGGACTTTGAGACTCAGTCCATGTACACCTTCAGCATCTTCGCTGTGGTAGGTAACATGTTCAGCTCTCTCTTCTTAAGGTATAGCGAATGTTCTGTTCTCATGATGTAAGACAACGTGTAGTGTAAGGTGCATTTTCTCGGGAACCACTAAAGCTACATGTATGATTCAGATATAGTAATTGTATGGACAATACATGTTCATTCTGGTGCTATCAGCTTGCTTTTAGGTATTCTGCTCTTACTACTACGTATTATATTGAACTGTATTCCACTCAAAAATAGGATACCGAAGTTTCACCGAAATAGTTACTTATTCAACGATCCTATAATGGGAGTTGCAGACGTGATTGAAGGGTAACTTTCGACACCAGTGGAGCGTCCAGAGCTTCACGACCGTCATAATAACCATTATTTGAGAGTTGTGTACAATTGGTTTTCTACGAAATTTAGATATACAATAAATATTTAACATTTAATGCATATAAAAACATCTGATGTGTTGCACTCACATGACTTTCTCTACTCTTACTATTCTTACAAACTCTTATTCCTATATCTTCTTCGTGTTAGGATAAACTTTTGTACATAATTATCTTATTGCTTATTTTCTTGTAGGTACAAGGGTAATATTACAAAACAATAGGCTTTGTGTGATAGTCAAATCTTTTAAAGCTTTAAGATTCCGTTCTCTTTGCACACTTAACATACAAAAAACTGAACAACGATGTTCCATTGCACGAAAGCTATGTTTTCCCAAACTCACACACATAAGGACTATCTCCGAAATGGTTCAACCTACAAGAAAATTTATTGGGACATAAACTGTGTATTTTAGCAAGATCTAGATTTTTTTATATAGTATGATTTGGTCTATCTCTAACCGTTTACCAGTTATGCAAAAGTCGTCCAGAGTAAATGCGACTACAAGAGCTATAGCCAGAAAATTCAAAATATACATTTCATTTGTCATAAAAATATCTCAAACATATGACATTTTAATCAAAATCGTTAGCCATTTTCAATAAAATCAAAATGTTCCAAAAATTTTCCATGTAAAGGGTAGTTTAGGGTGGGGTTATTTTCTTCAAAATCTTTGTGTGGCATCCTTGAAAGACATTAAACTTAAATACCAACTTTGGTTTTAACCTACTTTTCGTTTTTGAGTTATGCTGTCCAGACCCACAGACTGACACACAGACACAGACTGACACACACACACACACACACACACATACTCACACACACACACGGGCCTTCTTCTTCTTTTCTTTTTTTTTCTTTTCTTTTTTTTTTTAATTCAGGGGGTCTTAAAACATATATTTCCGGTGAAATCTCGACATCGATTTTTTGGGTGGAATACAATACTTTCCCTACTTACCAGTAGAGAAAGTAAAAATTAGAAAATAAAAATTCACTATATGAATAAGTGAATATTGATTCAAGATCGATGGAATGGATTTTACGAGAAGGTCAGAAATGTTCATTAGTGAATTCGAAGAGGTGAATTTAGTTCCCCACCTCCTGATATCCTGGAGGAGGCGAGAATGTAAGCAAGAATTTATTTACTGAAATATCAAAGGAAATGTATGAAAGTCATACACCAAATTCATGGTTTGTTGAGCAAGAAAAATTATTGTAACTTCAGTATCAAAAAATGATTGAAATGTTTTTGATTTTTTTTCCCCTCATAGTCTCTTTGCCGGTTAGGTATTTTTTTTTTTAAAATAGAGTGTATATTTTCATTTTTTGTAGTGTTTAACGCCCGCTATTACTACTTACGGCACCGCAGGCGGTGACACTGATGATACATGGGATGAAGATGGAGCACCGGTGGAATGAGGTGGCGGGGAACCAGGAGAACCCGGAGGAAACCCACCCCAGTGCCGCCTCGTCCACCAAAACTCCCACATGCGGTTGCCTAGGATCGAACCCGGGCCGCTTTGGTGAGAAGCGAATGGTCTAACCACTCAGCTACGGCGCGGCCATATATATTTTCATACCAAATCCTGCACTGTTCAGGATCTAAATCTGACCATTAACTCCATTAACGATTATTATTTTAAATTAAGTTAATGTAATAAAATAGTACCAAGCTACAAAATACATTTGCGATAACTATGTGTTAAATACACAGCAGAATATTGGAAATCGAAAGTACTGGACTTGTAGTGCTTTTCAAACTCTTTCACTTGTATTATTATTATGTAATTACCATCTACTTCCACTTCTAGGCTTGAGCTTCAGACCTACATATTTCGGGTCCAAATTGTTGATACCATCGTTTCTTTGGTCTTCTTGGTTGCCTTTAAGCTTGCGACTTATTTATAGCTTCTTTGTGTATTCTGCTATTTGGCATTCTGTCCAAGTGTCTTAATTGTTATTTAATTATTTAAGATGTTCTCGGGCTTCGAGCCAGGTGTAGTAATGAAGAGCCATCGACGATTCGGGAGTGTGCATCTCTCCCATCATCAGGATTTGGGGGGGAGGGGGGATGGTGGGGAGAAATAGTTATATTTTTTCGTGTGCCAGAATGTAAATATGCAGTGACAACCGCTGTTCTTATAAGTTAAAACCTAGCATTTGTAAAATTTTAGTTTTTTGTTTTCTTCATTTTCATGAATGTTGATGTCTTGGTGTGCTGCAGGATGCCTACGCGGAGCCCGATAAGGATACTCGCAACCTGGCTGGTTTTCAATTGGCTGTTGTGGTGCAGGACGTCCAGGATATGCCTCCTGTCTTCACGGAAGTTCCTCCAGTCACTATGCTCAATAATACACTGCAACTGGTAAGTGATACTTAGTATACCTCATATCGCTATAATTTAAAGCGAATATACAGAGAGATCCAAAACCATCCGAACCGCTGCGCGGTGTTTTTCCACTGCACAAGCGGAAACACGATAATGCAGCTGTTGCACACAAGGTCATGCCGTTGACTTGTTTTTCTCTGCTCTGAAAGTGCAGTATTGAGCTGACGCATTATCATGTGGTTGAGTTATTACCAGTGTGCTTTATTATTTTGTCCTGTACTTAGTCATAAAGTTTATTATGGCCCAGCATTTGTTTTCTACAGGTATTTATTTATTATTCATATGTTTTAACTCAGCTCGTCAGGTGAAAGTGTGATTTGCAGAAAGATTTTCAGGTGAGCTGCGATTTCTATCTCTGCGATAACTTACAGCATAAAGTGTACAAGACAAAGAATTAAAACAAAATATCCGCCAGGAAATTGCCAGTGTATCTTAACATGAACTACGGCGAGTGATGGATAGTTTCCTAAAGAGGCGTGAACATATGTGGACATCGACGGTGGCCAGTTTCAGCATCTCCTTTAATAACATTGGTAAGCAAAGCCCTTATGGGTAGTTTTAAAAATGTCGTATGGCTTCATCCTCGCTGTTCTATGAAAGAGGCAATCGGCAACGAACGCCGAGGACGCGTACAGACAAAACACAACGCAACCGGTTCGGATCTTTTGGATCACTCGTTACTATAATGCCACCATTTACTAGCTAACTCGTTTAGAATGGAAGTCATTGCTGCAAAAGAAATTGAGCTCTGCTTGTACAATAATGTGCGTTAAAATGTCCTTGAATATAAAATAAGTTCAGTTTGTTTCAAAAGAGAATTTTGCTGTTTACTCAATTAAGTATTATTTCCCATTAACTCTACTCTAGTTTGTCCATATCTATGTTGCATCTACATCTAAGTTCACAGGATTCCCGTCCGTGAAAAGTGCTGATTTTCTAACTATAATTAATATGATGTTTTCCCCATTGGATTATGTATTGTGACACCGGTCCCGGCGTGCAACAAAGGACGCTCGGGTCAAGCTACCTCATACCACATAACAGGAGCAGCGCGCATCAAAGACGCTCAAGGTCAAGCTGCCCCACACCAACTCACGCGAGCAAACACGTGACAATAATCAGAACCAAAAGGGTTATTCTAGATTGTTCGCGAGTCTTCTGGCTGCATCCAAAAAAGGCGAAGTTCGGGAAAGGTCAGGTTAGGTCTTCACCGATATAAAAGCTTGCGGAGCGCGTGAGGGCAGGCAGTTTTTAGTCAGTTTTTAGTTTTGGTGTGCGTGTGTGTGTGTGTGTGTGTGTGTGTGTGTGTGTGTGTGTGTGCGCGTGTGTGTGTGCGTGCGCGGTCGTCGTGAGAGAATTGGCACGTCGTGGAGGAAGATAGTGAGGCAGCTTTAGTGTTGGGTGGTCGTATCGTCAAAATCAGCAGTTTGAGAGACAGAAAGTGTAGAAAGACAATGAAAAGAGTGAGTCAAGATAACGAGAAGAAAACAGTTCTGAGTTGTAATGTCAGGAAAGACAATGGACTATGCTAACGTCAATAAAAGAGAACTTTGTTGTGCATTCAGTTAGAAGAAAATAAAGTGAGAAAAGAGGGAATTGGACTAGGCTTTTGCCGTTTTGTCAAAGTATTATGCATCCTAAGCAAATAAAATCATTCACGTATTTTCTAAGGAATTTGTAGTTATCTCTGTGCCCTAACATTATCTAGCTAGCTCACTCCAGTCACTAGTTCTCCTAATGCTCTCCAGTCACTTATTTAGCTAAGTCCTATAATGGGGTTTTCCCTAGCTACCCTGTGTGATCCGGTTGCTAATTACCAGGGTTAGGGTGCCTAGGTGCGCACCTTTTTTCTTAGGGTAAATTTAAACTCTTCGGAAAGATACCACACTATGAAGTTTTGTTTCTAGTTGCCAAAAGAGGCATTTTTAATACACCTTTTCCCCTTTTGGGTACCTTTATCCCTTTTTCCATCAACCATGCTCATAATCCCCTTTTCCTCCTCTTTTCTTTTAGGTTTCCTTCCATTTTACTCTATATGATTTTAATCAGTATAAAATATATAACTTTTAATTAACATCTCCTCAGCTTGCTGTGAACATGTGAAGAGTAAGCCTAACTCTTTTAGTAAACGCTGCGCGGGAGTTGAAAGCACACCTAAAACAATGGAAAATAATTGTGTACGACAAATTCTTTTTCTCTTGCTTTACCGCTATAAATCAGCCCGCAATAACGCAACTGACAATGACTCATTGTCATTGTATATCATTCTATCCTTTTAATTTCACCAGAATCAGTGGCCTACTGTTCGTGAATGTGAGTTTGTTACTGTGACAGATGCCATCTCTTCGAGCGGAATCCAAGATCACGTAGAGACAGCAGTAACCGTATACGCGTAGTTTCAAGAACTGAATCTGAATTCTGCTCGAAGCTACTAGAAATCACTGAGACTGCAGTTCCAGCATGAATGAGAACATTCTGGTATTGTCGTGGTGTTATATAAGAGTGTGGACAGCAAGTGAATGAGTTGTGTAACAGTCACAGTGAGTTAGCAGGTGAACTGGTGTTAGTCCTTTGTTACATTACTACTAGATTTTACCATGCCAAAGGTCGATTTATTATTCTGGCTCAGGAATTCAAACATGATTTCATAGACACAGATGGAACTGTTATTCATTGTATTATTTGCGATTCAGGAATTTTATTAGATGAAACACACCAGCGAGATGGCATGAGACAGCACATTTCTAGCTCTAAGCATCAATTGAACAAAACTCTTCAGGCAAACAAATCGCAGCGGCCTCTATTATGAAATGCGTTTCAAAAGAGTTCTTCAAAGAGCCAAAATTTTAAGGAAATCAACATTGAGTTGTGTGCAGAGCTTGCACAACAGGAATTCCCTTCAATAAGGTGAACCATCCAGCCTTCAAGGGATTTCTTGAATAATACACAAAGATGTCAATGCCGAATGAGAGTACTTTAAGAACAAACTACATGGAACCTGTTTGCCAAGAAACCATACAAAGAATCAAGGAGAACGTGTCTGATTGTGATGTGGGAATCATTCTGGATGAAACCATAGACTCAATGGAACGATATGTTTTGAACATTTTAGTCTTTCCCTTAGCAAGGGAGGAAGTTAAGCCCATGTTATTAAAAATGTATGAGCTGCAGAAAGTCAATGCCAGTACAGTAATGTAATCAATCATGGACTTTCGTCAAAAACTCTGACCTGCTAGTATCGAGTTGGAAAAACTTCTTGTGGTTGTGGACCAGGTTCTATACGTTTCAGCTGTTATCCAATTGAAGCCCTTATTTCCTAAGTTGAAGCATGTGTCATGCTTGGTTCATGCCCTTCACAGGATTTGTGAATCCATAAGGAACGAATTCAACATCGCAAATCAGTTCATCTCTGCCTCGAAGAAGATTCTGCTGAAAGCTCCAAATCGTGTTGTGGTCTACAAGGAAACCACTGGCCTGCCCCTTCCAAATTTCCCCGGTCATTACTCGTTGGGGATCTTGGATCGAGTGTGCTGCTATGTTGTGTGAGAATTTTGGCAAAATTAAATAGTTTGTGCTTTCTTTGGATCCAACCAACGCAGGTGCAATTTCCAAGGCACAATATCTTTGTTCCGGAGAAAATACGTAATTTACAGACAGAAGTATATTGTGTTAATAGTTTCAAGTACCTGATTGCAGTCATTAAACTACTGGAAGAACAAGGTTTGTAAAAGGAGAAACACTGAGATATTTTTACTTTCGTGAGGGAGCAGTAAGCTGGCTTTGCCAAGACCAACTTGAGCTTGGTCTTCAGAAGAATCCGGACATTGAGGATTTCGCCACATCTACATAATTGCCATCCCGATTGAATACAAGAGTTGCCCCACTGGTTTCTGTGGATGTCGAAAGAAGCTTTAATATCCACAAAGACATTCTATCTCCTAATAGAAAAACTTACTTTTAAAAATGTAGAGTTGCTTAATGTCTTGAAGTATAACAGGTTTATGTGTTTTCTTCTGATGGGTGATAATTTGGTGTTCTTGTTTCTAATTCAATAAATTAGAATAGAGGAAAGAGAAATTTTTTAATTAGTTGAATAAACCAGCACATTTTTGTCCCTTGGTTTTACCTTATTGAACTCCATTTCCCTTTCTTTTTTCATCTGAAATTTGCACCTAAATATCCCTGCTAATTTCCTTACATTAGCTTCTTGTACAAATTTTACGCTTTAAAATATCAAATTCTGTATGAATATATAATATTGCTATGCTTAATTATTTACATACTTATTTTTCTTTATTTTCTCACTGTCGATTCTTTTAATGCTTTCTCTTTTATTCTGTCATTATTTGTAACTTGCATATGCTTCTTCCACATATTATTATTATTTTATCTAATGTATTCTTTTATATACGTACTTTCTTTATATTTAATGAGAGACAGGTGTTTCCCCTACATCCCGTATTATATCGGAAATAGAAAGATACGGAGGGATGCGACAAAGGCCGATAATTTCAGAGTAACCTGGATAAAACTCGTATAATATTACGGACTGCTCCTGAAACTTGCGAATGATGTCATAGATTTAGCACCTAAACCTATATTTAAAATGACAACTAGTCGACTAGTGAACGTCGAGCGAGAAGGTTGTCTGACCGCTCCACTTGTTTACCTGCTGCGTGCTTCTATCGTGTTGTGTAGTGCGTTGTGTTAGTTCCGTTTTTTATTCTTTTTCTAGTGTATTTAATTCTTGTTTTCAACCATTATCATGGCTCTCCAACCGGATGATACCGGCCAGATCTTACATTCTGCACTAAATGTGGTCTACAACGACACCACCTATACAATTCCAACCGCTAATCGCTTCACCTTTTAAGTGAAGTTTCAGATCATGGCTCCTCTGACACTGCACCGTAATGTTCACCATTATCAATTATGTTTGCAAGACATTAAAAAATGGTTTCCTCTGAATTTGATAGTGAACTACGGGGAGCCATTCTTAAAGTTTATACTTCCACTTCCGCGAACTTTCGCTGTCTTACATCTTTACTTTCATTCAACAAGATTATTATATTTATCGCAAGCCTTCAGACAAACCTTTCTCCATAGTTATCAGCAACTTACCGTGCTCACTCACTGATCAAGAGATTTACGTCGAATTCTGTGCTTTACATTTCCCTGTTCGTAGAGTTACACGTCTTCTTTGCAAAAACAAGGAACCCAAGCCCATCTGTGCGGTTGACCTCGTTAACAATGACGAAGGTAGGGTTGTTGTTAATCTTACCCGATTGTTGCACAGTGTAGTGAAAGTGGAACATCGCCGTCAAAATCCGGAACTGCCTCAGTGTACAAAGTGTCAAACCTATGGCCACACCAAGAATTACTGTCATCTTGAACCCCGCTGTGTTCGCTGTATACGCAATCATCACTACTCCAAGTGCACGAAGCCCTCTTCTACGCCGGCTCAATGTATCAACTGCCAACAATGATATCCATCCGGCTAACTACCGTGGCTGTCCTCATTATGTACAGCTGAAGGAACGACAGTGTCGGCGCTACCAGCAGCAGGCAACACCTTTACGTCTACGTACACAGCAATCACCCTCAGTTTCTCCTCAGTCACAACATCCACATCAACAACCCCAGAATCAACAATCACCACGACAGCACAATTCATCTCCCAATATTTCTACTCTTCCCTCTCGGACCTACCCTCAAATACTGACTGGTCGTACTCCAGCCTCTCAAGGCCGTCCTTCAGCCGCTTCACCAGAGAATTCTGCCTCAGCCAGACTTTTCTAAAAGATCTACGTGCACCAATAGGTACATTTCTCCACAAGCTGTTATCCCCAGTTCTACCGCAACTGCTACAAATTCTTCGCTCCCTTCTTTGTCCTTTGTTTTCCGATGGCTCCCCGTAATCTGTTGTCTCTACGTCAGCTCAACCTCCTGAACTGGAATTCTAACGGCCTTCGTGCTAAACGTTCATCTTTCATTGCATTTCTCACTCACCACAATATCGATATTCCTTATGTTATAGAAACTCATTTTCTTACTAATGAGACTTTCACCATTCCTGGCTATATCATTTATCGGCAGGACCAAGAAGCGGAAAAAGCTTCCGGTGGGGTGGCTCTTCTCATCCGACGTTCTTCGGGTCACAGCGAGATATTTCTTCCCACGTGCCCAGTCTGGAGATAGTGGGTACTAATCTCCAGATTGCTGACGGTGGTGACCCTGTTATTCTCAGCGCCTATAAGCCCCCTAATCGCCGGCTGAATACTACTCATCTCTCCCTCCTCTTCCCTTTGGGGAACAGCACTCTCCTTTTAGGTGATCTTAACGGGAAGCATTCCTCTTGGGGATGCCGAACAACCAATCCAAATGGATTGTTCACAGCGCTTAAAACTCACGGCCTGTCAATATTGGCGCCAGAGGATCCTACTTATTTTCCTTCCAATCCCCTATTTTCTCCTGATATTCTGGAAATCGGTATACATCATAATCTTCACCTCCCCACTTTTTTTCTTCTATAGTGGAGCTTGACTCTGATCTTCCCCCTGCCTTAGGTCCATTAATTAGTTCCTAGACATACGTCAATTGGGATGCATTTCAGTCTCAACTGGATGCGTCGTTCACCAGCTCTTATCCACTTGCTACTACCCATAATGTAGACCTTGCGATACAGCATTTCACTGACACCATTTGCAGCTGGGCCCGACTTTCCAGTTCTCCGAATAAAGGTCCCTGTACTTCCCTCTATTTACCCATTTCCATCTTAAGTCTTCTAAGGGAAAAACATAAAGTACGTCGACAGTGGCAACGGGACAATCCTGGCTCCGTCGGAAGCTCAACGGTCTCATACGACGGGTGAAGCTGGAGCGACACCGCCTACAGACTTACGAGCGCTATCTTGCGTTTCTCTCTCCTTCCGACCATACGCTATGGGAGGCCACCAAACGGGTTCTCCGTGAGCCGACTGATGTACCGGCGCCCTCCACAGATGGTAGACTCGTCACGGGTGTTGCCACCAAGTGTGAACTGGAACTTTGAGCCTGTGTTTGTTCTTCCTCCACCAGCCGACGGAAGCGCTCTTGCAGACATGGAACATGAATTGCATCACTACCGCACTTGGCACACAGTTTCACGAAAGATTTCCTTTACTAAACCATGGGGATTAACTTTCCTGATCCAAGCTCTTCCACTTAAGAAATCTCCAAGGGACGGTTTGGTTCCCAACATTGTTCCCAAGAAGGTGACCAAGAAGGTTCTTGCATATTTGTCGTCCATCCTAAATGCTTGTCTCCGATTCGGTTATTTTCCTCGCACCTGGAAGCTCGCCCTTATCGCAGTTTTCCATAAGCCCAATAAAACCCAAACAGCTTCCTGAAAGTTATCGTCCTATTAGTCTGTAACCAACGCTGTCTAAACTGTATGAAAAAGTAATCCATCGCCGAATTCTGTCTTACCTTACTCATAATCATATTCTTTCGCCCTACCAATTTGGGTTTCGTGAGAAACATTCCACCGCTCATCAGCATCTGCGATTAACCCAGTCAAATATCCATGGCTTTGAAGCTCGTCAGTACACCGCAGCTGTTTTCCTCGATGTGGCACAGGCATTCGACAAAGTTTGGGATATTGGTTTACTCCTGAAGCTCTACCGTAGTGGAACTCCTAATGATCTACTTCATTTAATCGATAGTTACCTCTCCGACCGCAGCTTCTCAGTGCGTATTGGCGGAATTCTTTCATCTTTGCGAACTGTTACCGCTGGTGTTTCACAAGGTTCTATCTTGGCTCCGACATTGTTTAATATTTACACTTCTGATATTCACGACTTGGCTCCGACATTATTTAATATTTACACTTCTGATATTCACGACTTGGCTCCGATTTCTTTAGCTGTCTACGCTGATCAGACAGTCTTATACTATTCTCATTCTAATTTCCAGCACGCACAGCAAGTGGTACAACTCTTTTTGGATCGTCTCACACAATGGTTCCACACTTGGCGTATCGCACTGAACCCTCAGAAAAATGAGGCTAAAATATTTACTCTTCGCCGATACTCTCTTCTCCCTCCTTGTATCTTTGTAGAAACAACGTACCTTAGTTCTCTGCTACTGCCCCTGTTAAGTACCTTGGAGTGTTTTTGGACTCTCGACTGACCTGGCGCGCTCACATCGATTACCTCGTATCGGCCTCAGGGCGGCTCTCAAAACTCTCGCCTTTGTTTCATCGCCATTCCAGTCTTGGAATGTTACTCTTCCTTGTTACTCTGCAAGTCTCTCATTCGTTCGTTTATTACTTATGCCTGCCAGGTATGGGTAGCCGGTCAAACGTCACCTGTGTCGTCTCCAAGTTATTCACAATCGCTTCATGCGCATCGCTACCAACGCTCCATGGTTTCTTCGTAATCAGTAGCTTCATCACGAAGTAGGACTGTTACCTCTTCACGACTTCAATCACCAGACCACCTGTCTTTTTTTTCCAACCTGCAGGATGTTCCAGGAGCAGTGCACTATAACATCCGTACGCGCCCGTACGCGCCACCCCACACGCCTGAAGAGGAGACTACCGCAATACCTACTTATTGATGATACCTCTGATTCTAGTGACTCCAGTGGTCAATGTGCCTCGCCTACCTCACATATTGATTGCTCTGTGTAATATTGGTGTCCCAACCTAATGTAGTTATGGGGCGGTTTGTAAGCCTACCCTTGCATGATGCTGTATTATAATATCCAATCCACACTGATCTATAAATCATTGTATTGCTGATCGATCAAGAAATAATTTTTTTAAAAAATGACAACTGGTAGGATTTCTTATACAGGTGTTTGATGTACAAGAGCAAAATGAACATGCATTATCAAACCCTCTTTTGAATTTCATTCTGAAATTTAGTTTTTTATTTAGTTATTATGGAACCTATCAGAATGAATATTTCGAAAGAGCATTGTCTAATTTTATATTGAGATTTTCAGTTTAATATTTATTGTTTTGGTAACAAGATATTCTTTAATATAACATTTACTGCGAATGTTGAACATTAATTACATAAAGTAATCTAACCTTTATAAAAGAGGATTGATACATTCAGCTCCGATTCCAATTTGGGTCAGTGACTATGGTCGGCTATAGATTATTTATTATACTCGAATCAAGTAAGTAAGTAACCTATTTTGGCAAAGTTAAGTGCAACAGATTTAGAATCTGTAAATATGATTAATAGGGTGGCGCCGTGGCCGAGCGGTTAGCGCTCTCATCTACCACCTAGGTGACCCGGTTTCGATCCCAGAGACCCGCATGTGGTATTCGTGGTGGACGAAGCGGAGTCATGGGCGATTTTCTCCGGGTGATCTGGTTTCTCCCGCCACTCATTCCACAAATTGCTACATTACCACCTTTCCAATCATCCATTTCGCCTGCATTTCATATCATCCTCTTCCTCACTCTCATACCTGGTGCTTGGCTGACCACCCGCTTCCAGGTCTTCACTCTGTTCGGTCCATAGGTTCCTGTGCTCCCCGACAGGCTTCTAACCCTAGGCACTGGCTTGTAAGTCCTAGGGGTGTAAGTCCTACATAAGGGGAGGGTAATCTGAAGAAGAAGAAGAAGAAGAAGAAGAAGAAGAAGAAGAAGAAGAAGAAGAAGAAGAAGAAATATGGTTAATATTCATAAGAGTAAATGTTAGGTAAATCATTATTTATAATAATATTAGTTGGTTTAATTTTAGTTATTTTTGTTATAGTAGAAGAATCTTTAGAATTTCAGTTTAAAATGCCTTTATCTTTTATATCTGATACATGGAACCATGCAAGACGCTACGTAATGCAGGAATTGAATTTCTTATGCAATAATAGAATGTATTTTCCTGAGTTAATATGACCTTTTTAGCAAGCTCTCAATAACAGGAACTCAAATTTCAGTTATGCGTTTCTTTTCTTTTTTCTTTTTTTTTTTTTTTTTTTTTTTTTTTTCTCCTTAATTTAACAAAGGCAGTATGAATAACTGTTATAACTTCAACGTGTCCGTAATCAGGTATAAAAGATAAACACAGTACTTATGAAATACGTATACCTCAAAGTTAAAAGCCCTGTTAATTAATTTTATGTTTAGGATGACGTAATACTGATTATTAAGGCAGAGGATGGCGATAAGGGCTCACCAAGACAACTACGCTATGGTTTGGTATCCGAAAACAACCCTTTCACTCCATACTTCCATATCGATGACCATACCGGTAAGTAAAATTAAACTATTCTATTGCCGCATCGTGATGGTGTCCAATTGAAAGAAATCTGGGTCTTTTGTCCGTTTGTTTTTATCTGCCCCTCACGAAATAATCAGACCTGGGGTAGTATACACAGGCTATTAGGGGTATAAGTACAGATATTTTCATAATTGGTAGCTTAATATGTATGCACTTTGGTGTTTTAGTTGTTTTTTCTCTTCGTCAGTTTTTCAGCAAATCACTCATAAGGTTTACCATAGGTCGTGAGGCAAGACGAGCAATTGCCCTACCTGCGCAGTGGCAACTCTTCGCCTGAAGGGCTGATGGTTGGGGAAGTTGCGAAATCATGTATGCGCAGAAGTCTCATAATGTTTCCGCCAACGAAGGAGTGAAGTTCGCTAGCATAGCTTTAGTACATATTTCTAATGACATTATACATAAGTATATGTGTAAAAATTAGCATTATAATGAACAAAGTGATTTGGCTATAACTATGGCTATCTGCCAACAATTACTTTCATGTGAACTGCAATTGTTTCAGCTGCACGCTGTTATGGCATTCTCGACAAGCTCCCCCACCTTTCCCCCCTCTCAGCCGTTGCAGAGTGGGAGGGAAGGAAAGCAGCTTCTCTTATGCGCAAGAGTTTTTCATGTCTTGCCTCACAACCTATAGCTGATGTAATTTGCGCCGCAAAATGAACACCTGCGAGATAGATCAACCGTTTTGTTTTACACATTAATGCACGACCCATTGCACTAGCATTAGTTACTGTGTTACAAAATTTGTTCTGCCCACAGTGCGTCATAATTTCTGCGCACGACTAATCAGAGGTACTAATCAATCTGAAAACATACTACTCTTAATAAATAAAATGATAAATCCACAAATGAAGCAGACATATATGCAATATTGTTAATTACGCTGTCCTCAATTGCCAGTACAGATATTTGCACTTATACCCCTAACAGCTTGTGTGGCTATCACCAGAAAATAAATGATCAGTTCCCGATGAAGGCCATGAGTTTGAGATGGTCATTTATTGATTATTCATTTTCTGATGATGACCATGAAGTTTAATATTGCCGAAAGCTCGTGCAACTTCATAAATATTACGGCTGACAATGTGAGAAACTCTAAATAAATTGATATAAATTGTATACATTTACGAAATCCACATTTTTATGAAGGAGATTTTGCCTCTCGCATGATTACGTTAGCAGAAGTAAACCAAAATGAAAAGGTCGTACTGTTTATATTTCAGATAAGCTTTGTGAAGAAAGACTAGTATTTTTCAGACTTTTCGATGTTAAATGAATGTTGAGTGACAACCATGTAAAGATAAAATGTGAAAAGCTCACATTCTAAGTATCGTGGGATAGAAGTTTTGTACAACTATGACCAGAAAATAAAATTCTAGCTAATTATAACATTAGCATCAATGTTGTAAAAGTATTTATCCCAGCGTAATTAACAGGCCTCGGTTTTGGATCACAGAGGCAGCAGACTGAAGTTGGGAATGCACGAGATTGAGTTGATAGTGTGACTTGTGTGATGGGGTTGTAGTGTATTTTGACACGTTGTTCTTGTAGTTGTTTAATTATAATATCCCCACGTTGTAGCAGCATGTATATAGCATTGTTGTCGTATTGTATTGTTATTCGATACCACTTTGCGGGTCACGTTTGTAGGGGTTCTTCGGTGTACCTGTGAGTTCCACGTGGTTGTCACATGTATGTATAGTTTGTTGATCTTGCGAGGAGGCTTAAATCGCAGGGTCCGCAGTAATGATATATGGTTGTAGTCTTGTGAATTGGAGGAGTTAAAGGTTTAAAGGAACTCACTTGTAAATAATACTTGCACATTTTAAGTTGAAAATACTATTAAGAATTCTGCAAGTCACTAACATTTGCATTTGACACCACTTTGATTACTTTAAATTATGTCCTGTTGTTATGTAGAGTAATTCGCATTTAACCATAGTCTTACACACGCAGTTTAGTTTTCTCTTTTATCCATTTTTGTGTGATCTAATTATTGTTTTTTCGTTGACGTATTCAACATAAATTGTTCCGGTTTGGTGGCCGTTAAAGAACGTTTCACATATCATTTTGGCGAGCGATACCCCCGAGTACTTCTAACGGACTATCAAAATTGAGGGGCAACTCACTTCATCTTACTCCCAACATCTTACTCTCATGCCTTCTGATTCGTCCTTTTCTAAAATGCTCTGCTCTCATTGACTCTTGATTTATATTTTAAATACGAGTACTATTCGTTGGGTTGGTATACCCACGCGATGAATGGCGTCATGTCCAACGGCCTAAATTTATAATCTCTATAAACCTTGCAGAATTCCCTGCATAATTATGGCGTTATTTATTGATAAATAATTATACAAATTAAAGTATGGATACCTCAGTTCAATTATTCTTTTAAGATAAATAAGTTAGTAACAAATTATTCCAAAATTGTATATAATCCCGAACATGGTAATTGAAGATAATGAATAAATTAATATTTAATACACATTGATCCCTTCTCAAAATGGTGTAGTTGAAAATAACGCTACAGGTAGCATTTCAGAAGTGCAGGTTCTTGCTGGCAAAGAGCCTTTCAACTCCGTACTGCTGTTCTATAGGTAATGGACTTAATACACACATCTGTTTCAGAGGAATGCAGTGCAGTGTTTATTATTAAGATATCTAATTTTAGGATCAATGGAACACTCCGCTACTCATTAAAGTATGGCATTAGATATAGAAGTCCCAAGGGCTCTTCCGTCGTAACAGAGGTACTACAAAAAACGGGAAAAATCAGACTCGGAATCTGTTATTGCCTAATTCAAAACTTTGCTAGAGAAACTCCTCTATAGATTGAAGCTGTATCCTTAACCTTTCTTGTTGTTGGTCTATGTTGTCCTGATGTCTCTTCATCTTCTTCTCTCACCCTGTTCGTCGTCGTAGGACCTGGATTGCTTAACACGTGTCTCAGGGTCGATTCTCCTGGCTAGCTGTAGAGATGTTACGGGAACGTAGGTGTGGAAGGCAGGATGGAGGTGTTTGGGGATCCATTAATACACACTTGTCTTTCGAATGTCTTTGCACACACCAAATTCCCGGCAAGATATTTTTTAACAAACTATCACCATACTTCTTTTTCTAGCACTTTTTTAAAGGTCCACGTAACTCAGTAATTCACATAAATCGCAAGCCTGTGTGAATTAAGTAACATTATTAATTATTCCGTCTCAATTCTTAGCTGCGCGGTTTCACTTAATACTTGTGACGGGTGGGTACCGACTGCGCGCAAAAGGGTCAAACTGCGCGCGAGGTACTGAATTGTAAACAGCCCTACTGCGCGCGAGCTTGTCAAGGGTAAACAGTCAACAGCGCGCGCGGGTATACCACAAATACGTCAAATGCTTGCGAGTCTCTCGTGTAACAGGAGTGTGGCACCATTAGTAAATAATGTTAATCACTTGTTTCGAAACTAATTGCGGCCATAGGTTATAGGGTTGGTAACACTGTTAACGACTGTCGAATGTTCCGAGTGTATAAGATGGCGTGCTGTTTCTAAAATAATGTACTCATCGTGTGTGTTTCTATAGAGCAATGGATTCCAGCGCTTTTCTGCAAGTTATGAAAAGTCGAAGGAGTCAAAGTTTGGTTATTATTAGGGCTAGGAAGTTCATGCTTTTGCATGTTTTTTCATAGAGGTTAAAAACGTATGCTTTTGCATTATGTGCACGAATTATGGAATTTTCAGTTATTTGGACATGATTTTATGGTGCATATAACTGCATGTTTTCTTGATTTTGATAAATGCATATTATCTCAATATTATAGCTCCTATATTGCATATTTTAATGATTTTTATGGTTTTTATTATTTTTCCATGTGTATAATACTTTTTATATTGGTAGTATTGCACATGTTGATGCAACTCGCGAGGTGAGTCATGTTGTCATGCAGTGAACCCCCTGTTTCCATCACTTCATTATATGTATGTGCGTAGAGAATAATCACTGCATTATCTGAGATGTTTATATTAACAAAGATAAAGTGCAGGTCAACGTTTTGAGCAGCACGAATATCGCAACGCTTGCCTCAGGTTGCTTGCAAGACCTGACCTCCAATAGTTGTGGCATGGTCTTCAAACGTAACAGTGTTGTGAATTGGTTCCCACCAAATTAAATTAGGTGTATAAAATGTTAAAGAGCTCTTCAAATGCCGAAAATAAAACCAACTTCGAGTGCTAGATTAATTGAATTACAGAAAGAGTTTTCGAGTGATTTAATATCTACAGATAATAGGGTACTGTATTGTGGAGTGTGTGAGAAAAATGTAGGGAGTGAAAAGATTTCAAATAGTTCAGCACATAAACACAGCAAAACATGAGGAGAATTTAATCAGAAAACTCGCAAACAGAGAACCTGTTCAAAAACAGCTAGTAGAGTGTTCAGGAAGCAGGGTTACTGAATTTTCCTACGACTTGTGTGAAGCATTTTTAGCTGCTGATATTCCCTGGTTCAAAATTAATAATCCCACATTTAAAAACGTTCTTGGCAAGTACACTCGACAACATGTGCCTGAAGAAAGTACACTGCGTAAGACTTATGTAGGACATTGTTACAATAACGTATTGTCAAATATACAAAATGAATTAGCGGATCAGTTTGCGTGGTTGTCTGTTGATGAAACCCCTGATTCTGAGCGTCGTTCTATTGCTAATATAATCGTGGGTGCTTTAAATAATGAACAAAAGACGACACCTTATCTTAATGTGTGCGAATTGCCGGCCACTGACAATGTAACTATAACCCAGTTTGTGATGGACCCTTTGAAATTATTATGGCCATGTGGAATCAAATACGACCGGGTACTTTTATTTGTTACTGATACAGGTCCTTATATGGTAAAATCAGGACAAACTCTGAAAGGTATGTTTCCTAACTTAATTCATATAACTTGTTTGGCACACGCTCTTCATCGGATTCCTGAGACGATACGCGATTCTTTCCCATTAGTAGATAGATTTGTGTCCTGTACAAAGAGAATTTTTGTTAAATCTCCTAAAAGAGTTAAGTTGTTTAGATCAACAGCACCTAATATCAGACTTCCTCCTGCAAAAGTGTTAACTCGATGGGGAACATGGGTCGATGTGGCTTTATTTTATGCTGAGCACATAGAAATAGTCGAAGAAGTTGTTAATTCATTGGACTCGAAAGATGCTTCATCAATAGAAACTGTGCAAAATATTCTGTCAGGCACTGGGTTAAAAGAGGATCTTAGTTTCATATCTGCCCATTTTTCTTTCTTAGCAACAGCCATGTAGGATCTCCTTTGCATGAATCACTTACTGTCTTTGAAAAAA
This sequence comes from Tenodera sinensis, assembly GCA_030765045.1. NCBI lineage: Eukaryota > Metazoa > Arthropoda > Insecta > Mantodea > Mantidae > Tenodera > Tenodera sinensis. Next base: position 74,941,962 of record CM060969.1, read on the forward strand.
CAATCCGTGATCTAAGTTCGGTTCCTGGTAGCATAGTACAAAAAGTGAAAGAGAAAGTGAATTATGTAATTTCAAAAATTCTGGTTATAAACAGGTGTGCGATATTCGAGACATCCTTAAAAGAAAACCATCTGCCACACCAAGAGACTTGACTCTCTCTGTGAAGCAGTTAACATCATTTAAATATGGCCCGATAACATCTTGTGACGTGGACAGAAGTTTTTCACGTTACAAAAGTGTTTTGCGACACAACAGACGATGTTTTACAGTTGAAAATTTGTGCAAAGTGTTGGTTGTGAACTGCAATTTAGCAGTTAATACTAGCAGCGGGACCACTTCTGCTTCAACCTCTAAGGAATAAGATAACTTTATTTATTATTTATACTAACTCGCCCTGTCTACTGCGAAGGTGCATTGTTTTAATTCAATAGTGCATATTTCTTGGCATATTTTCAAGTTTTTAAGAGCATATTTGCATGCATATTTCAGTGTTTTTTAGGGCATGAACTTCCGAGCCCTAGTTATTATAGATGGATATAAATTTCCCAGCAAAAGAGAAACACGGAGAGGATTATCGTAGAGGTGCACTGTTCATACTTTAGGACTATCTTCTGAATGCAAACAAAACAGTACTGATGTCGGTGAATGGTTGCACTGGGTGTTTGGTTTAGCTTTGCTCTCTCCCAAGGAAGTAGGAGATGCCTTGTGGAATATTTAATGAGCATAAAATCCAACGAACTTAATGTTACAAAATTTACAGATTATTTAACAACTTTCATGAGTTCTGATTCCGCGTTTCATCCAGAAATTTGGGTTTCTGACATTATCAATGAGATGGAACAACCAATGCTTATGAGGCATTCCTTAGGAGTTTCGGACTTAACAGTGCACATCCACATATCTACCATTTTGTTCGTGCGCAGACAAGCACTTACATAAAAATGAAAGATACAGCTACTTACAAATGTAAATCTGCCTGCGAAAAGCGTAGAGGAATTAATTTTAAAATATAAATAAGGACGTAACTCACGATTGCATTTCCTAAAGATTGTTAGATTGTTATTATTACAAGAAAGGCACATAATTTAAATGCATGTTTTGACTTATTGACAAATGCCCTGTTCTAATACGGGCATACATAGGTATGCATAGGTATTTTGACTTATTGACAAATGCCCTGGTCTAATACGGGCATGCATATTATACAACTGCATTTTTAACCATACCAATGAATGGCAAATAGGCCAGCGTTCATAGAGAGTTCTAAGTCTCTAAAAATTGGGAAGGAAAATGCAGAAATGACCGCCGCGCCCAGTTGACCTTACCCAAAAATGACCACCGCGCGTAGTCGGGCACTTTAAAACAGGTAGAAATTTGCCTTGCGCTCCGTCGAGGCCCTCCGCTTCTAACACGTAAATCTAAACATTTATTGTCTTGCACGCGTCACTTATTTATCGGCGTCATAATATCCAAGCTTCGGGCAAGCATTCCAGCATTCGAGAACAGTCGCCCGCACAACGGTCTTAATTCAACTGAGTGCGTTCAAATACTGTCTTGTGATTCGAAAATCCAACTGTCGGAACACAAAGGAATCACGTGACTTTCTCGCCCACGCGTTTAAAAACTCAACGGTTTCAATGACTGGTTTTTAGAACATTTTCATACGAAATCTTGCAAGAATCTCAGTGCATTTTTAGGTGTTATTTATTTTTCTGTGTTTACAAAAATCCCACAACATTTATATGATTTTATTAGGGCTTTCCAACGATATTAATTTTGTTTACCTGGAACAAATATTATATTTAATTAAATTCTTTCCTAATTAATTGTCCAAAAGTACTTATTGATATTTAATGAGTTATTTTGGTACCGTTGGAATTATCACTTAAAGATATGTGCATCATAAAGGATGTTTAATTGGATAACAACCATGCATGGGCGTCGCGAACGGGGGGGGGGGGGGGGGCGGCGCCCCCCCCCCCCTTGGAAATTGCTGCACTTAATGTGCAATCAATTATTGACTATTAAACTATTATTTTAATGTAGGACAATTGTTATTTAGCACAAATCAATACGGTTAACTGCAACAAATATAAATTTCGACAATAAAATGATGAATTAATAATATCTGATTGCAAACTTCCAACATGTGCCCCCCCCCCCCCCCTGGAAAAAAGTCTGCCGACGCTCATGCAACCATGAATGCGAATCTATGTTATCCAGCGGTTATGTCAGTGACACAGAATGAAGCTTCTGTAGATTGTCTTATTTTAACTGAAAGTAGGAGATGCTTTTCTTTCGATGCATCGTGAATGCATCGTGTAATTCGGTGCAATGATTATCGTATCGTATTCATTTAAGAGATGTAGGTTAGTTTATTTAGTTCCAGTGTAATTTTTAGGCAATCTATTTTGTGATTATATATATATATATATATATACACACACACACACACACACACACACACACACACACACACACACACACACACACACACACACACACACACACACACACACACACACACACACACACACACACACACACACACACACACACACACACACACACACACACACACACACACACACACACACACACACACACACACACACACACACACACACACACACACACACACACACACACACACACACACACACACACACACACACACACACACACACACACACACACACACACACACACACACACACACACACACACACACACACACACACACACACACACACACACACACACACACACACACACACACACACACACACACACACACACACACACACACACACACACACACACACACACACACACACACACACACACACACACACACACACACACACACACACACACACACACACACACACACACACACACACACACACACACACACACACACACACACACACACACACACACACACACACACACACACACACACACACACACACACACACACACACACACACACACACACACACACACACACACACACACACACACACACACACACACACACACACACACACACACACACACACACACACACACACACACACACACACACACACACACACACACACACACACACACACACACACACACACACACACACACACACACACACACACACACACACACACACACACACACACACACACACACACACACACACACACACACACACACACACACACACACACACACACACACACACACACACACACACACACACACACACACACACACACACACACACACACACACACACACACACACACACACACACACACACACACACACACACACACACACACACACACACACACACACACACACACACACACACACACACACACACACACACACACACACACACACACACACACACACACACACACACACACATTTCTCTTGCATTTCATGTCACCCTCTTCCTCATTATCACACCTGGTGCTTGGCTAACCACCCGCTTCCAGGTCGTCACTCTGTCCGGTCCATAGTTTCCTATGCTCCCTGACAGATGTCTGACCCTAGGCACTGCCTTGTAAGTCCTAAGTAAAGGGAGGGTAATCAGATAAAGAAGAAGGTGCAAGGGAATCCAAAGCCCATGCCTCTCGAATGTGAACCTCAACGTTACCGCGTTAGCTATCCCGCTCCTTATTTATTATGCTCAACAGTTAAAGAGAACTAAGAAAACTTCAGAGGCTGTTTATACAGAATTGAAAACAAGACACGCTATAATCATCACTTCAATATCTCAAACATATCCAGGTTAATAATGGAGCAGTACAAAATATGTAATTGTTTTTAAGCACCAACACTGGTGTTTACTACTCAATTGCGTGAGTGATGTCTTTGTTCATACCACCTCGCATGATATCTGTCGCACTTTTTGCCGCACTTCAAGCACTCGCATTCTGGGGTCGGTTGCTGGTAATTTGTTGTTCTTGCACCCTTTGAAATGGAAACCATGTATCGCGAATCTGGTCATGGCGTGACGTCTCATGCAGACCTTGCGTCTAGTTCAGGGGAGGACAAGTGGTGCCGATGTGACGTCGGCTCACATCGCTGAACATGCTCACACTGAAGACGAATTCAGCGTGTGACGTCATCACCCTCTGTACTACTACCGCAGAGGAAGAACAAATAGTTTGGGGCATGTGGGATGGAGCAATGTAGAGAAGACAGGAAACATCTGTTGTTAATAACACAACTTCGTAAATGTTGTAATATAAATGCTGTTTTAATTACACAATTAGTCACAAATTATGCACAAATAGATTTTGTCTCTGTGCTAAGAGAAAATCTATAATAATTCTAGAAATGTAAAGGACAGTTACTTGTAAAGTAAATATAACAGAACATAATGTCATAAATGAGAAGAGATCAATAAAGAACAAAATTAGACGGATATTTCCTGACACTTTCTGTTTCGCTCTTCTTTAACTAGTATATCGATGTTAGGACACAATATCTGGGAAACTTTTAATCGAAGACTGTATGTTAGGTTGTGAACTGACGAGGTACTTCGGGATTTAGACTTAGCTAATTTCATATCAGCATCAGACAAACACTGGCTGCTCCATTTTATCTGTACTGATCATGAGAGCGCTACACATGACTGAACCGTCGAGATCCGTACTCGTAGCGTCGCTTATCTAGGCAACATGATATTACACGTCTCCCACCTGACGTCACACGAACTGATAAGCTTGCTCTTCGTTCCAATAGTCATACCATTTGAAGCTATCTTCTGGTCTAGCCTTTGCATACCTTCGTATCCGCACTGTAGAAGTACCTCGTACGTATTTCATTTCTCCTCCATGTCTTGAATTAGTCTCTCGCAATTGGGTGCCGTGGTTTAATCAAAGTAATTAGTCAGCTTTGGAACAAAAAAAAAAAAAAAAAGGGCTCATTCTCTCTATCCCCGTCTCTCTGTTTCTCTCACACACATTCTGTAGCTCTTGCATTTCATTCGGAGATCTAAGGACGGCATGTTTTAATGGAATGCAATATTGCCTCTACCTTTGGGCTCTACCTACGCGTTAGAAAAAATAAACATGAACGAAAATGGTGTTACGTAGTTTCCATTATTAGCTTGTGTACCCATAGCAACAGTAGTGCATGTGGGAGGTCAGTTTGCCACGTGTAATGTTCTTGCTCTGATATAGGACGGCGGTTGAATACAAATGAAGTAGCTGGTATCGAACGGGCGTCCTTCTTCTTATCTACATCTTTAGTCCAAGTTGTAGGGAAGGGGAAGGAACGAGGTCAGAATAAATACTCAGGACAGCAAGGACTCAAGTGCTTATATACTTGTGTTTATCTAAGAATTACATTTATATAGAATCACTGAAGTGTGCACCCGAGAAAAAATTAACGAAAGGTTACAAGTAACAAAAATGGATATATGCAGTATACTTCTAAAAAAACCTGATGTGTTGCACGCATATGACTTTCTCTACTCTTTTACTAACTATTCTTACCGATGTAGGATTTTTTTTCCCCTAAATTTCAGTCTTCGTGAGAAGATGATAAGGGATGACTTCCTTTGGCTAGCGTCGGTGCGTGTAAGTTATGTAGGTAATTAAGCAAGAAACTCTACCCTCAGGATGTGAGGATTAAAGAGAAAATGAGAAGAATTTAATTTCTCCTTCATCACCCTCTTTATTGTGAATATCCACACAAAATACTATACAATTTGCGTTCCTCACTCCCGTCAAAGATTTCCTTTATCCCAAAATCAATATCAGGCTTTAAAAAGCCAAATGTATTAAACACTATTTTGCCTTGCTGTTGAACACAAGTCTCGGCTTTACATACGGTTTTGCATTGGCACTTCTCACCAGTTTTTAAGAGTGGTTTATTATTCCTTTACTTCTCCTTTTCCTGCTTCTTTATTACTCTGTCACACATGTTTTCTTTTACCTCGCAATCAAACGTCTGTACTGTTCGGGTTTTAAATGCAAATACTAATAGCTAACTCGCTATATAAGAAATAAATCGCTAAATTTTCTTAACAAGCAAACAGTATTTTATCCTTCACAACGAAAGTGTGACTTCACGTATTTCTCGAAACGACACGAAACGGTGTTAAGCACGTCATAAAGCAAGCTCCCAGCCTGGACAAATTTTGATACACGATTCTTTATAATCTAACCTTACTTGGCTGGGTAATTCAACCTCATTACAAACTCTTATTCCTCTATCTTCTTCATATTAGTGTAGATAAAGATTTGCAGAAATTGCCTTATTGCTAATTTTCTTATAGGTACAAGGTGAATTTGGGAATACAGTAGCTTTGAGCGATCCTTTCTTTTAACGCTGAAGACCTAGAAACTTTTTCTCTTTGCACGGCCTTACGATAAAAAAGTAAATAACGATCTTCCACTTGAGAAATATTTAAGCATTGCAAAACTCACACAAATAACAAGAAATATCTACGAAATGGTTCACTAAAAATGTATTCGGACATAACTTGTGCGTTTTAACAGATGTACATTTTTGTGTAGTAAGATTGGGTCTATCTCTTACGGTTTACGAGTTATACCAAAATCATCAAGAGGAAACAGGACTACATGAACTATAACCTGAAAATTCAAAAAATACATTTCATTTGCCAAAATATCTTAAACATATGGCATTTTAATCAAAATCGTTAGAGCCATTATTGAGAAAATGGAAGCTTTCGAGACATTTTCCATGTTAACGGTAGTTTAGGGTGGAGCATTTTGTTCAAAATCTTCGCGTCGCACGCATCTTTGAGGGATAAGATAAAGATAAATATAGCCCGTAATATCTCTTGGGGCAAGGGCCTCCTACCAATGTAAAGCTAGCTCAATAATGCTCACAGACTGAGCTAGTTCCTGTAAGTTCTTTTTCCTGTAGGTTAAGTTCCATTTGCTTACCTGGTTACACAATATGTTTCCACCTCATTCTGTCTCGTGCTACCCTCGTCCAGTGATCTCCAAATATTTCACTCACTTCACTAAATTCTTGAGACCATCTGTCGTGGACGTCCTCTGCTTCCCTTTCCAAGTCTAGGACACCAGGTCGTTATGGCATAGGCCCATCTGCTTTGAGACATCCTGGCCACGTGTCCTCCCCATCGCCATTTAAGGGTTCTTGCTCTAACGGCCGCATCCTCCATTCCACTCTTTCTTCTTAGCTCCTCATTTCTTACTTTGTCCTTGAGTTTGATTTCCAATATCTTACGTTACATTTCCCGCTCCATTTCAATCTGTTTTCTTGTAAATACCTATCCAAATCTGACTGCCATAGAAGAGTACTGGGATGAGTCAAGTTTGCAAACTTTCAAATTTTGTTGCGAGGCTAATCCCTTTTTCTGTCCATTAGAATAAATTTTAAACTCCAATTATTTTCCCCAGGCTTGTCTTAGTCTTCTTTGGAGCACATTTTCGCCTTTCTCTACCATGCTAGTTGTTGGTCCCAGACAGATGTCTGGGACAAACACTACTGGATCACTGCAATACTGTATCAGCGTACCCAATTAGAATTGGCACTTCTCTTGAATGGTTATGACTCTGGCTTTTGTCGGGCTCATCTGCAGCCTTACTTCTTTACTCCTTGCATTCAACTCTGATGCCATATCTTGTAGTTCTCTTGCTGATTTGGCAAATAATTCGAAGTCGCCCGCAAATCTGACGTTTGACAGTCTTCTTCCGTTTATATTAATTCCCCATCGTTGACTAGTTCAAGTTAATCTCCTGAATACAATTTCCCTTGAAGGATATTAAACTTAAATACCAAGTTATCCGACTTTTAGTTTTAGATTTATGCTGTTCAGACAGACAGACATGCAATAAAATTATTTTCTTGCATTCAGAGGGCCTTAAAACATATTTCCGGTGAAATCTCGACATCGAAATTTTGCGTTGATTACAATACTTCCCCCATTTACTATGCATAGTAGAAAAACTAAAACATAGTATCACATAATGCTTAAATTTTTTTCCTTTTTATTTGCTTTCCCTCCTTTGAAGTTCAGATTAAGTATGAGCTATATCATAGAAATGTTTAACAACATTTACGAGTAATTCAGCCACTTGAGGCTTTACACATCATGTTTTTGGTTTTTATTCTTTACTATTGCTGCAGCAACAACAATATATTATATATTATATATAATATATAATATAATATTATTATTATTACTATTATTATTACTATTATTATTACTATTATTACTATTATTATTATTATTACTATTATTACTATTATTATTACTATTATTATTACTATTATCATTATCATCATCATCATCATTATTATTATCATCATCATAGTAGGAAATAATAATAATATGGGGGCAGAAATATTTTTTATTTATCTTAAAGAATCTTGCTTTGGACTATTTCTAGGTTTTAGAAAATACATGTTACCGCATTTGGTTGTTTAAAATGTAAAACGGTTTATGTAAGTAGTTTAAATACAAGAAAGGACAACTTCAAACCAGCGAGCCAAAAGGCTTACTTCTGGGAAGTGTTTCACCGGGCAGATTTGAGCTCAGAAATACTAGGCCGCTATATGCTCTTGTACAACCCCAGTACGGAGTTGAATATACGGAAAGTCAGCGTTTCCACAAACTACAGAAAGTCCACAAAGATGGGTGGAGCGTGATGCGTGAATTTGATTATGAAAAATTTCTTTACACACCAAAAATTGTATGACCTTAGAAGCAACATGAATTAAATAGCAAACTAGTAAACTAAGTATTGTGCTAGGTTTACATTTAATATGTTCTTTTAGGCACAAAACAAAGGAAAACTAGCGAAAAATGAAGAAGTAAAATAAAGCAAGCAGAAAGTGTCCTTATAAGTCAGAAATTCCAACCACTAGAACAACGGTGCTAAGATAGGTGTAATAAGTCGACAAAGCATTTCAGCATTGTAGTCAGTAGTTGCCTGTGTAGGTAGCGATGAGGATGAAGAAGGTTATTTCAGCGAGACTTTCGCGAATTTTATCCCAGAGGAATTGTCTCACATTTGCACATAAAACAGTCGCATTTAAGCACAAGCTCAGATTGTGAACAGAAAATAACGTTGAATCACTCAGGGTAAAATCCTTAAAGTATACGAAATTTTGTGTTTTTTCTAACTTCTCATTTTTGAGCTATGGTGTTCACAGATACACTCAGACACTATTTATAAACATTTCCTTTTTAGTGCATAGGATTCCCAAACATGAACGTTCGCAGACTGTTTTCCAGCGGCGGGGGGGGGGGGGGGGCAAATTTTAGAATTTTGCAATCAGATAATATTAATTCATTATTTTGTTGTCAAAAGTTATAGTATTTGTTGCGGATAACCGTATAAATTTGCGCTAAATAGAAATTGTTCTTTACATAAACATTAAAATAATAGTTTAATAGTCAGCACATTTAGTTCATTAATTTCCAAGGGGGGCCGCGGCCCTCCCTTGCGCCCCCTTCGCGACGCCCATGTTCCCAAACATACGTTTCCAGCTAAATCTTGATATCAAAATGTTGATTCCTTTACCTTAGATGCCCAAGTGGTAACCAAAGTAAAAATGTACGAAAGGAGCTTCGTAACAAAAGAGGTTTACTTAGTATGCTCGTGAAATACTAATGTATACGTCATTTGATGGCATGGCTGCTCAAATTCTGCCCACTGCGATGCTAAGTGGGTAGTTGGGTAGACAGGTAAGGTACAACCTAAGGGGATTCCTGGCTGAGCCTATAGTTACACTATTGTGTCAGACCCCAGGAGAAGGGAGAATATGAGAGTATCCAATGGGCGTGTCAGGATGCAGGCAAGGGGAGCGAGTCAGGGTATCTAATGTGTGATGCCGATTCTTCATTTCGCCGCCAGGTTTCTTCTTGCAACCGTCAGCCGTTTCGACACCATCCCTCGCGGGAATAGGCGATCACCCTATGCTGAAAACAGCAGTTACAGAGTGCAAATTCCACCACACAGCTGCACCACATTCGTCCTTCGGCGACACTTCCGACTCTGGAGAGACTGGATTAAATGACAGTGAAATAGAATGAAAGGGAGAGATCTCTCGGAAAGGGAAGTTCATCCAGGAACCAGGAAAACCGCGATAAAAAACCTTATCAGATTGGTCAGATTGCTCGATCATCGGGGTCGAAACCGGAACCTCCCGAAAGCGAGTCTCAAGCATTACCATCTGAACCACCCCACTCGGTCCCCTGTGGAGTCAAGTAAGATTGAGGTACATAATATTATCTTGCCTATTATTACGTTTGTTTGCTTTTGAGGGCTACCCTTCGAGTAATAAACCTATTGGTTGTGTGCTTTGAAAAGTATTTGTGCGCCCTATAATCACCATGAGCGCAAAACAAGCTATACTCGTGAGCCTGAAAGTGGATATTTTAGAAACCTCATTCACTTACGCATACTGTTATCACTTAGTTCCAAAGAAGAATAACCAATGACGACCTTATGGCAACTATCGTCAGCTGAATGCTCGCACAATTCCTGATCGCTCCCCAGTTTCATTATGTCGAGAACTTTGCCTGCAGTCTCCACAAACATATATTTTGCACCGTTCATCTCGTACGCGCTAATTACTATATATCCATTACAGAAGACTTCCAAGGCGGCAGTGACAACTCCATTTGGATATATGGGTTAACTTCATCCCATTTAGTTTCAGTAATAACTACTTAGACCATTCAGCGCTTCATGGATAAAGTTACTCGTGATCTCACCTTATACCACGTGTACAGTAGAATCCCAATAACTCAGCTCTCCAGAACTCGGCATTCCGTGTAACTCGACGACCATTTTTGTTTTTATTTTTTAACGTTAAACTTGACTGTAACAATTAGGATGTGGATACATAGCACAAACACTTTTCTGGAAGGGTTTAAGATTTATTGCTTTACCCAGTAAAGAGGTATTTTAGATGTAACGAATTGCACAGTGGTTTATTATCGAGTTCACTTTTTCATTCATAGGACCACAGAGTTTTCAGTAGGGCTAGGAAGTTCATGCATTTGCATGTTTTTTCATAGGGGTTAAAAATGTATGCTTTTACATTATGTGCACAAATTATGGAATTTTAAGTTATTTGGACCTTTTTTTTTATTTTTTTATTTTATTTTATTATTATTATTTTTTTTTTATTAACGTCCTCCAACATTGTGTCATATCGGACGAATGAATGAAATGAAATGGGTGAAATGATGCTCAAATGAGCCCGAGGTCCATGGAGCTTTAAGTTACCCGACATTCGTCTTCTCAGGGTAGGGAAAACCTCGGAAAAAACCTTACCCGGATAACTTACCCTGAACGAGATTCGAACTCGCGACCTCTTGAACGTGAGGCAGACATGCTAACCATCACGGTACTGAGGCGGGCTTATTTGGACGTGATTTTATGGTGCATATAACTGCATATTTTCTTGATTTTGATAAATGCATATTATTTCAGTACTATAGCCTCTATATAGCATATTTTAACGATTTTTATGGTTTTTTCCACCTGGGTAATATTTTTCATATTGGTAGTGTTACATATGATGTAACTCGCCAGGTGGGGGGAAGCAATGCTGAGTCATGTTGTTATGTAGTGAATCCCCTGTTTCCATCCTTTCATTATATGTTTGTGCGTGGAGAATAATCAGTGCGTTATCTGAGAGGTTTATATTAACAAACATAAAGTGCAGGTCAACGTTTTGAGCAGCACGATTATAGCAACGATTGCCTCTGCGTGGTCTTCAAACGTAACAGTGTTGTGAACTGGTTCCCTCCAAATTAAATTAGGCGTATAAAATGTTAAAAAGCTCTTCAAATGCCGAAAATAAAACCAACTTAGAGTGCTAGATTAATTAATTTACAGAAAGAGTTTTCGGGTGATTTAATATCTACAGATGGAGCGTGTGACAAAAATATAGGGAGTGAGAAAAGATTCCAAATAGTCCAGCACATAAACACAGCAAAACATAAGGAGAATTTAATCAGAAAACTCGCAAACAAATAACCTGTTCTAAAACAATTAGTAGACTGTTTAGGAAGTAGGGTTACTGAATTTTCCTATGACTTGTGCCAAGTATTTTTAGCTGCTGATATTCCCTTGTTCAAAATTAATAATCCGATATTTAAAAACTTTCTTGCCTAGTGTACTCAACAACATGTGCCTGAAGAAAGTACACTGCCTAAGACTTATGCAGAGCATTGTTACAATAACGTATTGTCAAATATACAAAATGAATTAGCGGATCAGTTTGTGTGGTTGTCTGTTGATGAAACCTCTGATTCTGAATGCCGTTCTATTGCTAATATAATCCTGGGTGCCTTAAATATTGAACAAAAGACTACAGCTTATCTCCTTAATATGTGCAAATTGTCGGCCACTGGCAATGTAACTGTGACACAGTTTGTGATGGACTCTTTGAAATTACAATGCCCATGTGTAATCGAATACAACTGGTTGCTTTTATTTGTTACCTTATATGGTAAAATCAGGAAAAACTCTGAAAGGCATTTTGCCTAACTTAATTCATATAACTTGTTAGGCACACGCTCTTCACCAAATTTCTGAGACAATACGTGATTCTTTCCCACTGGTAGATAGATTTGTGTCCGGTACAAAGACAATTTTTGTTAAATCTCCTAAAAGAGTTAAGTTGTTTAGATCAACAGCACCTCATATCCGACTTCCTCCTGCACAAGTGTTAACTCGATGGGGAACATGGGTCGATGCACTTTTATATTATGCTGAGCACATAGAAATAATCCAAGAGGTTGTTAATTCATTGAACTCGAACGATGCTTCATCAATACAAACTGTGCAAAATATTCTGTCAGGCACTGGATTAAAGAAGGATTTTACTTTCATATCTGCCCCTTTTTCTTTCTTACCAACAGCCATAACGGCATTGGAAGCTGTAGGATTTCCTTTGCATGAATCACTTACTGTGCGTGAAAAAACAATATGTGATCTAAGTTCGGTTCCTGGTAGCATAGGATAAAAAGTGAAAGAGAAAGTGAATTATGTAATTTCAAAAAATTCTGGTTATAAGCAGATGTGCGATATTCGAGACATCCTCGAAAGAAAACCATCTGTCACACCAAGAGACTTGACTCCCTCTGTGAAACAGTTAACATCATTTAAATATGCCCCCGATAACATCTTGTGACGTGTAAAGAAGTTTTTCAAGTTACAAAAGTGTTTTGCCAGACAATAGACGACGTTTTACTGTTGAAAATTTGTGTAGCGTTGGTTTTGAACTGCAATTTAGCAGTTAACACAAGCACTTCTGCCTCAACCTCTAAGGAATAAGGTAACATTATTTACACTAACTCTCTACTGCAAAGGGACATGAACTGTTCTAATGAAATAGTGCATATTTCTTGACATATTCTAAAGTTTTTAAGAGCATATTTGCATGCATATTTCAGTGTTTTTTAGGGCATGAACTTCCGAGCCCTAGTTATCAGGTAATCTTTCTGGCTTTAGTGTAGTACATAAACATTGCGGACAGAGCGTGATTAAGCGCAGCTGTCGCTCACATTATCAGCAGTGTCTTGTTTATTTCAAGGAAAAAAAAACACACGTTAACTCCATCATCAATTTGCATGTCACTCGCGCAGAACCTAGTATGGCCATTCGCCCCTCTAAAAGATACCTATATGTGCAAGATACCTAAGCTTTCAATTTATGGTTACAGTGCAGCTTCCAAGGTTTCAGTCTTACTGTTAGAGCTGTGTTGGGTTGTCTTTGTGCCAGTAAAATGTCAAACGAGAAGAAAATGCAAGTTAACATAACAGTGGAAATTAAATTGGACCAATTAAAGAGGCCGGACAAAGTGGAACATAGTAATAAAATTGCAATGGATTTAGGAGCTGAACGAAGTATAATAAGTCCGATGTCCCACGGTCCGACTTTTTGGTCCAAAGCATTGTGTACAACAAAAGTGTACAACTTAGTTAAAACCATTAAAATTGTTCCTTATCTCTTAAGCACTTGTCTCATATTTGTGTTCTGGTGTGTAATTTTGCCTACCACATGATGTAAAAGGTTCAGAAATAAATCTTCGTCAATTCGCAGAAAACTGCGATAGTTTTTCAGGTCCTCTAACCTCAACTCGTTTTGTAGTAGACCCAATACACTTCGGCCCGTGTCCTGTTCTCATGACCGTGTCAACCAACTTCTTTTACTTCTAATACATCTTTTCTTCCTACTGAGACTCGTGGACATGTATCCCACACTTACAAGTAATACAGCAATCGCTGAATTAATATTTGCGTCCGCCATGTTTATTTCTCACGCTTGCTACGTGAACTGTCATTTGTATTGGATTAAAATGGATCATAGTGTGACAGACAGTGTTTTTTGTGTACAATTCCATTGGATACAAAATGTTTGGTCAAAAAAGTTGGACCATGAAACACCGGGTTAACGGAGAAAAAAAGGAGGTCCGAGATCGGACTGAGTCTTGGTGTGTGAAAAGCGCGTGCACTGATTAGTTTAAAAGGGAGGAAGAGTATGAAAGGTGGAGAATATAAGAAAGTGAAGGAGGCGCTGTATTTGCGGTTTAGGCAAGAAAGAGTGACAATTTCTTCTCTGGTCGTATGAACGTATTTTTAAATTTACATTTATAGTAATTTTTAGGAAACGTTATACTTTTCTGCCTCCTATGTAGTACTAAAACAAGCATTTATATAATTTGCGGTATTATGAGTTGTGAATAACAGACTCCTTATTCCGTAAAACTAGACATTTTGGTAACTCGACACCCTCTCAGTCCACATTAAGGGACACTGGGAGTGAAATTTGAACGTTCCACATTTCTTGATAGATTTTTCTGAAATTTTTACTGTGTGTGTATTTATATGAGAATAGAAGGTACCCCAAATTTCATTAAAATCGCATAATTCGTTTATGATATATAAATTATTTTGTGAATTTAAAAGGCACATTTTCAAAATAGAGCTCGCGTCTATTGACTTTTCAAAATGACAGAACTGATACTCTAAAACATGGGTAACAATTGTATGAAGAAATATTTCAAATACGTTTGCTGATTATGCTGTACATATTTTTTAATAACAAAGAAAATTTAATCTTAAAAATTATTGATTTTTTTTCATACAAAAAATGTTTTTGGAATTCGTGTTAATGATAACATCAATATTGAAGCATAGTTTTGTTTAGCTGCTATTTATGAATACTTTTGGAAATTTTCATTGAATTTGAAGCAAAACTCAGGCGCCAGCTTCTTTTGGAATGTGCAGAAATGTAGTTTTGAGAAAAACAGGCTTTTATATAGGAGCATCCTGTATACGTTAAGGGAAGAGCATTATTTGAAAGGGCCGTAATGACCACATGGAGTGGGGGATATGAAAAATGTTAGCTGATCCAAATGCACCGGTGTTCCAGGAACATTTTAAGGTAAAAAAACAATTTTCGACTTTTTGACAAGTTTGACCAAAATTTCACTCCCAGTGTCCCTTGTCCACATTAAGTCGAGTTATCGGGATTCCACTGTATATTGATGGTGTACCGAGACGAAGCCAAACATCTCCAACACTTATGGCAGTTGTTCACCAAACTTCGTTACGTTGACGCAGTAATTAACCCACAAAATGTGTCTTAGGTTCAGACAAGATGTAGTTCCATGAATACTGGTGAACTCTGATGGAATCCACTCACCTCCAAGTAGTTACAGCGATCACAAATTTCGTAAAACCAACCGGCGTGCAAGAATTCCACAGGATTATGGAGTTAAGTCACTTTCTGCAGGCCTTTACTGCGCAATGCAGTAACCATCGCTGCACACCGAAATGTGTTAATCGTTAATATTATATATTTTATAAAATTACATAATTAGTTTAAACTTTTTGGCATACGTTTTATTTTGGTGCATTTGCAGAAAACCATTTAAAAACGGATACACTGCTAGTAATGCAATTAAAGTTTCAAAGCTTTCAGACTGCACTATGATTTCTAATTACACTTGATACAGAAAGAAAAAAGAAAATAAGTGAAGGAAAGACAACAATTTTAGCAAGAGAATGCTCAACTACCAACAGTGTTATCACTATTTATGTGTTAACACTGAAGTAAAGCTGGATGTTTGATTGATAATCATTAAATAGACGTAATGTTTACGGTGTAGAAATACTGCTACCCCAGTTTTTCACTACATATACCCACATGCTGTGTTGACTGAAGTTCCCCTCCTTGTGATATACGATAAACCTGTAAAATAATCATAATAATGATGCAAAATTAATGCTATGAATATTTACATCGTGCTATGGAAGAAAACATACATTTTAATACCAACGGTGTGTGCATGAGATTAAGCAACATATTATGGCTAGCTATTGACCTTGTAATAGCCCCTCCGTGTTCCAGACCGATAGGATCACTATTTTGCATGTCCAGCAAACTTAGTACAAAGTGTCACTTTACATTTCAAGGTAAAGATTTTTGTAGCAAGGTTAACAAAAAAAGAGTACATTAAAAAGCAACAAATAAGATCGAAGCTTCAAAACTCAGTGAAGTAATTTGCTGAAAGGCAATTTGTTATGAGCAGTTAAATATAAGCAAAAATATAGAATAATAATTCTCGTTGGCGCTTGAAAATAGTCCAGAAATTACAAAGGGACTGATTAGTTATGTGAATTTCTAATAATTATTGTATTTTCAGAATAAAAAGAAAGGTAATAAATAATGATCATAATACAGTCCAAAGAAAATATGTTTTTCCTGCTGATAAAAGTTGAAAAATTGAATCAGACTTGAAAATTCGACTTTCCAACTTAGGTTTAGAGTGAGAAAACTGAGGAAATTTGTAAGGTTGAACGTGCCTATACCTTGTGCGGTTTATCTTGTCTCGAGCCTAAAGAAAGAGAGAGAGAGAGAGAGAGAGATGTTGAAAAGAGAAGCAAGCACTCAGCCCTCTGCCGTTGGTGTTATGGGAAAGGTGGGTGAGACTCGATCCCCTCCATCCAATCAGTGGTGGATTCTGAACAAGTAGCAATAGCTCCATCATCTGCGCTCACACTGAAGTAGTCCTACACTGAACACAAGACAAACTGAGAGGCTAACTTCCGACGTTTGTAGGTGGCCCGGGTTCGATCCCAGGGACCCGCATGTGGTATTCGTGGTGGACGAAGCGGCGTCAGGGCGGGTTTTCTCCGGGTACTCCGGTTTCCCCCGCCATCTCATTCCACCGGTGCTCAATCTTCATTCCATGTATTATCAGTGTCACCGCCTGCGGTGCCGTAGTAGTAAAAGCGGGCGTTAAACACTACAAACATCCGGCGTTTGTGACCGCAAAATATGCTCTTTACCCCCACCCCTAACTTGTTAGTGGAAGCGACTTGATCCTTTTATGATCCTCGAGCCAAGTTAGCCCGCAGAAAGAAGGGGTAAAGCGGGAGAGTGCTGTATACAGTATGATTAATTCCTTAATTTTAACCTATATTTTTCATTATTTTACTCTATTTACTATCTTAATAAAACATTTAGTTACAGCAGTATTTCTATTATATCTTAAGCCATTTCTTATTTATGTACTCTTTTGTATAAAATTCAGTTCCTTTACATTTAACTCTTATATGTTAAAGATCTTCATTTCCACCACATGTAGGAATTATTTGTGGAATATCCTTCCTTAGGGCTTTTAGTCCCTATACTCCTGTTCTAATACATACAATGCCTTCTCACTCCTCTTTATTTGTCATGTTCCCTTTCTCAAGTGTCTTTCATTGGCTACCTCACTAAACAAATTCTTCTATTTCTGTGTCCCCAAACCTCTTCTTGCTATTCTCCAGAATTTATTCACATTACTTTCTCTTCTGCATATCTCTCCCTAACCCATTACTTTCCAAGTTTTGCCATTGCTCTTTAAATATCTCTCCCGATATTTTAAAACACTGCTATTACAAATTTATTTTAAGTTCAAGATTCTATACCAACATTTCGATGCTATTTCCACAATATTTCCCTTATTTGCCACTCTGACCCAGAGAGCGATCAGGTCTGACGGCAGCAGACGCAGTGCAACATGGCCCTTAGCGTTTACAGATTCGTGTCCCCCAACATCAGTTGAACGAACAGACAAGTTCGAGCACATCCAACACGCCACACACTACCAACTATCGCTCCGGTGTAACCACAAGAGATGAAAAGAAAATTAGGAACAGAAAAATTTTAGATAATAGTCAGAGCCTCAGGTGCCACCGTCGAACCATTCCGACATTAGAACTTTCTAGCTTACTGTCTACACTTGACTATTGTGATAAAAGATTATCAAAAATAACTTTTTAACTTAAATTGGCAGTTTAGCTACCCGTTACTCCACCAATAAAGAGAAATATGCCCAGTGTGATGCATTGAATTATCACAATCAATCGTGCGCCATTTTCTTTGACAAAAGTTTTGCGAGAAAGTGTACAGCGTTGAGGAAGTTGGTATCTGCCACACTTTCTGTGCGTGAACACACAAGTTGGGTTGGTTTCTCATTGTAGGGATCCGGAATGGAAGGAAAAATAATGTTCATATAGTAATATATCAGCGTGTTCCCTTCAAAACTTCCACATTTTATTTAATCATTCCTAATAAGCTATACAGAATTATGGAATGATAATGGTGCAGAAAGAAAGAGAAACTCAATGAAGTTTTGTTTGATTAATTATAAGTTGACTGTTCTGTCATTATGCTGCAATTGTAAGTCACTTACAATAGAATCGCCACTCAGCAGTAACGCGCACAAATTGTTTTCTGAATGCAGAAACGAAACCAATGATTACGATTCAAGG
This sequence comes from Tenodera sinensis, assembly GCA_030765045.1. Taxonomy (NCBI): domain Eukaryota; kingdom Metazoa; phylum Arthropoda; class Insecta; order Mantodea; family Mantidae; genus Tenodera; species Tenodera sinensis. The sequence goes on from CM060969.1 coordinate 74,960,770, forward strand.
AAATGAGGAGATGTGCCTGATGCACTGGGAAGGTCATTAAGGCATAGTGTCGGAAGTTTCTGGCGAATGGAAGTGTTAAGAAACAACCCGGTGGTTCTTGTCGATGGCTTATAAAAAGCAAGATTGAAGAAATTAGAGCAGGATTTCAGTGTTTAATTCGCCAAGCATCCCGACAGTTCAACGTGTCGAGATTAGCTGTGCATCGAGTGCTTCACAAGTGGCTTCGTTTGTACCCCTACAAGGTGTAAATTGTTCAAATAAAACCAAATGTCAGGGTACGACCGTAGACATGCGCTATTGAAATGCTGGATCATATTGATATGATGGATTATTGGAAATGCTTTGTTTTCAGGTGAGACAATGTTGTTGTTAGCTAAAGCTGGATTTCTGACAATGAAGTCATAAAAGCTCTTGCTTACGAAATGCTTTAGACTAGGTATTGCTCGACATTCTCGAGTTACACTTCTTGGTTTCCGCGCGACTGAATAAAATGGCCAATAGCTTGGATTGGACAGTATTGAGATGAAAGAAAAGGGATGGGGGAGAGTAAATTAATTTATAAATCTATTCATCTCTGTATTCAATAAGTGGCTCTGGGACTCTTCCTCTCCCTATATGTCACCTGTTTCAACTGGCGTTGTGTGGTAGTACCCATCCCTTAGCGACCACATTCCAAGAAATTGTAAACCTGTCTCTCAACCTTCTGCTGCTAATGACATGAAGATATTACATAGGGTTCTCTCATTACACTTTTAGCAAAATAATTTGGTGTTTCCAAGTTGGTAACTGTTGACATTCAGTGCTGTTAAACACTCTGCTTGTTGAGTTGCACCTCAGAGTGACCCAGGTAAAAGATGTGGCAACACCGTTTACGCGACCAGCTGGCACTTTAAAAGGCAGTGGGATGAGAAAGACAGTTAAGTCATGGACAAGAGGTATAAGGTTGTTTCATAAGTTGGTTCGATTTGCTCGCAAGTTCCACCTATAGCACCTGAAAACCCTGAACCCTCTTTACACTTAAGTTGTTATAGTTGCCTAACCAGCCCTTTGTTTACAAAATATGAAAAGCAAAATGGAATATTTCCGACATCTTATGCTGTTTTACTATGGTAAGGACAAAACCGCCTCACAATGCCGGCAGAAAATTTGTGCTGTCTACGGTGAAGATGCAGTAACCAGTCGAGCATGTCAAAAGTGGTTTAGTCGATTTCGAGCTAGGAATGTCTCCCTAAAACAAACTTTGGCAACTACCCTGTCGTAGCTTTGCTGCGGGTGAGCTGTGTTCCTAGGCGTTCTTAGTGATTGAGACAACAAGAAACAAAACGAACTTATGAGAAAAACTTATACTATATGCAATGACCTTCGTCTGATAATCGCCGTATGTATTACTGGAGTATCGCGTGTTTAGAATTATAGGTGTAAAAAAAAGAACGGCCCGAAAATGTGTCGGCTCATTTTGGATGGCCTCACGATTATTTTCTAAAGTTATTCACATACTCACGATCGTGGTCTGTTTAAACAGCAAGCTTTTGGCTGTCAACCAAACGTTTTCTCTCGTTATCATGTTATCGGATGTCGAAGAGTAACCACCACCTTATCATCAATGCTTCAAATCATTTATAAATTGGGAAATTGTAAATTACACTGAACATTAGCTACTTGAAGGTTTAATTTACTACATTTTTCTTGCTATTTTAGCTAGTAAACAAGTTAAATTTTGACATGGAATAGAGCAACTTCTTTTGTTGTCAATTGCAAGATGCAGGAGCATTATGTTTTAGACTTTTACTTAAGAAATGATGCTGTTTGAAAAACTGGGATAACCTATTGTTATTCTGATGACCAATTTTCACTTTATTTCTTTTAGCCTATACCAGGTGAGTCAGCCGCGCCTTATTTTTTTGGAAGGAAGGCCACCCATCTAACGGCATGTGCGCCTTAGTCCAGTTTTTCGCTTACTAAAATGTATTGCTTTACGTTCTTAAAGAGAAGAATGCGCAAAACTGAGAGCAACAGTGGTTTAAGGGACAGAACGTACTCCTCGCTAAAGTACACCTCAAAACCATACGACTCATTTACTGAGAGCGAATTCCGGTTTCCGGCCGATTTTACAAACTTTTTGTTAGAGTAAACATAGCAACGTAATTCAGTAAACGCCTCGGAAATGATGGACCTATCATATGAGTACACTAACAACGTCAGCTAAAAAGAAAATGGTTGATTCTTGTACTTAGAGCAGGGGTTGGCTGCTAAAAATCAGGAAAAATTTAGACACGCCTCAATCCATCATGGACCCATACAGTCAAAACGGACATATTATTAAACAACAGTTTATTTATATTTTTGCATGAACTACGCCTCGTGCATCTCAATTAATATGCATAACAGCTTTTGCCAATTAAGTAATAATATTAAAACGCCCATTAAATGATTAAAACTGTCTTAAAGGGTAAATCAAGCGCGAATACTTGCGAGGTGGCAATAGCATAGCGCCAGGCATAGAAGTCCTGCTATTGCACGCGGTATGAGCTTTCAGTCAAGTGTCGGAGTAGCTAAATAAGATTGTGACGTGTCCTCTGCGCTAACCCCCAAAGACACAGGTTCGAGTCTCAGCATTGTAAATATTTTTTTTATGTTCATCAAAATTTGGAAACCGAATTCACAATAATCTAATTATAAAGTCCCTGAGGGTTTAGGACATTATAATTTAAATCGTTTTTGATTGTCTGCATTTTGTAACTGACTTCTGCCTCATTGCATTGGCATGATGTATTGTGTTGTGAATGCCGACCCCTGCGTTCTCCACACGTATGCTGTCGCACAATATTTTGTACCAGTCTTTCATTATGTATTCGACAAACGAGTACGTAGATATGCTTTTGATCTACGGAGAAGCAAGAACAAACACACCAGCGGCTCAGCATCTATATCGAGAGAGATATCCGAATAGATGACAACCAACAGCAAACACCTTCCGGAATGTTGAAAGGCGTCTGCGTGTAACAGCACCACTTGCAAGAATGCCTCCTCATAGACACGTACCAGCAACATCGGGTGTTAATGCAGAAGCAGTTTTGAACGCTATCCAGAAAAATCCGCATACTAGTACACGGGCAGTTGCTCAGGAGGTGAACATCAGCCAATCTTCTGTAGTGCGAATATTGAACACCAATAAGTTCCATCCTTATCGTTTGCACCAACACCAAGCACTTCACGGGAGAGATTTCGAAGCTCGAGTAACCTTTTGTGAATGGTTGCTGGAGCGAGTAGCTAGTGATGTGAGATTCGCATCCAGGATATTGTTTTCTGACGAATCAAGATTCCACAACAACGGAACTTAAAATCGTCACAATATACGCTATAGCAGTACTGATAATCCTCATTGGGTAAGGGAGGCAGCATTCCAAGAGCAGTGGGGTGTAAATGTCTTGTGTGGAATCTTGGGAGAACACCTTGTTTGACCATTATTCTTCGAGGGGCATCTAACAGGAGCACGCTACCTGGAATTCCTCCGTAGCTCACCCCTTATTACTAGGGAATGTGCCACTGCAGGAGCGAATGACGATGTGGTTTCAACACAACGGTGCTCCTCCGTATCGGTCGACCGTATCGGTCGCAATCATTTGAATGCTGCACATCCTGATCATTGGATAGGATGACAAGGACCAGTCTCCTGGCCTACCAGATCACCTGATCTGACACCCCTTGACTTCTTTCTCTGGGATTATTTAAAATAACGCATTTATGCAGAGGAGCTGGGCAATCTAGAAAACCTTCGTCAGCGTATTACAGTGACTTGTAGAAATGTTCAACCCGCCATGCTACACCAAGTCAGGGGCTCCATCCAACAGCGTGCCCAGGCGTGCATTACCCAAGAAGGTCAGCACTTGCTTCGTTAGAGGAGTTGTGTTCCAGGAATAGAAAAAGAGTCATTCCAATGCCGCTAAACGTATCACTATGGAACATTTTTAATAGCACAATAATAACTTCCATGTTAATCTCTGACAATGTAATTTCCTTGCTTTCTGTGTTCAAATGTGTATAAATGTCCTTATTTCAATTGCACCTACAGTATGTGTTTAAACAACTACATAATTGTAGTTCACCAATAAAGAAACATCTAACAACGCCATAAAACATAATTAAAACAATAAAAATGAATATAATAACAGTTTTTCAGAATAATAATTTGTAAATTGTGAGGATTACAGGGTAAAAAAAATAATTAGTACATGCAGGTGGTTCGAACCACCTTCACAGCAGACAGATTACCTACTTCGGAGTCTTGCACTCGTTCCAACTGAGCTACCTAGTAATGTGTGAGGTAAACATTCCGTTTAAGATGTAATATTCGCTGGTTCCAGTGAACCTTTGCAGAAGTGCAAACGTCAGCTGTCTAATACGAATATATTAAAAGGCGATGTAATAACATCTATATTAGTACTAATTTCATCGAGTGTTTAACATCCATGTTAAATACGCGGGTAGAACCTAGTAATGGGGGTCGATGTTTTCATGTTGGACTATAAAATGCGGATTGCATAAAACTCGAGAATAAGGGGCAGCTGACTCACCTGGTATTTTAGAGAACCTTACACATACGTTTAATCCCGATTTTCAGCTTTAAAGCTAACGAGATGGACGTTGATTCGCTTTTACCCTGAGCGATACCCCCTTGTTATCTTGACATGCAACCGTCGAGGATTTGCATGCGGTCAGCGTGGCTGACCACAACCCTTAAGATTCGTTAAGAAAGTACCGCCCTATTGCGTGATTTTCTAAGCTAATTTTCATTCCCAGGTCATTGGCCTCTCTGAGAAAGAAAGATAGCTAAGAATTGAACATAAATACTCCTATGATTTAAAGTAAAAGAATATTAAGCTTGTTATAAGTATTTTCCGTAGTGGTGTGAATGATCTCTTAAGAATCTTCGTGTACTATCTTTGCAAGTTACTGAAAATAACTGCAAAATTTGATTTTTAACGGATTTTACAAAGAATAATGTTAACTACTAACATTAAAGTTTCAAATGAGTACTTTACAGTTAAAGTTGTGATTATATTAATAGATTTATTATAAATGTTAATAAAAAGCATTACAAGTGAGTTTTAAGGTTGACATATTTGATATATTTTCATATAAAGTTGCAGGGTGATTAAAATTAAAATGTTTGACTTATGCCCTTCTCTCACTCTTTCTCTCTCGGTCTCAAAGACACACACGCACGCACGCACACGCACACACACACACACACACACACACACACGGACCTTTTTCTAAAAATCCTTTTTTTGGATTCAGGGGTCTCAAGAGACGCATTTTCGTATTCGGTATCGAATGTTTGGATGGAGTGCGGTACCTTCTCTTGCCTTATGCACTAGGTGGGTATCTGATACAGAAGGTAAAAACCTGATGTGTTGCACTCACATGACATTCTCTACTCTTGTACTAACCATTCTTACACTCTTATTTCTCCATCTTCATCATGTTAGTTGAGATAAACATTTGCAGAAATTACCTTACTGCTAATTGATGTAGGTGGTAGGGGAATATGGGAATTCAATAGGCTTAGAGATACGGTCAAATCTTTTAAAGCTGGTAGCTATATAAAGGCTTTGCACGGTCCAAGTGAATAACTTAACGACCTTAGATTTCAGAAAGTTTGAGTATTGCAAAACTCACCAAATAACCAGGAATATCTCCGAAATGGTTAATTTCACAAAAATGCATCTGGACGTAATGTGTGAGTTTTGACGAGATCTACTTTTTTTGCACCATAAGATTTGTTCTATCTCTTACGGTTTATCAGTTATGCAGAGGTCACCAAGAGTAAACAGGACTACATAGGCTATAGCCAGAAAATTCAAAATATACATTTCGCTTGCCATAAAATATCTCAAATATATGCATGAGCGTCTCAGACTTTTTCCCAGGGGGGGGGGGGGCACATGTTGGAAGTTTGCAATCAGATATTATTAATTCATCATTTTATTGTAAAAAAGTATATTTGTTGCAGTTAACCGTATTGATTTGTGCTAAATAACAATTGTTCTAAATTAAAATAATAGTTTAATAGTCCGTAATTGATTGCACATTAAGTTCACCAACCTCCAAGGGGGGGCCACGGCTCCCCCCTTCCCCCCGTTCGCGACGCCCATGAATATATGGCGTTTTAATCAAAATCGTTACAGCCATTTTTGGGAAAATAAAAATTTTCCGTGTAAAGGGCAGTTTAGGCAGGACAAATTTCATTCAAAATCTTCGTGTCGCAACGTTTAAAGATATTAAACTAAAATAACAACTTTGGTTCTTAACCTATTTTTCATTTTTGAGTTACTCTGTTCACACACACACACACACACACACACACACACACACATACACACACACTTTTCCAAAAATGATTTTATTTATTCAGGGGGCCTCGAAACATACATTTCTGTGAAATCTCGACATTGAAATTTTGGTTCGAATATTCTTGTATGGATATAAGTCGCCTCTAAATTATATGCAAAATACTAAACAAATGCAATGTTTAGCTACTAATAGTACAATACGATGAATCTATTGAAAACTGTAGCATAGCTTAATTTTCCAGATCCCAAAACCAAGTGCACTAAGTTTTGTCAAAATTGTACCAAAACTATTCCCTGATAACAAAACTCTTGAATGTTAGAAGGAAATTTGGTGATGTGAGCACGATATGCAATTCTTCACCTTCAGTGTTAAGTTTTAAAACATTTAAGCCTCCCTCTTTGTACTGAACCATTAGATATTATCTATGTTCTCAATTAAGTGACTAAAGTATCCTCTGATACTTATATTCAATGAAATGGGATTAAAATTAGATGAGAGGAATACGAAACACCTTAAAATCCCCCAGTCTAAATCTTTGCCTGTCTGGAAGAACAATACTTTTTCAGTTGTTAACAATAATCATTGTTCCTTCAATGCATATGATGTGTGTTACGAAGGGAAACTTCGCAATGCATAAATAAAGTCTGCATTATACCTGCCTCAGAATGCAGTCTCTGCAACCACGTGGAATCCAAATATCACTTACTTGTTTTGTTCTTGTTTCCAGGAGCTCTGAGTCTGGCACGTCCACTGAAGGATATAAGGATGATTACAAGACCACATCAGCCGATACTACTGTCTGTAGTCGCCGAGGAGGTGAAAACGGGGTTAGATGAACCTCGTGCTATGTCCAGTTCTGTGCAGATTGCTCTCATCTTGGGCGAAATGGACAACAATCCACCCTACTTCGAAAATGACCAGTAAGCACAAACATAAATATCTGAAGTATAAGAATTATTCAGTAAGTTGCACTGAGAAATTAAAAAAAAAAAAAAACAACAACAACAACAACTTGAAGAAATAACCAATGGACTATTCAGAACTGACCGACCATATTTCAGATTTCGATTTCAAACTAATCTTGATAGAAACAAATTCCATGCATCATTGGATAGAGGAAGATTTAAAGCGTTTTTTTTTTCTTCTTCATTTTGTTACATTTTGTTTGTTGTAATTTTGTTGAAATTACTGAATGCGTTGCAATTCTGCCAGTGAATAATTTATTAGCCCAGTGTCGTGTTGAGGAATTGCAATTAGTTATAAGTCAAAGTAACTAAGATAATTAGGCATTACGGTGGATTCAGTTCAACAAGAAAGCCATTAGTTCAAGGTTGGGATAATTAGAGCGCAGTACGTTTATAAATCATAGAATTCCTTGAAAGTACGCACGTATGCCTGTTATGAAAATTGGAAACGTAAAAGAATCCTTACAATTTAGTAAGTTGCAGAATAAAAATTATGTTTCAGTTAGAATAAGAAGCTTAAATTCTGGCCCGATAATAATACAATAATATCATGACTTTGCCCTAATGTCCTTGACAGGAATCATCAGGATAAAAAAAGACACTTGGCTAAATTTATTATACAACGTAATTTTCACCAGGTTGAGTCGTCTAATTGACTCGAAAATTTTTACACATGTTAAGGACCAAAGACAATACAATAATATGACTTTGTCCTGATGATCTGACCAGGATCATCAGGATAAAAAGTGACTGGTTAACTTCATCAATGTAACATAATTTCCACCAACTTGAGTCGTCTGATTGACTTGAAAATGACTTGACTTGATTGACTTGATTGATTTGAAATATGTTAAGGACCAAAGACAATACTATAATATCATGACTTTGTCCTAATATCATGATCAGGATCATCAGGATAAAAAAATTGACTTGGTTAAATGCATTAATACAACATAGTTTTCACCGTCTTAGATTCGTCTGATTGACTTGAAAATTTGCACACATGTCGAGGATCGATGACAATACCATAATATATTGAATTTGTTCTAATGCACTGACCAGTATCTTCAGAATAAAATACGAGTAAGCTAAATTTAGCAATGCAAAGGAATCTTTCGACGTAATTTTCACCAACTTAGAGTCGTCTGATTGACTTGCAAAGTTTCACAGATGTCGAGGACCAATCGCATCATAATAATGTATCATGACTTTATTCTAATATCCTAACCAGGATCATCAGGATAAAAAATTACTTAGATAAATTTATCAATGTAACAGAATTTTTCGACGTAATTTTTACCATCTTCTGTCGTCTGATTGAATTGAAAGTTTACAAACTTATCAAGGACCGGTGGTATTACAATAACATAAAGACTTTGTTCTACTGTCCCGAGCAGCATTATCAGGACAAATAATTGACTTGGCTAAATTTAACAATGTAACGTAATTTTCAGCAACTTGATTCATCTGATTGACTTGAAAATTTGAACACGTGTTGAGGACCAATAGCAACAAAATAATGTAGCATGACTTTATCCTAATGTTCTGACCATGATCAAAAGGATAACAAAAAATCTGATGTGTTGCACTCACATGACTTTCTCTACTCTTGTACTAACCATTCTTACAAACTCTTATTCCTATATCTTCTTCGTGTTAGTTAAAATAAACATTCGTACAAATTATCTTATTGCTTATTTCCTTGTAGGTGCAAGGGGAATATTGGAATACAGTAGGCTTTGTGCGATAGTCAAATCTTTTAAAGCTTTGAAATTCCGTTCTCTTTGTACACGTAACATATAAAAAAATGAACAACGATGACCCTTTCATGAAAGTTCCAAGTTTTCCGAAACTCACACACATAACAAGGTATATCTCCGAAATGGTTCACCCTACAAGAAAATTTATTGAGACATAAATTGTGTATTTTAGCAAGATCTACATTTTTGTATAGTATAATTTGGTCTATCTGTAACGGTTTACCAGTTATGCAAAAGTCGTCCGGAGTAAATACGACTACAGGGGCTATAGCCAGAAAATTCAAGATATACATTTCATTTGTCATAAAAATATCTCAAACATATGACATTTTAATCAAAATCGTTGGAGCCATTTTCAAGAAAATCAAAATTTTCGAAAAATTTTCCATGTAAAGGGTAGTTTAGGGTGGGGCTATTTTCTTCAAAATCTTCGTGTCACATCCTTGAACAACATTAAACTTAAATACCAACTTTGGCTTTTAACCGACTTTTCGTTTTTGAGCTATGTTGTCCACAGACTCACAGACTGACAGACACACAGACACACACACACGGACCTTTTTCTAAAAATGCTTTTTTTTTTATTCAGGGGGCCTCAAAACATGTATTTCCGGAGAAATCTGGACTTCGAATTTTTGGGTGGAATACAATACTTCCCCTACTTACCAGTAGATAAAGTAAAAATACCTAGATAAGTTTATCAATGTAACAGAATCTTTCGATGTAATTTTCACCAACTTAGAGTTGCCTGAGTGACTTGGAAAAAAAAAAAAAAAAAAAAAAAAAAAAGCGATTTGAAAATTTAAAAAAAATGGAAGAGATTTCTAATTCAGAAATTTTAAAAAGTTTTTAATTTAAAATTTTCTAGAAAAATTCGAATAGAAAAATTTGAGGGTAAAAAAATTAAAAATAAATTGTAGTTTTAAAAAATTAAAAAAAGCGAGGGGTGTCTGACATCCAATGTTATAAATGGTTCATTGGTAGCTAATTATAAAAGTAAAGTTGTGATAAAAGTATCGTGAAAAGCACCACGCGCTGTTTACAATAACATTTATTATTTTATTAATATAAATTAGTTTTCATTAAAACATTACAAACTTTTGAAATATAATGAACTAGTTGGCTTTATGTCGTTATAGAGCAAACTCGTTGTACTTAAAATTTGTTTCTACTTTTTAGTTCGGTTTGTTATAAAAGTGGATTTTTAGTATTTTTTAAAGTTTTTTAAAACTATAATTTATTGTGAGGTAGCCTTACCTTGTGCACTGTTTATGTTGAAAGAGAGTTCAGATATAAACAGCGGGCGCGTGCCTGCGGTGCTGGCACAGTTGTAGCAGAACTATGGGTAAACTATGATGGCTGTTAATGGTTTTATTTCGTTATAGAACACTACCTTTTACATATGTGTAAAAGGAATACTACTGTTCATTTCAGTGGACAATAATGTACTTGCAGAGGTTGTCGAACGTCCCTCAGCTGAACAAAAGCTGTATCCTGAGAAGCTCCTCTGGATATTGTGCATGCATATAATACATGTACATTATATCACTGTTTGATATATTTCTTACACCTTTTGATCTGGAGGCCTGGGTTACTTTTTCAGCAAAACAATAGCACAATAGCACACACATTTGAAAACCGGTGGTTTTTTGTAACACATTCTAGACCTTATCGCTCACATTTTTTCTAACTTCTTCGGCTTTGATTTCCTTAATTTGTGCACATACTTCTTCCAGTATGTTTATAGCCTTTGTCATGTAAAACTCCGATGTTTCTAAGGATGTTATGGCACTGCACAAACAAAAAACGTTATTCATTAGGAAATTTAATCGGTTCAAAAGATCCACTGAAATTAGGGATTTTACAATTTGAATTGCATATGACTCTTTAGAATCTAAAACATTCAGTTTTGCGGTGTATTTCGGTACTAAATTTGCTTACTCTATACATGCTCCCTGCGTCAATAACTTGAAATCATTGTAATGCACTCCCTAATGATAACCCAATTTGGGTAAGAAGAAACTTTATATTCTTAGTTTCCAGAAAAATCCCAGGCTGCAAGTGATGGTGCTCTGTATCATTCAAGAAAGCGTCATATGTTAATTCCAAGTTGCATTTTAAAATTGCTTTCTTTACAGTTATGTGGCCAGGGTGAAAGAGAATAGTCCCCAAGGGAGTGCCCTCCTCTTCGAGGACCCTTACATCACCGAGATACGCGACGATGACTTGGTGAGTATGACATATCTTGCTGAGATTTAGGTTAGCCTTACGAATCAATCATGAGTTCTGTAACTCTACCCATGTTCTCTATTATAAAGGGTCTCTATGACACTTTGATTAAATTCTGGATCAATAAGTTTATCTATTCATGTTTTTAGATTGCTACTATTTTTACTTTCTGTACCACGTATTTAGTAAGTAATCTTAAAAAAAAAAAAAAAAAAAAAAAATTATAATAATAATAATAATAATAATAATAATAATAATAATAATAATAATAATAATAATAATAATAATAATAATAATAATAATAATAATAATAATAATAATAATAATAATAATAATAATAATAATAATAATAATAATAATAATAATAAGTCGAATAAATACCAAACTTGGTATTTAAGTTCAGTATCTTCCAGAGATGCAATACAAAGATTTGCGGCAAAATTCCCTTCCTCAAAATTGTCTTTACATGGAGCATTTTCCAACTTTTTTCTGTTTTCTAAAGATGGTTCTAATGAATTTTGATCAAAATACCTCATGTAACATGTGTACATGACGAATAAAATGTATGCCAATAACTTTTTAAGAATAGCCTCTGAAGTCCAGTTTATTCAGAAACACTTTTGAATTACTGGTAAACGTTAAGAGACCGACAAAGGCACACAGCACAAAAATCTTTAACACTCAGTTTATTTCGAACATCCTTTTTGTGGCACTAGCCACGTGTGAGTTGATTTTTGTTTCAAATGACTTCTTAAGTCATCTTTTAAGTTCCTGACGCTATTCACTTCTTCCCGCGATGTCATGGAAAGAGTATGGGATTTTAAAGTTATGGCGAGTCCCTCGTAAACATTTGACTGTTGATTCGGTTTTCTCTACCCCTCTTGAACCTACAATGAAATGCGTAATGAAATATAACTGCAAATGCTTATCTCAATGTGAAGCAGATAGAAATAACAAGCTTGCTTAAGAATAGTTTATAGGTGCTAGGGGCAAGTGTAAGCAGACTTCTAACGTGACTGAACGTTAAGCTGAAACATAAGTTGCTCTTACCATTTTCCTCTATAGTTAGTTCATTGTTGCATTAGTAAAAAAATAAAATTGGTTGAATGTTTGATTACCAATATGTCACCACTCCTTTATTGTTTACTTCTGCAGTTAGCATAGAGATGTGGAGCTTCAAAATACGAGTTATTTGTGTATTTTACATTCTTTTCTAAAATAAGTCGTTTAGCCGCAATATGATATTGAACCATTAGATTCCAGCATGAACTACTGGAATAAATTCGTGAACATTCACCTGACAAGCACGTAACTCGTGAACACTGCTAGGAAAGCTTGAAGGAAAACCACCCCACCAATCATTACTTGTAGCAGCTGATATCAAACATACAGATACGTTTCGAAACCAGATTTTGAGCGCTGGTCTAGTTTGAACTGTCGCCTGTCCTTGGCGTGGACGTATCGTAGTGGAAGTCACATTAGCAAACAAGACTTTTGCCTGTTCGGTTTTTCTCTGTTGCCAGACTGTGGAGATAATGTATTCAATAATGTAATTATCTCCCGTACCTTTCAATATAGATACATCTGTTACTGTACTATTTTGTTCATTATATTCAAATATACCATCCAAATCCGTGCTCTCATATCCCTAACATCCTGTAGAAGCTATGCGAAAATACATGATAGTAACTGTAACACTGATGTACATGTGAATGTAACACATCAGATTTTTGGGCAACAATTTCTATTGCCAACTAAATCAGTGATTCACTTTTAAGGCCAGTTATTCTAACTACCCTTTTATTTTCAGGGTAAGAGTGGGGTGTTTGCAATCTCTCTCGAGCAAAACAATGGCACTTTCGAGATATCTCCGACAGTGGGAGAACGGCGGGCAAGTTTTGTCATTAGGGTGCGCAATAATTCTTTGTTGGATTTCGAGAAACTTCGCTCTGTGCATTTTATTGTAAGTATCAAAATTCAAGATGAATCGTGAACTGTAGCAGTTTTAATTAATATTTCGGAAGTGTTCTTAGATATATTAACTCGAAGTTATTCTTATAGATTACAGCTCGGGAAGTTGGTCCTGAAACATCTTTGTCCAGTTCCGTCATAGTAAACGTATATGTGGATGATGTGAACGATAATCCACCGGTATTCATGGCTCCAGAATATCGCGTTGAACTTCCAGAGAACATGACCGAAAACACGCGAGTGGTACAGGTAAGTCTGCATTGAAATAAATTTGATACTGTAACAGCATAATATGGGGAAAGTAATTTATGAATGTATTTAGGTAGAAGCTACAGATGTGGATACTGGGCTGTTCGGTAAACTGCGGTATACTGCAATCTCTGGGCAGTACAACAGCTCTCTTGAACTGGATCCTCTCAGCGGACTCGTGACGGTGAAGACGAGTAGGCACCAGTTCGACAGGGAGGTTGCTAAAGGTATTTACTGTGGATGATGCAAATCCATTTTTAACACTATTGTGATAGAATATTAAACATACTAGGTTTGATGATGGATAGAAACTAGGGACAAGATATGGCAATAAAGAAATCGGGTCTAAATTTTTTAACAATCTCCTGTCATTTCAAGGACCCCTCCAGTGTGCACAAAGTTTACTCACGCGCAGCTGTTAGTTTGGCCGTAATCAGTATTAGTATTGCGAGGAAATTAGATACACAATCCACTTCTTAGTATTAAACTAGAACGTGTTAACACCAAATTCGTCATAAATCTCCAAAAATCTGCCACAGAAACTTAGAGACTGTTCAGAAAAGTTTCTCCAAAAATCGGACCGTCCTTCCGCTAAGAATACTGAAGAGAACGTGAAGAAAGTCACTGAAATTATTCGAATATATCACTAATTGCGAATTCGCGAATTTCTGAATTTACTAACATCATTAAGGATTATCATTGCCATAATCATCATTGGATTGCAAGGCGATCTGGAAGCGAAAAAGATGTGTGCTGAAATTGTGTTAAATATCCTCACATACGCGCTAAAGGTGTTGATATTCTTGAAAACACTTAAAATCATCTTGATTTCTTAAAAAGAACTTATGTGAGACGAAACTCGGACTTTCCAATAAGTATGATCCAGAATTAATGCATCGGAAGAAGAAAGCGTGAATGAGCAAATCAACATGTAAAGCAATGTGGATTGTTGAACTTTGTTTCTCGATATCCCGAGGGTAATCTAGAAAACCGCCTCATGGATTTTCCACCAGGATAATACCGTGGTCCACAACGCGCTGTCTTTAAAGAACTAATTGGCAAAAGAAACGTTCCAGTAATGGAACATCGTCGTATTCGCTGGATCTTGCACCGTACAGCTTTCTTCTCATCCGAAAGCTCACAGGAATCGTAAATGCAGTAAAAGCAAAAGTGACGCAACTAGTGAATAGCACAGGCCTGGGCAACTCGCGGGATAGCTTGAGCGATGCTCCTTTTCCTGCTAAAGATGTAGTGAGAGCCGTGAGCAGGCTGATCTCGGAGAGTAGCAGTTCCCAAGCCCTGAAACACCATAGCACAAGATGACCTTCTGTACTGCTTCCAAGAGTGCAAAACTCGCATGAAGCTGTGTAGGGACAGGGAATAACATTGTCACTGTCTAATTCTTTTCTTTAATAAAACTTCAGAGTATGAATCCGGTTTCTTTATTGCTATACCTCGTGAAAGCCATGGATATTGTCCATTGCCTCGAATGTAAAACACCAAGTTCTTTTTTAAAAGATCTGTTTGCATTTGACTCAATGGGCTTTTATATAGCCATCATTATTTTGTACACATGGATATAAAATTATAGTTCTAATTGCTGTAGGGTATATGTATTAACTGCAGTACAACATAACAGAAAGAAGTGGTCACCTACTGTATCATTTCAGGCATGCGCTTCAAAAGTCCCACATAGCGAGCATTAAACCCAAATTATTTTTTTCCAAAAACCTGGAATTTAAAGATTAAAGATTTCTCTGTCGCTTCAGCTTCCTCCTGGGAACCTGCAATGACAAGTGTAATTAAACTATTTGTGTCGATTACTGAAATATAGACACAACAAAATTCTATGTTAAATTCACATGACTTTCTTTATCCATTCTTCAACAAACTGTTTTTTCAAAAGCTTATTCTTATACCCCCTTCGTGTTAAATGAGATGAATATTTGTAGAAATTACTATTTTATTTCGTATACGTTTGTAGATACAATGCAAATAGATGACTGCAAAAGGCTCAAGCGTTAATCAACTGTTTTAAGAGTTGGTCGCTATATAAGAGGTTTAAAACTCCTTTCTATTGACCTGACCAGGAAAAAATGAACAAGGAATAACGACTTTCTATTTGAGAAAAGTAGTTTTAACTGTTGGAAATATCAAATCTGTAACAATGTCTCGTAAATAGTTAACCCCACATAAATTGTGTGCTTTAATGAGATCTACATTTTCACTTTCTCTACTGGTAAGTAGAAGTATTGTATTCCATCCAAAAATTCGATGTCGAGATTTCACCGGAAATATATGTTTTGAGACCCCCTGAATTCAAAAGAAACATTCTTAGAAATAGGTCCGTGTGCCTGTGTGTCAGTCAGTCTGTGGGCAGCATAACTCAAAAATGAAAAGTCGGTTAAAAACCAAAGTTGGTATTTAAGTTTAATGTCTTTCAAGGATGCGACACAAAGATTTTGATGAAAATTCCCCCACCCTAAACCATCCTTTACATTGAAAATGTTTCAAAAATTTTTATTTTCTTGAAAATGGCTCTAACGATTTTGATTAATATGCCACATGTTTGAGACATTTTTATGGCAAATAAAATGTATATCTTGAATTTTCTGTAGTCCTATTTACTCTTGATGACTTTTGCATAACTGGTAAACCGTAAGAGATAGACTAAATCTTACTATACAAAAAATGTAGGTCTTGCTAACGCACAATTTATGTCTAAGTATGTTCTCTCTCTCTCCTTCTCTCTTTCTCTTTTTAAGTGAACCATTTCAGAGATATTCCTTGTTATTTGTGTGTTTTGGAGAATTTGTACCCCTGTCAAATGGAACATTATTATTCATGTTTATATGTTAGCCGTGCAAAGAGAAAGGAATTTGAAAGCTTTAAAACATTTGACTATCGCTGAAAGCCTACTGTAATCTGATGTTTCCCTTGTACCTACAAGGAAATAAGCAATAAGATAATCTCTGTTAATGTTTATCTTAAGTAACACGAAGAAGATACAGGAATAAGAGTTTGTAAGAGTAGAGAAAGTCATGTGAGTGCAACACATCAGATTATTTACAGTAAGGTTTTGTATTTTAGCAGATGTGCAAAGATCATTCAGAATGATGAGGGCTTCACATATTATTCCCACAATACTTCAAGAAAATGCAGTAGTGTTTTGTATCTAGTTGTTTTTGAGAAAATCAAAAGTTTAAAAAGTGCCCCATATAAATGGTAGTTCGGATGCAGGATTTTCTTGAAAATCGTATTGCATTCATGGAAGACGGAGAACTTAACCATCAAAATTGGTATTGAATTGAATTTTCCTTTTGGGTTTATCTGTTCAGACACAGGTGGATCCTTTTCTAAAACTGTTTTTTTCTATTGGGTTTCAGGGGCCCTCGAAACATTTTCTGTGGAATCTAGGCATCCAGTGTTTGGGTAGAATACTCATAGAGCATTTCCTCTACTTACTATACTTACATAGTGGAGAAATTAGATAAGAATAGCTTGTGGAAGATACAAAAATAAACAATTGTGGCTTAGGACAGTCATGTAAATGTAATACATCAGATTTTTGTATTCTGCAATCTTATTTGTTAAATATAGAAGCTGAAATTATGTTACAGAATTCCGTTTCAACATAGAGGCTCGTGATATGGATGGAGCAGGCCTACGTTCAACTGTTCCTCTGATTATCTCACTCCTGGATGTGAATGATGAGACTCCCAAGTTTGAAAGGCCGTACTACGAGTTTGTGTTGTCCCACAATCACATCAACTTCACCACACCTGCTGTCATCAAGGTACCATCAGCTCACCTTTCTTCATATCAACATCAGAAAGAACAAACAATGTTTGCTTATCTATAAGTTTGGAACTTCAATTTCTGTTTCGTCAGTTAAAGTGAAACTGTTGTGCCAGATATCACTAAAGTTAATTGTTATTCTACTCTCCGTCGTGCGAAGAACTTAGAGGATGACACTGAAAACTTTTAGAATGTTATGTTTATAAAAACAAATGAAATTTGCTTATATTTGACAGCTACTTCCTGATGTTTTGCAAGTTCATTGCCGAATAGTTCGATATTCTCTAATAGTTTTCTTGTCATAATTATTAAAAAAGTTGTCCATCCAAAAGGAATTTTGACTAGAAAACATTTCCTAGCTATTATTTCATACGATTTTAGCTCGTAATCACCTTAGCAATGTGAAAATCTGCTTAGAAATACGTTTGGTGAAGAAGCTGGTACAGAAAATTCAAAAGGGGTCGGTTTTTCTCAGTAATGAATTTCGTGAAAGACGCTCAAGAACTATTGTTGCCATTGAAAATAATGTCGCAGTTGAGCAATGCTTGAATTCGTGCATTTAATCAGGCAATATTGAGCATTGGTATGATCAATTCTAAAACATTTTGCATCAGTAGTTAGACGTGAGAAAACTTTGTTGTTGATGTATTCCGTGTAAACCAATTGGTGTGGAAAACGGTGGAAGAATTCCGAGGCAGTACTTTAAATTTGATTTAGAATATCGCTACTGGTAATGAATCTTGGATTTATTGTTATGATCCTGAAAAGAGTCAATGGGTCTTTCGAGCAGAACTTAAGCCTACAAATGTCTGACGAATTCTAAGCGCTGGCACGATGATTTTTTACAGGCCATATTGCTAAAGTAACATTGGAAGATAGACATTGCTGCCAATTGACACACAAATGTCTGTTTACCACAAACTTTTGAAAAAGCTTGTGAATTAAGCCTAAAAAAAATTAATGTTACATCATGTCTACGCATTGTGGCATGCAACAAAACTGACATCTGAGTGTCTGCATGCTCTAAAAGTCAACATCATGCACCTTCCACTGTCTAGCTCTGACTTAGCATCTCGTGATTTCTTTTTGTTGCCAAAAATTAAAAGTAAAATAATTTTCCGTCATTAGATGAAACAATGGAACATTATAAAAACCTGGTTTCTGAAGTGCTTCAGAAAAGGTGACATCATTGCTTTAATGACTGGTTTCATCGAATGCAAAAATATAAACTAATTCTTATTTGATTTTCTAAAACTTTTTAGTGTCGCCCTCGTACTCCTCCCAGGATAAGTGTTATTCTTGAGCACTTAATTAGAAAATGCATGGGGAACTGGAGATGATCAATAGTTCTCATATTTTTGCTGTCTTAAATGAAACTGTTTGTAACCTGCCAGAGGTAAGCTTTCGATCCTTGTAACCTTGTTGATCAGATAATGGTACTGGTTATCATATCCCCACACTAAGTAAATTTAGAACTTCGAACTCACGTAATAAGAAAATGAAATGACGTGACGATAAAACAGGATTGGAGAGTTATTTGTGTGAGTGAGCAATGAAATGGTAGGTATAATACGAGTAGAATGTCAAGCCAAAGATAAGCGAACTAAATAATTGTGTGGAGCGATTTAAAATAAGCATATTGCAGAAAAGAAAATACGAGAAAAGAGGAAAGGTGATCCAGGTAATTTTTATCAATCGGTATAGGCCTAAGGAACAGTACTCTCAAGTTGTCAAGCCATTCCCTTACTTCCGCTCATTCTGGAGTACCAAAGTGAAAATTCGACTCCACCTAATGCGTGTGTATGTATATGTGCTAAAGGCTGACATAAAATTTAATGGCGGTGGCAGGAGGAGCTGTAAACATAAAATTCAGTCATAGGTTTGCCAGATCTTGCGGTGTTCTACAGTTTAGCACACTGAATTCACGCTGTAAAGTCAGTGACATAAATATTTGCCCCAATAAAATTTATTTGCACAATAGGAAAGAGAATACAAGTGGTCTGCTATCGGCTGCCATTAAATGCTGTGCCTGCCATTGATGCCACTGCAGCTAAAAAGGGGAGCGGCTACTCTGTTGACACCTTCGGATTACTCTTCCCCAGGTCTGAGGTAGATCATCACGTAAACAGACCTGGTGCCGGATTGTTAGACATGATGTAAACAACCCAGAAGGTTGCCTATTGTGGTTTACATGTCGTCTTACTATCTGGCAAAGCGACTAGGCGTATTGAGCTTGGCTCTCAGAGCGCTATATTCGTTTGTTATCTGTTTAAAAGAACAGCAACATACTAGTAACTTAGCGTACAATAAGAAATGCAACACAAATTGAGCATTCGGGAGTCTGATAGGAAAGGTTAGGTGATTATTACACATAACTATGATTGCATGGGTTTGTAATGAGAGAAAACAACCTTAATGATTGTAAATGCATTAAATATGTACCTACGTAATTATTTATCATAATAATTTCCAAAGAAGGAAATAAGGCTAATGTTCTCTGTCTTCGAAATCTCCATAGCGGAAAAAGGAAAGAAGGAAGGAAAGAGAGAGAAAGAAAGAGAAAGAAAGAGGGGGAGAGGGAAAGAAAGAGGGAGGGGGAGGGAAAGATGAATGGGGAAAGAGGGAGAGAAAGAGGGAGAGGGACAGAGACAGTAAGGGAGAAAGAGGGACAGAGAGAGGAAACAAACTAGTCATTACACTTTTCTTGTTAAATAATCTATGCATCTATAGAAGTGCATGGTAATACAGCTGTAATTTTCTAAAGCGCGATCAATCTTTACATCTGGAATTCTTTTTTAAATGGTGATTTACACAAATGGCAAAGGTAAAAGGTCAAGCAAGTATTTCATCAGTTGTCACCTGTCACTGAAAGAAGCCACGCTGCCATTGTTACTATTATCCTATAGGAATCATCACCGTGTTAACTTCTTGTCCAATAATCTATTTTCCCAATAATCATCAGCAATTCTTTTAGTCTTCTCAGTTGCCTAACTCTGTGACAGTATACAGAGTGCTCGAAAATTCCCCTTACAACTCTGACTTGTAGAGGGGACTGAGTAGATCATATTTTGACTTGGAACCCATGTCTGGAAATGTACCGTATCAGTATCAACCATTTGAAGACATGCACTTAATGCGTTAGCGTTCTGATTCACTACTAGTAAACTTCGATGTGGTGACCACCAACTTTGGTGTACACGTTGTACCTGGCATTATTGTACCTCCTTGGAGCACCGGGTCACGCCTGCAAACGCTGAAGGTACCCTTCTCGAAGCCGTTGCGAAATTGTGGCGAATAGGGTATGCGATGGAGTCGGATGTGGCGGATAGCAATCTTGACAAGCAGCTCTTCCATTACCCTGAGCTTCGCCATACACAAGAATCATGTCTATGTATTCCAAACTTGTACTCGGTCATGTTGCCACATGAATGAGGCTCGAATCACTTTAGAGAGATCGAATGAGTTCAGCTGATGCCACTAATCACTAACGTAACGGTACGTTTCCGGAGATGGGTTGCAAGTCAAAATATTATATACTTAGTCCCCTCTACAACTCCTAGAAGTTTGTAAGGGGAAGTTTAGAGCATCCTGTATATCATCTCTCGCGTTTGCCGATGAATATAACTACCTTCATTATGATGATGGCAACTATTACATCTGCAATGAGTGTAGGTACTTCAGCTGACACCCTCTTCCTCGACTTGAAGGACATAGTTTCCGACATGCCTTGTCACTTTGCCAGGTAGTAATTAAGATAACAAACAGGGGATAATAGTTCACTCTTACATCATGTGATTTAGCTAATGTAATATTAGCTTTAAGAATAAATTATATTATGAACGATATTATTTAGGACGGTGTCCAATGTGATCACTTTAAAGGTTAAAGCTTATTTCGATTATACAAAAGTTTAAGACTTGACAAAAAACTTACCCATTCGGCTGCTACTGTCGAAACACTTAAAGGACTTAAAAACTTACAGATGATATTTGATACACTGGCTTTCATTTCACTTAGCAAAACTGAGCTAGCGTAAATTCAAGCTACAAATTACAGGAAGTCCACTACTTTTTGTTTTAGAATTGCCTCTTTTACTCCCTCAATCTGTAGGATATGTGAAAACTACAAATAAAACCCATAGTAATTTATTCTTGCTTCCGGAACAAGATATGTGGTTTCAAATCATCGGTAACAAATTATTTTTAGTAATGACTCCAGCAATAGGGTGTTGAGTCAGCAGCCTTCCAGGCTATAGGTTTATTAAAACTTAAAATTAGATGTTACAGTTTGTTTTAAACCAGAAGGAACTTGTGACAGTTACTGAAGGGGCATGCCATCCCTCCATCCTCTGTTGTTCTAGCCAGTAAGGTTCCACCATCTTTGTTTCCCTTTGACTACAAGCTGAACTTTAAAGAATACTCCCCACTTGTCTGCTATGAGAGAGCTGTCACAAGTCATTCTTGTTTAAATGCTACTGTAAAAAACATATATTTACATAGGCACATTATAGCTTCTTTATAACGATTTAAGGTCATGGTTGTTCCAACATCCTTTTAAAGGAGCTATGCAAGTACGAAACTACGGTGCAAGTTTGTCCTAGAAATTTCGGTACCCAAATTAACTGTTAGCTGCATTTCTATGTAATAAAAAACTGAAGAATGCTTTGGTGTTGGGATAAGATCAGGCATGTTAACCCTGCACCGTAACAGTTCATTTTAAGCGTGTAAAGCAGAAAGCATGATTCAATGAATCACATTTTGCAATGAAAACTAAACTATTGCCTTTTTAGCAACAAATGCGCATAATCTGTGTACTGTAATAGTGGCTAATGAGGCAGGAGAAACTTCGGGGAAGGGCCGAACTAGCGATCAACAGCATTACCGACACAAGTAGATATAAGTAACACAGAATATGCTTTTTTACAATACGAACAATTATTACTATTTGAGTATATACAAGTAGAATTAGGTCTAGGGCTGTGAAACGGAAGGGGTTTTCGCAGGCTTAGTATACCTACAAAACCTCCGGGAATGAGGAATGAGATGAGAGAGCACAAAGAGTGGCGAGATCTAATAGCGGCAGACGCAGCATATTGGTTTCCCTAACGTTTCCAGGTTGAGGACCTCTTTTATGTCCCCTTATCTACACGGACAGGTTCAGGTTCTACCACATGCGCCGCACACCACCGACTAGCCTTCCAGCCCTTGAAATTTCAAAATATGAATGTTGGTGTGGGTGGCTTAGTTGGTTAGACGCTGGCCTATTGATCCCAAGGTCGCGGGTTCAAATCCGGCCCAGACCGTTGGTTTTTAAGTTTACTTATATAGACAGCTCATGTCAGTAGATTTACTGGCATGTAAAAGAACTCCTGCGGGACAAAATTCCGGCACACCGGCGACGCTGATGTGATTTATCCTAGCAATTGACAGCGTTGTTAAACAACAAAATAAGTTTAATTTTAATTCAAAAGATTAAAGGAATTGGAATGAAAGGAAACGAGGGACAGGAAAATCTTGGGTATTTAAATAAATGATGAACTTATTAATCCTAAGCTCAAGAGAACAGTGTCTAAAAATAACCCAAAGATTTCCTTCCTTCCATTCTTCTAAGCATTTACGTAATGGTAGAAATCACAAAAATATTATATCTGTATGTTGCAATGAATGAAGTCACTCTTTATGCATTAATATATTTTATTTAATTTCAGGCTTTCGACAAAGATAGCGAAGCTCCAAATAACGTGGTACGTTACGAAATCATTGCAGGAAATTATGAAAACATTTTCTATTTAAACGAGATTACAGGTAAGTTCTGTAGTTTTGTAACAGAAAATGTAGTATAAAGTCACACAAGGTGTGCAGTTAAGTTCAGTAGTTGGTATAGGGGACGAGGTTTAACTTGGCAGCTACTTTTTAGAAAGATAAAGAAATAGGTATTTTCCATCTTTTTCTAAGTTGCCCCTCTTTTATAGTGAGCCAGGCAGGGTAGACACACCAGTGGCGGGTTATCCTTCTTCATTGCCACATTGACAACCGATACTTCACTTGCAAGAGCTGCAACACCACTGATGCCTACTTACCCTGATACCACCGCAGGTATTGGGTAGACTATTTCAAGGACAGAAACCCCCAGTCCATGTTAGACAAGCATAGTGCAGATAGTGCCAAGTTAAACCTTGTGCATTATAATACTAGCATATTGTGGCATTCTGTTGTTTATTGAGGAAGTTAACATCTTTTATCTTCAAGATCAATATTTGAAATAGTACGGATAGATCATTGTCAGTCAACTGGATGCTCTGTGACGTCAGCGAGCAAATCTCTTTTTGCACCCGCTTCCAGCTAAGAGTGAGAAGTGTTTAGAGTAAGTAAGGTGGCGAGGGGAAAGCTGAAGTTGCCGCTAGCGAAGGGCAGAGGAATAAAAGGAATGCACGGTGTACTCTGAAACTATGTAAATGGCTGAAGGCAGAGTTGCCAACTCGTACGATAATTATGGCGGCATACGATAATTTTAATGTTTGTACAATGGTTGTCAACCCGTACGATAATTATGGGGGTGTACGATAATTTGAATGTACGATAGTTCGATATCGGCAAAATATCATTTTCACTGGTTTGTCACTCCAGCGAAGTGAAACTAATTACAAATAACACCACTTTTGTCCTCATTGTCTGTCTCCACCCCATAGCTACTAATCCTGCTATCCTTTATCCTCTTATTGCCAGTGTGTCCAGGTCTGATAATCTCAAATAAGAAGGCACTGTTCAGAAAATTGATGATCAATGTAGAAAACTCGGAATACGGGTATTCCGTGTGAAATAAAGAACATGCCTGAACCTGACAGTTTCTGGAGTGGTGTTAAACATATGTCACCTTGGTGGAAATACTGATTTCAAAGAACTAGCGGCCTTTGCACAATAAGTGGTTTCCTTGCCCTACAGAAGCACTTCTTGTGAAAGACCGGGTTTAATAAAAACCAAAGTTAGAAACAGATTGACACTAGATACGGTAAATGAACTCATTTTGTCGTCTCAACTTATGAAAGAACGTGGTAGGTCTGAAAATCTGCAAGTCATCGAGAAGATGTTAAGGTTTATCTCAACAACAAATTTGTGCAATGCTGCAACGGTTGAGGAAGCTGAACTTTCAGATGAATAGTGCGAGAAACATAGGTGCTAAAGTTCAAATATTTGTTGAGGTCATCAATCTTGTAAGTGGATATAATAAACATCATTACTCTTATATTTTCATAAGTATTATACTGATATTTTTATTTTTGTAGCGTTTGCTTTATGATGTACGATAATTTTTAATCCAAATCTATAATTTTGAGTGGCTGGTACGATAATTTTACTTTTAAATGTTGACAACCCTGGCTGAAGGTCAAAATCTTGCGCTTTTCTTCCCTCTGTAACTACAACTTCTAGAAATGTTTTTGCCACACACAATTGAGTTTGCTGACTGTGAGATGCTTACTGTATTGAAATAATTATAACCTAAGTTTAAGCATTTCACGTCTTTCAGTATAATGTTTAAGGTTTTCGAGATAAGTTCCTTATTCACAGAAATGGGTGTTTAAGGTATTTACACATGCTAAATAAAAGCCAGGTTTGTAATTGCCATTTATTTGTTTTTGTTCAAATTAGACGCTCTTTAGGGCCAATTCACATATCACGAGACGAAAACATCACGACATTCTTGTCTTACGGATGAACAAAAGCTACCACCGGAAATACCTACACACTTTAAATATCACTCAAAGACCGTTAATAGCAGAAATATTCTTTGAAAAAAATGTTATCGCAGTTGCGTCTGTGTTTTTGTATCTGTTTCTGAACATCAACTCAAAAAATATAAAATCGGATTAATACCAAAATCCAGAGTTGGATTAGACCCTGGGAGAAGATTTACAGAAAATGTTTCTCATTCCAAATAAGGGTAGTACATTCTTTATTTGTTATTCTCTCATTTACACCTTACAAAACGTAGAGCTAAAGTACAATTCCCTATGATCAGAGCTATGTTGATTTTGATGTGAGTCTCGCTTTATTTAAAATAGATTTAAACAAAGGTTATCGAAGTGCAAATTAGAATTTCTTAGCGCATAAGATCACTTGATTTCTGAACCAGGGTTTTTGGTTATTAGCTTCTTGTAAAACATGCTTTTAACAGGTGAACTCGTGATCAAGGCACCACACAAACTCTCCGATAAGGCAGGACGCTTTCAAGATCCTCGACCAAACACGATCATCAACCTCACAGTACGAGCTTATGACATGGGTAAGTTGCTTCATATAAATGAAAATATCTAAAGGCAATTTCAGGTCCAACTTTGAATGTATGTTTCAATTTTAACTTTTGTAGCGGCATTTTTGATTTGAAGCTGAGCAACTCAAAATAATCTTGAAACTATTATCAAAGATTTGACGTATTTTTTTGTTGATATACATATATTAATTAATGATTAACAATTGTAAGGGCTTCTAAGGATGAAAAATATGTTACTAGCTTACAATGATGACAGTGATGCATGGGTGTATGTGCAGGAGTCCCTACACGTTGGACGACGGCCTACATTAGAGTGTATCAGCCAGAGACAGGCGCTCACAATATCACATTCATCGTGAAGGGATCGCCGATAGATAAGGAGAAAACTCGGGAGATGCTCAGCAACATCACAGGGGGTCGGGTATACATACAGGAAGTTCATCCTTATGTGTCGAGGCTTGCCAGAAGTGACGATTCAGGGAAATCTACTCAACCTGCCAAGTGAGTCACTCCTTCTCTCAAGTTTAGCTTAACTATCTACCTTGTCTGCGTGAGAAACTCATCTCTGAGAATTGAACTGGGGTTTCTTGAGATTATTGTGGAGTATGTACTGTAAGTAATGAATTAAAACCGATTTCAATTAATTTAGCCAATCCGAACG
The DNA here is from genome assembly GCA_030765045.1 of Tenodera sinensis. Taxonomy (NCBI): domain Eukaryota; kingdom Metazoa; phylum Arthropoda; class Insecta; order Mantodea; family Mantidae; genus Tenodera; species Tenodera sinensis. Next base: position 74,987,028 of record CM060969.1, read on the forward strand.
ATTACATTGAATGTTTACTTTCTCTCGAAGTCAGAATAAATGTATCATTATTAGATATACAATGTATAATTTTCTTATTATTTGGCCACAATAAACGCATTCACAAACTAAGCAATCGGTAGGCCTGCACACAGGCAGTCAAGAAAAAGTTGCATGTGAACTATAGTTGATGGGACATAATGTATTCTGCTAGGAAGTCGATTGAGATGAAAGCATAACACTAATCCAACATAAAAACAACATTAGACATAATAAATAGTACAGTATAAATAGTTATAATATACAACTAGCGTATAGAAACGAAAACTTAAAAAGGCTCATAATATCGCAGCTTGACAATCCTGTATTTTGAATCCTAAAAACTTCTATCGCATGTCACATTCCACAATTAGATATTCTAAAATCAACAACTGCGCTTGAAATCATGAGGAAAGGATTGAAACTTTGCCTATAAAATGTAATACTAATATGAAATTAAACCACAGGAAAAGTTGGATCTGGCTGTTGGTTCAACAAGTTCTAGAAATCCTATTCTCGGACAGCCACATTAAACCTGAGAGGTTGTGTTAACTGTAATTGCCCGATTGTGACTCAGAAAGTTTGCTGTGGCACATGAGCACATCTGCATAAACTACTGAAAAACAATATTTTTAATTGATTCAGTTTTCCTAAAAACAAACTCCAACTCCACTAAACATATTCAATATATTTATGTCCCCCCCCCCCCCCAAGAAGAAAAGAAGGAAGAAGGCAAATATATACCAGGTGAGTCAGTCGCGCCTTATTTTTTTGGAAGTTAGGCCACCCATCAAACGGCATGTGCACCTTAGTCCAGTTTTGCGCCTACTAAAATGTCTTGCTTGACATTCTTAAAGAGAGGAATGCGCAAAATTGAGAGCAACAACGGTTTAAGGGACAGAACGTACTCTTCGCTAAAGTACACCTCAAAAACATACGACTCACTTACTGAGAGCGAATTCCGGTTTCCGGCCGATTTTACAAACTTTTTATTAGAGTGTACATAACAACGTAATTCAGTAAACGCCTCGGAAAAATTGGACCTATCATATGGGTACACTAACAACGTCAGCTAAAAAGAAAATGGTGGATTCTTGTACTTAGAGCAGGGGTTGGCTGCCAAAAATTACAAAACATTTAGAGACACGCCTCATCCATCATGGACCCTTACAGTCAAAACGGACATATTATTAAACAACAGTTTATTTACATTTTTGCGTGAACTACGCCTCGTGCATCTCAATTAATATGCATAACAGCTTTTACCATTTAAGTAATAATATTAAAACGACCAGCAAATGATTAAAACAGTCTTAAAAGGCTAAATCAAACTCGAAAACTTGCGAGATGGCAATGGCATAGCGCCAGGCATACAAGTTCTACTATTGAACGCGGTACGTGGTTTCAGTCAAGTCTCGAAATAGCTGAATAAGATGTGACGGGTCCTCTGCGCTAAGCCCCAATGACATAGGTTCGAGTCACAGTACATGCAGGTGATTCGAACCACCTTCACAGCAGACAGATTACCTACTTCGGAGCCTTGCACTCGTTCCAACTGAGCTACCTAGTAACGTGTGAGGTAAACATTCCGTTTAAGATGTAATGTTCGCTGGTTCCAGTGACCATTTGCAGAAGTGAAAGCATCAGTTGTCTAATTATGAATATATTAAAAGGCTATGTGATACCATCTATATTAGCACCAATTTCATCGAGTGTTTAACATCCATGTCAAATACGAGTGTAGAACCTAGTAATGGGGTCGATGTTTTCATGTTGGAGTATAAAATGCGGATTGCATAAAACTCGAGAATAAGGGGCAGCTTACTCACCTGGTATATATAATATGATGTTCACTTTGAAACAGAAATTCAGTGTACGTGATCAAGGATCACGTAGGACCGCGAGGTTAACAGGCCGGCTTCACGTGATCAACGTTCGGATGTTTAAAACCTAGGTGGCGCATAAGTATGGTAACGGTAGTAAGCTATGAGAGACCGTTGCAATTATTGTACGATGAAAGTGTAAGCAGACTTGTTGGAAGGTAATCGTGGTCGACTCCTCTCGATGGTGATAATGAGGAATGCTTAGAATAAACATCTAAAAACGAAGTTTGGGCTATTCCTTTAATACCCACAAAGTACCCTGAGAACTTCAAATCCATGTTCTACCAAGTTAAACCGAGGTAATGGCGCCATGAACACCTTAAAGCATCCAGTGGACCCTCTTCCCATCAGTAGCATATTTAACATCATATACACTTCAAATTGGCTACCAAAGTGAGATCATCGGCTACAAACAGTTGTCCACAACGGAGGTTACTTCAGCTACAAATCGGTGTCCATAACGGGAGGATAATTTCCGTCACAAATTGGCGTCCACAACGTCGACTTCAACTTGAAGATAGACTTTTGTTAAGATGGAGTATCGGACCACTTCATAAGTAATGTGACAAAACAGTTGCATCGTCAATCTACAGAACGATTATTTGCATATACAGAACCGTCTAATGATGTATAATAAGTTTCTGAACATGTTTTCTTTTGGCGGATATGTCAAAAACGGGCTTTGCAGTAAAATACATGAGAATATTTACCTCTTAAACTAAAACTCAGAGAAACATTTGCAAACCTTGTCTCAGAGGTTTCTTTCTGACTTAGGACTACAACTGAATCGGTTTTGACTTCATAAATTCCATTAATGAGGAGTTAATTGAAACTTCCTAATGTTAATCAGAGTTCTGTCAGTAATAAATTAAAATCATCTTCAATTCCTAACACATTTCAACACACTTTACAGTAACTCGATGTTTGTACTATTATGAATATAAGTATTTCTTATACAATTCCATTTAAGTTTAGGGTTAATGTGACTTCAAAATATTCAAGATTGACCAGTACACTAACAAAAAAGTAGTTGAAGAATATAGTTGAAATCTATATGTAAGTAGTTTTAATACCCATATCGTCTCAAGAACCACCAAATAGATCTTTTCCGTCCTTGTGCTGATACGTATATAGGATTTTAAGGAAGACTGAGATAGATGTGAAGTAAAAGCAGAGCGTTTGTGTTATAGGAGCGTGGTGGTAGCTACTGTGGTATACAACGACAACCCCACAGTAGACCTCAGTCGACTGGAAGAAGAACTTCAGAGGAATGCAAGTGCTGCAGTTATAGTACAAAAGGAGAAAGTGGTGAGTGTCCTAAATTGTATTCACCTATAAAACACCAGGGTACTTTTTCAGTTTTCAATAAGACATGAGATTAAAATCAGTGAACAATAAATAAATAAATGGTTTTGTTAATAAAAGTTGACTACACTCATAAGCTGGTTTTCAACATAATCATCATTAAGCTTGACAACTTTATCATACACATGCACAGACTCTAATGCCCTCTGCAAGAACACTTGACACCTGTCTCTTGAGCCAGCTCTACACAATCTCTTTAAGATCATTGGAGTGGAAATACTGCCCCACCCCAAACAATTTTGTATCTGTGGGTAAACACGGAAATCACTGGTGCTAGATCTGGGCTGTACGGAAGGTGCTCCTTGGCGATCATCATAAACATCTGTTTGGCCATCTCTAAATTTCCTATGCTACACAAGCATTATAAGGTTCTCAAGATACACACGGCTCATTGTGTGGCGAATTTCCATTACATTATATCCCTCCTTCTGTAGAAGAATAATATTGCATAATTTGCATTTGGTGGAGGAGTCTATGCTAACTGACATCTTGAACTGACCGTAGCCAAGCTTCACCTTAGCAGTGATGCTGATGGTGACGCTGTCCACTTGCCAATCACACCTTGCAATCTGCCACTTGTGTCTACTTGGGCTATCTAGTGGCGCCATCGGAAGATAAAAAAAATAGTCCTTGCACCCGAAAACCAAAACGATTACTATAAAAATAAAATAATGGTTCAATAAAGTGAGACAGCAAAGCTATGCAGTGGTGTCGGAGCATAGTCAGAAGTATAGAGGGTGTCTATAAATTATCTTTATAACTTATGACTTTCATAAGTTTAAAACGGTTTGTAAATGCAACTCAACATTGCTGATGATGTACATGTATACTGCATATAATGAGTTTTATACCAGTTTTTGTTTCATTAAAATAACTTAAAATTTACGCAAAATACAGCTGTGTATTTAGGAAGCACTTTTAGCGCATTTAACAATTTAAATGCCCTGCGCGGGATATTGGGTATAACGCTTCTGCGTAGATTACAGGAAGCTGAACGCTGTCACCAGGAAGGACTGCTTCCCCTTACCCCGGATTGACGACAGCCTGGACACGCTTGCTGGTGCGCAGTGGTTCTCAACCCTGGACCTGAAATCGGGTTACTGGCAGGTGGCTCTAGACCCGGGAGACAAGGAGAAGACCGCATTCTCGACAGGCCAAGGCCTTTGGCAGTTCACAGTTATGCCCTTTGGTCTCTGCAACGCACCAGCTACCTTCCAACGCCTCATGGAGTCAGTAATGAGAGGATTGACTTATGACGCCTGCCTGTTATACCTGGACGACATCATCGTCGGCAAGACATTCGAAGACCATCTTGACAAACTGAGCAAGGTGCTACAGAGACTGCAGGCGACCGGCTTTAAGCTGAACGCCAAAAAGTGCCAGCTCTTCCGCAGGGAAGTCAACTACTTGGGCCACATAGTCTCACCAACCGGAGTGGCCACGGATCCGGAGAAGACACAGGCCGTGAAGGATTGGCCTCGCCCAAAGGATAAGCGAGAACTGCGCAGTTTCCTTGGATTGTGCAGTTATTACCGCCGCTTCATAAAGGGTTTCTCCAGCATCGCCAAACCCCTCACTCGCCAGACGGAAGAATACCGACCTTATGCGTGGACGGAGGACGCCAAAGGCGCTTTCCGGCAGCTGAAGAGGACGCTCTGCAGTGCTCCTATTTTGGGATTCCCACAACCAGGCGACGCCTTCATTGTGGACACCGACGCCAGCGACCATTGCATTGGAGGCGTCCTATCCCAAGTCCAGAACGGCCACGAGCGGGTGATAGCCTACTACAGCAAGACGTTGTCCAAGGCAGAGAAGAACTACTGTGTCACCCGACGAGAGCTACTGGCGGTAGTGAAGACCTTGGAGCACTTCCACAAGTACCTGTACGGTCAGCCATTCCACCTGAGGACAGACCACTCCGCCCTAACCTGGCTACTTAGCTTTAAAAACCTGGAGGGCCAGACAGCCCGTTGGGTCCAGAGGTTGCAGGAGTACGACTTCACCTCCGAACATCGCAGAGGGAAGAGCCACGGCAACGCAGACGCCATGTCCCGAAGACCCTGCCCAGAAGAGTGCGGCCAATGCGCAAGAGTGGAAGAGAAGGAGCGTACCGCAGCTGTCAGAGTGGTCACGGCAGTGCCTGTGGATGGATGGGATAGCGTGAGCCTGAGGAGGGAGCAGCTGGCGGACGCCGACTTGGGGCCACTCTTGAGAGAAGTACAGGCAGGGACGAGACCAACCTGGGAGGACATCGCACCCAGAAGCGCTACATACAAGTCGTACTGGGCCCAATGGGACTCGAAGACCAAAGAGGGCGTGCTGTTCCGGGTATGGGAATCACCTGATGGGAAGACCCAGAAAGAGCAGTTGGTACTTCCCCGAAGTAAGGTCCCGGAAGTCTTGGAGGAAGTGCACGCCGGTACCTCGGGTGGACACCTAGGAGCAAACCGGACGATCGACAAACTCTGACAGCGCTACTACTGGCTGAGGCTCCAAGCAGACGCTGAGAACTGGTGCCGTCAATGTCACGTGTGCGCGGCGAGTCGCGGCCCCCAGACTAGGAGCCGGGGTCGCATGCAGCAGTACAACGTCGGAGCACCCTTCGAACGCATCGCCGTCGACATAGCTGGACCATTCCCAGTGTTCGATCGAGGCAACAAGTACCTGATGGTAGCTGTGGACTACTTCACCAAGTGGCCGGAGGTATATGCCATCCCGAACCAAGAGGCGAAGACGATTACAGACTGCCTCGTGGAACAGCTGTTCTGCCGTTTTGGGGTCCCGTTAGAGCTCCACAACAACCAGGGCACCAATTTTGAGTCGCACCTAATGAAGGAGGCATTGGAAAGACTTGGGGTGAACAAGACCCGCACAACACCCCTACATCCACAGTCGAGAGATACATCAAGACCCTAGAGGAGCACCTGAGGAAGGTCGTGGCCAGCCATCAGCGAGACTGGGACCTCAAGGTACCACTGTTCTTGCTGGCCTACCGTTCGTCGACACACGACACCACCGGGATGACACCAGCAAGCCTAATGTTCGGCCGGGAGCTACGCCTCCCTTGTGACCTGGCTTTTGGGAGCCCCCCGGAAGCGAAACAGCCGGCAACCGAGTATGTGGAGAATCTAGTAGACCATCTCCACGACATGCACGAGATGGCTCGTCAGAACATCCAGATGGCGAGCGACCGCATGAAGACCCGGTACGACAGGCAAGCCAACAGCCGAGGATTCCAGCAAGGTGACATGGTCTGGTTGTACCGCCCTACCCGGACCAAGGGATGCTGCCCAAAACTTCAACAACCGTGGCAAGGACCGTACCGAGTGGTAAAGAGGATTAACGACGTAGTCTACCGCATCCAGAAGGTGCCCCGAGGAAAGATGTTAGTGGTACACCTGGATCGTCTGGCCCGTTACAATGTTGCTGTTCGGGGACGACCAGCCTTGAGGAGGGAGCAGTGTCGCCCATCGCATTATTGTCGGCACTACCGCAAAGGAGCCGAAGGGAAGAGACAGAGAATGGCCGCATTGTTGGGGCGCTTGCCGAAAGAGCAATTTTCTGCTTTGTATTTCACCGCAATAATAACTGAACTTTCCTGAAGTTTCGAGAATAGTGCCTGGGAGATATAAATAGCGGTAAAGTGTGAGAAGGGACAGTTTTTGTGTTACTAATTCGGAGGCGTACTGTTGGTGAATCGGTAAAGACTTTCTTGCTGTTGCAACGAGTGTACAAAGTTACTGTTTACGGAAATAAAGGTGTTTCTTTATCTCGACTACATCTGTCTTCTTTACTTTACACCCACCAAAGTCACAATATGTACATGTTGGGGCTATCAAGAAAACCTTCTCACATCATCAAAATGGTTTCTAACCTCCTCCACAAGGTGGTGCAAGCCATGAGTCAAGCATGTAACATGCAGCATGCTTGATTAAGAGGACTGGAGAACTACCCCTGCCTTCAACATGTGGGCAGCACTATCTGTCACTAACAACAGGAACTTACTATCCCAATTCTCTTCTGGCCACAATATGCGTAAAGCCTCTCTCGCTGCACAGACTATTGTGCTGTTAGTTTTTTCTGTTCCTTTACAAACAATTAGATGAGGATTACCCGGTTCTTTTGGGTGCAGCTTCCCTACTACCACTTTCACAATGAAGCGACCGCAACTATCAGTTTTCTCATCAACAGAACACCATGTATAGTGATCCCCTATATCTTTTCTTATTTCATGTAGTGTGTTCTAGTAAGCAGGAACCAAATAATTCTTCCTTACAGTGGATACAATAAGTATAATGCGACCACTGATCTCTTCTAAAACTGCTTTCATGGTCGAGTTCGTTAGCATGTTCCATGGGACGTTTGCAGATACCAACGCCTGGCAAAGGCGAAGGTTAAAGTTATCTTCAGGTTTGCCAACTGTGGAAGAAATAAGCGTCTGCCTACTGTTGCTGCTGGACTTATTTCTCCTAGCAACACAAACGATGTGCAAAGCTGTAGATTTGTGCTGCTCAATATGGGATTTCTTCTCACATTTAACCTGAAATTAAAAACACAGAACGTAAATACACTTCTGCAAGCGTGCTACAGTAGTCGTACATACACTTCAGTAAGATAATGCATGCAGTTTTTATGTTATTTATAAGAAACTTACTTGTTTTGAGCACGCCTGACAAAAGACTTCTCGACCATCTGTAATAAAGTTGGAATCTGTAGCAATCCATTGTCACAGTAAGTGCGATTTAGGCATTGTTCCGCTATATAACAACTCAAGTTAAAAGTATTGCAGCAACCATTCACTATACAACCTGCTTGTTGAACTTCACAGAACACCTCGTTGAACTCTCTTCTTAAGACTGCAAGCTCCTATTTACCAATCTGTGCTTCTGACCTACTGCTTACTGCCTTATAAAGTCACCAGATGTCACATGTGCAATGGGATGTGCTGCATCTTTGTGGTATTGTGCTGAACTATCTCGGTCCTAACAGGATCCTCTGGATTAACGGACCTGACACTGGCATCCCAGTTGTATAAAAATGGCGCCGGCTGTTGGTCGTGAATTCTGAGGTGTTTCAACACGCTATCCTTCGTATTGTTTTTATGCCTTTGAGTTATGGTTTGTTATAATAATTCCTATGTAAGTTTGTCTTCATATTAGCAAATCGAGTGTTTAAAAACTTTTGTTTGGGCAGTATAGGGAACGGGAATAAATCTAATAACGTGTTGACTGTGCCGTGTGCTCTCTACGTGTTCATGAGACTATGGCTACATTAGCCGTATAGTGTGGTTAATTTATCTGTTTGCAAGTACAATTATTTGTGTCACGATTACAGTGGTGAGAGATTGTTGAAAAACTGTTCCAGTAGTGTATGTTATTGTAGTCATACCTCAACCTAACCTCAAACATGACAATGCCCCGTAACTGTTGCACTCCCGGATGCAAATTAAAAATGAGACTTTCAGTTAAAACAAAAGGTAAATTGCAACGTAAAGCTTGTAAATTCAGTATTTAATTACTATAAATTGCAGCGTGATATGCGTTAGTTGCCGGTGTATATATAACATGGTGAATAGTGAAAGACAATAATTTTGAGTGAACTCAATTAGTGACAGCTGCAACACCAACAGTTTGTTTCATGTAAATCGTATGCTGCTTGTATTTATACATTATTTTTTGTCTTTGTAATTTAAATGTGTAGCTGTAGTTTAGAAGAAATGTGGTATGTTGCTGCATGTAAAACTGTAGACTATAGCAAAGTTGCTTTACAATGCTGATTTAAGGTTACGTATTTCATATATTTCATTTACAGTGCTGTTTTAGGGTTATTATTTTTAATATTTCATCTGCTTTTGTGGATTCCCCCTGTAAAATAAAGTGTCATGAAGTGCTGAGTAATATATTGTAGCAAACTGAGCAATCGTAAGTTTTCAGTAAAAGTAAAAGCAAAAGCAAAATTCCACCCTAAAGCTTTTGAATTCAGTAGATAGCTAATTATTCTAAATAGCAGCATTTGTATATCAGCCATCCAGTATGTTTTGTGTAGGTATATAACATTATGTACGTGGTGCAAGTGTGAAAAACAGGGTAAACAATGATTAATAATTCTGAGTCAACTCTGTCAACAGTTCTGTTTTATTTAAGTAACATGCTGCTTGCAGTTTTGTCTATCTTCTTTGTAATTTGAATGTGTAATACAGTTACATAATGGCATGTAAAACTGTAGATTGCATGAATGTTATTTAAGGTATATGTTTCATTGCCCATGGGTTATCGTTTAATATTAAATGTCATTCTTTTTGTTTACGTGAGGTTATGTTTAAGACTGTGTTTTTGTGTTTAACACAGCCCATATTCACAAAATAGGCGTGTTATTACGCCACATTTTTATTTTACTGCATTGAAATCATAGCCTGTAGACAAGTTGTTTATAAATAGTTCCCACCACATAGGCCGCCATCTTGAATCCCAGTGTCAGGTCCGTATCTAGAATTTCCTGGTCCTAATGCTTGTGGTGGTAGAAATAATATTTATACAATAGATTTCCAAGAAAAAATGACAATTTGAATAAGGAAAACAACTATTTAGGTCATTTTAGGTCTCAACCCTGAGCCGTTATACGGCTGCCAATTTAAAGCATCCGCAGTCATCTTAGTTGCTTATCAAACCTAAAAATGAACCAGTGCGCCGTTACCTCGAGGTGGTGAGCATAGATGGAGCTCGCAGAGTCAGCCTGCGAATTAGCTGCCCTCCCGGGAGAACGGCAACCGGGTGAACCAACGGCGCATGCGTATCACCCGAAATTCATCTTCGAGGGAACTAGGCCTGCGACAGAGATGGCGTGATTTCTTCTGGCTTGCGATTTCAAGGAAGCAGGACGTTCGACGCAGCTTACTCAAATGGCGTGACCGGTCGGGGAGGCATTATGTTTAACACACGCCATTAGGTTTTTCTAAAGAGCAATTCCGCGTGTGACTTACTGACATTTACACTACATTTTCTTCTTAAAATGTCTAATGGCCAATATTGGTGTAAAAATGTTATTTTAACGGCATACGATGACAGAGAATACATTGACGGTTGTGATAGAAAATATAAAAACCTTAAAAAAGTGAAACAATTATTTAATAATGAGCGCTAAACTTTTCGTGACTTACTGACATTTTTGTCAACTGCAGGTCCAACTTCAAACGTTTGTCCTCCGTTTTCTCTGAAAGTTTTCTTATTTGATTTGTTCTGAAAAATCACTTGAGAGAGGAACTTCTAAGCTTTCAAATGACCTGAAAAAAGGTTTGGTATGTTATTCTCATCTGGAGATATTTATTCAAAGGTCAGCGTGACTATACTGACATTAGTTTGTGACTTACTGACATGCGAAAATTGTAATACCTTGCCTTTGTTTTACATGGTATAACATGGTAAATCACAGGGATACGTATTATACGTTACATACATGTAATACACACAGATGTGTAATTGTATTTATCGTTTTGACAATAATCATATCCTTTGGAGAAGCATTAATGTCATGCAACATAAACAGAATAAACATGTTGGCAGCTCTCACTTCTTATCACAGTTACGTCATTGCAAGTATAAAAAGCTGACTCAAAACCATAACAAAGACGACACATGAGAGCACAGCACACAGCACATACCTGTAACACTATCTGGATTGGACTCCTTATAGTGCAGGAACGCTAAATGCAGTAGCCTCGTAGTACACGCGCATATCACTACACTGTTTTTATTCCCGAAAGTTGTGCATCATTCTGACACTTTCCGCACATGAAAGAAAAGCATATTCCACAACATTTAAACCTAATACTTTCACATAATGAACCCGCTGAGTGGATGGCATAGGTGAAATACGTTCAAATCTTTTGTCGAGAAATTCTTTTGCTTCTTCAATTTCAGGCAGAGAAACCTCAAGAAGATATAATTTGGTTTTCTTTCTAATAGTATTAACAAATTCTTCAGCACTCTGAATCCTGCTTCCTGCTTTCGCAGCTGTCCATGCCATCCTCTTTACTTGTCCTCCAATCGCATCTACTGCCCCCTTTCCGTGATAGGATTCGAAGAAGTGCCATTCAATTTGGATTCCAAATACTTCGGAAAGATATGTCTCATGACTCAATGTGTATTTCTGCTTAAAATGACTAGCAGCTCCATCAGAAAACACTTTCACAAGTTCAAGATTCAGAACAATATCCAATATTTTCGAAAATATATTCCTTAAGCAAATATCAACTGCATATTTGTCATGTGATACATAATCAGACTCCAAAGCAAAATATTGTTTCTGAATTTCACCAATATCTCCTTTCCTATATCAGGCAACAGCAGTAAATATTGAGATCTGTGTATTGTTCCACTGAGCAGCTTGAATTTCATTTTGCTCCTTGCATGTGTAGTTCTCAGAGAAGTCGATCTGTATCACAGCTTCGCTAATTGCAACATTTTCCCCAGCCTTCTTAAAGGCCTCGGATTGCTGTCTTTTTACATAAACGTGATTTAAGAAACGTGACAGGCAATGGGTCAGTTCTTCAATGCAGTCTTTTACAGATCCCTTTTTAACTTCTATTTCCATTCTTCCATTACGTGAACTCCACAGCTTCCATTCGCATGGAGAATTAGCAAGTTTATCCGAAATGTCTGCTCCACTCAATCCCGGGCAGTTGGAGCATCCTCCCTGCATACACTCACTCGATTTCTGATCACAAACCACTTGTGCTATGAACTTACGAAATTCAGTCTCAGTGAGTACGTGAGAAGAAACTTCGTATTTTCATGTATAATGCATGTGCACACATTATGTGGGATCTGACTTTGAAGACGCACGTGAGCAGGGCGTAATTCAGCAAATTTTGTCAACCCCACGGACATTTCTTCTCGATATTCTAGAAAGAGTGCATGTACTTCTTTTAATGTTACCACTAGATACCTAATGCGAACTTCTTTTGTTTCTCCTTGAACATGGATTTCAATAAAATCATCTCTTTCAGGAGCTTGGTAAGATATTGAATCATCCTGACAGAACTTGATGATTGCACTTTTAAGTTCATCTGATAGTTGTTTTCCTGATACCGGGACAGAATGCTTTGGTTTTACAACATGTAATCCCTCTTCAACTGCTAACTTACGAATCATTTCTTTTCTTTTGCGTGGAGATTGCGGCAGTGCTTCCTCAACACGTTTTCTGCACTTTCCAAAATGCTGTCTGCTTTTGAAACCCGCTGATGTTGATGGAGTATCCTTATCAATCCCTTCTTGGTCTCTTATCTTCTGTCTTGCCCGCTGTGCTTGTTTATGTCTCCTAATTCAGACTTGAGGTGTTCTCTTGCTTGTTTTGTTTATTTCAGTATTGCTCTTCCTTTCCTCATAGTCACTTTTATTTTTTCCTTCCATTGTGGATAACTGTCTTGCTCCTTCAGATATTGTTTGTATTCACGTTGTGTTTGGGCTGGTGATTTAGCCATGGAGTCAGAAACGGACTGATACGTCTATCCTGACTGAAGTCTCACAAGCACTGTACGCGTATGACGGCCACAGGGCGCCAGCACCAATTGTCCGATAGTCACGTGTTTTGTGGGAAAACGAATGACTTTAGAGGAAAACTTTCTGATACTTTTTTATTTGTTATATTGTAATGACGCAGAATCCAAAAGGATATTTATTTCAGTCTATTACTTTTCCGTGCAGAGAACTTTATCCTTATTTACCGTGACTTTCTGTCATCGACACACAGTAATAACTAAACAGGCTCTAAGGATTATTTATAAATGTCGAAAATTATTAGCCATATACACGTTTTGAAGATGAAGAGTCATTGTGTGATGTACATCGAAAAAAAAATTAAAACAGTTGTACATAGCTCCTGAAATATTGATATGAAAGTCACCGTTATTCACGCTTATTTTTAGTGTTTTGGAAATATGTGGGTAAGAAGTGAAATTTGAACCCATATTCACGTTAAAAACATTTATTTTTCACTTCATAAGATACTTTGGAGTATCTAGCATCATCTTTCCTCAGTAAAAAAAGTGAAACATTGCTTTCAAATTTTAACACTCGGTATGACATTCGCGGAATTGCTCTAAATTAACCTTCAGCTTTCTTTCGCTATATACACATTTAAATGTTTTGGCGTGTATAAGATCTTCGTAACAACATTCTTCAGCATGCCAGGGATTTCGGGGGGGTGGGGGGAGACTTGATATGGAAGGAAAATACATTTTCAAAAGTTGTATTCTGTGTAAAAGCTTGAAGTGGCGGTGAGTGGATTTCTGGTTTATCAGGCAAGATGTTAAGCTCTATTTTGTAATGCTTGAAATTGTTACAATAACGGCAAGCTGTACTTGCCATTTTTCAGTGTAACGTTCTTTTCAAAATATCCACGCATCCTAACTGGATTCACCCTTGTCCTATTTAGTAAAATATTAGCTGTTTCAGTGGGTTCTAAGAACTTGAGTTACGTTTCTGTACGCCCCAGTAGACAGTGCAACCCTTCAAATAGGCATTTTTAGGTGCAATGAAAGTCATATATTCTGCTTCAGAATGGGTGAAATGAACATACCTCTTGAAATTAGTTAATTAAATGGCAAGGAAAAAATAGGTTAAATCCTAAAAATCCGCACCATAATCACAACAGCTAGTTTTCAACATGTGATAACTTGTTGAGTTTAGTCTCCTCATTCATACATATACTCCACTGATTATTCATTCCGAGAAGTGAAAAGAGCTTACTGTCCCACCAGACCTCAACCTGCCATACGAAAGGCAAACCAACTAAAAACAAGGGCACAGTTTTCCTACCACATTCTATAAACCAATTAAAATGCAAAGACAGAACTTGGAGATCCAACAATGAAGAATGCTCTGCGCATCATGTCAGCAAGTACATTAGGTCCCGAGATATCAGCACTTGTATCCGCAGTAAATCGTGTACTCTGATATCAATAAACTTATTGTATTCTGATTATTGAACTTGTCTTATGAATATCTCCTACATTACCAACTCCGAAGCTAGTCAAACCCATTCATTCCCCGTTGTAGATCGCCGCCAGTATTCACCACACCGTGACGACAGCATACCCCAGAGCAGAGCTGTGCTGCATGTTGCAGGCTTTCTCACGCAAGGCGGTTTAGCACTAGTCTATATGTAAATTTTTGGGAAGTTAAAATTTCTAGAAGTAATTTTGATTCTTGTTTTTGCAGCAGATCAAACTACATTTGATTTCCAAACAAAAAGTCTAATTCATTATTTTAGAATAAATAATTCAATTTATTGGTTTAATATCAGTTATTATATTCATCTCGCCGCTGCTTACTGGCGAGCAGCTTGGCTTGAACACATTGATGTAGGATATAAAACATTATTGAAGCCATACCAAACCAAACATTGGAACAAAAACCGGACGAACCCTATCAAATCAACATCAAGTCCAAAGACCGAACCATGTGAGAAGAATAGTCAATAGAATCACATAAGGCGCACCAGACATTGAATGACTGTCTCTGTGGTCTAGCGATTGGACGCTGACTTCCAAATCTAGAGTCCTAGAGTCAGTTCCCGGAAGGAGGTAGGTAAACAGTTTTAGTCACGATTATTCCCAACCTTCCTTAGAGTCCGGAATTATGAAAGGGTGTGTGTGTGTTTGTGTTTGTGCGTGCGTGCGTGCGTGTGTGTGTGTGTGTGTGTGTGTGTGTGTGTGTGTGTGTGTGTGTGTGTGTGTGTGTGTGTGTGTGTGTGTGTGTGTGTGTGAATTTAAGAACAACCCAACGTATAAAGCAATAGAGTATAGCCCGCACAATCGTTTTAGAATATCGAAATGTTTAAATGAACACTTTGATGTGAATCACTTACCTGCATTCATTACCAGTGTTATCTCATTGGGATGTCGCCAACCCCTCAAGTATTACAGGATTGTTTATTTCATTCGTGTCTACACAGTGAAATCGAGGGGGAAGGCAGACGATTCACACACAGCATACGAGAAAATAAGGTCGCTTAATACAGGTGACAGAAGGAGAGAGGAGAGATCCCGATTCGCCAACTGTCCTCTAGGTGAAATTCAATGTTCAGAATCGAATGCTCGAGCTATACAATAAACGAATGAAAATCATTGCCGATGAACAATTGTTACAAAGGATAGAGCCTCCCACATAACCTAAGATGTTAAAGGTGACATATAAATTGGGAAAAAAAAAAAAAAAAAAAAAAAGCGGAATATGTTGCGTTCCGGGATATCGAATTCTATGTCAGTACACGAGTCACCATTTTCTTATAATTAGAGTAATGGGTCAAAAATCATCAACAAAGTACTTTATTTTTAATCGGAACTATGGCATACGCTTTGAGAAGCAGAGAGATATCCACGTCGTAAAATGGTGGAGACCACCTATAATTTGCTATGAAACTTCATGGCTAAACCATCACTTCGGACGTTTTGGAGAAGAATGGCGAGAGTGTTTGGTTTTAGTGATCAAGAGGTGAAGATTTACAGCTCGTGACTGGGAAATTAAGCGATGAGTTAATGGGAAAGAAAAGTATAGATATATTTATAAAGATTATTTTAATAGTTGTATTGACCTATTTCTTGTACACCAGATCGGTCCTTCGGTGCTTTAAGGCGGCAAACTTGTCGGTGATGTCTTCCTAGAATGGCTGCGTTTTTATTAATTGTACTAGAAATTCTTTCTGAATCGAAATATTCGCTGAAGAAGAAAGTCTCTCTTCTGACATTGCAATCCTCAGATATTTTTATACGCTTTAGACAAGAAAAGCTTCGTTCCACAGATGCTGTAGTAGAAGAGATTGACAGAATAAGGGAGAGCACTTTATTCGTAAAGATGTCCTTATTCGCATTAAGCATTTCTAAGATCTTTCAGGCGTAAATATTTCTGTACTTCTCATCGGCATACACAATAGAAAGCCCATTTCTTAAACGCTGTGTCTTGGGGAATACAGGCCCAAAGAAATTTTGCACATTTTTAAGTGCACTTGAAGGAAAATATGCGTGGTATTCTTCAAATTTTGTAGCATAGGCCAGGCAAACAAAATAAATTTTTTTCACAATCACGAAATCTCTCATTCGTTTCCATCAAAACGTGATCCAGCATTTCGTACCACAAGGCTCGACACGTTTGAACATGTTCATCCTGAGAAAGGGAACTGTACTCTCGTGAAAGGCGCATATGCGCCATTTTGATTGCTTTTTCAAACATAATTGAAAAATACTGTTCATTCCTCTTGTTCCTTAGCATAGCACAAGTGGTCCTTATTTTTGATACTCAGTAGTTTACATCCAGTGACCTCTTCCGCAAAACGTCGAACAGTATATCTGTCAAATAAAATGTCATGAAACACTACTGGCAGAAACGCAAATTAAAATTTGTTCATGTCGTTCAGAAAGCCTCTGGCAATCAGAATGAAATTATCGTCAGACTGTTCACAGGAAACTATGGCTTCGAAAATCTCTTTAAACTTTTCCCTGTTGTCCACAATTACACGCAACAATTTTGATTTGGAGCTCCAGCGGACAGGTTGGAATGTGTGGACCCGATACAGAAGTAATTGCTTAGGTTCTTCTTGCTGAGTGATGGAAAAAAGTAGGAATTCCAGTAATCGAAGAAAAAAATATATGACACTGTCGTACTTTTTTGTAACTTTGTTGCGAGACTAGACTTAGATGATGCGCAAAACAGTGTACAAATACTGCAAAAGAAGCTTTTTCCTTAATGTTTTATCTGGAGTCCATTTAAATGGCCGGACATCATGCTTGCACCATCATAACACTGCGCTACTAATTTCTGCTTGTAGCCAAATGTTCCAAGATGTTGTCCAATAAAATAAACAGAGTTTCTGATGCTCTGTTGGCATTTATATTGCAGAGACCTAAAAATGCTCCACAAGAGATCCTTCAGCATTAACGTACCTCAATATTATAGAACACTGAGACACCTGTGTAATATCTTTCGTATCATCTGCCTGGACAGGAAAAAAAGTCAACAGTTTCCAATTCAGTTTTTAGAAACCCATTGATGTAGTCCGAAATGCAATCCAATAGTTCATTTTGTATACTTTTTGATTCGCCACTGAACGCACTTTTTTTGGAGTATTGGTTCTGTATAGGACTCCTAGATACCAGCAATGTCAGCAGTTCCTTAAAATTGACGGAGCTCTCCACAAACAAACTTCAGCGGGTGACCTCACGGTTACTATAGCAACCATGCAGTAAGCTCCGCCTCTCTGAGGTTGAACAAGGAGAAAGCGATTTGCTTCTATAGCAGAGTACCGCGCAGTACAAAAATAGGGAAATAGGTAGTAAAAACCCACATACCTGTGAAGATAAATATATTTTAAAAACAAGTGTGGCAAGGAGCAAATATTGGTGAAGTGCCACTTCACCTACTTCCCCTGAATAGCCGCCTCTGATTTACAGAAGTGAGAGTGATTTTCTTGAAATTCTTCGTATTGCATCCTTTAAATTTTTTGAACTTAAATACCAAGTTTGATACTTAAGTCAAACACGAAACTTCGGTTATGCTGTACGAGGGCGCCCGTGCGTACAGGCAAACGCACGCACACGCATACATGCACACACAAAAGACAACACACACAGAGCCTTACTTAAAATGATTTTTTCGGGTTCGGGAACTTTAAAACCTGTATTTCCAGTGAAAGCTTGGTTCGAAATTTTGGGTATGCACCCTCTACTTACTCACACTTATGTAAGTGATAGTAAAAGTATTAGTTAATGCCTATTTCTGCCTTCAGCAAATATAAAAGGGCAGCAATTTAGTGATCATTGTTTTACAATATTTATCTTGTCTTTTTTATCTTCACCAGGCAAATTCTCAAATGATTACCTACAGTCCTACAGTATGGCTATTTCGCATGCATTTTCAGTTATTGCCTTTTTGTTTAATAGTAATGATGATGACGATGATCATAATGAGAATGTTGAGAATGTGAATGTTAAGAATGACGAGGACGACAATAATAATAATAATAATAATAATAATAATAATAATAATAATAATAATAATAATAATAATAATAATAATATTAATAATAATATTAATATTAATAATAATAATAATATTAATAATAATATTAATATTAATAATAATAATAATATTAATATTAATATTAATATTAATATTAATAACAATAACAATAACAATAACAATAACAATAACAATAACAATAACAATAACAATAACAATAACAATAACAACAACAACAACACTAGTAATACTAGTAATACTAGTAATACTAGTAATACTAGTATTAATAGTATATATTAATGATGATGATAATGATAATAATGATAATAATAATAATTATAATAATAATAATAATAATAGTAGTAATAGTAATAATAACAATAATAACAATAATAATAATAATAATAATAATAATAATAATAATAATAATAATAATAATAATAATAATAATAATAATAATAATAATAATAATAATAATAATAATAATAATAATAATAATAATAATAATAATAACAACTTTTCTCATTTTATTTTCCTCGCAACTGTTCTGTTCTATCGTAATCTTGACAGAGAACACTGCTCAACTGTCCACAGCTCGCTTTACTCACTCACTAACTAAAAGCTGACTACGATAAACTCATTAAAACTGGGCCAGCACCAACTTCTAGCTTCGAATTGTATAGCTTCGAATTTTCTGGAAATCGGTGTTTTGCGAAGCTGTCCTGTGTGGAAATGGTGTTTGTTCTTAGCCGAAATTGTTGCGTATTACCTAGCAATGTAGTGGTGTGAGGTGCCTAAACTTGAGCCTCCTTTGTTGTGTGGCCGGCGCCACATTCTTTTTACTTTCTCTAGTACTTATAGTAACTATACTCTGTACATCAAGAAATTAGAGATGTAAACAAAGCACCGGTTTGTATCACTCCGCGGCCAAGTGCATTCACAATGATGCAACACAGTTACCGCTGCGCGTAGGTATAATATGCATTTTACTACTAAAAGGATATAATATTTACTTGATCCAAATAACATGTAGCACATGGAAATTAACTGCTACTTACGTCGTCTCTGTCCACAATAACACTTTTTTGTTTCCTGCTCACAAACTCGAAACCAATCTCCAGAAGCAACTTGTGGAGAGAAGTTCGTTATAAATCTGGAAGACTGGGATCAGAGTTAACTGCCAACAGCACTTTGTTTAAGGTGGGGAGTTCATTGTTAACAAAGAACTGGTGACCTTTTCGACGGATTGCAGATCTAACAATTCGTCGCAAACTACATACTTCAACAGAGGATTTTTCTTTGCGTGTGCTGTAAATACTTGCAACTGACACACCGGTAAACTCGGATGTTAATTGTATCATGGGCGTCGCGAACGCGGGGGGGGGGGGGGGGGACAAAGGGGGCCGCGGCCCCCCCCCCCCTTGGAAGTTGCTGAACTTAATGTGCAATCAATTATTGACTATTAAACTATTATTTTAATTTAGGAAAATTGTTATTTAGCACAAATCAATACGGTTAACTGCAACAAATATAAATTTCGACAATAAAATGATGAATTAATAATATATGATTGCAAACTTACAACATGTGCCCCCCCCCCCCCCCTGGAAAAAAGTCTGCCGACGCTCATGAATTGTATCACGTCTTCGATAGCAAGTTCGGAATATTTCTCGCAGAACTTGTTAAACACGTTCAATATTATTGTCTTTTCACCACTTCGCAACGGTTTGCCGCGCTTATGTTGCACAACACTCACTTGTTTCCAGTGGCGAAGCGTGAAGTAAGTAACAAGGTAGACAGATTCATCTTGACCTCATCCTTCACCATCGACTTGCTTCAGGATAAACTAGCTTTTTCTTTTCCGATTATGTGACTGATCACCCCTAATTTAAGTTGGCAAACGCCACATGAGGGTCAATGACATGAGCACATGAGACGTCTTTGCTGTCATATAGGGGTTGTAAGGTTGTGCATATATAACGGTTCACCGCTTATGCGCAGGTAGAATTATCATCTAAAGAACGGAAAACGTTTACCTCTCTTGGCATATTTATCTCCGCATAGTTAACAGCTTTATACAGCCGTTCAGCAATTTACAAACGCGTTCAAATGAGAATGAAATGTCTTGTAATTCATGTTCCACAATACATTTGTTATAACATTTATCAATAATACATACTTTTATTATGTATTTATGCCAACAAACTTAATTCTGGTGTTTGTAAACACACAAGCCGTGTGTGGGTAATGTTTAAGTGGTGGAACCAGAAATGACAAATTCAATGCCATAGCCGGGATTTGAACCACGGATCTTCTGCTTATCGAATTTATAAATTCTTACTGGAAAGTTGGCCATGGTGGCTTAGTGGATTGAGCAGCCCTTATAGAAGTGCCCTTAAAATGATCTCTCATGAAAGACTCCTCTGAAGCCAATAAATCAAGAATGGCCAAGTAATTTCCTTTACTAAAAGAATTTTGGCTTTCTCGATGACCCCTAAATGGCAATTCCTGGATCCCCAAATTGCAAACAAACTCACCCCACAATTTGCCTGTTTTTTGACACAGTTTCATTGTGCCTAATGGCTTGCAACCTATGTCCTTCCGAAACAGCATGATCTGTGCGGCATCACCCTAGCATATGACATTTTTCTGCACAATTAATATGGCTCTGAGATGCCGAGTGCCTCTTGGCCTTCTTTTCAAAATTTTTCAGTGTATTTACACCAGTTTTATGCCAATAATCTTCACCCTTATCACCAAACATCAAGCAAAAATAACATAAAAGCCTTTGACCTTTTCCTTCGCCGGTTCCACACAACCACTAGATTTGTCATACCAGCCGTTTTGGAATTTACGCACAAATTTACCGTCCTGCTGCGATAAAGTTAAATCAGGTCGTTTCTGAAAACATATTTTACCCTTAACTTTTGCTCTAATGTGAGTGATGAAATGCCGTTATTAAGTACATATTGAACTGCATCTAAGTCAGGACTGTTAGGCATAAACTCACAAGACATTGTCCTGGGAGGCACAAGACACACACACACACACACGCGCGCGCGCGCACGCACGCACGCACACAGGCACACTGTATAATTTCGCAGCACACTTTTAATAGTCACTCCTGATTTTTACTGATACTGATCACTAAAATGACCAACAGCCACAAAAGCACAGAGCACAATGACCTTTCTCATAGGAAGAAATTTCCCTTCTTGGCGCTCGTTGCCTAAGCTGGCGCCAAAACACGTGTTTGCTTTTAGATATCATATTAACAGATTATTATACTATTTGGAGCTTTTAAATAATTACAATTTATACGGCAGTGTATTGTTAATTCGAAATTTCCTTCATCTATCTCAATTCAATTCAAATTAATCCCTATAAATGCTCTTGAAAGGTAACCAATAAGAGCGCTTGTCTCTTGGCTCCAAAACATTCCAACACCTCTACAGCGAATCACAGTCAAAGGAGACGGAGGTTCGACCGTCTACTGGGCGGAGAAATCTGGCTATACGGAAACAGGACCCTCTAGATTAACGGACCTGACCGTGGCATCCCAGTTGTACAAAAATGGCGTCGGCTGGTGGGAGTGATTTCTGAGGTGTTTCCACACGCTGTTTTTCGTATTATTTTATATGTCTTCGAGTTATTGTTTGTTATAATAATTGCTATGTAAGTTTGTCTTCATATTAGCAAAGCGAGTGTTTGAAAACTTTTATTTGGGCAGTACAGGGAACGTGAATAAATCGTGTTGACTGTGCCGTGTGCTATCCACGTGTTCATGTTTATTGTGTTCCATCTAAGACTATGGCTACATTAGCCGTATAGTGTGGTTAATTTATCTGTTTGCAAGTACAATTTGCGTCACGATTACAGTGGTGAGTGATTGTTGAAGAAAAACTGTTCCAGTAGTGATGTTATTGTTCCCATACTACAACCTAACCTCAAACATGACAATGCCCCGTAACTGTTGCATTCCCGGATGCAAATTAAAAATCAGAAACTTTCAGTTAAAACAAAAGGTAAATTACAACGTAAAGCTTCTATATTCAGTATTTAATTACTATAAATTGCAGCGTTATGTGTCTTAGTTGCCGGTGTGTATATAACACGGTGAATAGTGAAAGACAATAATTTCGAGTGAACTCAATTAGTGGCATCTGCAACAGCAACAGTTTGTTTCATGTGAGTAGTATGCTGCTTGTATTTACACATTATCTTTTGTCTTTGTAATTTAAATGTGTAGCTGTAGTTTAGAAGAAATGTGTTATGTTGCTGCATGTAGACTATAGCAAAGTTTGGTAAATATTTACAAAATCGGCCGCTCGAGAAAACGAGTGAAACATAGTGCAATGGATGCAGTTTTTATTGCTGATTACGATCTTATAAGTTTTATTGTGCGCTCAAGCTTCGTGTTTTATTTATGAGAAAATTTCGTGCGTGCGATGAAGTGGTTTCATTTCGCTTATGCGGCGGATATTTAGCTAATAAATGTGTATAAACGACTGTAATATATGCTACAATGATTGATTAATGCATTTACGTTGAAATGATTGCATAAACACTGCCCAAATTGTAAATATTTCGATAACAGGACCCTGTCACCCCACTCATATACAACACTAACCTAACCTAACACAGAGTTACTTTACAATGCTGATTTAAGATTAGGTATTTCATATATTTCTTTTACAGTGCTGTTTTACGGTTATTATTTTTAATATTTCATCTGCTTTTGTGGATTCCCCCTGTAAAATAAAGTGTCATGAAGTGCTGAGTAATATGTTGTTGCAAACTGAGTAATCAAAAGTTTTCAGTAATAGTAAAAGCAAATTTCCACCCTAAAGCTTTTGAATTTAGTAGGTAGTTAATTATCCTAAATGGCAGCATTTGTATATCAGCCATCCAGTATAGTATGTTTTGTGTAGGTATATAACTATGTACATTGTACAAATGTGAAAAACAGTGTAAACAATGATTAATAATTGAGTCAACTCAATGTCAACACTTCTCTTTTATTTAAGTAACATGCTGCTTTGTCTATCTTCTTTGTAATTTGAGTGTGTAATGCAGTTACATAATGGTATGTAAAACTGTAGATTGCATGAATGATATTTAAGGTTATATATTTCATTGCCCATGGGTTATCGTTTAATATTAAATGTCATCCTTTTTTGTTTACTTGAGGTTATGTTTAAGACAGTGCTTTTGTGTTTAACACAGCCCAAATTCACAAAATAGGCGTGTTATTACACAACATTTTTATTTTACTGCGTTGAAATCGTAGCCTGTAGACGAGTTGTGTATAAGTAGTTCCCACCACATAGGCCGCCATCTTGAATCACAGTGTCAGGTCCGGTATTTAGGAGGTCCTGACGGAAACATTGTAGTTCACAAATCGCTGTCAGATGTTTCGCATGTTTCCCCATGCTCTAAACATGGCAAAATACCAGATCGGCGAACGTCTACGACAGGCAATGTGGTCCCGCATCTCTGTAGCGGAGTCGCGCAAATGCTGGAATGGAGACGAAAGATTCCTAGGCTTAATGCAAAAGTTAAAATAAACTTTCTTTCCCAGAGTTTTTAGGCTAGACGCTGTCTACCCTGTCTCCCCTGAGGCTTTGCCCCTGCTTGTTCCGCCATGTTACTTTCATACTGAATAATGCGCACGCATTTCTCAAGCAATTTCTCAAGCCAGGTTCAATATTCCAGATGCTAAAATTTACTATTTCAACATTTATAACGCACATATTGTCATTTGCGGGTTATAAACAATTTAAATTAAATAAAAATAAATAAAATATGTAAAATATACAATATATAAATTCTAAATAACAATATAAAACATAATATAAAGCATTTAAACAAAACACAGTTAATTAAATCCAAGTGCCTTAACGCTTAACACGATACATACATTTATATAAAAACATTTATAATTTACAACATTTAAAAATAAAAATAAACAAAATGATATATATCTACATATTATACATAAATAATTTAATCAAAGAGACAATAATTAATTCTAATACAGTTTTTCACACACAACATAAAACCTAGCACTTAGCACAAAAACATACATACTTTTATTATTAATTATTGCTCGTTTATTATTTATATTTAATAATTAACTAATTTATAATTACTTTCTAATTCTACAAATTAGTATTTCTAAATTGCCGCCGAAACCCAGCACGAAGCCATACATACTAGTATCCAGGATAAACTATCTCCCTTATACTATAATTATAATAATTCTAAATTTCTAAACTGCTGCCGGAAACAGGCGGCAGCCTATATGTACTGGAACCCAGCACAAATTATCTAACCTATAAATATAATATATAACAGTAATTTCACTATTAAATTTATAGTAAATAAATTTAGAAACCTTTAAAGTTAAATGCAATTTACGTAAGCAAAGCTTTCTGTCTTCTTAATATGTCTTCTTAATATTTCTCTCCTCTACTTTATCAAAAATTCAATTACGTTAATTTTAAAGGAATAAAATTTAAACATATAAACTATAAACAAACTTTCCCTCCCGTTTCACTTCACTAATTTCACTAAACACGAATAATTTATGATCCTCCTGGATCATTCCACTAATCACTGCACTTTCACTTACTCCTACTTTCAAATGCTCTTCTTGCCTTTGCGTACAGTGATCCAAATTTCCCCTGCTGCGCTGTTTCGCGTCACTATCAGTCCCTGGTCCTCTTCCTCACTGAAGTGCATCAATCTCTTCTCCACGGATTCCTTTCCCTTCATTTCTCATTTTCCTCCCTTGTCATCGTTCAGGTTTGTTTAGGAGTCGGTACGTTCTGGTGAATGTGGACAGATGGTGTAGTTGCTTGCGCTCTGAAACCTCTTCCCTGGAAGTTGCTGCCTGAGCCTCAATGGTCGCCTCGTCGCCCTCTCCCTGGGCAGAGGAAACACTTCAGTTGGCACCAGATGTCAATATCTGTA
The DNA here is from genome assembly GCA_030765045.1 of Tenodera sinensis. Taxonomy (NCBI): domain Eukaryota; kingdom Metazoa; phylum Arthropoda; class Insecta; order Mantodea; family Mantidae; genus Tenodera; species Tenodera sinensis. Next base: position 75,012,280 of record CM060969.1, read on the forward strand.
ATTGTTAGGGACTTCTGTGCGTCTCTGAGCTTCGCTGGCTCCGCTCTCTGTCAAGCCTACGGTCTCACTTCGCCCCTTCCCTTCCCCCTAGGGGGTGGTAGTCCGCAATAGATCCATGACGAGGTCGCGGTGGGTCTTCCCTTACACACACACACACACACACGCACACACGCACACATCCTTTACACGGAAAATTTTTCGAAAGTTCTGATTTTCTCAAAAGTAGCTCAAAATTTTGATTAAAATACATATGTTTAAGATATTTTTATGATAGATGAAATGTATATCTTGAATTTCGTGGGAGTGTCTTTAGAGGTCATTCCCATTTTGGATGAACTTTGCATATCTGACAAGTCGTAAGATATAGACAAAATCTTACTGCACAAAAAATGTAGATGTCATTAAAACACAATATATGCCAAATATGTTCCTTTTTTATGGAGTGAAACATTTCGGAGATATTTTCTGTTACATGAGTGAATTTTTCAATTCTTATACATTTTATCTTGATTAATATGGAACAGAGGAGTAAGAATAATTTGTGTAAGAGTAGAGAAAGTCATGTGAGTGCACACATCAAATTTTCGAATTTTGAAATGTCTGGTATTTCCCTTAATGGAAACAATCCTGTAGACTTATGAAAGACAATGTTTTCTTAGAGTTTTAATATAGTATGTTGTTGTTAGCTAATGCTGGATTTCTGACAATGAAGTCATTAATCCTCTTGCTCTCCAATATTTTTCACTGATGGATGGGGCACTTAATATAGTATTCTTGACTTTGATTTTCTAGATATTGATATATTCTTCTTCCTTTTGATATATTTCATTTCCTTAATATCGATAGCCAAATCTATTGCATCCTTTTCTTCCTTCCAAATGGTCAGCACTCCATCCTACACCATTTTTCAACTGGAAACGATCTGGCGATTCGTTATTGGTTTTCAGATATTTAATTACTTTTGTTTGTTTTAGCAGGAATATCATCGTGCTGAGAGTGCATTATTTTGGATATTGATGGTATTGGCTATACTGATAGTCATTATCGTACTACTGCTGCTGCTATGTTGCATCTGTCCAGGTTGCCCTCTCTTCGTGGATCCAAGGTGTGTACCTACTATAACTTAAGTGTTGAAGTATTATAGTAGCAATATTTCTTGTGTTCTGTTCATTATTTAGCAATATATTTTCATTCCTGAAAATTCTTATACTTTTTAACAGCACAGAACAGACTTCCCCAGCAACATGCCCATTCTCTGTTCTACTAGTCACACACCAAAGATTATAATGTGAGGCTTAATTTACCATGATCCTACCCCCTTTCTTGACTGTCGACTACTCTGATAAACCACATTCGTGAATTTTCTCACACTGCTGGTTAATGTAGCGCATTTGTCCTTCATTATAGATTTAAAGAGGCATTGATATGATAATGAAAGAGGTGACGATGATGACGATGACGATGATGTAGTAGTTGATCTTTCTTTCATAGACATTTTAGTGCAGATTTGCGATTTTATAAGGTTTATTTAAAACTTGATTTATAACAGCTACCTGATGCTTTTATAGTGAATGCCATGAGTTTATCTCTCAAGAACATAGGTACTGTAATGATCCTAGGTTCACTTTATGTTGTGACAAAGACTACAATTCGACGAATTCCACTTCTGACACCAGTGTGACAAAAATGACGAAGTCCAGTCCACTTACGTTATTCTATTTTATTGTGTTCTAGAACTTTTGCAGAACAACAGCTTTCTTTTACTAATGTTAACACAATCTTCAGTCCTTCGTGATATTACAACTCAACCGTTTTCCTCTCGCAATCTTGACTCACTCCTTTCTGTCTTTCTTCACTTTCTCTCTCCCTCAAACAGTTGACTTTGACGATACGACCACTCAACACTTATTAACTGCTTCGCTATCTTCCTTCATGACGCACCTGTTCTCTCATGTACTCATCGCAGCTGACACACACCACACACACACACACACACACACACACACACACACACTCACACACACACACACACACACACACACACTAAAACTAAACGCGAAACTGAACTGACTCCAATGACTCGTATCTGTAACTCACTCACTCTGCTCTTTGCTTCGCCTCCTTATGTAGCGAGGATGGCGTAACACGCACCTTTCTCGAACTTATACGCTGGCTGCCGGACATTTCTCGAATAATCTGGGAAACCCCTCTCGGTTCTGCTCCTTTAAACAGTCGCGCGAGGTGGCCTGACCTTGGGTCGGTCTGGGTGGCTCAGTTGGTTAGACGCTGGCCTACTGATCTCAAGGTCGTGGGTTCAAATCCGGCCCAGACCGATGGTTTTTAAGTGTGCTAAAAAATGACAGCTCCATGTCGGTAGATTTACTGGAATGTAAAAGAACTCCTGCGGGACGAAATTCCGGCACACCGGCGACGCTGATGTTATCCTGGCAATTGACAGCGTCGTTAAACAACAAAATAATTTAATTTAATTGGCCTAACCTTGAGCGTCTTAGATGTTCGTACCGCCAATGTGGGGCAACCTGGGCCTGACCGTTCTTTTTTGTATGCCGCGGCCGGCGTCACAACATGCTTCACGGTTAGGCTCGTTTCACACTGGGACGCTGGTGACGGCCGCCAGTGACGATCAGCGGTGCTTGTGGCGAACACTCCTAGATCACTGGTGTCTGACGCTGCAGGTTAGCTAACTGATTAGTGAAATGATATCCCAAATAGCAGGACGACTTTCTACTTCACTTACAAAATCTTCCGTGTTAATCAAATCTAAACTCACGCCTACAATGTGTGCAGTATAATGTATGATGAATGTTCTGGTGTATCACTGTGCTCAGAAATGACTGCCTGTCTGTTGGCAAACCTGCAACCTGGTGTCTATGATCTGTGTCTCAGTGCGAACAGTCCAGTTCAAACTAATGCATGTCCGACGGTGACTGTTCTGAACACGGTGAACTTTGTCTGTCATACGTGGTGAGGGTGAGACACTGCTGCGTCACAGTGGCTCGGTGAAGCAGTGTAGCGTCCCGGACTGAATGCTCCAATTCAAACGAATGTATGTGCCAGTGACAGTCACTGGCGAGCGTCACCAGTGCCCCTGTGTGAAATGAGCCTAGGCTTTGTTCTGTAATAATAGAAACTTTCAAGATATGTTTGATTAAAAGCAAATGTCCTTTTTAAACTGGTCATGCAACAGGAATACTGACCAAACTTTGATCGACAAAGTCCTCAAAACATTCTAAAAATTTCCCAACAAGGCACTGTTTTTCCACATTTCATCTGTTCAATGTATCTTGTTGAGCTAGTGTTGTAGTTACATTAGATTATTAAGAAATACTTTGTATGTCGTTGTGATGGGTTGTGTAACTGTGCACGCGGCTCTTAGGAAAATGAAGAAAGTGGAACATCATGACCAGGGCGAGGAAAACATTCACTTAGTGGTGAAGGGGCCTGGGCCTGGCATGGAAACAAAAGCTGTTCAAGGTAAGTTGAGCATCTAGCGATGGTACCCTGCAATGCTTTCGTAGCTTTCAGCCTTGGAAAATGCACAGGAAAATCTTGCAACAATCCCCATCAAGTCATTCCAAGAAGTCGGCGATATGTACAAAATTACTGAAGGTTACTAAGGGATAGCTGTCATGAAACACTTTAGTAAGTCATTACGCCTATTACTCCGATTTTTAGACATCTAACATTGTTCTTGTAGGCATCTATTGATAAAAGTCCACTTATTTACATTCTACGCATGGAAATTCACCTTCCGGCACTGTATCTGCATAGGATCTCCTAATTGAATTTAAGTATACATTGTGCAGTCGGTCTCATTGGGGCTCACTCACCACGTGCTGTGAAAGAAATGTGGATGCAAGCACCTTCCCCTGGTGACCGAAAATTCAATGTTGACAGTACGTTGGAGGAATTTGCTCTTCGAGAATTCATAAACTCCAGACTGTATTGCGCAGTTTGTGTGCAAAGCGTGACAGGTGCTTCCGTAGTACCACATGTGCAATCGTTACTCATCTATTAAAGCAAATTATCTGTCAGAAAGCAATATCAATTTACAGTTTAATGTCCAAGTTACTTATTATTTAAGTAGTTGTTCTTAAATGATATGTTTTCTTATTTTTTCTTTCTCATTTTTAAATTTGGTTACTACATAAATTCAAAGAAGCTTTTCTTGTACCTCAGGATTTCTAAGACTGAAATCTGATCACTAAAGCCCAGATTTCTAAGCAAAACAAAATAGTAAAATAAGCAAGCTTCCCTTATTGAAGGCTGTTACAATACACCAGGAAGGTCATCCTGAGATTTTCCTGTGTAAAACTCTCAGAAAAGGTTGAAAAGAAACTGCAAATCCTGAAAAGGTTAGCTGGTGCTAAATGGGGCTGCTCAAGGAGAGTCCTTAACACAACATACAAAATGTATGTTAAACCAAACCTCTTGTACTGCTCTGAAGCTTTAATAACAGTAGCAAATGCTAACATCAATAAACTTGAACAAATACAAAATCAGGCTCTTCGCCTAATTACTGGAGCAGTTAAATCCACACCTGTTGATGCCATGCTTGCCTTAACACGGACCCCATCAATAACAACAAAAATAGAAGAACAAGCATTGCTCCAACACGAGAAAATGGTACGACTGCCAAACTCTAAATGGACAGAAGAGAATCTCCCCCCTTCAATCCTTAAAACTCATAGTAGTTTCCTAGAAAAGGTAACACAGATTAAATCCAAATTGAACATTCCTAACACCACAGAAAATCTACTTATAAGAGAAAATCCATTGGAATTATTGCAACCTACCTTCAGTTTGGAATTAATAGAGGAAATAGGTAAATCAGACACACCAAAAGAAATACAAAAACTTCTATCACTGGAAACAATCAATACTAGATATCCCACAGAAGAATGGCTGCACATATATACTGATAGATCCTCCACGGAAAACCTTACTGGAGCTGGAGTTACATGTTCACATGTTTCCTTTTATCATTCTGTTGGCAGAGACACAACAAATTATGATGGAGAAATAGAGGCTATACACATAGCTCTCCAACAATTATTAAATCTTCCCTTAAATAAATTTAACAAGGCAGTAATTCTTTCGGATTCTAAAGCTGCAATTCAGGGAATATGTTCAAATACTACAAAGAAGTCAGCAAAAATTAGAGAATGCTACAAAATGTTAACACAACTCCAAAAAGTTAATAAGACTGTTGATCTCCAATGGATTCCAGCACACTGTGGAGTCATGGGGAATGAAGCTGCAGACTCACTTGCAAAGAAAGGCACAACAATAAAACAAAAGTCTAAATTCAATTTCTCATATTCCTCAATAAAACGCTTGATCATTAAAAAATTTTCTCATTCATACCTACAAGAAATAGAAACAAACGCCAAAGATAAAAAATGGATTACACTACTTTCCAACACAGATATAATCCCCCAGAGACCAAGGAAAACAGCGGTTGCAGCCTTTTGACTATTGATAAATCACGACTGCTGAGCAAGTCATCTCTACAGAATAGGTATCTCAGTTTCACCAATATGTGTCCTGTGTAACGATCCAGCAGAAATGAACGAAGACCACTTGAAGACCTGTGAAGCATTAAGATCAGAAGAAACTACAGTTCAAAAGTATAGGAAAGCACGAATGCTAATGGCTTCATTGCCAGATGCAAGGCACTAGAAAACAACAACAACAACAACTCCTGGGTCTATCAGTGAAAAATCATTTGAACAGTGAAAATGTCCTTTCCACGTCGTATGATGTCACAAGTGCAAGAGAAAAGCACCACAGCTCTTCTTGGGTGAATTGCTCTTCAATCTGTGTTTCTTCGCCAGATAGCTTTTTAGAAATTTGACACAGTGCTTTGTATCCGGAATTTTTCTGTAGCACCATATTGAGTTTATCAAACGCAATTTTTGCAACCCCGTGTGTTTCTGACGACAATGTTACTGAAACTTCGTGAATCAGAGAAAGGAATGCTCCAAGGGCTTATTTCGAGCTTCCAACTTCTTTGAAATTTCAGGTATTTTGGAGAAATGATTATGGATGTACTGTATCTTTTCTTGTATTCACTAAAATGTCTCGCATAGTATGACACAGACTATAACCACGTTCCCCGCCGAGTTAAAACTGGCTGAGGAGGGAAAGATAAATTTGGAAGTAGTTCACGGAATTTTTTAATTCTAATCGGTGACTTTACGAACACTTTCTTCACGCTAGAAACAACAAGATCCACGTCTTTATACCGGCTTCTAACAGTTTCAGTGACACGATGTAAACCATGAACAAGGGTCATCAGGTGAACTAATTTAGGGTAAAGGGCTTTTAATCCAGCTCCCACTTTAACAATATATGGGGCAGCATCACCGACAAATAGCAATACATTGTCATACCGTATCCCTTCTGGTCACAAGAAAGATAACGAGTCATTGAAAAATCTGGCAACTGTTGAATGATTTACTTGTTCGAGTATTTCTATATTCAGAAGAAATGGCCTGCTACCTACTTTCATAGCGCCAACTACAGCACTACACACGCACTGTCCCTATGCATCTGTGGTTTCATCAATAGAAATCCATATGATTTCATGCTTCGGTGTATTCCGAATATTACCAATCACTTCTTGAAAACATTGTGGCATATAGTTTTTGCGCAATGTAGATTCATCCGGCACCCTTTTATTCGTGTATTTTTCTGAAATTAAACGAACCTGCACATTATTCAATTTATACAATGGAATATCTGAACCCACTAATGCTAAACATAAGTCTTTGGAAAATGTATCACTAGAACTCGATTGTTCACCAACATTGCATTTAATCAGCTGCTGGTTTAACTGATTTATTTTTAAACCTCTCTTTATGCCGCATTGTATTATGTGCTGCACAATGTCATATTTTTTCTTCGCAGAAACACTCTTTCTACACACCAAACAAAATAAGACACTACCATCTTCACTGAAAATATTTTTTCCAAACTTGTTCACACATTTGGGCAGGAAAGCTGATTGAGAGGTTTTTGTGGGCGGCATTCCATAACTGCAATATCGAACTGAACTAAAAACCGTAGCGCAAGAAGATGCAGCTCGTATCTCAGGGAATCAGCATCCTTGTTTATGACTACATTGCGATATCTGACTACGCAATCATGCACACTTAAACTAAATGCTGCAGCTTGGAACTCGGGGAATCACCATGCTTGTTCATGACATCATTGTGTTATCTCAGGCGATAAGTGATTGATCAATTCACTCTACTAATCGCAGCAAATAATTTTTCTCCTCGCAGTATGATTTCACAACACCGGTCTATATCCTAGTGTTTCTTTCTTACGAATTTAGCCGAGAAAATAGCGAGTCATTGATAAATCACGGATAACTGTGAAATATGCACTTTTAAATTTACAGTTTTAGGTAAAATATGCTGTTTTAATTAAACATCGTAAAATAAGTAAGCAAAAACGTTTTTCTGCAAAATAAGCATAAATAAGCACAAACAAAAAAAGTTGAAGATGCTCATCTAGGTGTGCCTTATGAAGTATAGCCCTTCTGCTTACCTTTAAAGCTGTAGAAAAAGTTAAGAATTTTGCTTATAAATCCGGGCTTTACTGATCACAATTTTAAAAACCAACTCTGCAAAGACTATGAGATGATTCACAGATTACACAGTTAAAGCTTATATCCTCTGTGCTATTAACTAACAATGCTGTAGAAGGATATGATCCATCTCGGATCTAAGACCAACCGTTGTTCCTCATGTTCTTCAATTTCATTTAGTTGTTTGGTTCATCTCATTTTGGGTACACATTCTGCGTTCATACCTGGACAAGATGAAACAGTTGCCAACCAGTCATCACTCCGTGTTTAAAGAAAAGATGCACATCAGTTAAAAGCAGCTTGCGTAAATGATGATTGCATTTCATCATAGAAATAGAGCCAGTAGTGTAGAGATGCATAGCGACGAACATCAGGATTTCAAACTAAACATATAACCAATCGACCCCAAGTATTTTTAACGGGTACTTTTTGGGTTAAACATGCATTTTTGTACATACATAGTATATAATATAGAAGCTTCATCTTATTGCCAATCTTTTATATCAACGCAATTGATTAAGTGACCGTGTTAGACATATTGCCTTTGTTTGAAACAGGGCTTCTTTTGTGGAAGGGTAGGTCAAGAAATGAACTCTCATGACTGGTTGTACTCCTTCACATAGATTTTCTATTGATTTAAGGCATGACTGAGTAGATTTTAGTTGATACGAGCATGCATGAGGAATACTTCTCTCACGGCCTGCAGTAACTATGTATAAAGCACAGATGTGGGGACCAAATCATAACCATGCAGCAGATTCATCAAGTAAAACGGAATGTTTACAATATGTTATTATGTTACAGCCGAATGGGTGGGTGCACGAAGAGAAGCGTGGAGTGCTGATCAGCGGGCGCAGCGGCATTTGTCATGGCGCTTCAACCGAAGGAATGTTCATCATCAAGATCACCTGGAGTATACCTCAGAAGATAGTCACGGAGATTACGGGCAGTACACTGGACCCGCTGCAGCTGCAAGGATTCATGATGATCGGCACTCACTTCACAGTCTTCCTGCTCGCCATCACGGTCCTGCAGTTATATACACCCGGGAACTTCAAGACCTTCAACGTCACCATCAACATGACGTCTACCTAGAGGACATCGAAGGTACCGATTATACTTCCGGGCACTTTGTGGAACATCATAGACACATACGAGGTTCCTTACCAACTCTGCGGAATCCTCACCCAGACGATGACCATGATACAGATTCTATTCGACGTCACGAAGCGGAAAGGGGTTCGGATCTCGGCAGAAGGGGGGAGTACAGAAGACTTGATGTGGGTCCAGACTTTGCTTATGTACCTACTAGAAGAGGCGGAAAATTGCACCGTGGAGTGAAGCATTATCATGAAGAAGACGAACAAACTGCTGATAATCGCGAAGATGAAGAGGCAGCAGAAAACGGCGATAGCCCGATGACTGCAGCACAACGGGAACAATTTTATATTCGTGAAGGTAACGCAGAGATTTTGCGCCTGGTAACTCGAGGGAGGTCTGAAGATGACCAAGAGTTCTCTCAAGTAGCATCTGAACAACAGAAGCAGAAGCCACCAATCCCACCCTCGCCTTTACCAGGACCACAGCAGCCAGAGTCCCAGCAGCAGCAACAGCAACAGCTGCTGCTGCAGCAGCCTACACAACCAATAGAACAGGAGCAACCAGGCAGACCAATGACTCTTGTGCCTCCGCAGGGAAAGGAGATGATCATGCAAAGATTCATGGAGGATCAGCGCAACAACACGGCAGCCGAAGGCGCTATAGATACTAATGCAGCGCTTTTGTCTAGTCTGCAGCAACAAGATATACTCGTTAGGAGGCTAATAGAGGAAGAAACTAGACTGAATAACGCTCTATTGTTAACAGAGGCTCTGCAGCGTACCCAGCAACAACTCGCGGCCGAACAAGTTGTCGAGACGCAAAGCCTTCCCGGCCAAGCATCGATGGCTACACAAACAGACGTTGACTCCAGCACTCAGACAGAACCTCTTCATTTGTTGAGGCCTCCAAGAAGACGGGCTCGCAGCGACAATGACGATTCTTATACTGAAGAAGATGCCGTTGAAGACGATGAGTATGTTCGGTACAACACTCCTGGAGAGGCAATGCATGGATTCTGGGTCAGGCGACACAGGAGCAAGCGGAAAAGGGAACAGCCAAAAGGAAGACGACCAGGTGCCGCTGTTACTAGTAAGAGGCACAAGATAAAAACCCCAATTATTGAGGAAACTGAAAGCGCTTTGGAAATGGCTGAACGCCAGCCATCGAGTGTGGGCCTTCCTGCAGATATCTTTGGATATGCTGAGAATAAGTCTAGTCTTTTGCGAAGACGGACTAATAAAGCTAAAATCGCCACTTCTGGTGGCGAAGACCATCACCATCATCATCTCGGAAACACTGAAGACGATGGTGATGAAACTCCAACAGATTCCTTGGAAGAGAAACCTTCCAGAAAGCCAGCCAATACCTCTGATGGTGGAGCAAGTGATAAGTACAGCAACAGAAGTAGTGTGTCTAAAAGATTATCGGTCTCCCTGATGGATGTTAGAGATGGGTCTTCCGAAACTAGACTAGCTACAGAGGGAAGTTTCGATCCCAGCAGCACTACTACTTCTGCAACAAGACATTCCCGCAGAGGATCTTGGTCGGATAAAGGGCAAACAGTTCGCTACCCACAAGGACTTTCCAGTACGTCAGCAACACGAACTGAATTTGATAGCTCTACTGATAAAGATGATACTAAGAGAAGAAAACGACAAATTAAGATGCCTTATGTCAGCAGCACAAATAACCCTCCCCCATTGCGCCAAACGACTTCAGAGACCGCACTAGATAGTCTTTCTCCCAGATCTCCAGATCGACGGAGAAGACACTCGTCTAGGCGCCAGTCATTGTCTGAACCCGGCAGGTTAGAAAAGGACGTTTCCTCTTTAGCAGAGAAGCACACAATTGCAAGCAGAGCCAAATCCTTGGGGCATGTGAATACTGTAGGAAAAGCTGCCTCTTCGGACATGAAACATGGTGGCTCAAATGCTGCTAAACGAACATCGCGATACATGGAGTGGTACAAAAACAAAAAAGAGCAGTGGGAGAAAAAGAAATCAAAAAAGGAGGGAAACAAGGATGAGAAGCAAAGTAATAAAAGATCTAAAAGTAATCGAAGAGAAGCTAATGTAATGGTGAAAGAAGCAGAAGAGTCTCAAAAGAAGCAAGATGGTGAAATTAAACCTGAGGAACAGTCTTTAAAGATTGTAGCGTTCGATGATGACATGGACTCTGGTATAGCTATGTCATCATTACTGGCAGCACCTAAGAAGAAGAAAAATCACCAGTTGATGGAGAAGAAGAGTATCTTTACGATAGCTTATGATGACATGCAAACAAAACAACTGAGGCCTGATACAGGCTCTCCACCCTTTTGATTGTGGTTAGTACTCCCCACCACCATTAGGCTGAGGGGAATATGAATCAAAACTTGTGTCCAATAATAAAGAAATGATATAAGTACAATGTGCAAGTAACTGTGGTTTTTAAAGTTGGTTACTGACATAATGAAGTAATGTTTATAACAAACATTGTTACAAAAATTATTACAATTTCTGATACTGAGACACATGCTGATTTTAACATTGGTCTTGCAAAATGTGCTGTTTGTTACTCTACTCATTGTTCTGATATTCATCAAAGTTCTAAGGCTTTCACAGCTGGTCAGTTGTAGAAACAGCATAAACTGGGCTTATGGGCCATGGTCTACTGGGCTCCTTGTTCTTCCCAGGTGTTTCGTCTATGACTGCAGCAGACATCTTCAGTGGTGGTGAAGTTGAAGTGTCCTAGTGGAGATTTCAACAGCAACACTTCGACCTTGACGCCACTGAAGATGTCTGCCATAGTCACAGACAAAACGTCTGGGAAGAAGAAGGAGCCCAGTAGACCATGGGCCACAAGCCCAGTTTATGCTGTTTCTATGTAGTATGTTCTGATATTGTTAATTAATTACCTGGCCAAAACATTACTAATTGTTTCCAAAGTCAAAAGTAAGACTTGGCCTTAGATGTTATACGGCAACATATAAATTAAGAAAAGAAAAAGTTAAAAGGATGATTGCCTAATACAGGTACTGTTTGAAGAGCTAACCAGCAAATGGTGCTGACAAATTTTGTAATAGAAAACTATTTTGGCATGCAATTATCAAAATAAGTTGTTCTTAATTTAAATCACAACTTTTATTATTAGGGTGAATAGTCCAATTTTATTTAAGCATATCCTCCTTTTAGGTATTTAACAAGGGTTTGGGCAGATTGTTTAAAAATAACCAATGCTTTTTTGAAAATTGTATCACTAATTATTTGTCTTCCTGCATTCATCTTTAAACTATGCAGTTCTAAATACTAAGAAACTGTATTTTATGAGTACTTTAAAGCTTTACACTTTGAAATAAAGGTTAATAAACTAGTTATGGTACACATTTCAGCTAGAATAACCAAATTTACAGGTATGTAAGAGGGATTTCCTTTCCAGCATTTAAATTGATTTGCACCATTTTAGTGTGATATGATCTTACCAGCCATGAAAGAACAGAAATGTATGCTATTCTGCCATAGCTCAGTGGGCTAGAGCAGGGGTGGGAAGAAAGACACTATATGTGTCACTTTATCCTTTCTCTTGTCCCCACTACTTCCTTTCAACACACAAGTAGAGCCAACTAAACTGGTGATTCTGGCTATAGTCACATAACAGTATTAAAAGAGCAGTGGTGGCTTGCATTTGCTATATTAGTGAATAACTAAGGTTTAATCGGGGCCAGGAAAACAAGTATTCTTTTTTACTACTTTTCCCTTGCCATAGATGAAACCACTGATATTAAAGATCCATTTACATATGATCCTTTGGCAGCCCAAGATAAACTACAATTGGAACTAATTAACCTTCAGAGGAACACACCACTGTGCAGATGAAGAAAACTTGGTTTAGATTTGCAGACATCATTGCCGAAAACATTTCCCAAGCTGTGGCTTAATGCAAGAAAATTACTGGCCATACTTGGTATTACTTATCAAATTTAGCAACTGTTTAGCATATTCAAAATGAACAAGAGCCTGCTGCTCAGTAGTGTTTTGGATGAACATTTTCAATGTTGCTACAGGTAGCCCTCTAAGTCCAACAGTTGCCAATTTCTACATGGAGAAGTTCGAAGAAATAGCTTTGGAATCCACCATTCGCAAGCCTGAAGTGTGGTGGCGATATATGGATGACATGTATGTAATCTGGCCACATGGAAACAAAGAACTAGAAAAATTCCTGCAACACCTCAACAGCATCATCAAAAACATACAGTTCATTATGGAGGAAGAAAAAGACCAAAGCATCCCCTTTTTAAACGTTCTCATAACTAGAAAACCTGATTTGACACTAGAGCATACAGTCTACAGGAAATCAACCCACACAGGCCGCTATCTGCACAAACATTCCAATCACCATCCCCGGCAGAAGAGAGGCATAATAAAGACGTTAACAGAACGTGCAAAGCATATCTGTGAACCAGATGCTTTGAACCAGCAACTCAAACACCTGCACCAGGCACTACAGGCCAACGGATATGGGATGAAAGAAATAACTCGAGCTTCTCATCCAAGGACATTGCACCGAGGTGACAGGACAACAGCATAAGGCATTCTTGCCTTATATCAGGGGTATCACTGATTTCATTGGCAAACTTCTGGAAAGAGCCAGTATAAAAACAATCTTTAAACCCAGTACGAAACTAAAACAGCATCTTAGATCGACAAAGGACAGGCGGGACCCACTGCTGACACAGGGGATTTATTGGATACCATGTAGCTGTGGCCAAGTTTATGTTGGCACTACCAAACAGTATAAAAACCTGCTAAAAGGAACACAAAAGTAACTGCCGACTAGGACACATGGAGAAATTGGCAGTAGCCGAGCATGCACTTCTAACGGGCCATGACATCAGGTTCAATGAGACTGAAGTTCTGGACAACACAGCGTACTACCACGCATGGCTGTACTGAGAAGCTATTGAGATCCATAAACATAAAAACAACTTCAATAGAAAAGAAGAAACAACACGTAGTATACACACAGCCTGGGTGCCAGTGCTAGACAATGCAAAACCGAAGCCCCAGAACCCTCTAGTTAACCAGCCAGGAGTTACTCTGAAGATGCCCACTGCAGTCTTGCACGAAACGTCAGACAATTCATTGACTGGATCATGGCTTACATGCCCGAAATCTACCATCTATTGCATTTTCAATGTGTTCTACGTTTAAGTTCATCTAGTTTGCAGTCGAACATTGAAATGCTAATGTTTAAAAAGAGACCAGCAAGGATACCAATCATGTAAACTAGGGGAGTAATCCACTATCTAATAAAGTGTACATTGTAAATAATTTCAATACACTTTTCACATAAATTATGATGCTTATTTTTGAGAATACAGAATAGGAACTATTTAAATGTCTTAAGCAGCATATAGGAACTTCATAACAACTATTGTATAACAAAACAAAACAAAGGCAATAAACTTGTTAATTCTACAGAACTACTTTGGTCAACTTTACCTCTTGTACTGTTCTGAAGCTTTAATAACAGCAGCAAATGCTAACATCAATAAACTTGAACAAATACAAAATCAGGCTCTTCGCCTAATCACTGGAGCAGTTAAATCCACACCTATTGATGCCATGCTTGCCTTAACACGGACCCCATCAATAACAACAAAAATAGAAGAACAAGCATTGCTCCAACACGAGAAAATGTTACGACTGCCAAACTCTAAATGGACAAAAGAGAACCTCCCCCCTTCAATCCTTAAAACTCATAGTAGTTTCCTAGAAAAGGTAACACAGATTAAATCCAAATTGAACATTCCTAACACCAGAGAAAATCTACTTATTAGAGAAAATCCATTGGAATTATTGCAACCTACCTTCAATTTGGAATTAATAGAGGAAATAAGTAAATCAGACACACCAAAAGAAATACAAAAACTTCTAGCTCTGGAAACAATCAATACTAGGTATCCCACAGAAGAATGGCTGCACATATATACTGATGGATCCTCGAAGGAAAACCTTACTGGAGCTGGAGTTACATGTTCACATTTTTCCTTTTATCATTCTGTTGGCAGCGACACAACAAATTATGATGGAGAAATAGAGGCTATATACATTGCTCTCCGACAATTATTAAATCTTCCCTTAAATAAATTTAACAAGGCAGTAATTCTTTCGGATTCTAAAGCTGCAATTCAGGGAATATGTTCAAATACTACAAAGAAGTCAACAAAAATTAGAGAATGCTACAAAATGTTAACACAACTCCAAAAAGTTAATAAGACTGTTCATCTCCAATGGATTCCAGCACACTGTGGAGTCATGGGGAACGAAGCTGCAGACTCACTTGCAAAGAAAGCCACAACAATAACACAAAAGTCTAAATTCAATTTCTCATATTCCTCAATAAAACGCTTGATCATTAAAAATTTTTGTCATTCATACCTACAAGAAATAGAAACAAATGCCAAAGATAAAAAATGGATTACACTACTTTCCAATCCAGATATAATCCCCCAGAGACCAAGGAAAACAGCTGTTGCAGCCTTCCGACTATTGACAAATCATGACTGCTTGGCAAGTCATCTCTACAGAATAGGTATCTCAGCCTCACCGATATGTGTCCTGTGTAATGATCCAGCAGAAATGAATGAAGAACACTTGAAGACCTGTGAAGCATTAAGATCAGAAGAAACTACAGTTCAAAAGTATTGGAAAGCACGAATGCTAATGGCTTCATTGCCAGATGCAAGGCACTAGAAAACAACAACAACTTTGGTCAACTTAAGGTTTGGCTAGAATCAGTAATGTAGTGAGAGAGCAGTTTCTCACACAATGCCAATATGAGCCGTCTATAGCTATTTTCACGTCGTGAAGGCACAACGGGCTCTTATGGACCATGTTATTCTTATGGAAGAATCAGGTGCGCCGTTGCCAAATGTGCATGTTTTCAAATGTGACTAAGATAAAGTATGAAGATGCATTTTGGTGTAAAATGTGTCGAAGAATACTATGGTATGCACGATAAACCTTTTATGCAATTGTTCATTTTTTAAAATAATAAAATGTAAAAAATTTTTGAAAGCAGATTTTTTAACATCTTTCTCGCTCCGCACGTCTAACATGGCTTTAAACCGAAATAATTGCAATGAAAAAAGTCTGGATTATTCGCTTGCTTTTATAGGCCACGTTAGTATTTAGATTATATGAATATGTCTAAACATATTTTTTTTAAAAAATAAAGTTTAAAACAAAGTGTTAGGATTCTTTGTTTATACAGTGGAAAATGTTATCACTGGCTAATTCTCGTTCTGTAAGTCTACGTAAAAACTTCCAGCGACAAAGTTGTCAATGAAATAACGAAATTATTATTTATATAAATATAGAACATCTCCAGTAACAAGCCATCCATAAATCACCATTTAAAGGCAAATGTTTTTAGCGCGCCAAGCACAGGGCCAACAACACCCGGTTCTCCTGTCTTGCAGATGTGTGGCAGTTGAAGGGCCGATAACGGATTGTACTTCAGTGGAGGTTTTCAATAGATTTCAGGAATTTGAGATGTGAGCGAGTTTTGCAAGTTCTCTGGTAATCGTGTGCATTGCAGTAAAGTGATCAGTGCACAATGGATCGCAGAAGAAAAGGCGAAATTATTAAAAGTGGCGAGCGAAAAACAATTCTCTTTTGGTGTTGAACCCATGTCCGATTAAGGTAACATTGTATGTATTATATTTAAGTTAAATGTAAAGTGCTAACAGTTATTAAGAGAGTGCAATAAATTGAGGCATATTACTAGAAATTAACTGAAAAATATATAATAATTTGAAAATGTCCTTGCAATAAATGGCATTTGTGGAATTATAAATTAAATATATACTGCATAGAAGTTCTATAAACCATGTAGGTACATGCATCTTTGCAAGCATTCATAACAGGGGTTTTGCCAGAAACGGGAAGGCATACGGGGAAACAAAGACACAACCTAAGGGTATTTCCTTCCGGCCTGGGGGGTTAATGGCATATAGGGGTCAATCCAAGTCAAATCGAACACCCGTAAAACACGACTTTTTCGTAGGAGGTTCAAAATTTTTTTTATGAATAATAGGCATCAAATAAGGAGACCCGTATTTTTTTATTTCCTTATTTTTAAATTATTTGCTTAGTTATGGCTATTAGAAATTAAGCAATTTCTGCGCGCACCGTAATATAAAATCACTTGTTACTCTAAGGCCATATAGAGTTAAGAGTTGGGGTTTGGCGCACTGGAAAGGTTAAATACAACACTTTTAACAACTTTCGATCAATCATTATTACACATAAATTTTGAACTGTTTTTTTGATGGTATATTTTGTAAAACCAAAAATAGAATTTAAATTGATGTGTTAAAAATCTAAAAAAGATACACACGTATTCCCTGACATTTTATCTATAAAATAAGATGTTGAAAACTATGGACCTTGCATTAGTGCATTTGCTACATTTTTTTTTTCTGGAGGCGTGCAAGCGCTCACGGACGAGTAACAAGCCAGGTGACTGCAGACAGCCTGCGAATTGCCGCGTCAGCTATACTAATCAGATAACTTCTTCTTACTAAGGCAGTACAGTCCATACAGAGAAACGTCTCCACAATCTTTCTGATACTCCTGTGGCATCTGATATTTTGAATTTTTTTGAAAAAATCTTCTGATGTAAGCAGTTCTTTGCTTTTAGCTTCTTCCTGCATGTACGTCCATACATTTGAAATGATTTCTCTACTCTGACTGTGTAATGTTTTGGTCCCTAATTTAGAACGTACAGGTGGCATAATTGATTTACGCTATGATCAATTTCTCACAAATTCACTATATTCACTCTTTATCGCAAAGATCTATGTCTTCAACTGCACGCTGCCCTAAAAAGCACCTTTGAATTAGCAAGACTGTCTCAGATCATGCAGACATCACTACCTTCTCCCTCCCTCCCCATGTGGATCGTTTCATTTGCACAATTATATAATATGAGCTGATGAAACAGACAAAAGCTATGGATTCGCCAACAGTTTAAAATGCATATTTTAAAAACATTTTGAGGATACTAATAGTGAACATATAAGTGTCAGCTAGCCGTGTTCTCCTTACTGTACTGTTGTAAAGTTCATGGAACCTCAAGCAGTTGACAGTCGCCGTAATGGAAGGTGGCAATTGTGCAAGGTTACGGTAGCCGTCACCACTGCCGTCACCGCTGCACTGATTTGCAAGTAAGTTAATTACAACTGGACTATTAGAGACTCCATTCTGATTTTTTCTGAGAATATTGAATAAACTTCATTGTATTTTTAGGTTTTCTTTTGTTTTTTTTTCCAGATTTTTAAATGGTCGAGTTTATGTTATTATCTAACTTTAAAACTTTAATCCTATAAAATATAATACTAATAATAATTAATAAAATTTTCTAATAAATACCTTACGAAATACTGCGATTTATCTTTAATTTGAGCCAAAGATCAAGTAATTTGCTTCATTACAATCGGAGGTATGATTGATCGAAGAGTGAGGAGCGCGCGATTTTTGGGACATTTAAAAACTTAATATCTGCCAAAATAATTTTTTTTATATAAAACGAAGAAACACGGGTCAAATATATTTTGTTCCAAAACACAAAAAAAAAAAAAAAATTCAAGAAAATCTGAGAGATCAAGGTCATTTTTGCCATATTTTGTTCGATTTGACGTGGAATGACTCAAAGGTAAGGGTTGTTCCCAGATGTGTGGGAAAATCTGCCGAAATTATTAAAAATGGCGAGCGAAAAACAATTCTTAGGTGTTTCATGAAGATGATGATTATGATGATGATCATGATGATAATGATAATAGTAGTAATAATAGTAATAATAATAGCAATAATAATAATAATAATAATAATAATAATAATAGTAATAATAATAGTAGTAATAATAATAATAATAATAATAATAATAATAATAATAATAATAATAATAATAATAATAATAATAATAATAATAATAATAATAATAATAATAATAATAATAATAATAATAATAATAATAATCATAATCATAATAATCATAATAATCATAATAATCATAATAATCATAATAATCATAATAATCATAATAATCATAATAATCATAATAATCATAATAATCATAATAATCATAATAATCATAATAATCATAATAATCATAATAATCATAATAATCATAATAATCATAATAATCATAATAATAATAATAATAATAATAATAATAATAATAATAATAATAATAATAATAATAATAATAATAATAATAACTAATAATAACTAATAATAACTAATAATAACTAATAATAACTAATAATAACTAATAATAACTAATAATAACTAATAATAACTAATAATAATAACTAATAATAATAATAACTAATAATAATAATAACTAATAATAATAATAATAACTAATAGTGATAAACCGGGTTCTGAGCAAAAATGCGGTAATCACAGTGGCGCAACATACGCGGCAATGCCGTGCTGATTCTCCATAAGAGCCATTGTGCCTTCATAACGTGAAAACTCCTATAGCATTGTCACTACATCCTTCATTCCATTCTCTAGTGTCATTAACTCTCTTTGTGCTTTCCTAGCCAACTCTTGAGTTCAAAATTATTTATTTGATTATGTTGCAAAAGATGTTTCACCCAAAACCCGAATGGCACATGTCACCTGTCTGTTTACCTTATAGATAGAAAGAAAAAGGAAGGGGTGATTGTAGGGGTAAAAGCATTTCAACTTTTGAGTGCTTATCTTGCTGGCCCTGGGCTGGAGCATAGCAGCTCGGTTCCCAGCTCTTCCACCTATAGGCTTGGCACTTTTAAGTTTTGGTATTCTTCCTATATTCAATTCACTGGACTCCTTATAAGAGAGAGGGGTAGCACAAAAGATCTTTAGGTTGAGGCATGAGAACCCTTAATCACTCTCCAATCCCACATATGCACATATGCTGTGCTAAAATAATGCTTCTTATCTCCAAGGAAATCATCAAGTTCAGGTTCACAACTTTTAAAAATAGTTTAGTTGAAATGTGCTTATGTATTTACTATCTATAGACATAAAAACCTTCATATTGGGGATGTCAAATGTTTCTTTTGATTTCATAAACTGTACAATTTTGTAAATGTTATTATAGCCCATTGCCACTGCGTAAAGTACTTCATTGCAAGCAAACCTAATGGCTTTCAACTTAACATAGTTGAAATTGAATGGCTTTTTCTCCATGCTAGCTCATACTCGTAATGTGTATATAGAATGCATTTTTTCATTGAGCGCAATACAATAGTCTGACATCACAAATAGACTTGAAAAAGTAGCAGTGGAAGACCTATTGATGGTCAGGTATAATTTAGAGCAATTATCATGGAGTAAAAAGCTTCATAAAGTTTTATATTCTGGGTCTATATGGCCATCTGAGCTATTAGGTTTCACCTCATTTGAGTGAAATATAAGTACCTACTCTTTAAACAAGGCAAAATTTAGAACAAATCAGGAATCAAACCCAGGTCTCCTGCTTGGTAAGCAGCAGTGCTACCACCACACTAAGGGGATGACTGAAGAACGTTGGTACCTATAAATATATAATATCAGTCAGTTAATTTTTATGATGTAAACTTTGGGACTACAACAAAGTCTAACTATAACATTGAATGCATATCGTTTGCATCCTCCTTTTTCAAGCATTATAATCAATTTTTAAAAAAAGGTTCTCCTCTCTTTTATTTCTGTGAACTGGTCAACCTAGCCATCAGTACCTAACATTGAGGAATGTAATGTTGTTGTTTTCTAGTGCCTTGCATCTGGCAATGAAGCCATTAGCATTCGTGCTTTCCAATACTTTTGAACTGTAGTTTCTTCTGATCTTAATGCTTCACAGGTCTTCAAGTGTTCTTCATTCATTTCTGCTGGATCGTTACACAGGACACATATCGGTGAGGCTGAGATACCTATTCTGTAGAGATGACTTGCCAAGCAGTCAAAGAACGTAATGTACTTCATAGGCATATTAGTGTTATTTTGGTAGATTTCATAACAAAAACCTGACTTAGTCAGATAGCACCTTTTGCTGGCTACCTCTTCATTTGTTGAACGTTGTATTATTTTAATAATGTTTTTAAGAAACATCATAGCAGTTTAGAATCAAATTAATGGTCCATAAAATCTGATCCTTTCAGAATCATGTAAATAATTTTTGTTTTGATTTAATTTTTTCTTTTTGTACACCTTATTACATTTAGAATTTTGTGTACAAGGTGCGTTCATAAAGTTAGTCTAACATATCCCTCAGCTGGCAACAAAGTCCTATTTGCAGTGAAACTAAAAGTGGACATACACAAGAAACAAAACCTCACACCCGAATAGACATATCTAATAAACAATTAGCAGAAAAGTGGAAAATGTTATATATGTGGTGAAAAATTCAATACTCTGAACAGATTCTATTATTTGTGTGTAGTTTTTGTGCAAACTGTTTGGTGTCATCATCAGATAAGCTGTAGTATTAACATTCACAACAAACACGAGAACCTAACAGTTTAAAACAGAGTTTTAATGTAGGTAATAATGCAAATTATAATTAAAAAGAATTCTTTGTAACTCTCATTAATAATGGAATTTATAGAAATTTATACTAGCAGAAATTTACACAAAATTATATTTTGCACAAAAGCAAATTTTGATTTGGCATTTTGGCAACATTGTTTTATTTTCTAGCTTAAACCCTATTCCATCCGACCACCCTTCAGGCCGATTTAGACCTCCTACTTGAGAAGCTCAATGACCTGGGACTGACGGTGCACCCTGACAAATGCACATCGATTTTCCTTAAATGCGGCCCGCCTCTGCTACATGCAAATATGTCTATTGGGGAAAATCCTCTTCCTTTAGCTTGATCCGTCAAGTTTCTTGGGTTGCACCTGGATCATAACATGAGCTGGAAATCACAGGCGATGCACCTGCATTCATCCCTCTTGGCTACTAGTACCCTTTTCCGTTACTTGCAAGGGCACACCCCCAGAGTTTATACCACATATACTTATCTTTATGTCAGGCTAAATTAGATTACGGTTTGATAGTTATTACTCATCTCCCTAAGGTGTGAAGCTAAATATTGTCTTTCTTCCTGTCTTGGGGGTATCGCTGTGTCGGCCGTTGATGCTTAAAGGTCGTTCGTGACGTGATGTTACCCTTTGATGTGTTTCGCTCCGGCTAGTTCTGCAAGAGATCTCTTTATCTCGGGTCTGCGTAGGAGTAATGGACAACCCAAGGAAACTTTTTATATTATTTATTGTCTCTTAAATATTTTCGGGAGCTATGCCGAAAATATTTGTATATGTAGAGGAATCGCACTCACATCCGCGCAGCACGACCTGCCGTACTGGTCTCTGGTTGAGTAGTGCCCAGACGCTTTCTCTCTTACCCACGCTAAGAAGACCCTTCTTCAATTTGAATGTTATGACGTCATCCAAGAAAGCCTCGTATCCAAAATGCTATTTCCTTTTCCCGCAATTTAGAAATGTCCCTTTCTATTATAACATGTTCTTTTATGAATTTCGAATATATAATTACCTTTTTAGGATTAAACGATATTTACTTTATATTTTATTAAATATATCGCGCGACTTTTAAGGTTTTCAGACCTGACTTTCGAACGTGTATTTAAACTATGTAGTATGACGTCATGACTCGCTAATTTCAAACCAATAATGTGTTTATCCTACAAATTTAACGACTATTATTTACTCATATCTTGCTCACCTTACAACACTTCCTGCTCTATTATCTATTTATGTTATTACTTAACACTTATCGCAAATCTCACATCCGGCAATTAAATTAAAACGTGTCTTTTTCAGAAGCCCATTCGATCGGAAATCTAAATTTCGGTATCAGGTGTGGCAGAGGAAAATAGACTCTGTCCTTTACCGCATTGGCAAAGCCATACTTGGGGTAGGGGACAAACCTTCTATGAAAAATGTGTTTTCGGGGCTGAGAATGCAGCCTCTTCTGTGATGGCAGGTAGACCTCGCAGTCCGATTTATTGCCAAATTATTCCAATACCAAGAAATACCATTATGCACAAAACTCTTGTTAAGTGCATGCTTACCACTTTACCAAGAAGTTGTTTCTATATGCTATCCTTTTATTTACCTATTAGTTTTTCAGAAGTGTCAAGAATTGGAGGACATGCCCAGTTTCCCCAGGCTACCGCTATACTTAGTAGACTACTTAGTCCACCAACCGCAGGCGACTCTTTTGACTGCTGATCTACATCGCGGGGAGCCGTCTACACCACAAAGTTTCCACCATTTCATGTCACAACACTCGGCATCAGTGACTCAACCTTTTTTCCACCTATTTACCGACGGATCTGTTACCCCAACAGGTGTGGGAGCGGCGTTAATAAATTGGACAACACAAATGTCTGCACAGGTGTCTCTCCCTGTGGGGTTTTCCAATTATTTTGCTGAGATTTATGCCCTTTATCAAGCTCTGCTTTGTATTTCCAATTCCACGATCCTGTTTTGTTCGATTCTTTGAGTGCCCTTCGAAGCATCAGCTCACCTAGTATGCCTCCAGGAATGGATTAGTGGGAGGTGATGTGTCATTTAGAAATCTCCAAACACCTTAACCGAAGCGATACAATTCAATTCTTGTGGGTCCCGGGACATGCAAATATTTTGGGCAATGAAACTGCCGACCACCTGGGTAGGG
Organism: Tenodera sinensis; assembly: GCA_030765045.1. Lineage (NCBI taxonomy): Eukaryota > Metazoa > Arthropoda > Insecta > Mantodea > Mantidae > Tenodera > Tenodera sinensis. The sequence continues at coordinate 75,035,713 of CM060969.1, forward strand.
GGGCGGCTCAACTTCCCGCACCGATGGAAACAGTCACCCTCTCTTGGAGAGATGCTGCATGGCTTATATCTAACCACATAGTTTCCCATCTTTATAACTATTCCAACTTACCTCCCCTGATGAAGCGATCTCCATGGTTTAAGAAATCCAATCTCAATAGAGCTGCAATCTCTTTGATCTCAAAAATCCGACTTGAAGTTGCCGTTACACTGGGCTACTTATTTAAAATCTGCCAAAGAGCCTTGTGATTGAGATATCAGTGATATCAACCACATCATTTTTAATTGCCCCTTACATACACTTTCTGTTATGCAATTTATCAGCACACTAGCCCAACGTTATGGAAATGGCGCATGGACAAATCTCCTCTCTGGTATATAGTGGTGATACCCATTTGCCACAGCTACTACTTCACCATCTCGTTAACTGCAAAATGAAACTGTGAACTGTGCTCCAAACCTCCTTAGTGATTCATCATTTCTCTCAGTTCTCCTGCTCTAATTCCATTCGACGCAGACATTGATTACTCCTGTCCGGAGTGTGATAGTGCATCCATAAACCCCAAACAACAACAACAACCCTATTCCAAACCCAGCGGCAGACTTCTATGGAACATAGGGACATGGTATCCAAATGTCTGAATTCCAGTGGTGAATATGCTGAAAAGTAGCTCAATACTTCCTGATGTTCTAATAAATATTTCTGTTAAATTGTGTTTTGTTTCTGTAAATAGCCCAAAGGAAACTTACTTTATGGACACACCTAGTATATTATGCTTTTGAAGAACTTGTTATGAATATCCTTTAATAAAATAAAAAAGACATTTGGCTTAAATTATGCCACTAAACCATTGATTAGATAGTTACATTCCTCTCGTGAGTTTCTTACTAAATGATAAAAACCAAAATTCAATTTATCATTGTTTTTGAAAACAGTTTTCCTTAGGGGAATGCTTCTCAAACCAAATAATATTACAAAAATAGTTGTTTGTATTTACATTTACACATATTAAATTTACACAAATGCTCAAATCACACTGCATATTTTCATAAGAAACTTACCATTTATATTTTAAATGAGAGTGACATTATCCAATCATGAAGAGTCTTATGGTTTTACATTGCTGCAACTTTGTTTGGGTTTGACCAAAGTTGTTTACTTGATGTACACTGTTTAAGATATTTTCTGACTTATGATAAGTTTATTCACAACACCTACCCATTAAGAAAATGATGTGCGTGATACATAAGCTCTAATATAACAATATTGCAGAGTGTTATACACTAAATTAGATGAATTCTGTAGTGCTCCGTCCAACTTGTATAGATTTATTCCATGTTCTACATATATCAATCAAAGCATCAGTCATTGCCATTCTACATCAAAGCATGACATCCACATGAAATATCTACACATAGGTGTGTTTTATTGTATACAATGGCAGTTTTAAGAATTGAATTAAAGTTTCAGCGTAAACTTTTTATCATGTAAAAATAGTTTTTATGCCATATACTTGTAAGATAACTGTGATGAAACACTTGATGTTTGTTATATGACCATTTTTTAAATGGTAAAAACATAGCTTAAGCTATGACATTTTAATTGCAAACACTGAGTCTCAAAGTAGATTTTTTTCATCTAAGTCCTAAAATTGAGGATATTAATTTTAAAAGCTGTTAACCAAAATTTACGTAATTTTGTACTGAAGAATAGATTTAATAATTGTTTGTAGATACATTCTGTAGTATACTAGATTGTATAAAAATGAGAATATTACGATTCCATTTTATGTTTATTGGGTATTCTTGAGAGCCTAGTTGTCATAATTGTATGGTTTGTACCAGTGAAAAAAAATTCTTATAAAATGAATTTATAACAACCAGCTGAGCACAATGTAATATTGTTTCAATGATTTTTCTTTACCTTGCATGCAACCTCCCTCTTTCAGGACTTGCATCTTTTATGGCCTTTGATCAAGTAGTTATTGAGAGAGCTATTTTCCTTGTACCTGTAGGATGAGTCCTAACTGATAGTGAACCAGATGTGTGAGATAAGGATAGTCAATGCACGAATTATGCAACTTTTGTGGTGATTGCCATGGGCATCACGAAGGGGGATATGAGGGGCCGCAGCCCCCCCCCCCCCTGGAAGCTAATAAACTTAATGTGCAATCAATTGCTGATTGTTAGACTATTATTTTAATTTTGATGCAAAGAACCATTTTTATTTAGCACAAATTAATACGGTTATCCACAACAAATACAATAACTTTTGACAACAAAATAATTAATTAATATTGTTTGGTTGCAAACCTCCAACATGCACCCCTCCCCTGGAAAAAAGTCTGCCGACGCCCATGGTGATCACAACAAGGAGAAGCCTGGAGATAACCTTGCTCAGGAAAATTGTCCCAAATAAAATTCAAACTGGAGTTCAATAGCTGATAAACAAACACATTAATTATATGCCATAGCAGAACATACTAGTTATTAAGATTTAGTATCAGATGAATTTAACTGTTTTATTTCTTTAGCTCCCTTTTAACTTCTACAGTCAATAGATATTAAAAACAGAAGCACCATTTAATAGTGAAGTATTCTTCATGCTTTGTTTGATTTTTCTGTCACTTTTTTACACTCACCTTCACTTCAAAATGTTGAAAATACTGTAACTTCTTGAGATAACTTGGCCTATCCTCAGCTGTTGGCATGGGCATCAGCAGATCATAACTCTTTATTGGGTTTGAACCCATAACCTCAAGAATCAAAGGAGGACATGGTACTCATAGACTGCAGAGATGACTGTTAATGAGATCAAAAGTATGATATAGAAATGTCAAAGTCAATACCAAAAATAACCTCTATTGACTGTTGTAGCACTGAAAGACATAAGTAACTAATTCAAACAAATGACAGTCTGCTTTTCAACCACACAGTATACAGGATGGAAGGTACTGCTTCAGCCAGAATAACCTGGCTAATAGATGCAGTTTCGGTAGGTTTAATCACTTTGTAATGTGACATCTCTCTTATTACTCTTTAATTCCCTAACTAAATATCTGTCCCTTTAAACTAATTCCTACCTGCAGGATCTTCCAGGATAGAGCAAGGTCACATAAACCAACACGTACATAAAGAAACAATTTATTGAAAATAATTTAATGATTTGAACAATATATAATTAAACCAATGTGAGGCTTGTTAAAATATTGCATTAAACCTTGTGAAGCTGACACTCCATTAAGCCTCGGAGAAATAATGTACATAAATTAAAATTTACAACTCGTCAATTAAACAATTTCTCAACCTAAGATTTTCTTGGTTCTCACAATTAATTACTGTTTATTAATAATAATTGCTTCACATAAATCCCACATACATTTTAAATCTTTACCCTGCCTTAACAGTTCTTCTTGATTCCTACAATTAACGACAGTCCTGTTAATGATTACTTCACATAAATCCCACATACAACTTTTAAAACTTTCACTTCTATTAACCTTCACAACCCTTTTACAACCCTGAATGCTGCTATACCTTACCAAAAGTATTTAATGTGTAAACACATTAATTACACTCTCCTTAATACTTATCTTGGCAGCGATACAATCGGAGAATACACCACTGGTTTCTTGACCTCCATTAGATGCAAACAGTTGTCTTCAAACTGCAGGATTAGCAAGGTCAGGTTCCTGTGACTCACACACATGGCTACTAGCGAACTCAGTATCATGTTAACGCTTTCTTCTTGCTGTTGTAGACATGTCACTTGTTGGATACTCTTTCACAAGTAGTTACGACGTATGGCGACTTGACCGATTAACCAGTATACATATATAATGTGAAACCTTACTGGCAATTCTGAACCAGCAAAGCTGGCTAACAATTGCTCCATCGTTGAAGGCCAAGTTATATACATACAGTGTGCAAAGACTGAACTGCCTTAATTCTCTCATCATGCCACCTGCTACTGCTTTCATCAGAGGGCATGATGTCAGCCATTCCAAGATTAAGACATACCCTGGCTGTTCCCAAGCTGCCTTTGGTAATTTCTTTTATTTTAAACACGGTATTAGTATTTACTGTTACAGTTACAGTAAAAATTTTCATTTTTTCAGCAATGTAAATGGCAACATTGAGCTGATGAGATTAGTCCTCACACATGCCAGCAGCCTGTGTTTTACCTGATCAGCATGTGCTTTGAGGCCAGTGGTACCCTCGGATGTAAACAAAATACTTACCCAGTGTGTTTACCATACCGCTGAACTGGCCATTATCTCAGGAAAATCCACACAAATCAAAATGTTATGCCTGACAGGTGTGAATATTACTGAGATGATTTATTTGTTCAAGTAATAATGAAGATTCAGTTTTTCATAGTTAAGGAAGCAGAAAAATGAAACCATCGAAATCATGTATTTTAGGATTAAAGCAATGCTGACATACAAGATTCAGATTTTCCTAGTAATGTACATTATTATCCATTAGCATTATGAGCTAAAACAGTAGTAATTTCTTTTAATACACAAATAAGTTTTCCTCTTGATTTTCCTACAACACTTGTGCTGTTTTCTAGGTTATTGGGCTGAAATAAAACTAATGGTCTCCTTGATCAAATTGCGTCAGCTTTCATGGCCAGTGTCATAAAATACAAAATGATTATCCGGGCTTGTGGGCCATGGTCTAGAGGAAAATCTCCTTCCAGACATTTCGTTTGAAGCTCATGATGGTACGAACATCATGAGCATCGAACATCCTTAATGGTGTGACCGTAGTACTCTGCCAGTCTCGGTGACGACTGATACAGAGTCATTTGGTTTCAAAGGTTTTTGTAGATTTAGCATGTGTGGTTGGTCTGGTCTTTGTTTATTGGTTCAGCTGCTGCATGGGATGGGTTAAAGTGAGAGTTGCTTCCAATGTTTATTTGTTGTCAATGGGCTGGCATTTTGAATTTGTCTCTGGTCAGGTTTTTTTTGCATATTTTGTATAATGTTGGATGCCAAGCTTTATTTAAGCACATGGTTTCTTCCTTCCTATTGAAGTTATCTTTATGTTTGAAAATCTCTATGGCTTCGCAACTTAACCAGGCATAGTAATGAACTGTGAAAGACGGGATAGCTGTGTCGGAATACAGTATAATGCTAGTAATGCATGTTCTGTGATTGCAGACCTTTCTGTTTGTCCCAAATGACAACATCTCTTATGTTCTGTAATGCGTGTTTACTGTACGTTGAGCGGTCCCTATATAGACAGAGCCACACGAGCATGGAATTCTGTAAACACCCACAGAATAGAGCGGTTCTTCTGGATCTTCTGCTGAACATAGCATGTTTTGTATTTGTTGTGTGGGTTTGTAGTTGGCGTGGTTGTCGTGTTTTCTGAGAATTTTCCCAATGCAATCAGTAATACCTTTGATGTATGGCAGATATGCTCTATTCTTTTATTTAGGGTCAATTTGTTTTTTGGGGTAGACCGGGGCTTCCTTCCAGGGTGTAAGGCAAGTTTGACTTCCTGGATGGTGTAACCATTGGCCTGCAAAGCACTATTAATGGGAGAAGGTTCCAGGGGAGTAGTTGTGGTTGGCACAATCTACTAGTGTTTTAAAGACAGCTCTCTTCTGGCTGGGATGGTGATTGGAGAGTTTGTGTAGATATTGGTCTGTGTGTGCAGGTTTGTCGTAGACTGTGTGAGAGAGAGTACCATCAGACTTCCTGGCTATGAGTATGTTAAAAAAAATGTAGTTGTTGTTGTCCATTGTTGTCCATTTCCATTGTGAACTGTATGCATGGATGAATAGAGTTGATATGATGTAGGAAATCTGTCAAGGTCTCCTGTCTGTGGCCCCAGAAGGCGGTAGTTAGCAACAACTGGACTCACCAGATTGCCCATAGTCACTCCATCATTCTGTTCATAGAACTCCTGGTTCCACTGGAAGTAACTGGTTTCTAATACATGGTGGAATATGTTTGTAATGTCCTCAGGAAATAATTCTTTTAGAAGAGTAACAGTCTCCTGGATGGGCACCATTGTGAACAGAAAATTGACATCTGGAAGGAGATTTTCCACTAGACCATGGCCCATAAGCCCAGATAATCATTTTGTATTTTAATGATCTCCTTGTCATAAATGACAGCTAAAGCTGCCACACCAACCACCAATGCATATGAATGAATGTGGCACCTCCTCTTCCCTTCCTCCTCTAGTCGACACTGTATGTCGGGGAAGAGAGGCAATGCTGCTGTGATGTCAGCCCACTCAGCACACATGCTCCCAGAGAAAGCCAGTTGAATGTGTGACGTTACAGCGGCCAAGAGGAAATGGGATACGGGACATCGTAATCTTAATGTTGACTGTTTCAATTACGGAATAGTCACAGACTATAAATAATTACATTTTGACTTTATGCCACATATATATGCCATATATATATAAATTCTAGTTTATGTGAACAGTCATGATATAATGCAAATAGAACAGAAATTATAACTATTTTGCCTGAGCAAGAGGAGTGCTACACAGAACAATTAGGTGGACATTTTCCGATATTTGCCGTTTCACTTTTCTTAAACTAGTTTGTTAATGTTAGCACGTAATGTACGGCACATTTGTAACCGAAGACTGAATGTTAGATTGTGATCTGACAACATGCTTCAGAATTTTGACTTAGAAAGGTTCATAACCGAAAAGAATTGTTCGCACACATACGTGGAACCAAACATACATAATACCCGTGCAACAAGGGCATACAACCTCAGAAATCTGGATTGATGAACATTCTTATGACAATTAGGCAAGTCTTCCTTTTGTTTATATTTGTCCGCCAGCAAATCATCGCACTGTAAATTCATCAATTCAATTTGCTACCTGCTAGAAACATTGTTAACATCCAATGAATATAGGGTTGCAAAGACCTGATACATACTTGACAATGTTTCTACATCTTGAAGCCTGGTCTCAAACTGGTGTGAAACACGGGGAACTGAACACATGCGCCGCTGATCTAGGCAGCATAGCAATACACTGCTCTCGCCTGACGTCACACGAACGTACAAGCTGGCTCTTCGTTTAAATACGTCACACGGCCCGAAGTTGTCTTCCCCTGCTGTATATCAACCATCAAGGTGAGAATATGTCAAGAAGGTTTTGAGTGGCCCATGGTGTTGCCACATTTTGTTTGGAAATTAAACTTTGCGTGATATGTGAAGATTAAACTGTGGCTAAATTAATTTGAATTAAAGTAAAAAGGCATTACAGCAATGTTCACACAATGTTTGCATTACAGTGAACTAATAGACCATTTACATCCATTCATTAAGAACTTAGATGGCTCCTATATTTAACACAAATTATAATTTTTCAGCAAATAAGCTGTTTATTGATAATGACTGTATTGGACATATCTGTCACACTGATCATGTGGAATTCCTGGTCAACATATGGCTGATGCACTGTCTTACAGCATCTCAAGACATCACCTGCGCTATAGCAAATTATATGCAACCTTGATATACCTATATTATATCAGAGTTTACTCAACCTTGGATTTGAAGAATTTCAGCTTAATGACAAAACCTTGTAATATTTATACAAATGGTAAATAAACTTAATCAATATAATGAATACAATTGGTGGTGCCATGGTCGAGTGGCTAGAGAGCTCGTCTACCACCTAGGTGGCACGTGTTCAATCCCAGGGACCTGCATGTGGTATTCATGGTGGATGAAATGGCATCAGGGCAGGTTTTCTTTGGGTTCTCCGGTTTCCCCTACCACTCATTCCATAATCGCTCCATTATCTCCTTTCCAATCATTGATTTCACCTGCATTTCATATCATCCTCTTCCTCATTATCATACCTGGTGCTGGGCTGACCACCTACTTCCAGATTTTACTATGTCTGGTCCATAGGTTCCTCTGCTCCCCGACAGGCGTCTGACCCTAGGCACTGGCTTGTAAGTCCTAGGGGGTGTAAGTCCTACATAAGGGGAGGGTAATTAGGTAAAGAAAAAAATGAATATCATTTATAAATGAATGAATGAAAATGCAGTGATGTGTCTAGTCAGTCATGTCCAATACAGTCAATTCATGTTCAACTCACCAACACAAGACATTAATATTTAGTATTAATGGAAGTTAAATTCATAATTTAAGGTTATATAGATCAGAGGGTAAAGCAGACAAAGAAAATAAAAACATAAATCTTGAATGTTTGTTATACCTCTCCATGCATACAATAACTTGCTCAAGTAAGAATATTCAGTATTGTCTTATTCTCAGACTTAAGAGGGTGTAGGCCATTACTTGCCTTGGTGTTGTGGAAGACAGTGAACATAGTTGGAGCTCGCTTTCGGTCTGCTGCTGCAATGCAGGTTTATATGGTATATAACTATAATATTCAATTTATTTCCTTTTTTTTTAATTTTAGTTTACTTTGTGGGAAATATCTTGAGCAAACGTTTTAAAAACATTGTTTCCATGTCTTTCTTCACATACTTTCTCCCATTATTAACTTTATAATAAACATTTGAATAAATTTATATTAATTATAATATAAAGGTGTCTGTTACATTTTCGTTCCTCATCTTATGACTATCCAAAACAATTTCAAACATCAATGTAGTGACTTGAAATTTCTGTTGTGCTCATTAAGATGGTAAATATGTTACATAGAATGACTGTGTGTGTGTTGTGTGGTGTGTATGTGTGTGTGTGTGTGTGTGTGTGTGTGTGTGTGTGTGTGTGTGTGTGTGTGTGTATGTGTGTGTGTATGTGTGTGTGTTTTTAACGTCCTTGCTACATATGGTACCACTATGGTTTCATCAAATGATGAACACTGATAATACATGCAAGGAAATGATACTTGGGAAGAAATTTTGGAATGAAACATTCCAGGTCTTAGTTTACAGCACCTTCCCACTATTGCCCAGTATGAGGACTGAGGAAAAACATGGAAAAAGTACCTTAATCAGGGAAGACAGTCCTTATGTTCAAGTTACCATGGGACCTTCTCACTGAAGAATGACTGTGAAATATATATACACAGGATGTTAGGGGTATGAGTGCACAGACTTTGCATGCTGGGAGATCCAAATATGATTAATAATGAAGTCCAATAACAACTCCATCTATCTTGAAAGTTAAAGGAGATAATCGAACATTATTGAATACGTTATCTGTACAGTGTGGCAACACAGGCCGAATGTTTTGTTTTGGTTTGCGGCCAGGCATGCGTTCACACCTACAACGGGTGAAAGTCTAAACTAGGCTAGCGCTCAAAGTCCGGTTCGCCACATGCCTGTGTGTTTCTTGCCAGCTAATGCCAGTAATGAGGGATGGGGTGGTTTGATTTTAAGCTATTCAATCATATTTATGAGAACTAAACTAAAAGCTGTGTAAGAGGCTACGCATAAGGTGTAGTTGGATGATCAAATATAGCAACTTCAAATGTTAAGTATGGAATTGTGTAATTAAAAACAGCCACCTTTTGCTAAACAGGAAAATCTATTATAAAGAACACGACTTTGGAGCCAGAACAGCCTAGATGGCCTAAGACATGAAGAAGAAGAAGAAGAAGAAGAAGAAGAAGAAGAAGAAGAAGAAGAAGAAGAAGAAGAAGAAGAAGAAGAAGAAGAAGAAGAAGAAGAAGAAGAAGAAGAAGAAGAAGAAGAAGAAGAAGAAGAAGAAGAAGAAGAAGAAGAAGAAGAAGAAGAAGAAGAAGAAGAAGAAGAAGAAGAAGAAGAAGAGGAGGAGGAGGAAGAGGAAGAAGAGGAAGAAGATGAAGAAGATGAAGATGAAGAAGATGATGAAGATGATGAAGAAGAAGATGATGAAGAAGAAGATGATGAAGAAGAAGAAGATGAAGAAGAAGATGATGAAGAAGATGATGAAGAAGATGAAGATGATGAAGAAGAAGACGACAGAGGAAGAAGAGGAGGAGGTTATTATTAATGCCCAATAACTGCAAACTCAGCAAGATGTCTTTTACAGTAGATGTTCAAAATGTACTCCGTGAGAATCTATGCCTTCTTAGCCAATTTTGCGTTACCCTCGTTAGAGCTTCTGTGTTCTGCTCAATCTCTAGGGCTGCTTCAAACAAACGTGCGAAGATCATCAAGGTTGCGCTTCATGCGTGTTGCAATCGGTTTTGCCCTAAGCAAGAAGCATATCTACATACTCTTGATTTGTAAAGACTGCCATAGTTCTGAATGCATTTAACGCACCTGAAGCGCTGACAGAACCTGCTGTTGTGCACGGATGTCGCGAGGGTAGTTGTACTGTCAACATTCTCTCACTTTCCACGCTTCTCACGGGCTAATGTTGCGGCGTTGCCAAGCGTATGGCCATGACTTTATTCCAATAGACACGCTGGAATCCAGTCCTTTCATATCATTTTGTGGCCAAACGAATCATTTTAGCAACATATGGTAAAGACATAAATAACGCATCTTTTGTAGCTCTACCTCGCTGTTCTAATTGCAGAAGTAGATGATAACGGAGTGGGGACATATTTGCAATCACACTTATGACCAGTTTTAAATTTTATTTATGAAACTATGCACTATAGAGGAAAATGGTACAGGAACTTATGTTTCAGTTTAACGCCAGGACGTTGCCTATGAAGTCTGCGTACTCATACCCCTAACACCTTGTATATATATGGCTCAGTTGGTTAGGCATTTGCTCACTGATCTCAAGATCACAGGTTCAAATCTGGCCCATAGTAATGCTTTCTAAGTGTGCTTAAAAGCAACAGCCTCATTTTGAGATTTACTAGCTTTAAAACAACTCCTTTAGGACAAAATTCTGGCACACTGGAGACACTGATATAATATTGGCAATTAACAACATTTTTAACAAACAAAATAATTATTAATTAACATTTGCAAAACAGTCCCTGGACCTAATGGAGGGATCCTCTTTCTTTTATTTATTTATTTATAGATTTTATTTATTTATTTATAGATTTTGTTTATTTATTTATAGATTTTATTTATTTATTTATTTATTTATTTATTTATTTATTTATTTATAGATTTTATTTATCCATCTATTTATCTATTTATCTATTTATTTGTTTATTTGTGTATTTGTTTGTTTATTTGTTTATTTATTTATCTATTTATTTATCTATCTATCTATCTATCTATTTATCTATCTGTTTATCTGGTTATCTGTTTATCTGTTTATCTATTTATCTATTTATCTATTTATTTATTTATTTATAGATTTTATTTATTTATATATATATATATATGGGTATTGAGTTTTATTTGTTCCTTCGATGGTCATGCATGATGGATAGTTTCCTAAAGAGGTGCCAAAAATATATGGACTATGTCGGTGACCAGTTTCAGCATCTCCTTTCATAAAGTTGGTATAAACCTTTAAAAATAGTTTTAAAAATGTTGTATGGTTTCATCCATACCTTTCTATGATAACGGCAGATGGCAATGAGTGCCAAGGTGCAGACAGCCAAAGCACTGTGCAGTAGGCTGGTCCTTAGCTTCCATATGAATTGCTTTTTCTTCAATTGTTACAATGGCACACAATAAATCTGTTCCATTACACTGGAAAACAATGTATGCCAAGTCTGGTGAAGATTAATTTTAACCTGAGCCTTAACGCACATAAAGTTAGGCATTTTCAGTAGAAATAAAAATATCCTCTGACAACATTGTGATAAGATATTTATGTTGTAATATATTTTATGTACATTTTTTTACACAAGGGATACTTGATCTTAGTACTTGAGACAGAATATTCGAAGACCCCAAAAGAAAATCGTTTATGTGAATATTTGTTAAAAGTGTAATTTGTTTTTTGATGTTGGTATGATTTGGTTAAATGACGAAAACGTGTTGCAAATGCTCATTGTTACGAACAACTAAGTTAGTTTAAAGACGTCATAAATATTTCCATATTTGATTTTAATATATATGTATAAATATTAGAATTACATGTGTTCCATAATAAAAGTAAGGGAGGATGGTTAGGGATCGCTTCCCTAACAAGAAAGAACTATTTGATGGACGCATACGCGGATGTATACGAAAAAAGGCGGTGTCACGTGAGGACGCCATAATCTGCCCACTTGTGTGTGTGTAATCGAGGTGAAAGGACATATTTAGGTAGTGTGAACATAGAATTTTCACCAGACTTTCATCAAGCATTAGTTCCACTAAATGAAAAAGCGGAAAGGTTTTAAATCATTTAGAATGGTGCTAAGAGGAATTATTTAATGTAAAATATCGATAAAGTGTTAATAAAATAATACATTGTGGTGAAGAAACATCGTGTGATTTTTCATTCCATCCGTTACCACACCCTGAGATCACAAAGATCTCAATAGCTCAAAGACACAACGCTTAAAATAATTACAAAAACTGCACCAAATGGCTTGCCCAACGTGGAACACGAATTTTGGATGGAACGGAAATTACGGGAAATTAACTTACGCGAAATACCAAGTGACGCCATATCTTCGCGCCAAAAAGAAAGAAGACGCCATTAGACCATCGTTTGAAACCTAAATACATCAGAACACCGATGAACGGATAATCAACGCGGGGAAAACACCAGAGATCGTCTAGCGAAGCCAACTGCCCAGGAGACGCACGTAACTGGACAAATCAACGAGAAAAAAGTAGGACCAAAAAGTTTTATTGTTACATCCAGTTTATTTTTATTTTTATGTTACTGCAAAGCGGCAAAATAGTGGGACTTTTAAACCAAAGTGAACTGAATAAAGAAACTAAAATGTCGCGAAAAGAGAGAGATCTAGTGACAGGAGTAGAGGAAGGTGCAGATAGGCCTAGTTATCAAATAGAACCAGAAAGTGAGGAACAGGTAGCAATAGGAAAAGACCAAAGGTTATTAATGATCATGTTTGAAAGACTAGAACAAAGTTTAGGTCAGAGTATAGAACAAAAACTAGAACAAAATAAAAAAGAAATAAGTCAGAAAATGGAACAGAATAGGGAAGAGATAGGTCAGAAAATGGAGGAAGTGAGAAAGGACTTAGAACAGAAAATGGAATTAGGAAGATAGAACTTAGAGCAGAAAATAGAATTAGGAAGACAGAACTTAGAACAGAAAATAGAATTAGGAAGACAGGAGTGCAAAGAAAATATGAAAGTAATGGAAACTAATTTAAAATTAGTACATAAAAACTTAAATGAAACAAAGGAAGCCTTAGAAGCTAGGATAGAAATCATAGGAGATAGGATGGGAAAAATTGAATTGGAAATGAGAGAAAATAAGATTGTATTAGAAGAAGAAATTGCTAGATGTAGAGATGAAATGACAGAATGTAATACAAGTGTAGACTGTAAGATTACAAATGTAAAAGCAGAAATAACTGAGGAATTAAGGAAAGAGATTGAGGTAGTAAAGAAAGGCATTATTAATGAAACTGTAGAACAAATTGTAATTCCTAAAATTAAGACTATGGCTGATGTAGTACATTTGCAACAGGATGCTATAAATAATATGAAACAAAGTCACTTAGAAATAAAGAATGATTTAAAATCAATTTGTGAAGAAATGAAAAAAGGAAAAGAAAGTTTGGCTAATGTAAATGATGTTGTGAATGCACTACAAAGGCAAGATGATTTAGATGTAAGTAATGTACAAGATGAGAGTTATTTGAATAATGTACAAAATGTTGACTCACCATACGGAGAAAGAGGTTCACAATCAAACAATGACACAACACACAACACATGCTACACCAACAACATATTACATGAAATCACACCACGTACATTTGATGAGGAGAAGGGAGACGATCCAAAACTCTTTGTTAAAGAGATGGAAGAGTATTTTAAAGTGAAAAGGATACCAAATGAGCTTAGGATGATGATAGTTAAGAAAAGCTTAAAAAACAAGGCATTGGAATGGCTTAGGCTAACACTAGCTGGTCATGAATCGTATAGCTCATTCAGAAATCTATTCCTATCAAGGTATTGGGGCCCAGCTAAGCAAAACCAAACTAGGGTAGAGCTAGCGACAGGTAGATATGATCCAACCAAAGGATTATCGCTAGTCGATTATTTTATGAAAGTAGCCAACAAAGGAAAGCTATTAGACCCTAACCTGTCAGAAGCAGAGTTAATCACCAGCGTAACAAGACATTTCCCAGACACAGTGAGAACAGGGTTAATTGTTGCGGGACCAGTAGATTTTGCAGACATGATAGAATTACTGACAGCCTTCGAAACACAAAATGGTCGGCCTAATGAGCATAGACAGAGGAACAGTCACCCAAACTCACCTATCTTAAACCAGAGCATGGCTACGAACAACCAGAATGAGGGAGAAGATAGAAATATTAGGAGCACCCATGACAGGGTGAGAGGGGCACACCATTTCCCACAACCACACAATCATGGCGAAAGAATGGAGAACACAAGACAGCGGTACCACGACGCAATACCAAGGGGTGAATCGAGACACAGAACGCATAGATATGATCAGGGGAGACCAGGAGACCGTACCCATAAAGTGAATCACATACGATTCTGTAGAGAATACTTCAACAACCAAAGACCATCATACAACAGGGGTTCACACCAAAGGGGCAGGAACCAATGGAACACTGGCGACATAAGACAATAGGAAGTAGATGAAAATGTGCCAAATAGGGCCAATGCTACACAGAATACAGAAACAACAACCACCACCAACACTCAGGGAAATTACAACTAAGTTCGTCCCAACCTAGTGGATGACCAACAACACAAAACCCAAGGGATTAACAATTGACATCGATACCATGGTGGCCACACAAAGAGAAAAATGGAACTACTGTACACTGGACCACTGGTCATAACAAAACAGCTGGGTGACCACACGTATGAGCTACAGAATACAAATGGCAAGTTGGTAGGAAGATATAAAAATAAATTAAAACCATACAAAGAAAGGACCAAATAGTCTTTGCCAATAAACATGTAAGGCAGGAATGGTAGAGATGATGGAAAATAATAATTTTTAATGGGTTACTTATAGAAGATTATGTTCAGATTGGAAAATACAACAAGAAAGAAAATCAACATAGTCATTGGCAATATTGACCACCAAGAGCATTGTCAACAAAAACAGATGAGGACACTAATTGTCTTTGAAGAAGTGAATAGTGACAGAAAATAATGTGTTTTTGACATAAGGATGTCAGGGACAAAATTAAAAAGGAATCAATTGCGATGACAAAGATAAAATATTTTGACACAAAGGTGTCGAGGGTGAATTGAGAAGAAAAATAATACAATTGCAGAATAATTATAAGTATAGAAGTTTTCTCTTATAGAGATAAGAGACAAAGAGGTGACAATTAGTGAAGTAAGAAAAACCATAGTCAGAAAAGCAATGCCCATGAATTAAGATGGATATAGCCAATGCTAAGCTTGAAGAAATGTTGAACCAAACAATAATGAATAAGAACCCAATTAAAAAAAATGATACCATTAGTAACATCAGAGTTTAAGAATTGACTCAACAACCTGCCTATACATAATAAGCTTACAAGACAAAGAAGGCAAAGAACTTAATAAAATATTGCCATAAATATGATCATAATCATTAGCTAAAGATTAGTATCCTGTTTTTCTCTCCTCATAACAAGGAACATAAGTCAAAAGCCACACAATAAACCATGATACACTTAAATTATATTTATGTCAATGTCAGATGTAAAATCTTAGGAATATGTGTTGTATAATAACTGAATATGTGTTGTATAATAACTGAATGTGTTGTATAATAACTGGATATGTTGTATAATAACTGAATGTGTTGTACAATAACTGAATATCTATTGTATAATGACTGAATATGTGATGTATAATAACTGAACATGTATTGTGTAGTAACTGAATATGTGAAATTTATAAAGACATGCTGTGTCATGCCAAAAAAAAAGACAAAAACAAACAGCGAAGAAGACTGTAAAAAAAGAAATATATATTGTACAAAGTGATTGTATCAGAGGAGTAGGGAGAAGTATTGTATTGTGTTTCAAGATTGTAAATATAGGTGACAACTTGAAAAACAAGTATGTCTGTATGTGAGACAGAATATTAGAAGATCCCAAAAGAAAATCGTTTATGTGAATATTTGTTAAAAGTGTAATTTGTTTTTTGATGTTGGTATGATTTGGTTAAATGACGGAAATGTGTTACAAATGCTCATTGTTACGAACAACTAAGTTAGTTTAAAGACGTCATAAATATTTCCATATTTGATTTTAATATATATGTATAAATATTAGAATTATATGTGTTCCATAATAAAAGTAAGGGAGGATGGTTAGGGATCGCTTCCCTAACAAGAAAGAACTATTTGATGGATGCATACGCGGATGTATACAAAAAAGGCGGTGTCACGTGAGGACGCCATAATCTGCCCACTCGCGTGTGTGTAACCGAGGTGAAAGGACATATTTAGGTAGTGTGAACATAGAATTTTCACCAGACTTTCATCAAGCATTAGTTCCACTAAATGAAAAAGTGGAAAGGTTTTAAATCATTTAGAATGGTGCTAAGAGGAATTATTTAATGTAAAATATTGATAAAGTGTTAATAAAATAATACATTGTGGTGAAGAAACATCGTATGATTTTTCATTTCATCCGTTACCACACCCTGAAGTTATATGTTGTATGTTTACATTTTTTTTTTTATTTTTTTAATTTACTCAGGGGTCTCCGTCTAGGGGATATGTGAATAGCAACCACAAGGTACCCAAGCTGAGCAGAACATTACTACATTACTTCCACTTACTGGTATTTTGCTCCTCACTGTAACTTTTCTATCTGACCTTACCTTGGTCATCTCTTGTTCTCTTCCGACCCCGATGCTATTAGGGTTCCCGAGGGCTAGGGAGTCTATTTTTCCAACCTCTCCATTTCTCTATAAAATCTTAACCCCTAACGTGCTGACCTGTCATGGCATGTAATACATCCTCTGATTGGTGATCAGAGGATATGGTCGGTGAATTTATTTTGATAATTCTCCTGGTCAGGTCGGTGAGACCCCTAAACCAATGACAGGTGTGGTCCTCCAGACATTCTGGGGGTTGTGAGAGAGCGATGCTCTCTAAAAAGCGGTTACTATTACTGCTATTGCTCTCTTCAATATCAGTGAAAAATATTGGAGAGCAAGAGGATTAATGACTTCATTATCAAAAATCCAGCATTAGCTAACAACAACATTTTCATCAAGTTTACATAGGTATGTAGTGTAACAATATGTTTAAGAAAGTATAATTCTTCTTTCTTCCAGATGAGTTTGTTAGTAATGATTTTGACTTGTGACATACACAGTTGAGTTTTGTTTTCACTTCATGCATGTAAGCCAGGCTGTTGCCTAATTTAAAACAATATTTAGGTAAACATTTATGTGACTAATGTGAAGTGTATAAAAGAATCACCCTTTGTGTGATCTACAGGGAGAGCAAAAAGGTTCCAAACCAACTGTATAGTATTTTGCCTGTCCGCATTCTTGGTGCTCATTGCCATCTACCACTGTCATAGAAAGCTGCTGTTGAAACCATTTTGAAAACTAATTTTAAGGGCTTTACTTACGAACTTTATGAAAGCAGATGCTGGCACTGGCCCACTGTCGTTGTCCATAGATTTTTGGCACCTCTTTAGGAAACTATCCATCATTTACTGTAGTTCACTTTGTGAAATACTGGAAATTTCCTGGTGGATATTTTGTTTTAATGCTTTCAGAGTATGTGTATTTGTCTTATACATTTTATGTTTTAAGCTACCCCAGAGATAGAAATTGCTTATTGGAGTACTGCAAAACCTTCTCTACTATTGGCGTACCATGCACCAATTTTGTTCGTCATGAAGGGGTACTTCATGAACAATATTAGATTCTGAGTTATAGGGTCAATTCTTTTTGAGTCAACAGTTGATGCCCAGGCGTATGTGAATACAATTTTGTCCCTCTTTTTGGAGAATTAACAGACAGGTTAAGAAGAAATGAAAGCATGTTTAGGACAGAATTATTTGTAGAGATTTGTGGCCCCCTCTATACCCCGACCTAACCCCCTTCAATTTCTATCTCTGGGGCAACTTAAAACATAACGTGTACAAGACAAACCTTCACACCCCAGAAGAATTCAACAAAATATCTGCCAGGAGACATCTCTCAATGTTAACTGTAGCAAGGATGGATGGTTTCCTAAAGAAGTATCAAAAACATATGGACAATGACAGTGGTCAGTTTCAGCATCTCCTTTCATAATGTTGGTGAGTAAAGACTTCAAAAGTAGTTTTAAAAATGTTGCATGGTTTCATCCATGCCTTTCTATGATAGTGACAGACAGCAACAAGCACCAAGAATGCAGACAGGCTTTTTGCTCTGCTGGTATAAGGGAGATCAGTGAATAATGAAGTTGAGCAAGTGTTACACATCAGATTTTTCCACTATATACTCATCAATAAAGGACTACTCAACATTCTAAAGGTAAGCCATTCACATGTGTGTAATCTTCTCACTGATTATGTCTGAAAATAATGGTGTAGTCATTCAACAGTAAGCAAATAAAACACATTATATTCAATCATTTAATTTTTTTTAATTTTGTTGTTAATCTTTAGACATAGTCTATACATATTCCTCCAGCCGAATTTATAGTGATATCACCACAGTGGTGCCAACCTAACTAAACACGGCTGACAGTCCTGCAATATCATTACATAGTGAGGACAGAAAAAAGTGCCCACTCACAGAGGAACAAAAATATGTGTTGTGGTTTTGATTACCAAATTCAGTCTGTCATTATTTTCAAAATTTGATTCCATATCCTCTTACTACTCTTTTGGTTTTAATTAAAAATAAAATTGTGTAAGCAAGTGTTTTTCTAAATGTTCCTGTAAGTGGGCCAGGATAGAAGAAAGCACAGAGGTTCTGACAAGGCACGGGTGATGACATTCTACGTAAGATGGTTATCATCTTTTACTGTAAGTTGGCAGGGAGTCAAAGCATCATGCTAACAATTTTAGTTTTTACCTATGTATTTGCCTAAAGTTTAGTAATCTTTAAGAATTCTACATTTTTTCCTTACAAAGTCACAGTGTTGAAAGAATTATTAAAAATAGTAAAACAAAGAACTGCTCTATAAATTCTATAGAAAATTTGAGCACTTTTCAGCAACATGTGCAACTACATGGAATAATGCAATAATCATTTTGCTTTCTGTAATTTTTTTATGCTACAGATAGGCTCTTCAGGCATATTTCATTATATATGTAATGCTATATTCTCAAATGCTGCTTTTCATACTCAATAACTGTTAAGAATATAATTGAAATGATTGGTGACAACAAGAAACACAAAATTCATATGTCCTGAATGCTTATAAGACTTAGGTTTTGCTCACCTTTATGATATTAAAGGATAGCACAATATGTGTTTACCATATGTGGAGTGCCTGCATTGAATCTCCATTTGATAAGGTTGTTTTCTGCACTTTGCCCTTCTCCAGAGAAAATAAATGTCAGATAATTCTAAGCTTGATTGATTATGGACTCATCATTATCATCAACTCTACATGGTTTAGGAGAATTCTCCTCTTCTGGCCTCATATTTTTTCCCATATTTTTACTAGTCTTCCTCTTGTTCTATAACCAGATTTATATTTGCATGCGTGTAATGGAATGCAAGAGTTATGCATTTTTTGCAAATTATTTTTCTATTTTTCTCTATTTATTTGTATCTTTTAGTTTTAATGAAAATGTATTTAATTCTTTGCTCATGTCTTCATTTCATATGTGATTTTGTCTTGCACATCCTTTTACTTTTTGAAGATAGGTTGTACTCAAATTCTCAGTTTTGCTCCCTTGTTAATAAAATATTGCTATGAGTAGTTGTAAAGAGCACTAGGTCCTTGAGATGGATTGTAATTCTAAAAACAATTTGTTTTTGCATTTTTGAAGCTGAAATTTTAAGATTAATTTCAAAATCTTGAAGCTCCACTCTGATTATTACCTGATTTTCTGAATCAGTAAAAGTAAGATAATACATATTTACAAAATCATAAAATCAGATTTCATTTTGACTATTTCTAAACTTTGGGTGCAAAATGCACATCCCTAGTGTACATATTGCAGAAAGTTGTCTGTTTATGAGAGGGATGAGCCATAGAACTACCCTGTACTTTGCAATTTTAACATTGAAAAGATAGTAGAATCTTAGTCTTCTTAAGAACCATATCTAAGATATGGGCACCTATTACTATCTTGGTAAAACTTTGCTTATAGTAAGGTACATCCTCCTGATAGCAACATAATTAATCTTTACCTATACAAACTTAACAAAATTCCAGTTACTTCCTGTACATTTAGTGCAGTCCATTTGGTGTTAATTTTATGATTCCAACAATGGTGATTCAAGTTCTGTGTCTCCATAAGATTTTTATTATAACATAGCCATACAGTTTATAAACTTCAATTATTCATTTATAATTCCTCCTATGAAATTTAGTCTGATCCAGAATATCAAATGTGTTCCCAACATATAGCACAGCTTCCAATTTTGACATAAGCACATGTTGCCAACTTATTTTCCTGTATGCTAGAGGCCATGCACTATTCTAATATCACTCCAGATTATTTCTATGGGAACACCTCAAAAACATTATAATTGAAACAATTGCTGCTTCAGATGCAAAAGTTACTGGCTAGTTATGAAATTGTTTGTTCTCTAGCATTTGAGAAGTATGCTATTGTAAATTTACCCAAATAATGGTCTCTAGTTTCAACAGCCTTTTAATTATGAGAGGTAGAACTGGAACTTAAAAATTCAATGCCACAACTGGGATTTGAACCACAGACCTTCCGCTTACCGGGCGGATGCTCTAACCACTGAGCTATTGTGACAAACTCCCATTCCCAGTTGTGGCATTGAATTTTTAAGCTCCAGTTCTACCTCTCAAACTTTGCCCACACACGGCTTGTGTGTTTAAAAACACCAACAGTAAGTTTGTTGGCATAAATAAATAATAATTAGCCTTTTAATTACTTTAATCATAAAAAATGAAAAACCAGATGAGTTGATATGACAAAGACAATTGAGTGATATGCAAAAACAACTTTGTTTTATAAAGTTCATAAAAAGGTGAGTATTATCTACAGCATTTACTTTACTTTATTGGTTCTTTCACTGATAAATAAAAAAATTTGACATTTGTTTCATATCATTAAAATGTCCCTCTTTAAACCAAAGGTAATAAGTTGTACAGGCTGGAAGGTATTGCTTCATCCATACATTAACCAAGGATTCTACATGATGAGTGTAACAAATATGTCCAATACAATTATTGTCAATAAAGAGCATTTGCTCCAAAAAAAAAATTATAATTTGTATGAAATATTTGGAACCATCTAGCTTCTTAACGAATGGATATAAATAGTTTATTATTTCACTAAGTGTCATGCAAACATTGTGTGAATAATGTTGAATTGCATTAATACCTTAATTTGAATGAATTTAGTTACAATTTAATGTTTAAATGTCATGCATAGTATAATTTAGTAACATCATGTTAACATTTAATTGTGACTGTCATCATTCAAATTGAAATAAAAAGATGTTACAGCATTGTTCATACAATATCTGTGTAGCTGTTAGTGAAATAATAAACCATTTATATCTATTATTTAAGAAGCACAATGGCTCCAAATATTCAAAATATTTGACACAAATTATTTTTGGGGGGAGAGGAATCGGTTCTTTATTAACAATAATTGTATAGGACATATTTGTTACACTCATCAGGTAGAATCCCTGGTTAATGTGTGGTTGAAGCAGTACCTTCCACCTAGTATCACATAGAGTCTAGCCAATCTGAACCCTGTTAATACAAAAGTCTGCCTAATCCAAACAGGGCCAGGAAAAAAATATCTACCAAATTTGTCTTGAATTTTAAAACAGAAAAAAATAAAGATTAAACTAGTTTTTCCAAGTAAAACCATAAATTTATTAGCACCCGAAAAACATGAAATAAATGCTGCAGGAGTAAACAGTGAATCTGTCAGTTATCTTATATACAAAAACTAAAAAACAGAAGGCCTAGACCTACTAACAATGTGCATAACAAAGTTTGAATGCAATTGTACGTTAACAAGAAAACAAAACAGAAAAACAAATCAACACTTAAGAAGTGAAGTCCATGATCTTCTCAGAATGTAGTTGTAAAATAAATTACAGCATACTGCACTTATTTTCCACTTTCAATTATTTTAATACTTAGCACGTAAATGCTTAAAGTCAATATGTTGCCGCATTTGATGAAAATCCTCCTAGTCCAAATTTGTGCTATCCGAACAGGGCTCAGTCCCAATTAGTTTGGATTAGTGGGATTGTCCTCCCTCTACTATATCTGTCAGATCTTCAGATTTATTTGGCCTTTACCACTAGTCAGTTTAAATGAATGACATAATTATTAATTCAGTGAGTCCCTTGTCTCAAAGGGGAAGTGCAGAAGTGAACCTCAGACTGCATACGTTTCTATGTAAACAAGTTGATGTACTGTGGCGGTGCAGGACTGTTTTTCACTAGGACATTTTTGGCTTTCTTTGCATGCAAAATGGAAGTGACCACCAATCACAAAATTTGCATGGTTGAATGTTACTTCCAAACTGGAAGGATACAAGGGAGTGTCTGTCGTTATGATAGTGGCCATTGTGTGAATGATTTTCTCCATTTTTGTCCAGAATTTCATCAAGTCCCAAGACAAACTGATAAAAAGGATTAAAAGATTAGATACACCTAAGATTACTAATCTGATTTTCAATTTTCATGTATTCTGATAATGCTCCAACTATTTTGTACTTTTCATTACAATACCATTATTTAGGTTTTATGTGCCATTATTTTAATTTATTCTGGTTTTTATTTACTGCTGTAAAGAGTGTGAACAAGCTTTTTCGTGGAAAAATTGAGAAATTAAAGCTGAGAAGCAGTAGTTACAAAAACCTTCTAAATATTTGAGTTACCTATCAGCATATATGCTAAGATTGCAAGTTTCGAGATGCATCCAAAAGAAATTCCAAATGTAAATACTGGAAACGCATAATACAAGTCCCATTTTATTAAGGTAACTTCAAAACTGGTGGCATTCACCCCTTCCACTCATCTTTCACTAGCCCTCTGCCAGAGGCATGATGATAAACTCACTTCAAAGTACTGACTTCATGAGCAGATGATTCACCGGTGGGAAAGGCAGAATAAATTGAAGACACCTGATGTGTGTGTGTGCGCACATATATAGTGTGTATATACACACACAATGGATTTACATTAATTTCAGTTTAGTACATCTATCTCAGTATGTTTTTCATCTTAAAGAAAGGTCGCTATTATGGGTTTAACTTTGTAGTATTATAACTCTTCACAAAAGGGCAGTTTTCAAGTTTAAATTAAATGGCTATTTCACTGTTGCTCTTGGAAGAGTGCTGTGGCAGTGACTGGCTCTATTGTTGTTCCCGCATAGTGATTTGTGAAAATGGAACAAATTGAGATTAGAGCAGTGATTAAGTACTTGGTACAGAAAGGTATGAAAGCAAAGGACATTCATGCTGATTTCCAGAATACACTGGGGGACTCTGCTCCTTCATATTCAACTGTTGCCAAGTGGACAAACTAATTTAAATTTGGTCCAGAGAGCTTAATGATGATCACACAGTGGTTGGCCAAGATGTGTCACTGCCCCAGAAATCATTGCAAAAGTGTACAAAGTGGTCATGGAGGATCATAAATTGAAAATGTAAGAAATTGCTCAAGCTTTCCAGATGTCAACTTAAAGAGTATATCACATTTTAGCCGAAGAACTAGATATGAAAAAATTATCTGCAAGATGGGTGCCACAGCTCTTGATGCTGGATCAAAAAGGCATGAAAATGAAAATATTGGAGCAATACTTGGTCCATTTTAGGAGAAACGAGCAAAATTTTTTGCACTAGTTTGTGACCACAGATGAAACTTGGATCAACTACTGTACCCCAGAGACAAAACAACAGTCAAGACAGCAGAAACATGCTGATCTCTGCCACCAAAGAAAGTAAAGACAAATCTTTCAGCAGGAAAGATCATGTCATCAGTGTTGTGGGACATGTAGGGGATTCTGTTTGGAGATAATCTTCCCAGGGCAAAAGGTATTGGAGAATGTTATTCTAACCTAGACCAATTACAACAAAAGATATGCGAAAAAAGGCCAGGTTTAGCAAGGAAGAAAGTGATCTTCCATCAAGACAATGCCGTCGCCATGGCAAAATTACACAAAATAAGGTATGAACTGTTGTCACACCCGCCTTATTTGCCTGATATGCTTCTACCAGACTTCCATCCCTTCCTGAAGCTGAAAAATGTCCTTGATGGACAAAGATTCACTTCAAATGAAGAATTGATAGCTGGTGCTCACAATTATTTTGCAGGTCTGGAGGAATCTCATTTTCAAATTGGGATCAAAGCATTGGAGCACCACTGGACCAAGTGCACTAATCTACAAGGAGATTGATTACATTAAAGAATAAAAAAAGTTTCAGTGAACCAAGTACTTATTTTCTATTCCATTCCAAAAACTTTTCTAACCATCCTGATACATACAAATGTAAAAGATACTGTATTTCATTTGTATCATTTGCATGATGGCATAAAGGCACCTGATACACATTTATATGTGGTTAGATGCACACAAAATGTCTACAAGGGGAGTGAAAACATGTGCATCCTTCAATTCCTTCCAAAAAAATTTACTGGGAAACAAAACAAATTTAAGGCAATAATTGTGGAGTTATACATCATCATTCTTATAATTCTCAGCACTGTGGTAACAAGGAATATTCTCTTATTTTCTCTCCCATTTAGCTATACTCAGTTGTGGAAGAACCAAAATTGAGCCATTAGTAAATTATGTACTTTTGACATATGGCAAAGAGGCCCACATTTAAACAGGGGTAGCTCTGGGGTAGTGCCTCTATATAATGGCACTGCCTTAAAAAGGGAAGATATATACATATTTTAAATTTTTTGTGTATTCCAAATGCAGTCATGCTGGCTATTCAAGGCACAATGAAATGTCTTGCCTAACAACAAAAAACCACAGTAGCTGAAGAAAGTGACTATAAGCTGTAAAATAGAATTTGAGTCCATTAATAACACTAAACAACAGTCACTTTTTAAAATTTCCCAGAACATGTTTCAGAGGCTAGCTTTCCTCCATTATCAACTGGACAACCAGACATTGACTAGTGATAATGTCCAGTTGATGATGGAGGAAGGCTAGCAGCCTCTGAAATATTTTCCGGAAAATTTTAAAAGGTGAGTGTTGTTTAATCTTATTAATCTACTCAAGTCCTATTTTAATGTGATTCCAACAACAGTGTCCTCAACTTCCAGTATTTAGTATTATAAGATGTAAGTTTGCAGCACTATTATTTTACTATTCTATGGATCTGAGTCACTTCACTTTTGGCATGGATGGACAGCATTGTGAACGCTCACTCGAGCACTATCGATAAGTGGAGGGGCAAGTGGATAGGCCAAATCCATGCCAGTTAGTACCTCTCATGGCTATCATTGGTAGCACATGCCAATCAGAAGTACCACCTTATACATATACCTAAGAATATATGCTACATTGATAAGTGAGAAGTAAGACACTTATCATTTACTTTGCACTGAAAAGGTTAGCAGAAAATTAAGTTTTGTTATATTACATCCATCATTCATTTCCCATTGTTCAAATTTAAAATTAAATTAATCATTGTTCTCTAATAATATTACTTACACTGCCAGCAGTACAGCAAACAATTGAAAGAGAAGTTTGCTTCTGCTAAGGAAACTAAAAACTGTTGACTATATGAGTACCTCAATGTGATATATTCTTTATTTAACTAATAAAAATAAAAGTTTTTTACTACATCATCATTAGAAGACATGGTGAAACTGAAATATGCTGAAATATATGGGAAGACCTGCCTCTGTTCTGTACATAAACATAGAACAAAAAAGTGATGATTGTTTCTGTAGGAATTAAATAGGAAATTACATGAAAAATAAATGGTTCTGTGGATGTGAAGTAAAAAGTGCTTTATTCTGCTTTCCATGCATTTTCTTTGATAGTCAAAAAAAGGTGTGATGGATTTAGTTCATGTGTGTAGAAACATTAAAGTGCCTATGCAAGTAATTGAAGTTGAAATCTTGTTCAATAGTCTATTTGTAAATTTTACAGCAGCTCAATATTTGCTTGAGAAGAAAGTCAGAAGTTCAATGGATGTGATTAGTTACATGTTGTCATTGTAGGTGGTACTACTGCAGTCGCCCCCCCCCCCCTCCTGTGGCACAACAGCCAATCTGGGCCAAGACCTACTGCCCGACTGCTGCATCCCCATCTCTGCCAACTACAGGCATCATAAGTGGGGTGCAGTACTGGAGGTGGGACATGGTCAGCACCGTCCCTCCCAGCCTTCTCGACCAGTTAGTGCAGTCAATGTGAAGTGAAAAAAATCACTACTAGTGGCATGGTGTATACTAGGTGTCCCAAAAAATGCACAGACAATGCTAAGTATGTTGTGTGGGATGGCAAAGTGATGTTTTCAGGAAGGAACTCCTGTCTGGAAATGCACAGTTTGGGCACTGGAGAGCATCAAGGTTTGAGAAGGAACAGTTGTAACAATTTGTCAAGATTCATTTTGGTATCTTAATACGGAAGTTATAGAAGCCCTTAGGCATCTGTGTACTGTGAATGCATGACCTGAACCTAATAACACTCCTGTGATGCACTACATTCCTCCACAGAGTCCTTGGTGTGCATCCTACTGCGTCACTTCTGTAGTTTCCAATACAATAACATTTTAATGGCACTGTGACATGTACATCAATAGTTGACACTATTGCTCCAGCACACATTGATGTAAATATGTGGAATCACCTCAATATTGCATAGCCAAATCAATGGATTGGGAGAGGTGGACCAGTTCTATTGCCAGCATGGTCACCAGATCTGACACCTTGAGACTATTTTCTGTGGAGTTGTATGAAGAGCATGGTGTGTGGAACTCTTGTAATGTCAATGGAGGATCTTATTGCTTGAGTCCGTGAAGATGTTGCAAATCTTTAAGACAACCACACATTGGGTCATGTGCATGAGGCTCAGTAGCACCAATAAAGGCTCTGCAATGACATAGGAGGTACACAATTCAAAGCCTGTTTGACACCTCAATGTTCTAGTCATGTTAGATTTATTGACGAAATGGGAATGCACAGCCATTTCACAGTTCAACTCTCCAGCATCCAACCTGTACATTTCCAGGTGGGTTCTTCTTGAAAACTGATCAATTTGCCATCCTGCACAACATACTAAGCATTGTCGGTGTATTGTAAAACACCCTATATATTGCATCACTAACTAATCAACATGTCAACCAGGGCACTGATGACCATGTAGTTGAGTGCCTGTATCTCTTCCTCAACATGTCAACCAATTATTTCATTCAATGTCAGCTTTCTCGGTTGTTAAAGGATGATAATTAAAAATCTTAAAATATGAATTGGCAAAGAGATACACAAAAAAGAGTAGCTGTGGAAATGTGTCAAATAACAGTGCAATAGGTATGAGAGAAAGCCCAGAAAAGTGTAATTAAAAGTATAGAGGCTTCATGGCCATCCTCTTCATCTTCATTACATATAAAAAGTATGTCATGAAGTTAAATGATTTCCAGAAAGACATAATCCTTGTGCAGTACAGGATTTTAAGATTTGGTAAATACCCTACACTTAAAAAATTTTAAACTGATTTTAAAAGACAAAATAGACTATACAGGGGATATTACTTCTTTATACATTTTAAGGAAACTTGGTTTTATATATTGAAAATGCAAAAACAGGCTTAAGTTTTCAATGGAGAGATAATATATTATTGTGGTGAGGGGTTCATTTTTAAGAACAATACCTACATGACATAAAGAGCACTACCCTCAGTCCTGTAATTTACATTGATGAAAGTTGGATAAATTAAAACCATTTAAAAGTTTTACCTGGCAGGGTTCTTAAATAAATGGTGGTCTAAAGATCCCTTTGGGTAAAGAATCACACAATAATTTGCCATGCCAGACCAGCCAAATATAATTTCATAGAAAAAGCAGATTCAATGTTTAATTTAAAAAGTGGTGGTGATTATGATCAATAAATGTAAGTACTGTGCTGCTTAGGAAATGATTTAGTGATCTCTTTGGGAGATTGGAAGAAGGATGTGCTTAGCAAATTTTTAAACTGTAGGCTATGAATTCAGCACGTTAAAGTAGGTATCTGTTCCAGATCTATCTGCAGGCTTTTGAATTTTTGCAGTATTTTCCATAACATCCTGTATGTTGGAATGAACAGTAATAAATGTGAAACCTTTTGTGCCAAATTGTTAAAACAAATTAATATTTTTCAAGATTAATTGCAAATGTTACTGATAAATTATGTGTGAGTATGCTATACATAAGGAAGCATTAGAAAAAAACCAAGAAGTCAATGGCCAACATAACTAAATGTAAAGCTGATTGCCTATAAAAATAACAAAGGAACATTGTTACATTGATATTATAAATCATGCTGAGATTTTTTTAGTGAAAATAGATCGAAAATAAAGAGACCAGTGTTTCAGCTTTCTGTCCCATAGGCCTAAGTTTGACAAGAAAAAATTATCTACAAATTTGAATGATTCAGTAATAGCATTTAATTCCTTGGAATATATCAATGTTTAAAAAATATCAAACAAGAGAACTTATAGAAGTCTGCAATTTTTATGTTTTCAGCTTTTTTTCTTGGAGGCAGCTCTCACTGGAAAAGAAACAAAAAGAAATGAAATTTAACTGTGGTCAATTTTCTCTTCACTACATACAATCTTGGTTGTAAGTTATCTTTAGTGCATTCTTGTATGCAGCTTCTTATAGCCTTGGTGCATGGCAGAGTTATCCTGCCCCAGACTTCTGATTATTGAGTGGAAGACAGATCTAAGTCAGGCATTACAACTAAAAATGTTATACCTTTTTCCCTAGCCAAAAAGGACTCTATGGGATAGAAAGCCAAGACATAGTATTTTTTTATTTTGATGTATTTATTTTCACTATAAGAACTGTAGCTCAATCTGTAATATCAATGTGACAATGACCCCTTATATGATTAATGAATTACACAGGCAACCTGATGTCAAGTAGTTACCGAGGTATTAGTAATAAATAAACTACTTAATTCTGCACCTAGAACTTTTTAAACAAAAATGAATAAAATAAAATCTTAGTTTAGTAATCAGTGCACTAACTTGAAACCCCATTAATACGGAGTTTGATAACCCTCTGGATGGGCAAATTCTTTTTAATAAGATTATTTCATGTAGTCTGGACAGTATGATTGGGACAGGGAATGCAAGCATATTTCAATGCATATAAGGAAGATAACCAATATAGATAATCAGAGAAAATGAGCAAATAACAGTTTCTGAAGTCCATCCTACGCTATATTATTTTAATGTTAAAAGAGGCTAACAGAAGAAGAAGAAAAATAATAAAGTGTTCTAGTAGACTGAGATGAGAAGAAAAATTATATATAAGAAATAAGTAAATTAAAAAAGGCAAGATATAAAATATTTCTATTTGGAGAAATTCATTAACATATGTACCATAGAATTGAAAAAGTACTTATGTTCATATACAGTGGTGCTTGGACATCTTACATTTTGCCATTGATCTGTAATATATATGCATAAATACGCTTTTGTGTTGTTTTCACCTTTTCTGTCTCATTAAAGCTTAAAAAGTTTATAGGCAGTACTATGTTAACATGATGCTTTGCAATGCCTGTTAGTGGTGCCGGAATAATTCGGTGAAGAGCTCTAAATATAAGACAAGTTAACAAACAGTATACTATTTTACATAGTGATCCCTTTCATCTCTACCCTAAAAGTAGAAAGTGAAAACAAGTAGGAAAAACTGCTTTACCTAAGGACATATTTCCCAATTTCTGCACAAGTGTAAGGAGAAGTACATAATTTTAAATATTTTCAGGCAGTATAACTTATAGTTCTGTTTTTATATTTCTTCTTCATTTGTTCTTTCTCTGCAAGGAAAACAATTTTGTATTATACTTATATGTGAGGATATATATGCTGCAAATAATGTATGAAAATCATGTATCCATTTTAATGTGTAATTAATAATGAGGTATTCAGTTAACAACACTATTTCCTGCAATGTTTCTACTCAATTATTCCCTTTTTTTCTACTCTGTTCTCTTTTTATTTAAGTCTGACATTTTAACTTATGTTGGATAAGGAAATCTATAAAAGTATTCACTTCAACCATAGATAACTTAAAACTAAAAATTTCTCTGCTTCAATTTGATGTCCCAGAAGATCAGCATGATTAATTTTGCTGGAGGGTTTTAAAGAACTGAATCATTTGAAAACATTTATCATCAAATGGGTTTGAAAAACACAAAGTTTCAACCTTAAAATGAAAATATAGAAGCAATTGGTTTGTGGTCTATTTGCATATATTTTATATTTACTTATATTTTGAGATATTGATGAAGATCTTATCTACAGGAATCTCTTTTCATTTTGGGATCATATTAAATTAAGAAATTTGGGCAATATTTCCGCACAATATGGCTATGTAAATGCTACTGCATTACATATTACACTGTACAGAAATTGAAGCATTTTGAATAACAGAATTTATGTGCTTCCAAATAAAATTATGCACTTTCCTTAACGGTTGAATAACAATTGATTTTAAAGTTATTGCAGAAATTTATTTTAAACATTTTATTTTACTGCATATATAAAGCTTATTTACAAAGCAGTATAATTTTTGTAGTATAAAAGAATCAAAGAACAACGAATCAAGAAATTATTCTGTCCCTAGATAGAGCATCTTCCTCTACAATAATTTTAAACATAACCACAACTGGATATCACAGACAATATACAGTAGTATAGGAATATCATATCATATAATACAGTAATCATAATAATAATGATAATAACCAGCAATAACAGTGATAATGAGAAAGCTTAATAATAGATTAATAGCAACACCTCTGCTTGAAAGTAAGTATGTATGTGTGTGTTTGTATATGTGTGTATGTATAAACTATGTACAAATTGCTGAGGATGGCCTTAATACAATCACTGGATGACTAATTACTGTAGAATTTGGTGTATGAACTGTTCAAATATAATATTGTCATAGATGGAAAAATATGTTAAAATTCGGCGTTTAATCTGAGTGAAAGGTAGGGAAGTTTTCATACAGCCATCTTTTAAAAAGGTGAGTCTTTTCATAACTACATTTTCAAGAAGATTATCCCTTTTAATAAACAGTTCTGACACCAACTGATCAAAACCAGAACAGTAATATTTAATGTAGATACAAGTACACCCTCTGACATTTATCATGGATATCAGTAATTAGGTATAAGACATTTATATAAGGCATATAAAATTCTAAGATTCAAATATCAATTGACTTTATCTTGAAATGATACATGTTATTTGTGAAAATATACACAGAGGATGCAAACTGCCCCTTAATCACAATATAAATGATGTAAAATTAAGATTTCAAATAACAGTTACAGCTGCAAATTTGCTGAACAACACAGAAAGGAGCTGCTGAGTGAAATACCCAGAATACATGAAGATGAGCAATGAACTTTAGGTATTAAGTACAAGAAAAATGGGATGTATGCCTAGTTTATATTAGAATGGTTGCATATGCAAAAATATACTAATATAATACATTATGCTCAAACACTGAGAAATGTGATTATTTAAAAGTATTTGACAAAAAATGAGATAGATGCTAAAGAGAGACATTAACTCCAAAATAAATTTTGAGCACATAGATAGTTAAAAATTGAACATACTGCTACAGAAAAGTCCAGGATGAAACAAATGAACATTTTTAGATTAAGAGAAGCTGCCAATGGTAGCACAGTTTAGTGTTTTAAAACATAAGTAACTGGAGGACTTCTGTAGAATATTTAGATTTTGAAGCGGCCACATATTTACAGTTAATTCATAAATTAGATACCTACTTGCTTTATCTTGGTTTATAATGGTTTCTTTTTTAACAAACAAATCTGCAGATTAAATGGTGTTTTATTTTTAAATAGAACTTTGAAACAAGCAATATACCAAGATTTGATTGTTCCAGCAGAAGAAAACTTCTCTCGTATAACAACCTTTCCCAACAAACTTATATTCATCATTTATTGTAAACAGACCATTTTATTGACAGTGGATATTATAGCAGCATTGTTAAGGAACTGTTGTTAAACATACTCTCTTTCACCTCTGTACCAATTGATATTTTGCTGTGTAGAAAAAAACATTTAGGATAACACCTTTATAAATAAAAACCCTTCACATAAAAGCAAGTATTTAAGATAGAATATTTATGGAAAACTATATGCAGCTAAGTATGTGAACATCACAGCTCTAAATAAGCTTGAAGATAAATGCATACATTCATAATATAAGGTGCATTCAAAAAGAAATGAGCTGGAGACATAATTACAAATACCAGTACCTGTATGCTAGAAGTATTGGTCTTGGCTGTTGAGACACTTGTCCCACTATGACACAAGACGGTGAATGGCTGTCTCATTAAAGTCCCAGGGCTGCAATGTGAGCCAGTTCCGCATGTACAACTGGACGTCATCATCCGAGGTGAACCGTTTGCCCCTCAGAGCCATTTTAAGGGGACCAAAAATGGTGTAATCAGAGGGAGAAAGATCTGGACTGTATGGAGGGTGGCCAAGAACCTCCCATTTGAATTTCTGCAGGAGTGCCACGACTGTGTTGGCCATATGAGGCTTTGCATTGTCGTGGAGCAGAATAACCCCACGGGTGAGATTGCCTGGTTGTTTTGATTTGATCACTTGGCGAAGGCTGGTCAAGGATTGCAAGTAACGCTGGGCATTCACTGTTGTCCCGTGATGCAGGAAGTGTATTAGAAGGGGGCCATCTTGGTCAAAGAAGAATGTCAGCATAACCTTTCCTGCACTTGTGTGGATGGCCTTGGCTTTTTATGGTGGTGGTGATCCTGGATGCTTCCACTGGAGACTTTGTCGTTTTGATTCTGGTTCAAAGTGATGACACCATGACTCATCTCCAGCCACCACTCATGCCAGGAACTCATTCCCTTCCCTAGCATAGCACTGCAGATGACCAAAACAGTGGGCCATTCAGCATGCTTCCTGGTGCAGTTGAAGACTGTGGGGCACCCATTGGGCACACACTTTGCGCTAGATCAGTTGTTCCTTCAAGATGGTTGGATGATTGATGCATTCTGCTGCTAGCTTTGTATAGTCACGTGACGTGCACGCATGCCCTCTAGCAACAGGCTGTGAACTTCCACGCTCTGGTCAGAACAACACTTCGTTACACACGCCATGATATTACCATCCTGTCACCGGTTTACGCATACCAGACTCTTGCTCGTTTCTTTTTGAATGCCCCTTATACAACAAATTTTAGTCTCCTGTACAAAAACAGAAACCATTGAAAAGAAATGATTATATTTTGGAAGAGGAAGAAACAATCTGTAGATCTGTTGGCCATAAAATAAATTGTGGCAAATACCAAAGGTTATTAAACTTAAAATCTTTCTAATTTGCACCTCTTGTTTGTTCTTAGACTTTTATACTTTCATATTAACATATATTTTTGTTTTAATCAAATATTCTGTTGCCTATAATATCTCATTGTCATCCAAAATACTCAGGAAATTCATATTTAGAAGCAAGTTGATTATCTTTCTACTTTTTAATTAGTTTGAGCACTGTCTAAGTTAATAATGTAGTGAATCCATTCCAGTTGCTTCTATTCAGCTGTCTTTTCATATACTATATGCATTAAAGAAAAAGAAAGATAATGGTGGAGCAATTTGATTAAATGTATATTAGAAATACAAGCTATAAGTGCAAAATGGATTTCCTGTACGTAATGTGTGGTAGTTTCTTGGGCTCTTGGCTCTCCAGTCTTCATTATCTTTTACTTAATCACATAAGCAGACCTGTCAACACTGAAACTTGGAGTACATTTGGATTATATGAAAATTTGCAATGAAGTTTTATCTTCTCCTTGTTGATAGGCATAATATCCTCCAAAAATATTACCTAAGTAATATCTATTGTTTCCAATACTTCCCATGTGGTTTGTTATGACCTTTGGGATTGCCTTGCCCCATTAAGCAATGACTAAACCCATTTATTAGCTGAGGCACCCAGTGAGCGATGCCTGCACCTCTGATGGTGATACAATGAGAGGACCTACAGCTTTGCCTTGGACTCTAAACCACATTACACTTGGGGATAGTTCATATGACATTAAGTAATAGTAGCTGATTAGCCCTATCAAGTGGAGTGATATTAATTTATTTTCTATTAGTGATAAGTAAAAATCAATTTCATCAACTTATGTTTGATAATATGTATAAGCAGCATGTTTGTTATATTCCAAAAGGTATGGTTGAGTGAAATAAGAATCTTCATTCTTAATATGTAGGACTTGGTACAGTGAAGCACATAACATAATTTTGAGTCAAACTAATGCTCCATGCTGCATTTATTACTATGACGAATTTTGTTAAGATGTTCATGTTTGTAAAAATGCTTAATTTACATAAATTTAGGCTAGAATATGCTTCATACAGCAAAAGATTAACCTTTCATACATTTTCCATTGTTTTTATAAAACTATCTCAGGGCAGCAAACCACATCTAAAATGAGAGCACGGGACTTGGGGACCAAGTCACACTTCTTCATTTCTTTAAAATTTATTTATTTGTATGCCAGAACTAAAATGCATGTATGAAGTAAATATCCTTACTGTGTTTGTTGTACTACTTTTTTGCACTTGATTCACTTACTTTGGTTGAGGGTACTGTGGAAATAAATGCCTAATTGACACTCTTTTCCTTCTCTTTTTTGCTCTTTCTCACAAAGCCTGTATCTATAGTACTTACTGTTAACCTGAATAAGTGTGTCAAATGATAGTCTATCTCTGAGGTGCATAATTTTCTACCAATTTTTATAATTATGAAGGCCTTAAGATTGAATGTAAAAATCAAATTAGTATAGAGATACTTTTTATACAAAAATAACTTTGTCCCTAACTTTTATGGCATTTTCTAAATGTATTAGTTGTCAAATTTTAAAGCAGAGAATAAAAGTTCCAAAGTGCTAAGCGTTTAAATAATAAATGTACTATATTGTCCACTGCGTAGACCAGTGACCACATAACTTAGCATCACTGTTGGTTTGAAAGCACTATTCAAAAATATTACGAACCTTTGTACTTGCATCATTCATCTTCACATTTCACAAAAGATGAATGCTAGTTTAAAGACTGCATATTTGATGAACTCTATGGGTATAAGAAATCAAATAAATTATTCTTTAGCATTAGGCACCCAGTGCATCAGTATATTTTCTGGGCCATCCTAGCAGCACATTGTGGACTGCACCAATCAGATATCTTTATCCCGCATTCTTTTATTGCAGTAATATCTTCATTTGTAACATATGTTTTACTCAGCCCTTTATTTCAATGAACAATGTGGCTGTTGGTAATGGTAACATACAATAGCTCAGTTGTCAATAAGCTGACTGGAGATTAGAATTCAGAAACTGGCAAAAGTTTAATTTAAACATATTAAGATGTTAACTATCTCCTTTCTGCTGATTACTAAGTGAGCTACCGCGCTTCTGTGTCAAAATAAAATGGAGAGTTATTATATTTAATTTCTAGCACAGCAATGTACAAAACTAGAAGATTCAAGGGCACAGTCCACACTAGCAGAGATGGAACAAGTTCTGCATGGGATAAATTTGAATGATTTTTAAATTCTGCTTCTGAGCAAGCAATTATCTTACCTGGCAAGTACTCCTGCTGCTATTTGAACCAGTTACAAACACAACTTCACTGGTTATATTGTTTTAAGACCTAATGTTAAGAGAAGTTACTGGCTTTTAGCAATTAACATGTTCAAAAATATTTTCACATTTTGTCTTAAACCTTGAAGTTAAGGCAGCTTACTAATTTAAATTTAGAATTACTCAATTGTTAAATTATTCTTCACTTTCAATGCCTTCTCTAGTAATGTCACTATTTTAACATTATTTGGGTGTTTTTGACCACAAAATGGTGTACCCTGAATCTCAGTTACTACATACTACAAAGTATTGCTGCTTACAATTTTCAGATGTAAACTAATAAACATGCAACATTGCTTGTTGTGCTCCTAAGTAAGTGTATGATATTAGTAATAATAATAATAATGATGATAATGATACCTAATGATAATAGTAATAATAATCATCTTTCTGATTTTATATTTAAAAAAAATTAAAACATCTGCAGTTAAAAAATATTATTTGAAGCTTCTATTTCAATTAATTAAATGCTACACTATTTAAATTTTTGATAAAGGTAATATGTTTAACAACCTAAAATATACAGAATGGTCCAGTTAAGCTGTGCTTTATGATCTGCAAAATGTCCCACAAGACACACAACGAAGTTGTTTACTGAATGGCAAGAGCTGCAACTGTTTGACAATGTTGGTATTTTCCAACTTCATTTAGGTACCACAAATGCATGCAGAAGGGAATGGTATAAACATAAACAAAAAAATGCTTTCTAAAGCGTGTCTCACCCTTAGAAGACAGTACAAGTTAAATGGGGTGCAAACTTGCAACATGTACTATATGTGTCCATTCCTTCATTCTTGAACCACAAATCATGTAGGAACTGACTATGAGTGGCCCTTGAGTAATTTGGTAGGGTATCATCACCATGATGATACTGTGACAAAATTATATTCAATGTGGGTGATATATTTTCAAACACTAAAGAATGAACAATTCGCTGGACTCTGCTTTGCACTATTCCATCATATTGCGTTAACCTAGCATTTTGTGTTGTCCTGCCCTTTTTGCTTTCTTTTTCGTGGTGATCTGAGAGGTCCTTTCATTAGTTCCTTTTAATCCTATACACTACTGCTTCTGAATACCCGATAGCCTTAGCTGTTTCTTTTACTGCCTTATTAATACTCATTTGACTTGAAAAAAATAACCTAACAGATTCATAATTATTTGGTGTTCCTTACTTCTTAATTTACCAATATATCTCTCTTCCTAGCTTTTCCCTCCACAACTACAAATATTTACGGAAAATGTTAAATAAATAACATAATAATACTTCACAGGCTCCATATGGTATATATACTCACACACTTCTTTACGGACTGATGCCAACTTTTACTGCTGCCTTGTGTCTAATGCTTGACGCCTTTTATTTGAATTGGTCGGCAGACTTTTTTCCAGGGGGGGGGGGGGGCCACATGTTGGAAATTTGCAATCATATATTATTAATTCATTATTTTATTGTCAAAATTTATATTTGTTGCATATAACCGTATTGATTTATGCTAAATAACAATTGCTCTTAATTAAAATAATAGTTTAATAGTCAGTAATTGATTGCACATTAAGTTCACCAACTTCCAAGGGGGGGCCGCGGCCCCTCCTTGCCCCCCGTTCACGACGCCCATGCTTTTGTTTGCCTTTACATGATAAAAGAAAGAGGTTACAAGCTTCTGGTTTATTTTAAAAACTGTCTCTAACCCTCCTAAACATTTGCTCTTGCTTGGTCCCTGATGTAAACTCAATAATAAAAATGTTTCCCACTGCGTAACTTTTGCAGTGCACAGATACAAAATTTTCCAAAAACATTTAATTGAAAAAATTGTAATACTTAACAGAGTAAACATAGAGAATTTAAAGTACGCAGGTAGCAGCACCATAGTTTACTCTAGCTAAGAAAAAAATATAAATGTAGTCTAGCAGTTAGTTTATTAGTACATGATGAGTATAGAAACAGCAAATATCAGAGTTTTACTGAAAAAAAACAAAAAACATTTTCTGTAGAAATTTGGGCCTATAGAAGTGTATAATGGCCCTAAAAAGGATATAACCTATTAGAGAAAACAATTCTGCATAGAATAATGTGTTCAAACTTGAAATTTATAACAACTGAATATGTACACCATGCTATTAGGAACCTGGCAACAGCACAAGAGTAGAAAAGGACGAAGCTAACAGCAACTCGTATGCGCTAAATAGAGACAGATATACCCCATACTGTCATCTAAGGGTGAGACAACCTATAGAAATTAACTTAGGCATTATTCAAAAAATAAAAAAATAAAACTGACAGAATAAATAAGCTTATTCAGAGCAGCTACACATAAAGGAGAAGGTCAGTGGTTCAAATCCTGACTGTGCCATTGCATTTTTCAGTTCCAATTCTACCTCTCAAACATTGCCCACACATGGCTTGTGTGTTTAAGAACACCAGCATAAGTTTGTTTACATAAATAAATAATAATTGTCCAGTGATCAGGTGAATCACCTGCCCCTACTTTTTTTTTTTTTTTTTCAAATTTATACAATTCATTAAGAAGTGGGTGTGCCTTGAGTCTATCTATAGTCCACACATGGGCATACACAGAAGGAAGCTTAACATGTCAGTGAATAAGTGATTTAAGAGGCAAAAGGTATTTGTGATATAAATCCATTCCAAAAACATAGTACTCTTACACTGAGACTTCCACTAGATTTCTACACAATTTATGAACTTCTTTTAGAGTGTACATTCTACACATACTCTCCCAAAACTGATGAACGAGAACCTATCATAATAGATTCACCATTAAAATTAGTTAAGACAAAATGGTAGATCTGTACCAAGGGATAGTGATAGGTTATGGCCAATTAGAGACATGTCTACATTTATAATGTAGTTGTACAGTCACATTAACAAATGTTAAATAGTTTAATAATTAAATATCAGCATAAATCACAGCACTTACTAGTTTGTATAGCAAGCGTAATAGCTTGAGACATATTTATTAATGAAGATAAAACACCAATAGAATTTTAAATTTGCACAAATGGGTCTTAACACAGTAGTAAAGTTACAAATTGAAGGATGGTTCTTGCATACCTCAGAGAGCATTGGAGTTTAAAAGACTAGTCCTTACAAAGTTGTAGTGGTTGAACACATGTTTGGATGTATGGTAATGGATCAAAGCCTTTTTACCCCCCATTTCACTTCTTTTAACCAATAATATGATATTACAAAAGAAATTATAAACAAATTACATTAAGCAGATGAAAATGCAGTTTGAACTCTTCTTCATTAATTAAGAATATTTTGAACTCGCTTTATTCTTACATGTGACTGTAAATACAACAAAACATAAATAATGTACTGCAATGTAATATAATAATTTTTTTGTACTATGTATTGCTTTTTTAATTTCTGTTTAGGGCATTCAATGTGTTGATTACTGATTTTAAGAAAACAAAAATAAAGGTTTCCATTAGGCCCACCCAACCACAAGCCTAAGCCTCTACTGAGCTCTTTCACCCGAAACGTTTAGGTATCAAGCTACTTGCTAGTCAACTTAAAAAAATTATAATGAAAACTGAGTCGGATTGAAACACAAAACATTACTTACATATAAAATTGTTTTAGCTCTTTGCAGCTTATTATGTTCATGGAACTTTTTGTCATGGGTATCAGAATAGGCCCAGGAACGATTAACTATATTTGACATAATACAGTTACAAAACAAATTCTGATTTGACAAATGGAATTATGTTTTCAAGTAAGGCTATAATCTGCAGGTTATGCAGGTAGGAAAAATAGGGTCAGCTGATTCACATGACACTTTGTTCTGTGTTTAACTTGACATGATTGTACTTACAACGAGAAGAAAGCAACACATGTAAATGAGAGAAGATAAACTAGTATGTCAATTTGTGTGCGATAAAACCACAATGTTGAGATTTTATTTCTTTGCATATATCAAGTAACAGAATGCTGAAAGCAAGAAAGCAAAGAAAACAAAATTATAACAACAAAATAAACAATTCATTTGTATTAGTTATCAATGGAGCACTTTTATTAATATGGGCATTCAAACCATTGTCTATATTTGTTAATGGAGCATTGTAAATGAGTCTCACAATTAGAATGAAAACATTGCAGCATTTTTTATGCCACACAGATGGCCTGTGGTACTGCAGAAGGCTTTGACATCATTGCAATGTGTTGCTTCCAGCATGAAATACTCCTATTTCTTTATGATGTGAAAACCTTATTTTTACTTTGTTTCCTTTTCCTTTGTCTGCAGTAAACATAATTTAAACACAGCATGGTTTATCTGGGCCACCCACATAAAGCAAGTCACAAAACAATGTGTATTCTGAAAATTAATAATTTCAGAATGAAAATATCCTTAGAAGTTATTTAGAGCAATGAAACAAAGATTTAAAAGCTTTTCTTTTCAGTAGCTGTTGATGTCTCAAAAAATATGAATTTTTTAAAGATGTGTGCTAGCTGAGAAGCTTGCGAACTCCCTGATTATATATTTGTTAATAGACATCTTTATTTAAGATGGAACACTACCTATTATATTTCTTTTGCTACCAGTAAACAAACTGTGTTGTTAGTGATTGGAAAACTGGACATGTGGCTTTGTTTTCGCAAGATATTAGGTGGTACACAGTAAACACAAAAATAATATATTTGCATTATTAAGGTATGAAAGTTATAATTTATTTAATAAATAATAGAAGCTTAGGAAAAAGAAAGCATAATATACCTGACATTTTACAAATTACTTTTATCATAAAAGTTCTGTATTTTATTTATAAAATCTGCAACTATACTTAACATAATGTTTTTCTAAAATAGGAATATTTATTTATTTGAAAATCATCCAGTTTTATATAGCAGATCCATGCAGAACTTGCTTTTTCTAGAGAAAGGCATTTCAAGAGATTGTCAACATTTTGAAACAGTTTCTAAAAACGTGACTACACTCCCCAACTAGTTGGGCCTTGCAAAGGGGCACCAACACATAGGCCTAGCTAAGGCAATGGATGGAGAGAACAGAGATAGGGAAGAAATCTATGCAGACGTCTACGGTCTTCTAGAGCACCAAACTTATTGCTTGCAGGATGCTCACTCAGTACTAAGCCCTTAGGGGCTCTGCAAAAATGAAATCCAGGCAAATTTTCTTTGTTTATAATTTTATTTTCACCACTCAAATGGTTGTAATTCTTTGGGGATTAAATATACAAAGAGGTAGCATATATTTGCAGACATTTAGTGAAGAAAAGCATTTGAAAAGAAGATTGGAAGAGAAGACAAACATCCTTATGTAGGGTTAAAAAATTATATACCTATTTGTATAATATGAAACAGCAGAAAGTGGTTGAAGTTCCTAATCATTGTAAGAAATTGCTTTTTGATGCATAATGAGGAAAAAAGTAATAAGGAAAGTAAAGGGGAAAAGAAAGCAATACCAATTAGAAGCATAACTACATTATTCTTAAGGGAAAAAATAAACCAGTGGGAAGAAATAAAGTGGTTATGTTACTACTAAAGATACACATTGTGTTTCAAAATATTAGATGTTTATATTTTGGATAACTTTGCACCAATAATGAACTGTTATAGAAAATTATGAAGTAGCTACATTATCCAGCAGGAAAACAAGAGAGAGAGGGAGAGAGAGAAAGAGAGAGAGAAGAAAACAGTGTTCCTGAAAGGAAATAACTCAATTTGGACATGAAGCAAAAATTTCATTCCAAAAGCATATTTTTGAACTTGCATAATGAAAATGCTGAGTGTCTTTTCACCAAAGCTGGTATTCTCAGGAATTTTCATCACTAAGTTGGATTTATTTAAAGCAGATGATATCTAACATAAATTAACAGTGTTGTAAACTAATTATCTAGGAATGAGATTCATTTTGAAGGTTACTTTACATCCAGGAAGACAACAATCCCAAATCTAGTCACTTGACTAATGGAATGAACAACATCTTAAGACTATCTC
Organism: Tenodera sinensis; assembly: GCA_030765045.1. NCBI lineage: Eukaryota > Metazoa > Arthropoda > Insecta > Mantodea > Mantidae > Tenodera > Tenodera sinensis. Next base: position 75,077,691 of record CM060969.1, read on the forward strand.
TTCTTAGCTATACATGCTTTAACATTTCCTACATGTGGCTAGCTTGAAGAAACAACATTATCTAACCCTTCCAATACTCTGTTTTTATTCAGTGTTCTCAAAATTCAATAGGTAGTAGTAAAAACTTGTTCTTTTTAACTGTGTGCAAATTTTTATTTATATCCCAAGAATGCCATTTAACTATGGATTTTCAGTGCCCTGAATGCTTGGGTTAGATTTTAAATCAAACCTTGCAAACAGTTCAAGCTATACAGGCTATAAAAGAAAGAAATGTGCTCATACACACTGCAAGTGCTATTGGTTTACCAGAAATTATACACCTTCAGCTGTTAAATTAATGAGACCATATAAAATGAGAAAAGAAAAAAGAAGAAAGGAATAAATAATTCTGTACAAAATCCAAATGTTTTATGACATTCCTGGGCTCTCCAGATAAATTGTATACATCACGCACTGTTCTTTTCAGGAACTAATTCAACATTAACAACATAAATGTCACTTATTCTTTCTCTAAAATCAACTTATGAAAGCTACTTTAGTTCTATAGATACCAATCACACCAATGTACAATTAATTTCTAAACTTTTATTTGAGACTTTTTATAGCCTATTTAAAGACTGAATGAGCATCCTGTTTCACTCTTGCAGACTTGAAAAACACACAGCACCATGTGGCTTTGATTTGCCAATGTATTCCTCACTAGTACTACAGTTCTATGAACACAACCAATCTAAACATTTGTTTGCCTTCTTCCTCTCAGTCATCCACTTCCCAAGTAGATCTCATTTTCTTCAAACAATTCTTTGGCAGGGTTTACTATACAGTTCATAAAACTCCTGTTTAGACTTATACAAGGTTCTTAAAATGCACTGAAACAGCCCTAAAAGGGTTTTCACAGTATTTCAAACATTTTAAACAAGTTCATGCAGCTCTTCAGGGAGTCATTTCATAGTAGAAGACACCACTTTGACCTGAAGAACAAGCATTAAATTAGAAATAAATCCTTTCTCTTGCAAGTTATTTATATAGGATCTATTTCTAATATATCACCATAGATAATGAGCTAAAGTTACCGCCCAATAGATCCTGGTGTGTGTGGCAGTTGCCTGACAAGAAATGTAACAAAATTCATTGTTTTGACACATCCACACCGTCAGTCATTGCAAGATTTCCGAGATATTTCTGCTTCATCTTCAGATGAAGAAGCAGTCTGTGTGACAATTACTTGTATTGTATCAAGAGGCATTTGCTGTTTAATTTCACTATCATCTTCTACAGGTGATGTAATAAGTGGTACTGATGTAGAGGCTACATCAGTGCTGCATTGAGCTGCAATAGTGGGGGTGTCAGACGATGAAGTGGCTGCATGTTCTATGTCATCTCCCAGTGAGCTGGCTGCAGGGTATGGAGGGGGTACCAAAATGTCTACACACTCAGGGGACACATCTGGAGAAGAAGGAGTCCCTGGTGTGGGTTCTGGCACCCAGAGCTCTGAAAGATTAAGCCTCTTTGTGCTGCCCAAATCCTTAGGCTTTGGTACCATTAGCAGTTCCTAGACATAAAACACTTAGGTTATAATCTGACCTGGGTTTTACTTAGATATAATTGCAGTGTTCAATTTCTGATGTTGCATCTTCAGACATGTACCTACTCTTACATTTTTTTATTGCTCATATAAAATTGTTATTTATACCAATCACTTATTTGGGGCTGTTTCTAAATTCAGATACCAATTTAGAAGCTGCTTTAATGGCTTGATTGCCAAGATGTTTTCCCTAATCTTAATTCTGGAGGAAGTTGTGCAATTATAATCTGTATTCTTTGTTTTATACTTTATTACTTATGTTAATATATTATTCTAAAACATTCTTTCATACTAATATTCCCTTTTGTGATTACACTTTCTTAATGCTGATAATATATCTCTTAAGAAATTCAATTGAACTTGTTTTGAGAAAATCAACACTGGCTATAAGTAAGCATAAGACAGACCTGTTAATTTCTGAAAGTTATGTAAAGGTATAAACCAAACCTAGCATTTCTCTGGGAGTCTGACAATGTTCACAATTATGAGTCACCTTTAAAATTACAACATTTATACAACTAAGTTTGCCTTGAAGGCCTATTTACCTATACATATGAATCAGACAACAGGGATTCAGTATGCTATATGACATATATGTATGTGAAGGGATGCAGAGCCAAAGGTTTGAATTTTGAATACTGGTCACAGAATTGATTCCTTTGATAACCCTAGGAATGCCATTTTAATGCAATTTTTCCTTTGTACCACCTTATAATCCAATTTGAAAGTGCAAACTAGATGTTTCTAAACAATATGTGTCTGTGAAAGCTGTCCATGCTCCCCTTTAATGAAATAATGATACTGGCTTTCTCCATACATTTTCAATAAATTTCTGCACATATACATTCAATAAATTAATAGGTAATATCAAATCAACAAATTTATGCAATTTTAAGATGAGCATAAATGACATTTAGTGTAGATACTGAGTTCTAATATGGATTTGGAGCACAATAATTACAGCACCTACAGAATATGTAACTATATTAATCTGTTATAAGACATACTGTTTCCTATTATCAGTTAAATAGTAAAATATTTTTTAGCTATTACATTGTCACAGCTTGAAATGAACAAATCTTCCTTATGCATATGTGTAAGTTCTACACATAGGAACTCTTAATAAAAGCACAGTGAAGATTACTAATATGTACCATTTTACTTCTGAACCTCCATGTTATCGAAATATATATACAAAAATGTATCTTTGTTGAAAGATACTGAAGGCAAGCTATTGTTGCTACATTAAATTACTGCAGTTGCTGGCATATAAGACACACTTTGTTTTCTTTGAAATTAAGCTCAAAAATGGGCCTTACACCTGTGGGGAAAAAAAGAAGAAGTTATCTCCAGGTTCTGTGTGTTGATCATAGAAATTTGTGTATCTTTGTAAAAGCTGTGTTCACAATGCACATGAAGGAACTGTATAATGGTCTATGACTGACAGCACAATGGCTAACTAATGAATACTGAAAACAAAGCACAGAATAATACTACGGTGACTGAGAAGTAAAGAAGGCATTGCTTCCACTCATAAGTAGTTAGGTTCCAATCTTGCATCGCTTTTCATTTTGTTTATGTTTGTTAATTTTATGACTGGATATGCATTACATAATATTGCATTAACATAACTTAATATAGCATTAATATAACTTTGAAGTTATGGGTTTATCTATGCACACAAAAACAATTCTACTAACACTCGTGTTAAATAAATAAAAAACATATGTAAATAAGCTATCATCTTCTAAAATAAAAACACACACAAAAATAATATTGAGTGTGTGAATCCTCAGCACATATAACTGCCCTCAACCTTTGGGGCATACACAAAATTAAATGCCTGCTGTAATGTGGACAAGAAGCTACAATGTCCCAGGCTTCATGAATTTGAGCCCATAGGCCATATTTGCCCTTCTCCCAGCTACAGGGACATTGGAGCACAGCTCCCTTTTCACCTCAGCCCACACATTCTCAACAGGGTTCAAATCTGGTGAACAGGGAGGCCAGTCTACCACTCTGATATCCTGCCTCTCTGAGAACCAATTCGAAACCTTTCAAGATGTGTGGACAGGATGATTATCCTGTATGAATTCAATAATTCCATCAGGATATCCTCACAGAGGGAACCAAAATATTCTCAAATATTACTTGTGTACTCAGTATGTTGTCAAGCTGCTATAGCACACCTATACTGTCCCATGGTATCCAGCCCCATGATACAAATATGTGACTACGATGAAATTTTAAAGCAACATATCTTGCATCATATCAGGACCCTTGTGGACAATAGATAATCACCTTTCCCTTATGTGTGAAAGAAAATGTCACCTCATCTGAGAATACCATGTCATTCCAGTTGCGGTTGGCATTTTCTTCTACAAGTGCAAGGCAAAACGATCCGTGATTATCTGTCAGGTGTTTTTCAGCTGCTGTTCACACAAGAAGTTCTGCATCATTTACTGTCGCAGAGCTGTTCGAGCTGACCGAGTTGATACAGGGAAATCCATATTTGCCTTCATTTCAGAAGCAGTTGGGAATGGGTTCCTCTCTGCTTCTACAATTAAAGCCACATCCATTTCTAGAGTTACATGCATCTTCTTCCTGAACTAGGATGATGGTGTTCAACCCCACACCCTGGATAATCACACCCACCTCTGCACTGTAGATGCAGGGACTCCAACAAGCTGCAGCTTCATGAGCAAAGAAACCTCCTACTTGACTACTGCAAGAAGCGACTTCCTTGTGCCTATGTGTTTGTGTGCACATTCTGCCATTGTCAAGCATAGTATGATTTATTGAGGGAGCACTGTGCCTGCCTGATGCATTTGTGCACCATTCTGTGCACCACATGCTTTCATGTGTAGCAATATTACTGTTTGGTAGGATAAACTGTTAAAGAAGCATCATAATCTTTATCATGTTATTAACTTCACCGAATGTTGTGTATGAAATAAGTATATTTAAAATAACTAGCTGCTGCATGTTGTTTCAACATCCATAAGAGAAGGAAAAAAAATTTGCTACATGCAAGAAGCGAACCTGCAACCCTCACCCAGGAGTGGCCTATGTTTTGCCACAGCGCTACAATGAACATATGTGGAAGGTGGTAGTTTAGTAATACCATACAATCCAAACTGTATCCTGATTTTTGTCATTAATATTTGTAGTTAGAATTGATAGTTTGTAGTTAAAGAAGCTAAAGCTATGTATTTGGTTGTGATTATTGATCATATGGGTTAGTAATATCAAGATTTGGAACTTGTTGCAACCTATTGCTGCTGCTACACAACTGTATCACAGATGGTGTAAACAAGGCAACTTCCTTGCAAATTTTGAGCATTCCAGTTGTATAGAGTTCACTGGATGCACAGTAGTTAACAGCTTTTGTGTTGTTCATTCAAGCTTCATTTATCGTTGTTTAGCACATGTTTAGTGTAGAAATCCACTTCTGTTATATCTATATTATGGTTTTATGTGTAATCTATGGCTGAAAAAGGGCATTGTTATACTAATTCATTTAAGCTGCATGTGATTGCATATGCTAAAAAGCATGAAAACAAGACTGCAGAAAGGGTTTCAGGCTATCTCTAACTGTAAAAATGATAGAATCAAGAAGGTGTTTTAAAGAAAGCACCTTGCAGTAAACATAATCTGAGAAGTGGAACTGTTAAATGACCAAAACTTCAGAACTCAATACTTGGATTTTAGACAACAGGAATTTCAGTTTCTACAAAAATAATCATTCATCAAGCAAAATGATTTGCGAGCACTTTTTCCTACCTATATTGCCTAAATATTTGATGTCAGTATATGTTATAATTTTTTTGCAGTAGATGTATAAGGTGAGACATTTTTTCTGTAATAACTTCTTAAAAATTGGGGTGTATCTTTTATGCAGGCAAATACATTGTAGGAAGCTACCCTCAATGATTAAATTAATATGGTAACAATGTAAAAGAAAGGATACAGTTTTGGCTGAAAATAGAAGTCTATTAGTTAATAAATAAGCATACCTGCTTTAGTTAATAAAAAAAAATGTTTATAAGAAAAGCAGACTAATGAGGTGATTAATACAAAAACTGTTGAAAAGTACCTAAGCATAATAAAGTCATGACAGGTTTCAAGAATAGTAGATGATGCTGGACTATGATAAACAGTAATAAAAGCAGTGATAATAATAATTTAGTTTTAATTATATCTCACTGGAAATATCAAACTGCCACAACTTCTAAACATCTAATTAAATATCAAAAATATGATTGCTCTACCCATATGCAGGAAATTGATGTAGTGTTAGAACCTTCTCATTCCTAAGTCCCATTGCTCAGATCTTTTTGTGCGTTTGTTTTACTTTTAGTATATATTGTTACATTTTCAAGAATGCACAAAATTAAGGTGCAAAAATGTTGCCTAGCAATTAAAAATAACAATTTATCATCTATATACCTACAATCATAATACTTTATATCCAGGGTTTAAATAACCCTTAAATGGTAATTGTTATTTTTTTCATGCCAATCAACTACTGTTGAAGTTTTAAAACACACAAGTTTGTATGTTAAAAAACCTCAGCAGTAGTTGGTTGGCATAGTAAAAAAGCAATTGCCATCTAAAGCAGGCTGTTCCAAATCCATGAGTTTGAGTATGAGTACACACAAGTACACAGCAGGATTGCATGTAGCACAGCTGTAAAGGAAGTGTTGGTGGAGGATCATAGCTGATACATCACTGGGCAAAGGTCATAGCAACCCCACTCATTCCCCATTGCAGGTCTCTGCCAGAAACCATAGCACTGAGGCGCAGCTTACCCCAGAGCAGAGCTGTGCTGCTTGCAGGCTTACTCATGCAAGGTGACAAGTACGCAGCTACTCACTGGTAAGGAACTCAGGTGGAACACATTGATCTAAAGGTTGTTTAAACCTTGGACATTAAGTACTTATGATTTTATATCACCTTTGCAGTACTTATCTCAGATATGAGATTCTCACATGTGGTCCACCGGGAAAATATGAATCAGTTGGGGAATTTAATGTCACACTGGCAAGTTGGGCAAGTAACTCAGTGGTTAGAGCAGCCGCGCATGAAGTAGAAAATCCCTGGTTCAAATTCTGGCAATGGCATTGAATTTTTCAGTCCTGATTCTCTCAATGTTAATGCTTGCTTAAACTTGTGCAAAGGATATAAGTGACACCCTGCTTTATAACTCAAAATGTTTTAACTCACATTTTATGTGCATTTTCCTCCTGTGGTATTTGTAGCTGCCCAACAGTCCCTTTGCACAGTGTTTTCTTGATATTTTTACTTATCTATTTTGTTTATTTTTTGTTCCTTTTTTGTTTTCTTCTCCTAGGAGTTTCAGTTAACTCTTTGTTTTAGTGTATTAAGTAATAGTACTTATGTCTCCAAAAAAATGCCCCCCAGGGACCTACTACAGTAGCTAGGTACAAGTTTGGCACACCTGGGGTCCTGAACCACACTCTCAATTGGGTTCCTCTAAGGGGTGAGAGGCCATATGCTAAATGCCTAATCAACTTCAGTCCACATATGTGTTTGACCACCAAAATTATACCTTCCTGAACACAGTCTGATGGATAACCTATGCACGGGTTGTTGGTAGATGGGGAGATGCAAAGAATGACTGGATAACCGCATAGTTCCCAGTCCCTGGTTATCATGTAGGTCCTATGTTCATATCTGCTGATAAAGATCAGTCCTGGGGAGGGGCAATTTCATGAGCTGATGCACTCCTGAAGGCGAATGGATCCCTCTTCTATACACCTGGAGGTGAGATCCTAGAATGAGCTAAGTCCAGATCTAGACTCTCACCTAAGCCAAGGTGGTGCCCAGGATGTGAGCATGCCATTAGAGATATTGGTGGGGGATTTAGTCAACATGGTGCACACAAAACAACATAAAAATTCACAAAAGTTATTGGTAAAGGAAGCAGCAAAATCAGGTCCTTGCTTCTTAGTAATCACTAGAACTGAGGAAGGAAAAAAGTTTACATTGGTGAGTGCATTCATAGTTCAAAAGGGTCTTGAAAAGAGCTGGCCCAGTGCAAAACTGTACTGCACCAGATCTCGGAATGGCGTGCTCCTGGTTGAAGCTTTATCATCCCAGACAGTTACAGTATTCAAAGCCAATTTATTAGCCAACTACCCAGTGTCAGCAGAGATGCATAGGACTTTGAACTTTTCCTGTGGAGTGGTAAACACCCAGGCATTGGATGGTATGTGCAATGAGGAGATTCAGGCAAACCTAGAAGATCAAGGTGTGAAAGCAATATGTGGGTTCAGAGGAAAAAGCAAGGCAAATACCTGCCTACTCGTATCCTGTTCCTTGCCTCCCACAAAGGATTAAGGCAGGGTATGAAGCCATTGACGTTTGGCCATACATCCCAAACCCTCTGAGATGCTACAAATGTGAGCTCTTCAGCCACACTAAATAGTAAAGCTACCTGTATTGACTGTGGAGGCATCCTGCATGACGATGACTGTACATCACCTCCCACTTGTGTTAACTGCAGCAGAGAACATCCAGCAAGTTCCTGCAAATGCCCCTGTTATATGGAGCAAAGAACCATCCTGGAGATCTGGGTTAGGGAGAAAGTGTCCTCAGAAACTCATGTGTTTGTGCCAAACCTCTATCCTGAAGTCCGTATCTAAACCAGTACTGCATTGAGAAATCAGAACTCAAACTAGTGATACAAACAGGGCCACATTCTCAGATAACATTCTCATAACTAAGTCACATCCAAAGCATTTGACATTGTCTAAGTTCGCACTAAACTCTACAAGCACTGTAGTTGAACAGAACAGGTCAGCAAGCTCGCCAACAAACTTATCAACCTCAATAAATAGAGTCGTGATAGTGATGCTTCACCAGTAAAATTTAAGAACCTCTATAAAAGATCCCATTTTCTCAAAGAAGATAAGAAGGTTTCTCCCAAGACTTCAAAGGGAAGAAGAGCCCAAAGACATCTCCTAAAATACCCTCTTCTGAGGAATCCTCTGGAGTGGCTACAGACTGGTGACTTTCATCTTCGCTGGTCTCTGTTTCAAATTGGTTTGAAGCTATCAAACCCAAATTCACCATGGGGTAGACGACATGGAGCAAGAAGATCTTGTCCACACTGTGAGAACCTCAGTAAAATAGAGGCAGGATTAAGCTTCACAGAAAGGTGTTAGCCCAACACATAAGAAAAGGCCTAAATTGAATCGACCACTCCTAACTTCAAGGTAATGGAGAGTTACTTAAGTACTTATCCAATACAAATATAAGCATGGCTATTCTACAATGAAACATACATGGTATTAGAATAAAATGACCAGAACTAGAACTTCTGCTCAATAAGAATGAGCCTTTGTCATATGTTTGCAACAGACTAAGCTGTGTCCATAAGACGCTTTCCAATTAAGGCGATACACCCCAGTATGGTGTGATGTTACACCAGAAGGGGGGATCTGGCACATGATGTCGCTATAACGCTTGTCAGAGATAATGTATATATGGAATCTGTACCCTTATGATATGATATACAATCAGTCACCGTAAGGTTTCTACTGCCAACCTTCAGTTTACCATTTGTAACATATATTTGCCTCTGTCCCATGACCTCTCTACTATTGATTTTGAAGATCTAATTTCCCAGTTACCCACGCCATTTCTGGTGGTGGGAGACTTCAACGCAGATCACCCACTTTGGGGTTCAAGTCACACTTGTGCAAGAGGCAATCTGATTGCTGATTTCATGGACAATTACAACCTACCTCTCCTCAACACTGGAGAGTCTACATTTCTTTCACACTCCTTCAATAGTTTCTCACACCTTGATCTTGCAGTTTGCTCACCACAGTTGTCACTTTCCTTGCAATGGAACATTGTCTCTGATTAAAGTTACTTTAGAGACCACTTTCCATGTCTTATTAGTCTCTTAATGCAAGATAAATGTTCCACACATATGCCTAGATGGCACTTAGACCATATCAACTGGGACCTTTACACCCAGTTGGCTGTGATTGCTTAAAACAAGTATGACTCAGTGAATGATTTGGCACAGCATCTCACCAGGAGGATTCTTTCTGTTGCTCAGCAATCTATTCTGTGGTCAACTTTCCACCCCATTGATTTCCTGTCCCTTGTGGACAGATGAATGTCGGAATATCATTCTACTCGAACGCATGATCTTAGGGCTTTTCAATGTCACCCTACATTAGATAAGCTAATCCAAGACAAGAAAATGCATGTCAGGTTCAGGCAAGTCATAAAGGATAGCAAAAAGACATTATGAAGCAAGTTTGTAGCCTCTTCTAACCGATGTACACCTTCCTCAGTTGTATGGGATAAGTTAAGTTGTGCAGCTGGTAAATCGACCCATATCCCAATGGCGGGTCTTAACATAATACTAAGGGAGCTGTTGTTGAGCCATTTGATGTAGCCAACATGTTTGGGTATGCTTTTCCTCAAGTGTCTAGCTCAGATAACTACTCCCCTGAGTTTCTTCCAATTAAGACTCAGGTGGAATCTCAAGGCTTTGCATTTCATACTAGAAATGCAGAAGATTAAAATTGTCTTTTCACCATGGTGGAGCTACAATGCTCTCTTTCATCTTTGCGCCTATCAGCACCAGGACGACGGCGCCGTGGCCGAGCGGTTAGCGCACTCGCCTACCACCTAGGCAGCCCAGGTTTGATCCCAGGGACCCGCATGTGGTATTCGTGGTGGACGAAGCGGCATCAGGGCGGGTTTTCTCCGGGTACTCCGATTTCCCCCGCCATCTCATTCCATCGGTGCTCCATCTTCATGTATCATCAGTGTCACCACCTGCGGTGCCGTAGTAGTAAAAGTGGGCGTTAAACACTGCAACAACAACAGCACCAGGACCAGATGGTATTCACGTACAAATGTTACAACAGCTCTCTCCTGAAAGTAAGGCATTCCTCCTCGAGGTTTATAATCATGTTTGGGTTGACAGTATTGTTCTAAACAGACAGGAGGTTACCATTGCACCCATTTTGAAAGCTGGAAAGGATTGTCATCTCCCCTCCAATTACTGTTCTATTTACCTTACCAGTTGCATTCGCAAAGTGATGAAACACAATGGACAGTTGGTATGGTGGTTAAAAGCTTGCAACCTGCTGACTGACATCCAGTGTGGTTTTCGATGACACTGTTCATCTGTGGACCAACTTGTGTTGACATCGACACATAATGAACAGATTTATGAAGAACTGTCAAACTGTTGGCATATTTTTTATCTGAAGAAGGCATATGATATCTACATGTTGGCAAACAGGGATTCTACGTCCTCTATACACTCGGAACATACATGGATGTCTACCACTGTTCATTCAGGAGTTTATGAAGGACCGCGTTTTCCAAGTAAGGGTCGACTCAATTTCCTCTAATCCTTTTGTTCAGGAGAACAAAGTACCTTAGAGATTTGTACTAAGTGCTACGCTATAGCAATTCCATCTGCAAATGTGTTCCACCTGGAGTTTCATCACGCCTATTCATAAACAACTTTACCGTCTATTGTACTTCTCAGTGCATGGCTTTTTTGGCACAGCAACCTGCAACAATGTTTAGACAACCTTCAAGAATGGAGCTCAAAATATGACTTTTGTTTCTCAACTGAGAAGTCAATCTGCATTAATTACTGGCACCGTAGGAGACGATTACTACCTTCACTCCGTTTTAGTCCAGATTTACTTCCCTTCACAGATGAGATGCATTGCCTGGGGTTAATCTTGGATAGAAAGCTTAGTTGGTCATCGCATATAGTACAGCTAAGAGCACGATGTGACTGTTCCCTGAATATCTTGCATGTACTGAATGGCAAATCGCGAGTAGCAGATTGGACAGTTTTGCTATGAATATATTGCACAGGGGTCTGATTCAAACTAGACTATGGGGATGTTGTTTACTCTTCAGCATAGCCATCTGTGCTGAGAAGATTAGACACAATTCATAATAGGGGATTTGCATGGCAATAGGAGCATTTTCAACAAGCCTGGTTGTAAGCCCTTACACCAAATTGGCAGAACCTCCTCTGCAATATCACCATGACATCCTCTTAGCAAATTATGGTTGTGCGCTTAGATGTATGCCTATGCATCCAACATTTGTTTCATTTTTCACCACCATACTAAGAGAACAATATAGGAAAAACAGCCATAGTGCTAAGCCAGCAGGTTTTCTTTCCAGGAGCTTCTAAGGAAGCTTGCAATTCAAATACCTAACATGTTTCCAAGGGTGAGAAGCTCTAGCCCCCTTGGTTACCTGGCACGGTTACCATGTAGATCTTGGGATGAAACACTGGAAGTTCATGATGCCTATCTCCAGTATCCGCACTTATTTTTTAGAATTTTAATCGGGATACACTGACCAATGTTTTATTTACACCAATGGATCAAAAAGAACCAGCAGTGTTGGATGTGGTTATGTTTATGGAACCGAACCACATACATTTGGTTTCCATAATTGCACTTCCATTTATACTGCAGAGCTGTATGCAATATACTGAGCTGTTTTATATATTGCCATCATAAATTAGGTGACTGCCTGATTTTAAGTCATTCTCTTAGTGCACTGCAGAGACTTCATGAGCTGTGCAGCTCCCATCCTATTGTATAATGTATCCAGGATGCCTTCCATATTTTACACACTTCTGGCGTTAACATGGTGTGTGCATGGATTCTTGGTCACATAGGTTTGCTGGGGAATGAAGTGGCAGATTTGGCAGCAAAGGCGGAAACCACAGAACCCAGTAATATTATCTCTTGTTACTTTGGAAGACTTTAGGCTTGAAGTGCAGAGAGCGGTGCTGTTGTGCTGGCATGGAGAGGTCAGCTTTCCATGGTAATAAGCTTAGAGAAGTGAAAGAACTTCCGATAAACTGGGTAATTTCCTTTTGCATATCTCATTGCGAGGAGGTTAACTTGGCTCAGTTGTGTATTGGCCACTGCAATTTTTTGCATGGTTACCTTTTTAAATGGGACCCAGCTGCTCCTTGTCACTTTGTAACAACCTTTTGTCAGTCCGCCATATACTGCTAGAGTGTGTTTCCCTAGTGGACCTTCGAAATGCTCTGCAACTGCCTGTCAGTCTTGTAGTGATCAACAAGCAGTCAAAAGAGTTTTGAAATTTTTAGTAAAGATAAGTGTGATCCTGAGAATTTAAAAATTTTTATATCCAAATGTTAAACCTTTTAGACTTTTTATAGCCTTTTTTTAAATTCTGAATTGTGCTTATTTACTTGGTATATTTTATACATATTTTCCTCTTTTACTAATATGTTTATTTTATCATGAAATTTATATCTGGCTTTTGGCATGATCTTTTCTATAAGGGTGGTGATGACAGAGTAGTTGAGCACCCTTAAACCTACATCATCTCATCTCTCTCCAAAGAAATGCAAGGCTATTGAGCAAATATAACCTATGTCTAACAGTTGTAGGGATAAATTCTCAAACCTTGGGCAATGCTGGGTATTTCACTAGTCTATTAATAAGTTTAGAATATTATTTAAGTAATAATTAGCTTTACAACAAAAAACTGAAGCTATTGATAGTGGAGCAACATAAATCAACAAATGCTAATAAACATATGTTAAAGGGCTACAGAATTAGAAGGCACACGAGATGGAGCTAGACAAAGGTGGGCGAGAGCAAGGAGCCTATCCTAGAGAGACGATGTTGCCCAGTTCGATAACGCGCTGTCTAGTGCAATATTTGCTTTTCACTTTTCTCTTTGCACTCAACAAATCCAGCAATGGCTCACTATCATAAAGTATTCCATTGAAAAGAGCTGGAAGTGTTGAAGCTGACTGTCCAAGAAACAATATTTTAAGTGGCCTGTAGCCCAAGATATCAGCAATTAAATAAACACTGCCATCAGCGATAGCAAACCTCACATGCCTTGCATCATGGTTGTTTATTAAGTTACCTCAAATCATGTTCTTCTTGTGGGGTTGATGCCTGCAGAAAAGGAAAAGAGTTTAGTTTATTGTTATGAGTCTTTCAAGACGTTTTTCAAGATATATATTTATAGTGATATGTGTGTCTTACAATTACTGTAACTTGTTTTGCTGTTAAGAAACATGGCATTATCGAAACCTAGTGGCTTATAGACAAGTAAATCGAAAGGGAAAATGTTGCATTCAGATGTGCAAGCAATTATTTTCAATATGTACACTTTTCTAAAAGAGTTGGCCTTAGAAGAAATGCGTTCAAGCACTGTATTTAAGAAGAGTCAGGTGCTAACAGTTAGGCATGCTATATAGTTGAACATTCAGTTAACTTTGTGATTTCAAGTGCCTATATGTATGTTCTTTAAAGTATATAGTTTTAAGTATTGTACTTAAGGGGAAATCTGGGTGAATTTTCAAAAATCTCAAGTGCTTTCCTGGGTATTCTAAATTATAACGAGTGTTGTATCTGTTATAAAGAAGCGTAGCTGCAAAGTTTGGTGCATATACATCAAGCCACTCCTGATTTATGGGTTTTAAACCACAAGTATAAGTTATTTTATAAACAATTCTCCTCATAATGTAATGTTCACAATTTTTAAACAATATTACATGTTTATGTTCCTTATTGAGCTGTAAGATAAGTTTACTAAGAAATAGAGCTTTAATACAATTGGGTTTTAAAAAAATTAATTTGTTCAATTGTGGGTTTCGCTTTGAGAAAAGAAAAAGAATGTATGTATACTAAACTTTGATGAGCATGTTGTCGTAACACACTTGCCTTACATTAATAACTGTGCAAGAACTTTTAGTTAGCACATATTGGGGAAACTGTTCCCATAGTGTCACAATGATAACTTACAAATTGCATTGTAAGGAACATCTTAAATGCTGAAAAATGTCTAAAAAGCACAACTGAGAAAGCCACAGTGGAAAAATAACCATAAAAACTGGCCTGAAATTGTGCTTAGGCATTTGCTAAGAAATAATGTACAGTTTTACTTAGAATACATAATTTAGCAACTGATTAGCATAATATGTGCAGAAATTTTGCATAACACTTTCCAATAACACAAATATTTACATGAAAATGTTCCTAGAAAATCTGATATAATAAAAAACTAAAAAGCCAGAATTGCAAGTTTGATCACTTAGGCCCAACTTTCATCATGAAGGATATAATTAATATTTCATCATGCCTATTCATAGACAAGTTTACTGTCTATTGTACTTCTCAGTGCATGGCTTTTTTGACACAGCAACCTGCAACAATGTTTAGACAACCTTCAAGAATGGAGCTCAAAATATGACTTTAGTTTCTCAACTGAGAAGCCAATCTGCATTAATTACTGGCACCGTAGGAGACGATTACTACCTTCACTCCATTTTAGTCCAGATTTACTTCCCTTCACAGATGAGATGCATTTCCTGGGGTTAATCTTGGATAGGAAGCTTAGTTGGTCATCGCATATATCACAGCTAAGAGCACGATGTGACTGTTCCCTGAATATCTTGCATGTACTGAATGGCTAATCGTGAGTAGCAGATCGGACAGTTTTGCTATGAATATATTGCACAGTTTATTATATTATATAATATATATTACAAAAGGTAAGTGAAGTTTTAGTTGCTAAAGGGCGCACAAAATAAGAAGGCTCATGAGTATCTCCAATCCCTAATCAGCTATGGTGTGCTGTTGCCAGAGCATATCACTATGAGAAAGAGAGGAAAGATATGCATGTGAGCCAGCAGTGAAGGTGGTGAAGGATTGCAAGGTGCTGAATTAAAACCAGTCATAACAATTTCTCTCCCTTTAAAATGAGGCGATAGCTCTGTAATCCTATGAATTCCTCATCTAAGCAGGCAATTTTCATTTGCAATTTACTGTTTCAAGGGAGTTTATATATTTATATTTTATTAATTCCAAACATGTCAAAACACTGAGTGCACAAACAATTGATTTGTAAAACATGTTTGAAATTAATACATAATTACAAAAGATAAGTGAAGTTTTTGTTTTTAGTGTTTATGAATATTTGTTGATTAAAATTAGCTTTGTTTATGTATATAATTTCATTACAGATTATTTACTTTCATACCCAGAACGCACTGTAATCAAATAGAATAAACTCACTAAGAGTTAGTATTTGCACTACAGTCACATAATGTATTAATACCATTGTTGTAGGACAATGAAGAATATTTTGACCTCAGTAAAGCTAATGCTACATTTTAAACACAGAGCATCAAGACCATAAAATAAAGTAGTGTAATAAAAAGGTTATAATTTCTATAATTATAGGATAACAATAAACAGTGACAAAATAAATACCTGTTCCTCGACTATATTGTAGTCTGTGGCAGGATAAGCTGGTGGTATTCCCAGAAGCAGACCCTGATGTGAATGAAATGTCTGTCGCCGTCTGTGTTGCCTGGAATATTCCACAGAACCACGTCGTGGTAATACTGAATCTACAGAACAGAGGAAATACAAACCTTAACTTGTTACACATAAAAGCTTTGACTAGAAATATCAGTAATAGAAATTAAAAGATTACTGCAGCCCAAGCTGTCATTACATTAGAATGAAATAAAAAATTTTGAAAGCAAGAAGATATTGCACATGTCAGTGAAACGGGCAATTTGATTTAGTTCATGCTAACATATAATTACACAAATTGGTTGAGAGGAACTAAATCACTTTTTATGCTCTTGACAAGACAGTAGTAGCTGCTTAGATACTGAACTTTTCATCAAAATTATTTTGATGAAGGTAGGAAATATATTTTATCAGTTTAAGACATCTCAGATATATTTGGTGTCAACATCAAATGATGGACGTAAGTCCAATTAATAAAAATTTGTGAAGAAAATGAAAATATGAAAAACTTTTCCTTTCTTCCCAGTTGATTAAACTATAACTGTTGAAATGCTATGACAAGTTTTGAGACGTAGACATACCATCTTGTGAACAAAAAGTGAAGTTGGCAGGTAATGAAAGGACCTTGCTAAGTGCAGGACGAGGGGAAGATGCTACTGTGGCTGAAGCTGCTGCTGCTTGCTGCTGTTGTTCCTCTTCTTCCAGTAGCTCAGCCTCTTCCTGTTCTGCAGCCAGCTCTCGCTCCAGTTCCACTTCCATATCCATCTCATCTTCCATCTAGAAAGTTTACACATTCTGGTATTGTCTTTTGCCCATATAAATAGTATCATTAAACGAACAATGTAGGAATAATTAAACATGGCAAAAAATACACTTACTCGTATTTACAAGTCAAAATAATGAAAGATGGAAACCACAAAGATGATATAAATGGCAGAATCAACAAAAAAAGGTCAGCAATATAAAAATTAAACAGTGTTTATGGGATAAGGATATTACAATTAAAACAAAAACAAATATTATATAATACTATTATAAAAAAACCTGATGTCTTACATTCATATGACTTTCTCCACCCTTGTACTAACCATTCCTACAAAATTTTATTCCTATATCTTCTTTGTTAACACAAAGATGTTGAGATAAACATTTGCAGAAATTACCTCATTGTTTATCTTCTTGTAGGCACAAGCA
This sequence comes from Tenodera sinensis, assembly GCA_030765045.1. Lineage (NCBI taxonomy): Eukaryota > Metazoa > Arthropoda > Insecta > Mantodea > Mantidae > Tenodera > Tenodera sinensis. Next base: position 75,094,821 of record CM060969.1, read on the forward strand.
GAGTGTGGGAAAACAGTAGACTTTCAGCAATAGTCAAATATTTTAATGCTTTCAAATTCCATTCTCGGTTAATGTATAAAAAATGAATAACAATGTTCCATTTGACAAAAGTTTGTTTCCCAAAACTTACACAAATAACAAAAAATATCTCTAAAATGATTCACTCTACAGAAAAATTTATTTGGACATAAATTATGTACATACATACATACATACATTTATTTGTATTCCATAGATCCTCAATTTGCCTTGGCAACAGGATGTGGAACATGTCAATATGTTATACAATATTTACAATAGACAGGATTAATATTATAAACATAAAATGATCTAATGGTTACATTAGATGTTGTTAAATTCATTTATGGTATAGCATGAATGCTTAAGAAGATATTCCTTTAGCTTAATTTTGAATACCTTATCATTACAGGTCCTTAACTCATTAGGTAGCATATTAAATATTTTTATACATTGGTAATGCACTCCTTTTTGGACACATGTGAGGTTAGTTGATGGTATATGAAGTTCAAATTTAGATCTTGTATTGATATTGTGGATGTCAGAATTAGTAGTGAAGTAGTTTTTATTTTTTATGTAGAAGTTCATCAGTGAATATATGTATTCTCCGGTAAGGGTTAATATTTCTAGGTTTTTGAAAATGCTTCTACACGATGTTCTTGGATGAGAGTGTGGTATAATTCTGATGGCCTTTTTTTGTAAGATGAAAATTCTCTTTGAATTTGTTGAATCTCCCCAAAAGAGTATACCATATTTCATTACAGAGTGGAAGTACGCAAAGTAAGCTAATTTTAATGTATGAGCATCACTGAAGGAGGACAGAAGTCGTAATGCATAGCATGCGGAGCTCAGTTTAGGGGCAATTTCATCTATGTGGGTTTTCCAATTTAGGTGCTTGTCAATTTGTATACCTAAAAATTTAGAAGCATTTGAATCTTGAACAGAGTTACCATGTATGTCTATTGCAAAGTTATGCTGTGCGGCATTAATGGTAGTAAATTTTACAATATTTGTTTTATTAAGATTTAGTTGCAAACCATTTGCATTGAACCAAGATTGCATTAATGTTGTTATGTGATGCAAGGTTTCTTTAAGTCCATCTAAACTTTTATGCGAAATTAATAATGTTGTATCATCAGCAAATAGAAATATAATAGAATGACAAGGGATGCATGTTCTAGCAAGATCTGTGAAGTAAGATTTGGTCTATCTCTTACGGTTTACCAATTATGTAAAAGTCATCCAAAGTAAACAGAACTACATAGGCTATAGTCAGAAAACTCAAAATATTTAATTTGTCATAAAAATGTCTTAAACATTCATTTTAATCAAAATTGTTAGAGCCATTTTCGAGAAAATCAAAATTTCCAAAAATTTTCCATGTGAAAGGTAGTTTAGGGTGGAGAAATTTTCTTCATAATCTTCGTGTCACATCCTTAAAAGAAATTAAACTTAAATACCAACTTTGGTCTTTAACCGACTTTCATTTTTGAGTACCCACACACTGACACACATACACACAAAGACACACACACGTACCACCCATCCACCCATCCGCCCGCCCGCCCACACGCACATGCACTCACACTCACCCCCCCCCCCACACAGATCTTTTTTTTAAAAATGCTTTTTTTTGGATTCAGGGGGCCTCAAAACATACATTTCTGATTAAATCTCGACATTGAATTTTTGGGTGGACTACAATACTTCGTGTACTTACAATACATAGTAGGGAAAGTAAAAATTTAATCACATATGGGTCAGAGACTTGGTATTTGAAACCAAGAACTCTAGCTAAATTAAACTCTACAGAAATGGACACAATTTGCAAGGATCTCAAGGAGATGCAAAATCAGAAACACAATTATAAAGAAAAAATGAAAGTAAAAGGTTCATTGGTAGAAGAAATTTAAACAGAAGAATTAAAATGGTTTGGATACATGAAAAGGATGGATGAGAACCAGAGTTGCCAACATTTAAAAGTAAAATTATCGTACCAGCCCCTCAAAATTATAGATTTGGATTAAAAATTATCGTACATCATAAAGCAAACGTTACAGCAATAAAAATATCAGTATAATACTTATGAAAATATAAGAGTAATGATGTTTATTATATCCACTTACAAGATTGCAACTTTAGCACTTATGTTTCTCGCACTATTCATCTGAAAGTTCAGCTTCCTCAACTGTTGCAGCATTATACAAATTTGTTGTTGAGATAAACCTTAACATCTTGGTGACTTGCAGATTTTAAGATCTACCACATTCTTTCATAAGTTGAGATGGCAAAATGAGTTCATTTACCGTATCTAGTGCCAATCTGTTTCTAACTTTGGTTCTTATTAAACCCAGTTTAGAAAAAAAAACTTTCACAAGAATTGCTTCTGTAGGGCAAGGAAACCTCTGATAATGCAAAGGCCGCTAGTTCTTTGAAATCAGTATTTCCACCAAGGTGACATATGTTTAACAGCACTCCAGAAACTGTCAGGTTCAGGCATGTTCTTTATTTCACATGGAATATCACGTATTCCGAGTTTTCTACATTGATCATCAATTTTCTGAACAGAGAAAACACACACACTGGCAATAAGAGGATAAAGGGTAGCAGGCTTAGTAGCTATGGAGTGGAGACAGACAATGAGGACAAAAGTGGTGTTATTTGTAATTAGTTTCACTTCGCTGGAGTGACAAACCAGTGAAAATGATATTTCGCCGATATCAACTATCATACATTCAAATTATCGTACACCCCCATAATTATGGTACGGGTTGACAACCATCGTACAAACATTAAAATTATCGTATGGCCCCATAATTATCGCATGAGTTGGCAACCATGATGAGAACAGATTACCAAAAGAGATACATGAATGGACTCCAGTGGAACTTAGGGAGAGGGGAAGACCCAAATTAACATGAAAGCAAAGAATAGTTCAAACAATGAAAGAAAGGAGATTAGAAGATGGAACTGGGAAGACAGAGAAGGGTGGTGAATGACTATACTTCCTAAATGAGTACAGGAAAATGTCAAAGACATTGTAAACCTAGAATAGATAGATTACACGAATTATTTAGATATTGTACAATATGACCAATTTATTCAGCTGACAATCTTTTTAATGGACGGTGCAACTTTGGTTGACATTGAAGGGATACTGTCTTTGAGAATGCAATATAAGGAGTTTTTCAGAAACTGTCATGACTACATACATAAACAAGTATGTGCCTACAATTAAAATGCATGACCAATGTTCGTCAGTCAATTAATTCATTATAACATATGAATGGGCAAGAATTTTCACGATAGAAAGCCATTTTTAAATTGGAGGTATGATTGAAAGGCATTAGCCACTCTATAAATTTACTTTCCATTCATGCTCTTTAGTGGCTTTCGTCTGCATTGTATGTAGCAATCTCATTTGGAGAAGGCAGATTTTATCAATATGTATGTGCCTGGGGAAAATGTGGAAAGGATTCCTACAGCATTCATAAGAAGTCCAAGGAAGTCAATTCAACATGGCAAACTTGCTTAGCATTTTACAGTAGGTACATGGTTCACAATGTAGTCCATAAAAGCTATGTTTGCAGTTCTACAAGATTCAGTTACATCACTAAATCTATCCTGAGAACAGATGTAAATAAGAGACATTTGCTACAAAAATTTTGAATAAAATTGAGGAGGATAGTTCTTTCCAAGATTTAGTCTGCTTCTGTAATGGAGTAACTCTGATATGTGTGAGAAACTTCACAGACATAGTTGTCGTATCTGGGGTAGTGAAATTCCTTGTGAGGTTCATGAGGTCAAAAGAAACCCACATGCTTTACATGTGAGACAGAATATTGACTAATAGAAAATTGTTCATGTAAATATTTTTGTAAGAGTGTGTAAATTTCTAATTCTTTTAATTTGGGTGTATCAGGGACCTATTTCTTTTTGATATTCACGATCCAATGTCTTCTCGTCACTTTGAGTTCAACCAATGAGAACTGTTGCGCGGATGAATACATAAGAATGGCGGTGTTGCGTCATACCCACGCTTGGACTAGTTTATCATTGGCGTCTGTGAGCTCAGAGTGAATGGAAGTGTATTTTTGCTGATGGCGTGTGAACATGTAAATTACACCCAAACTTTTAACCAGCGTAGATGCTATAGAATTTTAAAGGTTGTTAACTAAATGAAATTGTGATAAGAAGTGTAAATAACGAATAAATGTGTTTGTGATAAAAGAACGTTGGCTTTTGCATTCCATTCTTCGACCGTCGACCCTGCAGATAAGAGTAGCGTCTGCTATAACAAACTTTCCACCTTTTAGTGAAAACAATATTCCCGCTGCTATATCCCCGCTGCTAGGCAAAGACTTATTTATAAAACCCGCACCAAATGGCTTGCCCAACGTGGAGCGCGAATTTAGAATGGAATGCAAAATTACGAAGTGTTAACATCAAAAGGACGCCATCTCATCGTGCAGGAAAAAGACGCCATTGAACATCGTTTGATATCAACGATCCGTCAAAACATCGATACACGGAGAATCAACGTGGGAAAAACACCGGAGATCATCTGGCGAAGTCAACTACCCAGGAGACGTAAATAACTGGACGAAGAACCAGCAGAAAAAAAAAGTAGGATCCAAAATTTTTATCTTTATTTTATTTCCATTGTACATGTTTTTGAGAAGTGGAAAACTATTGGGACTTTCAACATTAAGTGAATTAGATAAAGGAATTAAAATGTCGCGAAAAGAGATAGAAACAGGAGTGGGGGAAGGGGCAGATAGGCCTAGTTATCAGATAGGATTAGAGAGTGAGGAACAGGCGGAAATAAGCAAAGACCAAAGGTTAATGATGATGATGTTTGAAAGACTAGAACAGAAACTAGAACAAAATAAGGTAGAAATAGGTCAGAAAATGAAACAAAATAACATAGAATTGAAACAGGATATAGAACAAAGTTTAGGTCAGAAAATGGAACAAAATAATGCAGAGTTAAAACATGACATAGAACAAAGTTTAAGTCAGAGTATAGGTCAGAAACTGGAACAGAATAAGGAAGAGATAGGTCAGAAAATGGAGGAAGTGAGAAAAGACTTAGAACAGAAAATGGAATTAGGTAGACAGAACTTAGAACAGAAAATGGAATTAGGTAGACAGAACTTAGAACAGAAAATGGAATTAGGTAGACAGAACCTAGAACAGAAAATAGAATTAGGAAGACAGGAGTGTAAAGAAAATATGAAAGTAATGGAAACTAATTTAAAATTAGTTCACAAAAACTTAAATGAAACAAAGGAAGCCTTAGAAGCTAGGATAGAAATTGTAGGAGATAGGATGGGAAAGATAGAATCAGAGATGAGAGAGAATAAAATTGTGTTAGAAGGGGAAATTGCTAGATGTAGGGATGAAATAACAGAATGTAATACAAGTGTAGACTGTAAGATAACAAATGTAAAAACAGAAATAACTGAGGAATTAAGGAAAGAGATTGAGGTAGTAAAGAAAGACATTATTAATGAAACTGTAGAACAAATTGTAATTCCTAAAATTAAGACAATGAATGATGTGATGCTTTCACAACAGGATGCTATAAATGATATGAAACAAAGCCACTTAGAAATAAAGAATGATTTGAAATCAATTTGTGAAGAAATGAAAAAAGGGAAAGAAAATTTGGCTAATGTAAATGATGTTGTGAAGGCATTACAAAGACAAGATGATTTAGATGTAAGTAATGTACAAGATGAGAGTTATTTGAGTAATGTACAAAATGTTGACTCACCATACAGAGAAAGAGGTTCACAACCAAACAATGATACAACACATAACATATGTTACACCAACAGCATATTACATGAAATCACACCACCTACATTTGACGAGGAGAAGGGAGACGACCCAAAACTCTTTGTTAAAGAGATGGAAGAATACTTTAAAGTGAAAAGGATACCAAACGAGCTTAGGATGATGATAGTTAAGAAAAGCTTAAAAAACAAGGCATTAGAATGGCTCAGGTTAACACTAGCTGGTCATGAGTCTTATAGCTCATTCAGAAATTTATTCCTATCAAGGTATTGGGGCCCAGCTAAACAAAACCAAACTAGGGTAGAGCTAGCGACAGGTAGGTACGATCCAACCAAAGGGTTGTCGCTAGTAGATTATTTCATGAAAGTAGCCAACAAAGGAAAGCTATTAGACCCCAACTTGTCGGAGGCAGAACTAATTGCCAGCATAACAAGACATTTCCCAGACACAGTGAGAACAGGATTAATTGTTGCGAGGCCAGTAGATTTTGCAGATATGATAGAACTGCTGACAGCCTTCGAAACACAAAATGGTCGGCCTAATGAGCATAGACATAGGAACGGTCACCCAAACTCACCCATCCTAAACCGAAACATGACTACGAACAACCAGAGTGAGGGAGAACATAGAAATACTAGGAGTACCCATGAAAGGGGGAGAGGGGCACACCATTTCCCACAACCACATAATCATGGCGAGAGGATGGAGAACACAAGACAGCGGTACCATGACACGATACCGAGGGGTGAATCGAGACACCAAACATATACATATGATCGTGGAAGACCAGGAGACCATACCCATCAAGTGAATCACATGCGATTCAGTAGGGAACACTTGAACAACCACAGACCGTCATATGACAGAGGTTCACACCAAAGGGGCAGAGACCAACGGTACACTGACAACATAAGACAGCAGGAAGTAGATGAAAATGTGCCAAATAGGGCAGATACTGCACAGAATACAGAAACGACAACCACCACCAACACTCAAGGAAATCACAACAACTAAGTTCGTCCCAACTGGCTGGATGACAAACAACAAAATCTCAGGAACTTACAATTGACATCGACACCATGATGGCTACACGAAGAGAAAGATGGAACCACTGGTCATAACGAAACAGCTGGGTGACCACACATATGAGCTACAGAATACAAATGGCAAGTTGGTAGGAAGATACCATAAAAACAAATTGAAGCCATACAAAGAAAGGACCAAATAGTCTTTGTCAACAAATGTATAAGGCAGGAGTAGTAGAGATGAAAGAAGATAACAATTTTAAATGGGTTACTTATAGAAAATTATGTTCAGATTAGGGATTACAACAGGGAAGAAAATCAACATAGTCATTGGCTATATCGACCACAAAGAGCATTGTTAACAAAGACAGACGAGGACACTGATTGTCATTAAATAAATGAATCATAGCGTCGGAAGATAATATGTTTTTGACATAAGGATGTCAGGGACAAAAATAAAAATGAATCAATTATGATGAAAAAGATATAATATTTCGACACAAAGATGTCGAGGGTAAATTGAGAGGAAAAATAATACAATTACAGAATAATTGTAAGTATAGAAGTTTTCTCTTATAGGAATAAGAGATAAAGAGATGACAATTAGTGAAATGAGGAAAACCATAACCAGAAAAACAATGCCCATGAATTGAGATGAATGTAGCCAATGCTAAGCTCGAAGAAATGTTGAACCAAACAACAATGAATAATAACCCAATCAAGAAAATTAGTACTATTAGTAACATCAGAGTTTAAGAACCGACTCAACAACCTGCCTATACATAACAAGTTTATAAGACAAAGAAGGCGAAGAACTGAATAAAGTATTGCCATAAATAAGATTATAATCATTAGCTCAAGATTTGTATCCTGTTTTTCTCTCCTCATAGCAATGAATACAAGTCAAAAACCACATGATAAACCATGATACATTTAAATTGTATTTGTGTCAATGTCAAATGTACAATAACTGAGTATGTGTTGTATAAGAACTAAATGTGTGTTGTACAATAACTGAATATGTATTGTATGATAACTGGATATATTGTGTAATAACTGAATATGTTGAGTAATAACTAAATATGTTATGCAAAAACTGAATATGTATTGTGTAATAACTGAATATGTATTGCATAATAACAGAACATATGTGATGTGATAGCAGGACATATTGTGCAATAACTGAATATATATTGTGTAATAATTGGACATGTTGTGTAGTAATCAAATGTGTTGTACAATAACTGAATATGTATTGTATAATGACTGAAGGTGTATTGTATAATAACAACATATGTGATATGATAACTGGGTATATTGTACAATAACTGAATATGTATTGTATAATGACTGAAGGTGTATTGTATAATAACAACATATGTGATATGATAACTGGGTATATTGTACAATAACTGAATATGTATTGTATAATGACTGAAGGTGTATTGTATAATAACAACATATGTGATATGATAACTGGGTATATTGTTCAAGGACTGAATATGTATTGCATAATAATTGGACATATTGTGGAATAACTAAATGTGTTGTACAATAACTGGATATGTATTGTATAATAACTGAATGCATTGTGTAGTAACCGAATATGTGAAACTTATAAAGACATGTTGTATTATGTCAAAACAAAGGACAAAGACAAACAGTGAAGAAGACTGAAAAAAAAAAAAAAAAAAAATTGTACAAAGTGATTGAATCATAGAAGTAGGGAGAAGTATTGTATTGTGTTTCAAGATTGTGAATAAGGTGACAACTTGAAAAACAAAACAAGGGGCATATGAGACAGAATATTGACTAATAGAAAATTGTTCATGTAAATATTTTTGTAAGAGTGTGTAAATTTCTAATTCTTTTAATTTGGGTGTATCAGGGACCTATTTCTTTTTGATATTCACGATCCAATGTCTTCTCGTCACTTTGAGTTCAACCAATGAGAACTGTTGCGCGGATGAATACATAAGAATGGCAGTGTTGCGTCATACCCACGCTTGGACTAGTTTATCATTGGCGTCTGTGAGCTCAGAGTGAATGGAAGTGTATTTTTGCTGATGGCGTGTGAACATGTAAATTACACCCAAACTTTTAACCAGCGTAGATGCTATAGAATTTTAAAGGTTGTTAACTAAATGAAATTGTGATAAGAAGTGTAAATAACGAATAAATGTGTTTGTGATAAAAGAACGTTGGCTTTTGCATTCCATTCTTCGACCGTCGACCCTGCAGATAAGAGTAGCGTCTGCTATAACAAACTTTCCACCTTTTAGTGAAAACAATATTCCCGCTGCTATATCCCCGCTGCTAGGCAAAGACTTATTTATAAAACCCGCACCACATGGAACATTTTTCAAAATATTTCAGTTTTAATTAAAATGCTCTGTTTAAGATATTTTTATAACAAAGAGAATGCATGGGCATCGCAAAGGGGGTGAAAGGGGGGGGGCATAGCCCCCTCTTGGAAAATAATAAATGTAATGTGCAATCACTTACTATTAGACTATTGCTTTAATGTGCTGAAATGTGCACCAGATGCAATACAGAAGATACTCCAGAGCATATAATGTATAACTGTCAGAAATACAGTGAAATAGCACAATCTAACAGGGAAAAGCTCATGCACCTCACTTTATCGGAAATGGTCAGGAATAAGGAAAATCTAAATACTTTAAATGAGTTAGCGATTCAAATCAGTATAGCAGAAAGACCTTTAAGACTAACTGAACAAGAAAGAAATCTCAGAAATTTTTATAGACCTCCAGCGACTGTTGTACCTCTATCCCGTCGATCATTAAGATTGTCAAATCAATATAACCAAAACCAAGTGCCCCAAACTCCTGAACCTGTTATACCAAGAACAATTACATAGAACAGAAGAAGATTTCATTGGATCACTGGACGACAAGTGTAGTCAGAAAGGAAGGGAACGAGGCCAAAACGACACCTTGATGAGACTTGGACCGCCTACCAGAGACGAATGACAGTGGCTAGGGAACAATAAATTGCATGAATACTCTGATATCTCATATAACTTTGAGACAGAATATTGACCAATAGAAAATCGTTCATGTAAATATTTTTTTAAAAGTGTATAAATTTCTAGTTCTTGTTTGGGTGTATCAGGGACTTATTTTTAATATTCAGGATAGCCAATGTTTTCTTGTCACTTTGTGTTCAACCAATAAAAACTATTTGCACGGATGAATACAAAAAAATGGCGGTGTTGCGTCAGAGAGACGCCAAGGACTATTTTCATTAGCGTCTGTGTGCTCAAGATGAAAGGACGTGTTTTTTGGTAGTGTGTGAACATGGAACTTTCACCAAACTTTTATCCAGTGTAGATTCTACTAAATCATAATTGTGAAAGTTGTTGATTAATTAATATGGTGCTGAGAGTGTAAAATAACGAAGTGTTAATGAATAAATATGTTGTGATAAAGGAACATTGATTTATGCATTCCATTCTGTAACCACGACCCTGTAAATAGGAATCGCGTCTGCTATCACAGTATTTCATCTTTCAGTAAGAACATTATTCCTGCTGCTATGTAATAATCTTTATAAAAACAGCACCAAAATGGCTTACCCAACGTGGAACGCGAATTTAGAATGGAATGCAAAATTACGAAAATTGAAATTACAATAAACACCAACTGACGCCATCCCATCGCACAGGAAAAAGACGCCATTAGACCATCGTTTGATATCGCCATCAGAACATCGATACACGGAGAATCAACGTGGGAAAAACACCAGAGATCATCTAGCGAAGCCAACTACCCAGGAGACGTAACTAACTGGACGAAGAACCAACGGAAAAGGAAGTAGGATCAAAATTTTTTGTTTTCACATACATTTTATTTCCATTTTTTATGTTACTGAGAAGCGGCAAAGTAGTGGGACTTTTAACCTTAAGTGAATTGGATAAAGAAATTAAAATGTCGCGAAAAGAGATAGAAACAGAAGTGGGGGAAGGGGCAGATAGGCCTAGTTATCAGGTAGAATTAGAAAGTGAGGAACAGGTGGAAATAAGCAAAGACCAAAGGTTAATGATGATCATGTTTGAAAGACTAGAACAAAGTTTAGGCCAAAAAATGGAACAAAACATGGTAGAATTAGGTCAGAAAATGGAACAAAATAACATAGAATTGAGACAGGACATAGAACAAAGTTTAGGTCAGAAAATAGAGGGAGTGAGAGAGGACTTGGAAAATAATAAAAAAGAAATAGGTCAGAAAATGGAGGAAGTGAGACAGAACTTAGAACAGAAAATAGAATTAGGAAGACAGGAGTGTAAAGAAAATATGAAAGTAATGGAAACTAATTTAAAATTAGTACATAAAAACTTAAATGAAACAAAGGAAGCCTTAGAAGCTAGGATAGAAATCGTAGGAGATAGGATGGGAAAGATAGAATCAGAAATGAGAGAAAATAAGATTGTATTAGAAGGAGAAATTGCTAGATGTAGAGATGAAATAACAGAATGTAATACAAGTGTAGACTGTAAGATTGCAGCAAAAGGCTGAAAAAGGGAGGAACAAGGTAAAAAGATTCGTCAGGAAATGGTCCCCACAAATTGGAGAAAAAGTGCTCTTAAAAAGTCACAAAGCATCCAAGGCATCTGAGAAGAGATCTGGAAAGATGGAGCTATTGTATACTGGACCACTGGTCATAACAAAACAGCTGGGTGACCACACGTATGAGCTACAGAATACAAATGGCAAGTTGGTAGGAAGATACCATAAAAATAAATTAAAGCCATACAAAGAAAGGACCAAATAGTCTTTGCCAACAAATGTGTAAGGCAGGAGTAGTAGAGATGAAGGAAGATAACAATTTTTAATGGGTTACTTATAGAAAATTATGTTCAGATTAGGAATTACAACAAGGAAGAAAATCAACATAGTCATTGGCTATATCGACCACAAAGAGCATTGTCAACAAAGACAGATGAGGACACTGATTGTCATTAAAGAAATGAATCATAGCGACGGAAGATAATATGTTTTTGACATAAGGATGTCAGGAACAAAAATAAAAAGGAATCAATTATGATGACAAAGATATAATATTTCGACACAAAGATGTCGAGGGTAAATTGAGAAGAAAAATAATACAATTACAGAATAATTATAAGTATAGAAGTTTTCTCTCATAGAAATAAGAGACAAAGAAGTGACAATTAGTGAAGTGAGGAAAACCATAATCAGAAAAACAATGCCCATGAATTAAGATGGATATAGCCAATGCTAAGCTTGAAGAAATATTGAACCAAACAACAATGAATAATAACCCAATTAAGAAAAATGGTACCATTAGTAACATCAGAGTTAAGAACCGACTCAACAACCTGCCTATACATAATAAACTTACAAGACAAAGAAGGCAAAGAACTGAATAAAATATTGCCATAAACATGATCATAATCATTAGCTCAAAATTTGTATCCTGTTTTTCTCTCCTCATAGCAATGAATACAAGTCAAAAACCACATAATAAACCATGATACACTTAAATTATATTTGTGTCAATGTCAAATGTACAAGAACTGAATATGTGTTGTATAAGAACTGAATATGTATTGTATGATAACTGGATATATTGTGTAATAACTGGATATGTTGAGTAATAACTAAATGTGTTGTATAAGAACTGAATATATATTGTGTAATAACTGAATATGTATTGCATAATAACAGAACATATGTGGTATGATGATAGCTGGATATATTGTACAATGACTAAATATGTATTGTATAATAATTGGACATGTTGTGTAGTAACCAAATGTGTTGTATAATAACTGAATATGTATTGTATAATAACTGAATGTATTGTGTAGTAATTGAATATGTGAAATTTATAAAGACATGCTGTATCATGCCAAAACAAAAGACAAAGACAAACAGTGAAGAAGACTGTAAAGAAAAAAAAAAAAATATTGTACAAAGTGATTGAATCATAGGAGTAGGGAGAAGTATTGTATTGTGTTTCAAGATTGTAAATATAGGTGACAACTTGAAAAACAAAACAAGGGGCATATGAGACAGAATATTGACCAATAGAAAATCGTTCATGTAAATATTTTTTTAAAAGTGTATAAATTTCTAGTTCTTGTTTGGGTGTATCAGGGACTTATTTTTAATATTCAGGATAGCCAATGTTTTCTTGTCACTTTGTGTTCAACCAATAAAAACTATTTGCGCGGATGAATACAAAAAAATGGCGGTATTGCGTCAGAGAGACGCCAAGGACTATTTTCATTAGCGTCTGTGTGCTCAAGATGAAAGGACGTGTTTTTTGGTAGTGTGTGAACATGGAACTTTCACCAAACTTTTATCCAGTGTAGATTCTACTAAATCATAATTGTGAAAGTTGTTGATTAATTAATATGGTGCTGAGAGTGTAAAATAACGAAGTGCTAATGAATAAATATGTTGTGATAAAGGAACATTGATTTATGCATTCCATTCTGTAACCACGACCCTGTAAATAGGAATCGCGTCTGCTATCACAGTATTTCATCTTTCAGTAAGAACATTATTCCTGCTGCTATGTAATAATCTTTATAAAAACAGCACCAACTTGAAATTATTACTAATTTTCGTTATCGTCATTTAGTTTAGTTTAGGTTAGTAACTTCTGTACATTCTACTGTGAACAAATTGTAATTAATAAGCTTCAATAAATCAAAATATCCGCACACTATGTCCAGATATAAGAAATTAGGAATCTGGACATAGCTGGCAGATATTGTTTTATTTTATATTTTATTTTTTAATTTTTTTTATTGCTTTAATGTTGATGTAAAGAACAGTTTTTATTTAGCATAAATTAATGTGCTTATCTGCAACAAATACTATAACTCATCTTTTACAGTTTTTGGCAACAGAATAATGAATTAATATTGTTTAATTGCAAACTTTCAACATGCAGCAACCCCCTGAAAAAAATTCTGCCGATGCTTATAATAGAATGTATATCTTGAATCTTCTCGGAGTAGCCTATAACTCTGAATGGCTTAGAGGTAGCCAAAAATCTTACTATACAAAAATCTAGATCTCACTAAAGTACATAAATTATGTCAAATGCATAATACTTATACTTATCGCAAATGGGAAGTTATTATTTGTTTTGATTTTTTCCTCCTAGAATGGAGGAGAATGGAATTTCAAGAATATTACATACCAAACTAGTCTTAACAGAATTGACTATTGTCTAACTCCTAACTGGGTAATTTTGATCTGCCTAGTGCTTCTGTTTAAGTCACAATCAGATGTTATTGTGATTCCGAGCTCGCACACAACAAAGATCAGGCAGGGCTAAGCTGCTTCACACCATACACCAGACTGGCAAGCAAACAAAGGCACAAGGTCAAGCTTCCTCACACCACTCACGTGAGAGAACATGTGACAAACAACAATAAAAGCAGCTATACAACAGGGGTTTTCTCTAGTGCCTTCAAATAAGATCTGGTTACATCACTGCTGCCGTGTTTGAAGGAGTTTGCAAAAGGTCCATGTGACATCAGCCCCACTATATAAGGAGGTGAGAGAACACCAGAGAGTTGTAGTTACAGACACAAGTCAGTCAGTGTGTTAGGGCATTGTAAGAAGATTCAACAAGAATCGAGTGATTGTAATGTTGTAGTTAGTGTAGAGAGACAGAGGAAGTGAAGAAAGACATTGAAAGGACTGAATAAGGTTATGAGAAGTAAAAGTTATGGGTTGTGATAGCACGAAACACTGTAGACTGTGTTAACAATGAGAAGAAAACTGTATTTGTGATAAAATTTTAAAAAGACAATAAAGAGACAGAAAAGTAACCACTCAAATTTTGTCATTTTTGTCACACTAAGTGGCATTAGTCAAATTATTGTTTTGTCACATTATTATAAGCATTATCTAAACTACTAAGGGTAATAGAACTAATTTATTGACATTTGCTAAACCACTAATGGTAAAAGATATAATTTTATATTAAAATAGAGCTCTTACATTTCCTATATACCATCAGGAAGGAATTTTAGGAACAGGTGAAACCTTTACCTGGACATTACTTTGCAGAAAGAAGAGGTTGCAATGGTCTCTCTTTTTGGAAAACAAACTATTTTCAGGTTCATTTACAGCTCCCTGAAGTATCAGAAGGCCTACAGTGCTTTTATTTCTGATGGTTTTATATCCATCCAACATTTACAGTGAGGGTGCACCTTCAAATCAGGATGTGCTGAAAGAAGTTGTTGCATGCACAGGTGGGTCTGATCTGCAATTACCTTCCACATATTGTTGTCCACAAATAGTTCCAAGCACTGTGTTGGACTTATGTTGTCATCTTAGTACACCTTTAGTCCACTAGCATCAAGAAATGTAAATTCTAGATGGGACATACCATGCATAATAAAAATATTCTGTGAATCATCTTCCCCTGAGTCTTCTTCACTTGCACTAGAAATTGACTCGTGGTCTTCCAAATCTGATAAAAAAATCATCTGAACTGCCCCCAAATACATCACCATCATTATCATCTTCCAAAATGCCTTGTAAATATTGCTGTATTTCTTCATCTGTAAGAGGATCACTATTGTGTTTCCAAAAAAGAACAGGAACAGTCTGCGCCAGCATGGAGTAAGATTGCTTCTAAATTACACTTACAGAGTGTGTATAGGTCAAATAATTCATAGGAAAGTGATGTCATCTATCATGAAGACTGCAGCAAATACCTTCTAGCACAACTACAGCAATACTCATCATCCCCAAGGGAAAACAGCATTAAAAGACACATGCTGGAATAGTATGTCATATCCATTACATAGACACAACCCCGAGATGCATATATAGGTCATATATCCAGTTAAAAGGTTAAAGCCTGCAGTATTTTCCCAACATTCTCCCAACTCCATCTACCTACAAGAAAGTATGCAATAAAAGCATTTCTGTAAATGTTTATCTCAACATAAATTAGATAAACAAATAAAGTGTTCTCAAGAATAGTTTGGAGAAGAGTAGAAAAAGTCATGTGAGTGCAACACATAAGGTTTTTAAACTTTAGAACACACTCACGCCTGAGATTATTTAAATAATATGCAATATTTTAACCACAAAGCAAGCTTACCTGTTTATGAGACTCTTCTAAGTGTTTCATAAGCACTGCCACTACAACATTGACAAGCACAAACTGTGCCATCAATACAAATATCACAAAGAAAATGGGAGCAATCACTGTAGAAACACAACAATTACGAACACAATCGGCAGCATCATCACATTCTTCTCGTAAAGTATCTTTCATAATTCCATTCCAATTGTCACCTGTGGCCACACGGAAGAGTGTGAGGAATGCCATGCCAAAATTACTGAAATGGGCATGCTCTCCAAGACCTTGACATGGAAATTCCTCACTACATTCTGTAATCAATGCAAAGGGAACATACCATACTTTACTTAAATTGTTTAGCACATAGAGTTTAATTACAACTTTTTATATAAAATTCAACAGCACATGTTTCAAAGTCATTTGATTGCATCATCTTCAAACAAAGGACTTATACTCGGTGCCAAACAAGAAGGTGATTGACAGCTGCTTGCCACATGGTGGAAAGGTCTAAATGAACAGGAGGGGATGGATGCATCATTGCAATCATCATAGCAGTGAAAACAGGAACCAATTAGAGCTAAGATGTTTCCATAGCAACGCTAAACACTGAACCAGTGTTGTTAGCAGTTATTAGTATTTAACATGTGATTTGCATGTGCCTGACCTGCAATCCAGTAGTAACATAAACTTTGCATCTTATCTTCTGTTTTCCCTGCAACATAAGCAATGCTTCCCTCCAGCTCCAGCTTGCAATCAGTTAGAGATTATCTGTGTGCTGACAAGTTCGTTTGCATCATTCTATTTATGTGATTATTTGCCTTGTATTTATGTGTGTCTGAATCTGTGTATCTGTGCATATGTTGAGAGCATTTACTTATTGACAAAGATAGCGCAGCCAAATGAAAAAT
The DNA here is from genome assembly GCA_030765045.1 of Tenodera sinensis. NCBI lineage: Eukaryota > Metazoa > Arthropoda > Insecta > Mantodea > Mantidae > Tenodera > Tenodera sinensis. Next base: position 75,111,679 of record CM060969.1, read on the forward strand.
TTTACATACTCGGGAAGCGAATAAAACTGTTTGGTACATATCACAATTAAAGGATTATGCAGTTGATGGTATTGGTGAAGATGGTCACAAAATTGTTTGTTTCCCCCCTTTTCCTAGTGTAATCCAATTTAATTAATTTGGGAGAAAGTAAACGGTTATGTTGGATGAAACAACAAAGATTTCACTGTGTTGTTTGTAATAAAGCTACATCAATAAAAAGCTGAAAATTGTGAACAAGCAACAAGTGCAACATGGGAAAATGGAGTTCCAGAAGAAAGGATAGAACAGCATGATTTCCACTGGTAATTCTAGCAACAACAGCAGCATTTTTACATTACAATATTCCACAGGTAGGTTTCTTTTGTTAACTTAAATCTTTACAGTGATTTATACATGATGTTCTATCCTTTACATGTAGGTTCACTATTTCACTATTGTCTTTGAATACAAATATAAATTATACCTACTCTACATTCCAAAGGCTTGTCACCAAAAACCAAACAATAATAGAATGTTGGAAAATCCTTACCCATCTAACAGCACTTCAAAAACACCTAGTCTTCCAATGAATACCAGCTCACTGTGGACTGAGTGGTAATGAGAAAGCTGATTTTCTTGCAAAAAAGGGTACCGGCAATGTGCAGAAATCAATAGTTAATCTACCATTTTATGCAGCTAAAAGATTAGTCAACTCTGAATTCAAAAAAATTATTGCAAAATATTACTATGAAAAATCAAAAAATAAAAGATGGGAACTACCAAACATTCAAACAGTAATTCCTGAGTATCCTCAAAAAACAGCAGTTGCAACCTTCAGGTTCATTACAGGACATGATTGTCTGGCAAAACATTTAAACAGAATTGGGATATATTCTTCACCACTCTGTCCTCTATGTGATCTGCAAGAGGAAATGGATCGAGACCACCTTCAAATATGCCCGGGCACTTCTAGTGCCCCATCCATCAGTGAAAAATATTGGAGAGCAAGAGGATTAATGACTTCATTGTCAGAAATCCAGCATTAGCTAACAACAACATTCCAAAGGCAATCCTACTGTCTTCTTACATATAACGCTAATACACTCTCCTCGTGGTCGCAGTATGTGGCAACGTCGCCTCTCTTTCACCATGAATTGTCAATCCCTTTCTTGTTTGGCGCCAAAAATAATGAAGGAATTGAATGATTAAAAAATATGTTCCATTGAATTGTAAACCTTTTGGGAAAAGCACAGTACATACTCAGAATAATCCACAAATAAGGTTTTCTTTTTTAACTCTTCATTACAAAAAAAGTGTATCAGATGTATGTACAATCTCCCCTATAGACAATCCTGTAGAGACACATTCATAAAGGAAAACATTAACCGTAGTTTCTCTGCATATGTATAAAAGTATTTTACTTGTTAAAAATAAGAAAGAATTTAATGTGATCAATAAAGACTGCTATAAATATGAAACTAGGGGGATAAATGATTATCATAGGGTGAACTCAAGTAAAAGCCAAACTAATAAAGACCCTTACAGAATTGGAGCATTCTTTTATGATACATTACCCATACAGGTTAAAAATAATGTAAATAGGAACTTGAAAATTGCTTTAAAATCATATCTAATTAGTAAGTATTTGTATAGTGTTGCTGAATTATAATGATTGTACATATATGTAATTAAGATTTATTGTATATGTTCAGAAAATGTCAGATGCTCTTGTGAAGAGTCTATTGCTGACAATTAAAGTTTGCTGAAGTTTGCATTACTCGCACGAATAGCTGTAACATGTTTACTCACGTGGGAGACAGGTGTCACCCATTTTACACACTTTCTTTAAACATCAATTTTCAACATTTTAGTTTGAGGTCATTTTGAGTTAGGTTTTTACACTCATCTTTACTTAAATTGTTTTGAAAACAGGAAACATTTCCAAGACCGTTCGGTCCCATCATCAGCCATTGGGTGACTGGCGCTATCTTCTTGTTCTCCCTCTCTGCTACTATCGTCCTGCTGCCATCTGGTGTTAGGGCTGCAGAGCTTTAACACTTCATTTAATGCTGGGATTTTGAAGTTAATTACTTTATTGTTGTTTTTGATTATGTAAATTTTTTTCCAAATGTGCAGCTTTAATGATGAATTTAGAGATTTTAACAATTTTATATTGAGGCTAATGTTGTGGTTTTCGTTCCAAAAGTGATGTGCCACAGCAGACTTTTCCATTTGTTTTAATTTTATGTTTCTCTGATGTTCCTTTAATCTGACGTCCAAATTTCTTTTTGTTTTTCCTATATAGCTTTTTTTGCAACTATTGCAGTTGATCTGGTAAATTCCAGATTTTAGATTGTAAGGGATGGTATTGTTTGGCTTGTTCAGCAGGTTTTTTTAAACTGTATTTGTTTTTTGGTGCCAGTTTCATGTTTAGCCTTTTGAAGATTCTTTCAAATTTCCTGAAGGCCCAGGGATGGTAGGTGAATTTTCTAAATTTCCAGTTGTTATTTGTGAGTGATGTTAACATAGTGGTTTGCAAAATTATCTTGAACTTTTCTGCATTTTTTGACATATTTCTAATGGTGGCTGGGTTGAATCCATTTAGTACTGCTGTTTCTTGTATATGATGTTGCTCTTTCAGAAATTCCTCTTTACTTAAAGGGACATTATATAATCGGTGAATTAAGCTTCTAAACACTGGTAGTTGGTGTGAAACTGAGTTGCAACTATTGCAACTATGTAATTATCCACATGTGTGGGCTTTCTATATATTCCAAATTTTATACTATCTATATCTCTAGTAATTTTGAGGTCCAGGAAAGGTAATGTGTTGTTGTCTTCCATTTCAATTAAAAACTTTATATGGTTGTCCTGTAGGTTTAGTAATTTCAGTGTCTTCTTTTTGTTCCTGGGGAATTATGGCGAAGATGCCATCTACATATCTTCTCCAAAATTTGAGTATATGTGGAAAGGAATTTATTATGTGAGTTTTGAAAAACTCCTGTACATGTCTGCTAAAAACGGTGACAGTGGGCTCCCCACTGTTAAACCTTGTAAGCCGAGATATTTTAAAACAATTACGCCCTAAAGTGAATAACTACAACAAAAAAACAATAGAACACCTAAACAAGAAACCAGTGGTGTATCTAAAAGCAGACAAAGGCAATTCCCTGGTTATTTTGGATAAAGAAGAATGCAACCGTAGAGTTAACCTTATGCTAGATAGTGCAGAATATGAAGGAATCCTGAAAAATTCTCTAACCACATATACCACATCAACCGATAAAGCTTTGCAAGCTACAAAAACATTATCAGCAACAGAAAAATTTAACATAAAACCCTCTAATCCCACACTGTCAAGATTATATTGCCTACCAAAAGTAGACAAACAGGACCCATCATCCACGGCATTAATTCACCCACATACCACATTGCTAAATGGCTAGTAAAAAAGCTAAAATCTTACGCAAAATTTAAAAGTTTAAGAATTGAGAACTCCTTGGAACTCGTAAAATACCTACCAGAACTACAATATCCCTGAAGGCTACATAATGGTTTCTTTCGCCATTAAATCTCTTTTTACCAGCATCCTAGTGGAAAAAACACCTACACTCATTAGGAGATGGTTGACTCAGACTACAATAGACCCCATAGAAACAAGTGACATCATTAACCTTACCGAAATTTGCACAAAGAAAAATTACTTCACATTTGACACTACATTCTGCAGACAATCCCAGAGTTTAACAATGGGGAGCCCACTGTCACTGTTTTTAGCAGACATGTACTTGAGCATTTTCAAAACTTGCATAGTAAATTCCTTTCCACATATGTTCAAATTTTGGAGAAGATACATATTTATTTATTTATTCTTATGAACGTAACAGGCTTGGAAGCCCAATTACAATGTTCATCATACATAGGTGTTTACATATAATAATATACACACTCAAATAAAATACAAGAAAAACATAAATGAACATAAACTAATACAGAAAGGGAAATATAAGGAATAGAAACAATTATAAAAAGAGAAGAAGGAAGAAAAAAAAAAGTGAAGGTGGCATGGTAAGTAATTTTTTCTACTATTCCTAATTACAGCAACGATACTACTATTACCAATTTAGTTGTAGCATTTTTAAATTGATGATATCTTCGTCATAATCCCCCAGAAAAAAAAAAGAAGACTCTGAAATTACTAAACCTACAGGACAACCATATAAAGTTTACAATTAAAATGGAAGACAACAACAAATTACCTTTCCTGGACCTCAAAATTACTAGAGATATAGATGGTATAAAATTTGGAATATATAGAAAGCCCACACATGTGGATAATTACATAGTTGCAATAGTTGCAACTCAGTTTCACACCAACTAGCAGTATTTAGAAGCTTAATTCACTGATTATATAATGTCCCTTTAAGTAAAGAGGAATTTCTGAAAGAGCATCATATACAAGAAACAGCAGTACTAAATGGATTCAACCCAGCCACCATTAGGAACATGTCAAAAAATGCAGAAAAGTTTAAGATAATTTTGCAAGCCACTACGTTAACATCACTCACAAATAACAACTGGAAATTTAGAAAATTCATCTACCATCCCTGGACCTTCAAGAAATTTGAAAGAATCTTCAAAAGGCTAAACATGAAACTGGCTGCAAAAAAGAAATGCAGTTTAAAAAACCTGCTGAACAAGCCACTTAACATACCATCCCTTACAATCTAAAATCTGGAATTTACCAAATCAACTGCAATATTTGCGAAAAAAGCTATATAGGAAAAACAAAAAGAAATTTGGACATCAGACTAAAGGAACATCAGAAGAACTTCTTCTTTCACTTTCCCTGCTGCTGTTAGGCGTCGGGTTCCTTCAGCCACTTTTTGCATTCGATCCTATCCTGCACCAACCTGTATACTCCTCTCATTGTCGTCCCACTGCCACTCTTTCCATATATTGTCTCCATTCTATCCTAGGTCTTCCCCTTATTCTCTTCTCCTCCGCTCTTGCTTAAAATGTTCTTTTGGGTAAATCTTTCTTCATTTATCCTTACTAAGTATCCCAGCCATCTTAGTTTATTTCTTTCCATTGTCTTCAGTATACATTCCTGTTTTAGCTTTTCTCTTATTTTCACATTTCTAACTTGATCCCTCTTAGTATACCCGGCTACTCTCCTTAAGTATTTCATCTGTGTTGCTGTTAATCTACTTGCATGTCTATCCAATACTGTCCAGCTTTTACTCATATATAATAAAACTGACTTGTATATCACCTTATATATTCTCATTTTAGTGGTTTGACTTAATTCTCTTTGACCAATTATAGTAATATTAATTTGGTAATATGTATTTATTGCCTTCCTGATTCTATTGTTAATTTCTTTATCTGTTCTTCCATTTTTAGTTAGAATCACCCCTAAATATTCAATACTTGTCACATTTTCTAATTTTTCACCTTTCCAGAAAATTTGCATTTCTGTCTCTGTTTCCTCTTCACCATTTATCATTGCTTTGCTCTTTTTTGCATTTAGATCCATACCTTTCTCTTCCAATGTACTAGCCCATGCTGTTTGAAGCTAAAATAGTCGTTCTTCACTTCTAGATTTATCGCTGTATCGGCCGTTGATGCTTAAATGTCGTTGGTGACGTGGTGTTGCCCTTTGATGTGGTTCGCTCCGGCTCTGCAAGAGATCTCTTTATCTCGGGTACGCGCAGATGTTTTCAAATAGACTACCCAAGGAAACTTTTTATATATTATTTATTGTATCTTAAATATTTTCGGGAGCTATGCCGATTGTATATGTAGAGGAATCACACTCACGTCCGCACAGCACAACCTGCCGTACTGGTCTCTGGTTGAGTAGTGACCAGACGCTTTCTAGCTTACCCACGCTAAGAAACCGTTCCCTTCAATTTTGAATGTCATGACGTCATCCAAGAAAGCCTCGTATCCAAAATGCTATTTCCTTTTCCCGCAATTTAGAAATGTCCCTTTCTATTATAACATGTTCTTTTATGAATTTCGAATATATAATTACCTTTTTAGGATTAAACGATGTTTACTTTATATTTTATTAAATATATCGCGCGACTTTTAAGGTTGGTCGACTTGACTTTCGAACGTGTATTTAAACTATGTAGTATGACGTCATGACTCGCTAATTTCAAACCAATAATGCGTTTATACTACAAATTTAACGACTATTATTTACTCATATCTTGCTCACCGTACAACACTTCCTGCTCTATTATCTATTTATGTTATTACTTAACACTTATCGCAAATCTCACATCCGGCAATTAACTTAAAACGTGTCTTTTTCAAAAGCCCATTCGATCGGAAATCTAAATTTTGGTATCAAATGCCCCCATTTATATTATTTTATTATTTCATAATAAAATAATGTAAATGTCTTGCCCGAAAGAAAAATTAAAAATTACTCCTGTATTTTGAATAATCGGCAACACTCCCATTATATACAATTTTCAATTACACTGTTTTGAAATTGGTTATTAACATATTTTCTCCTTAATCTTTTTAACATGACAAACAATTGTACACTTGACTAAACATTAATCCTTAAATACTAATTACAATATGTTATGGTTTCTTCTGTGAAGCTTTTATATAAAGGTTAAATTTCAAGAGTCTTTCTTTATACTTCCTTCTTTTAGTTCATGTTTGCTCACTTCGCTCTCACTATCACTTGCACTGTGATTTTTCACTTTTGTTATTGTAACATATATCTGTACTAGATCCTTTAAGCACTAAAATGTACATATATTTATATAAATCCATTACACTCTTCATACAAGTTCTTTCTTTGTCTTGCTGTGATAACTATCTATACATCTAAATATTTTAACAAATGTTTACAAAGTAAATATTCTGTTTTCTCTCTATGCGGAGATGAACAATTTAACAATCTTTCTGAAGCTGTTATTGTGAGCTCTATACAATATATTTTTAAGCTCTTTGTAGTATATAGCAATTCACATTCTGCATTTTTCATGAATATGTAAGTACCTGACCAATATATAGTTTTCAAGTAAGCTAACATTTAAATTTTATCTCAAAGCTGATTGGGCGCCAATATACAATGACACTTCCAATTTTTTTACATTAAATCAAGGCTGCAAGGCACCACACGGTTTCTTGTATGGTCGAAGGAGTTGTTTATGCCATCTTCCCAGACATTTTTCATTTTTAACATCTTTTAATTCATAGGTATGATAACCAAATTTTGATATAATTTCTGCAGGACCTTTATATAACAATTCCATCCTTTTGTTCCTACCTCGCAAGGCACTTGATAACTTATGGTCTTTAACTAGTACCCAATCGCCTATCTTAGGTTCCCATTTATGTTTTCTACTCTTTTTCTTTAATTTTCGCTTCTCTGCCTTTTTCTTGATTCGTTCAAAAGCAATTCTCGCTCTTTCTTCTTCACTTAACTGAATGTCATTAATTTTTAGTGTTTTTGGGACCCCGATCAATATTGGTTCTGGTTCAATTCCTAACATTAATTTTATTGGTGCAAACCCAGTAGTTACATTAATGGTATGATTGATAATCTTTTCTATCAATGGACAATATTTCACCCAATCCTTGTGATTATGATGTGTAAGTACACGTAAATAAATTCCTATATCTCGGAGGACACGTTCTGTTGGATTCCCTGATGGAAAGTATGAGGAACAATAATTTAGTTTTCTCGCGTCTAATGTCACCCTAATCTTTCCATTGGCCTTATTTACAATACATAGGGGATTCACAAATTCTGAATTCGAAATTTCAATAACCTCATCTTCTAACATTGACTTTATAACTGCATCTACCTCTTCCCTTATTGTACTAGGGATAGCTCTCGCTTTATGTGTAAAAGGTTTGATGGGTATCATCTCAAACGAATGAGTATAAATATTACATTTACCAGGTTTCTCAGAGAATACTTCTTTATTTCGGATTAATATTTCTAACAGTTTATCCCTCTGTTGTTCATTTAGTTGATCAGCCTGAGTTACTTTTTCCTCAACAATTCTTCTAAGTCTTCACTACTCTCCCTATCATAGTACCTAGTTGCGTCAGAAAACCTCAAATTGTCTATGAAATCATTTTTATCCCATTCTACATTTTCTTTATTATCGACACTGTACTCTTTGACATTTACTTCAGTTAATTCCATAGCTCCTACTTTAACATATTCTACAAAGAATGTATCCCCTTGGATTTCTTCTTCCTCTTTTTCTCGTACAATAGTTTCTGAACTACTATCTTCCACAAAAGGCACTATAATGGTCTCATCTTCAACTTTCATTTCTAGAATCATGTTTTCAAAATTCACCACAGCTTCCCAGGCATAAAGACAATCACAACCTATTATAATATCTGTCACAAGTCTTCCTACAATCAGAAATAAAATTCCAAGTATTCTCCCATTTATTTCAATATTTATCATTGGTTGAAATTTTACTCTCTCTTTTCGTTTTCCCACAGCTAGCGAGCAATATATCCCATTAACTGGTAAAGACATTACTTTAAAACCACTACTTTGTAAATTATCATAAAAATTTTGTGAGCATACTGTGCTATTTGATCCTGTATCTATAATTGCATTGTATTGTTTTCCATTTACTCCAATTTTGATTTTAGGTGGATCTCCTACTTTTTCGTTTTCGTCGATTCTATTTTTACATTCTCTTTTCTTTTGTATCATCATTTGCCTTCCAGGACTATTTATTTCCGAGTACTTATCACAATCATTACTAGGATACCCAGTTCTCACTGAAGGCGCGTTTGACCGGGTCTGGCGTTTCCCTGAATTTTAGGTATTGCTCCTGTACTATTTCCCGAATTGTTACTTCTGTTTTCCTGCATTAAATCGGGGTTACTTCCTACCATGTTTTTGACCGTGTTAATGGCCTCAACCATTTCTGCATTTTCGGGGGAATTTCGTCCATTAGAATACCTTTCTCCCTGTCTTGGTGACCTCGGTCTAAACTCATTATCTCCGTTTGTCCAATACCCATCATTTGAATTTCTACTATGTCCAAAATAACGACCCCGTCTACCTCGATCAAATCTATTTGTATTCATATAATTCACCCTTATATTTCTTCCCCTTTGATTACCATTTCTATTTTGGTGACGCCCTTCCTGGTTATATCTACCTTGATTTTCCCACCGGAATGATTCCATCCTTGGTACTGGTCCTTTATATCTTTCCCTAATCTCACTTCTATTCTGATAATACTGTGCCCCTTGCCCGAAAGAATTTACAGTTTCTTTTTCTTCATATTTATTTCCAAATGCGTGTTTTGGCTTATTGACTTCTAAGGCTGATAATAATTCGATCATAGCTGCAATGCTATCGGGTCGGGCTATGATTAGGTAATGTTGAAGTGTTTCTGGAAAATGTGGAGTAACTATATTTATTAGATCTTTTTCGTCTAAGGGAGGATCCAACATCTTCGATTTTCTCGCTATTCTCATAAAATAGTTGACCATCGATTCCTCCGATCTAGGATTAAACTTTCCATTGCTTAATTCAACTCTAATATTAGCCTGCCTACTAGCTCCCCAATATCTGGTTAAAAAGATGTTCCTAAAGGTCCTGTAATCATTATTGTTACCCATAGAAAGGCCTAGCCAATTAGCAGCATTACCCTTTAGGCATTTTCTTACTATCACCATCTTGTACTCCTCTGGTATACGTTTCACCGTGAAGTACTCTTGTAACCCTTCCAAAAAGGCTTTAGGATCATCTGAATCTTCATTTTCAAAAACTGGAGGTGTCATTTCATTTAAGACATGGTTAGGCCAATGTAAATTTGAATTGTCACCTGTCCCTGCACTATTTCTGAGATCAGAATGGGAATTACTGTTACCTCTATTTTGCATCGAAATGTCAGCTGATACATCTGGTATTGCCTCGTTTCTTGCAACTTCATTACTAAGATTGTTGTGATTACATGCATTTTCATTTAATTTCAAAATTTCTAAGGCCTCTTTTACCTGAGTAATTTCTGTTACTACCCCTTTTATTTGGTCTGTAACATCCTCCAAATTTCTAGCCTGCCTTGCACTTTCTACATCAGATCTTTCCATTCTAACTTTACACCCCTGTAGCTCTTCTCTAATTTCTTCCCTGTCTTTATCTAACCTTTGTACTACCTATTCCCTTTGTTTGTCTAATCTATATGTTACTATTTCCCTTTCTTTATCTAATTTTTCACTCACTTGTTGACCTAATTTCTTTTCAGAATTCTTTACTTCTTGCCGTATTATCTCTAATTCTCCCTTAACCTGTTCTCTATTTTCTTTTACTTCACTACTGACTTTATTAATTTCCTCCCTAACTTCTTCCCTAAAGGTTTCTAAAGCTCTCTTCTGATTTTCCAATTGCATTCCCAATTCCTGTTGTCCCTTCTCTAATTTCTGTCCTAACTCTGTTCTTAATTCTTTACTAGTTTCATCTATCTTTTGACTTAACTCTGTACTCATCTTTTTCACTGTTCTTAATTCTTTACTAGTTTCATCTATTTTTCGACTTAACTCTGTACTCATCTTTTCCATTATCTTTTGAAACATATTCTCTATTTCTGACATAAATGCTGGCCTTTCTGAATTACTACTAAACATTTCTGAACTACCTCTAGGTGTTTCTCTAACGTTCTGATCTTCTACTTCTTGGCATATTCTGCTACCAATTACATTCTGATTAAATTCTTCCATCCTAACTACACTTTTCTCAATTTCCGGACTCTCAAAACCTAGAAAATCGCTATCACTGTCTTCCATTTCTAAACTATTTACACGTGTTTTTCTACTCACCAATATTTCACGCACTTAAACTTGTTCACTACACGTTTCACAGATGTTCACACGCTGGGCACCTTCTTGTCTGCTGGCTCGATGCTGGCCTGGTCGTCTTGGGGTTGGTCTCTTCTTTCGACGCCACACGTTGGGTCACCTTCTTGTTTGCTGGTTCTATGCTGGCTTGGTCGTCTTGGGGTTGGTCCATTCTTTCGACGCCACACGTTGGGATGCCATTTGAAGCTATAATTAGTCGTTGTACGCTTCTCGTTTTCGCTGTGTCGGCCGTTGATGCTTAAATGTCGTTGGTGACGTGGTGTTGCCCTTTGATGTGGTTCGCTCCGGCTCTGCAAGAGATCTCTTTATCTCGGGTACGCGCAGATGTTTTCAAATAGACTACCCAAGGAAACTTTTTATATATTATTTATTGTATCTTAAATATTTTCGGGAGCTATGCCGATTGTATATGTAGAGGAATCACACTCACGTCCGCACAGCACAACCTGCCGTACTGGTCTCTGGTTGAGTAGTGACCAGACGCTTTCTAGCTTACCCACGCTAAGAAACCGTTCCCTTCAATTTTGAATGACATGACGTCATCCAAGAAAGCCTCGTATCCAAAATGCTATTTCCTTTTCCCGCAATTTAGAAATGTCCCTTTCTATTATAACATGTTCTTTTATGAATTTCGAATATATAATTACCTTTTTAGGATTAAACGATGTTTACTTTATATTTTATTAAATATATCGCGCGACTTTTAAGGTTGGTCGACTTGACTTTCGAACGTGTATTTAAACTATGTAGTATGACGTCATGACTCGCTAATTTCAAACCAATAATGCGTTTATACTACAAATTTAACGACTATTATTTACTCATATCTTGCTCACCTTACAACACTTCCTGCTCTATTATCTATTTATGTTATTACTTAACACTTATCGCAAATCTCACATCCGGCAATTAACTTAAAACGTGTCTTTTTCAAAAGCCCATTCGATCGGAAATCTAAATTTCGGTATCATGTTATTGATTGTTGCAGATTCTGTTGGTTTTCCACCATTAAAACTATATCATTCGCATAAATCAGAGCTTGCACATTTACCAGTCTCATTTTCCAGTAACCTACTCTCATTTTGTTTGTTCTCTTTCAATGTCTGATTATTTGATTCATAAAGATATTAAACAACAGAGGGCTCAAACTATCCCCCTGTTTAACTCCATTTCTCATTTCAAATTCCTCCGAAAGTCTTCCTGATATTCTAACTGTCCCTATTACTTTTCCATATAAACTTTTTATTACTTTAATCATTTTCTCTTTAACATTTAATTCCCTTAGGGCTTTCCATATCGCCTTACATGGTACCGTATCAAAAGCTGCTTTTATATCTAAAAAAGCTGCGTATATCTTCTTTCCCCTACTCAACCTTAAATCCACCACTTGTCTTATTGTAAAAATGTGATCTTGAGTTTGCCTTTCTTCTCTAAAGGCAGTTTGTTCCTCCTCCATCTTTTCTTCTACCTCCTTTCTCAATCTTATTTCAATTATTCTTGTGTACACTTTAAGGGGTACTGATGATAGGCATATCACTCTATAGTTCTCACATTTCAATGTTTCTCCTTTCTTATATATCGGTATAATGATTTTTTTCTGCCAATCCTTTGGTATTTTCTCAAGATTCCATGCCTCATTCATTATTTCAACCAAATAATCATGCGCTCTGCCCCCTGCATACTTTACCATTTCTGGTGCTATCTTGTCCCATCCTGCCGCCTTTTTGAATCTCATTTTTGTCCATAGCAATCTCCAAATCAATTCTATCTATAGGTTGAGAGGTAGAACTGGAACTTAAAAATTCAATGTCACTGCCTTTGTGGTTTACCAGGAGAAATATGAACTGGTTTGAGAATTCAATGCCATTCTGGCAGATTGTCACAGTAGCTCAATGGTTAGAACAGTCGCCTGGTAAGCAGAAGGTCTGTGGTTCAAGTCCCAGCTGTGGCATTGAATTTTTAAGTTCCAGTTCTACCTCTCAAACATTGCCCACACATGGCTTGTGTGTTTAAAAACACCAACAGTAAGTTTGTTGGCATAAATAAATAATAACTATCTATAGGTATTTCTTCCATCAATATCTCTTCTATATTCTCAGTCTCCTGCGCTCCCTCTTCTTCCTCCTGATTTACTCCTCTGAACACTGATCTATAATAATCAGACCATACCTTCATAATGTCATTTAACTCTGTTTTCACTTTGTTATTCTTATGTGCTCTATACTTTTTCCCTCTTACAGCCTTTAATCTTTTGGCTAATTGCCAAAATTCTCTGTTATTATTATGGAATTTATCTTCTAATTCTTTCCCAAAATCTTCCCAAGATTTACTTTTTGCTTTTGTTATCGTTCTTTTAGCTATGTTTCTTTTTTCAACATAATTTTCCCAATTTGTATTCGTTCTATTTTTATTACATTCTTTCCATGCAATTTTCTTCTCTTTAACTATTAGTTTAGTTCCACCATTTTCTCCGCTTAGATCTCTCACCAATCTTCGAGATACCACATATTTCCTCAGCTGATTTACACAAGGTTTCCTTTAGCCTTGTTCATTTCTCGTTTATGCACATTTCCTCCCAATCTTGAATTTGATCTAACTTTCTATTTATTCTCTACATATTCCTTCCTTTTTTCTTTATCCTTTAATCTATTTTTATTCTTTCATATTTAGCTCCCTTTATTCTTCTTGGTTTCCTGAATCTTGTATCACATATTAATAGTCTATAAACATCAGAGGAACATAAAATTAAAACAAACAGAAAAATCTGCTGTGGCACACCACTTTTGGAATGAAAACCACAACATTGACCTCAATATAAAATTGTTAAAATCTCTAAGTTCACCAATAGAACTGCACATTTGGGAAAAAATGTACATAATAAAAAACAACAATAAAGTGATTAATTTCGAAATCCCAGCTTTAAATGAAGTGTTAAAACTCTGCGCCCCTAACACCAGATGGCAGCAGAATGATAGTAGCTGAGAGGAGGAACAAGAAGATAGCATCAGTCACCCAACGGCTGATGATGGGACTGAATGGTCTTGAAAACGTTTCCTGTTTTTAAAACAATTTAAGTGATGGTGAGTATAAAAAAGTGACTCAAAATGACCTCAAACATGAAGAATACTTCACTGTTAATAGTGCTTCTATTTTTAATATTCATTTCAACATTTTGTTAATAAAGATGGTTGTGTGGACTATAAGTTGAAAACATACACTATAATACTCATAAAATTAGGTACATTTTACATGTTCTGTTTGAAACTAACCTTAGAACATGCATTTTCTTTAGAGATGTACCCAAAGAGAGCTATTTACTTTACCCTCCATGGTATCATCTTTGTTATTAGCATTCCACTCATATTGCGCTAACTTTCAGCTTACTTCTTCTGGAATTCATCAGATACAATTCAGTCATTTATAGGCAATTAAGGCACATTTCCCAAATGGCCTGTTTAGAACACTTTGTATAGCATTTCCTGGTTGATTTACTCTTCTTTTCCTAGCAGTAGACATGTCTGCAATCACCACCGCCACCACCACTGCAACCGCCACCGCCACCGTCACCGCCACCGATACTATCATCATCATATCATCATCATATCATCATATCATCGTATCATCATATCATCATCATCATCATCATCAATTATCATCTCCATTATCATGTGTGGTGGTGGCACTGGTAGTAGTGATAGTATGGAACTTGTTAAAGTAGTAGTATTGCAAACAAAAACAAATAAATAGCTACCTAGAAAGTACTGCAAATATAGATAACGAAATAAAAACCTTAGTTTTTTTAGAATACTCATAATACATAACATAAGCATTGCTTAAATATACAATGTAGAGAATAAGATGTATATGGTACACTTATTAACACTTCACAGAAACTGTAATGTAAAAGGTCATGTGGGTGACACTTGTAACCCAAAAGCACACTAGAGAACAAAACTTCAGCTGCACACACTACAAGAGTAACTACAGAACTGAAAAAGGTAAATATTACTGTTTATGCACTTCTTAGAAGCTTCATGAGCCCGCATATCTGTAAGTCCATTCTCAGAACTACAACAATAAAAACAAATATGCGTGAGTATGACGAGTTAAATAGTGCAGTTGAGAGTTTTTCACCAGTTGTTACTTTTGCATAATATTCTATTGAACCATATTTATTTATTCATTTATTTATTTGCTATTTGGTAATTATGATAAGCTTTGCCAGAAATTACAACTAATGTATTACATTATATAATGAACACTGTTTACATATCACATTTGCTGTATCATATGTTGTACAGAGGATGTTTCATTCATGACTTATACAATCTATCTTTAAAGAGTTGCACATCTGTGTTAGTCATTTTTGAGGGAGGTGAATTGAAAAGTTTTATGCCACTACCTTGTAATGCTTTGCGTTCTGCAATCTGTGACATGGAATATCCACTTTATTCCTACTAAGAATATTATGTTTACGTAAATCCCTCCTTACTTCATAGGTATCTAAATTCTCTTTTATGTAGATCAACACAACATAAATATATGAATTAATAGCAATTTGAATTTCTAATTGTATAAATAAAGGTTTACAGTGTTTTAACTTATTTGAAGTTGTCATAATTCTTATTATCCTTTTTTCTATCCTTAACACCTCTGTTATTCTTGAACTACTGCCCCCATAGTACTATTCCATATCTAAATATTTACTGAAAGAATGAAAAATATGTCCTTCAAACGAAATCTTCACATACAATTTTTCAGAACAAATATCCTCAAAAACAATGTGCAGAATCTGGGTATTACATTATATAACAAACTGTCTGAGAAAATTAAAGAGATTAATAACATTTGCCACTTTAAAAAAGACTAAAATCCTTCCTACTGCAGCATATCTTTTACTCCGTAGATGACTATATAATAAACTGTACACAGCTTATGTGTAAATGTGTGTATATAATTGTATAGTGTTGTTGACGTGTCCAATATCACTGTAGTAATGTTCATGAGGACAAAGTAAATCGGAAAATCTAAAATGTGAAAATCTTTTGGTAGGTCCTACTTTTTTTAGGTTAATTAAGAGAAATACCATATGTGATAACTCATTATGTACCAAATCAATGTGGGTTCCAAAACAGCTGTTTATCAATTTCAATACTAAGAAGTTTCAAGCTATCACAGTCAGCATTTACATGTTTTAAATTAAAGATGTTTTTTGATTTGCTGGCATTCATAAGGAATAAGGTGTTTTCAATTAGGAGCTGAAAAGTAAAATAAGGTTTGTTCAACAATCAAATTGAGTGTAAAATTTGATTCACATTTACTGCAGCAGAGAACAGTATAGAGAGAAGTTCAGCAGCCATAGAGTGGAGCTGAGAGCCTTGTCCCACAATCATATGTGATAACTGATAAAAATCATTCCATTTGGACTGACCGATCTCTTTAATTAAACACATTACACACCACTAGAAATCGCCTTCAAGAGGCCTTAAACTTAATCATACCCTGGCTAGATAACTGGCACATTTCTCTCAACCATAACAAATGTGAAGCAATGGTGTTTACATTATGCAGACCGGAATATCCACCATCAGTAATGATAGCAACAAATTCTATACCTGGAAAAGTGACAGAGAAACGGTGCAATACCTCGGTGTACTGTTTGATAGAAAACTCCCATGGAAGCCACATATAAGTAACAAACTCAAACTTGCCCAACTAAGACTGACGAAACTTTACCCACTTCTCAACAAAAGATCTTCGCTTAAGTTAAAAAACTGCACAACTCTTTTAAGGCTGCTCTTGCTATATGTCTGCCCAATTTGGGGAGGAGCCAGTGCTACAGAAATTAAACGCATCTGAACATTTCAAAACAAAATCGTACGTATCTCAACTAATGCACCATGGTTTGTCAGAAACAGTCAACTACACAGAGAAACTGGAATCAGTGCCATTCAACAGTCAATTTCTTCACAAGCCAAACAGTTTTACAGATATCTAAAGAACATCCCTGGATCTATTCACTACTCTCTTGGCAGAAAATCCAGCTTTCCAACCCACATCAAGAGTCATCTACCACTGGACCAGTTATCATAGCAAGCCCTGATTTAATTTCAACTAATACTGTCAGTGAGGGGTCCAATGGGGTTTACAAATGTTATCTATTATATTTTATTTACTGTTATGTGTATTTCAACAATGGTCTGTAGAGCGCACATGCGCTAATTGATCAATAAATCATTAAAAAAAGGAAAAATTAAACACAGTTAATTTTATTTGGCTTCTTTAAGGTCACTGAAATGAATGCTTTGTTAATACATACAAAAGAGGAAAAGTATTTATTATAATTTGTTATACTGACCCAATCTGCCAAAGAGTTCAACTCCAAGGGCAGCAAATATAAAGAAAAGCAGGAAGAAAAGGAGTCCAAGGTTGCCCACTTGAGGGAGAGCCTGCATCACTGTATCCAGCAAAGCTCTTATTCCCTTTGCCATTTTAAGTAACTTCAGCACTGTAAAACACCATATTACAAACCTTAGTTAGTGCAAAAATATCTGTAACTATAGAATTTATTGTAACTACATAAAAAGAATGTTAAGATATTCATTTTTGTGGAGTCACTTATAACACTATATCACTTGCAATTTAATTTATGAGAGACTAGTTTTGGAAGCCTTCGCTTCCATTTTCTATAAGTTAATATATTAGTGATGTAGTGTTATAACTTATTCCATAAATACAAAAATATAATTTGGATATAATTTTTACTAAATTCCTATAACATTACTTAACTTTTAAAATATTATCTTTCATTTCAGTAGAATTTATATAAAAAAACTATGTTTCATGAAATGTATGGTGTCTGAAGTGAAAGCTACCATTAAAGAAATGAAATAGCTAGACATCCATAAAAGTTACATGTGGCCAGTTTGCACTAAAATGTAAGGAAACCATGAAATTTTAATGTCTTGAAATTGGCAAACCTGTTGTTCCTCTTGTGCATATTGTATTACAAAATGGCTCCAGTTATGCCACAAGAAAAAGTTCAGTGCCATTATAGATCAGCAGTTTAAGTTTGTATACATTAGGACCACCACAACCAATTGATCATCTTGGAAAATGTTGGTTTAAAGCTTGAACGACTGGTTCCCAATAAGGAGGGAAAGCCCTGTCTTGCTGGAAGATGTACCCCTATTGTAGAGGGAAAGTTTCAAGCATGTTGAGATATGCCACTATGTTTCCCATAAAGAAAAAAGTTTTATTATTTCTGACTTGGTTAATGTACACCAAACATTTAACATTGGAGCATTACATTCATGTCCATAAATAACATGAGGGTTTAATTTACCTTATTCTACCATCTACAATGTTCTTTATAAGAGACTAACATCCCAGGGGCCTATTATGGTAGGTATGGGAAATGGTGTTCCCGGGGTTTTGAGCCACTCTGATTCCCTTGGTGTGGCCTCTTCCTTGTGGTGGTGGAGTCAGTCAAAATGCTCACCTATAGGTAAACCAGACATGGAAAACTGTGTCGTTGGAAAGGAATATTCTGGTTGGTTGAGGGATGCATGTCTGAGCCTGAATCTGGTGTTTTTCTGTATTCAGAGAGGGTGCACATTCCCAATACACCACTGTGGTTTCTGCTGCCCTAAACAGGAGACTAGGGGCTAATCCATTGTTAGCCAATTGGGCAGGACTAGCTTTTCAACCAAACTTCAGGGTAAGTGGGATGTGTGCTCACTACATCCCCTGTGTAGCCCTGCCATCTCAGCAGAATGGCCCTCATTGGGCTCTGTGGTGGTGGGGACACTGGGTAATAACATGCATATATTTATTTTATGGCAACCACCAACCATAAACAAAAAAATCTGATGTGTTGCACTCACATGACTTTCTCTACCCTTGTACTAACCATTCTTACAAACTCTCTTTCAAATTCCGTTCTATTTGCACAGTTAACATATAAAACATGAATAACATTGTTCTATTTTAAGGAAGTATCTTTTCCAAAACTAATAGAAATAACAAGGAATATTTCTGAAACCGTTCACTCTACAAAAAAATTTATTTGGACATAAATTATGTGTTTTAGCAAGATCTACATTTTTTGTATAATAAGATTTGGTCTATCTCTTAAGGTTTACCAGTTATGTAAAAGTCATCCAGAGTAAATAGCACTACAAGGGCTGTAGTCAGAAAATTCAAAATATACATTTCATTTGTTACAAAAATATCTCAAACATATCACATTTTAATGAAAATCAGAGCCACTTTCGAGAAAATCAAAATTTTCCATTTAAAGGGTAGTTTAGGATAGAGCAATTTTCTTCAAAATCTTTGTGTCGCATCCTTGAAAGACATTAAACTTGAATAGCAACTTTGGTTTGTAATTAACTTTTCATTTTCAGTTATGCTTTCCACAGATTGACAGTACAAATGCACACACACGCACACGCATACGCGCATGCACACACGCACACACACAGACGCACACAGACACACAGACACAGACACACACACACACACACACACACACAAAAACACACACACACACAGAGACCTTTTTTCTAAAAATCTGATGTGTTGCACTCACATGACTTTCTCTACTCTTTTACTAAACTTACAAACTCTTATTTCTATATCTTCTTTGTGTTAGTTGAGATACACATTTGCAGAAATTATCTTGACTGCCTTCGTAGTGCAATTGGTAGCGTGCTTGCCTCTGGCATGGAGGACCCAGGTTTGATCCCTGGTATCAGCATGGGGATTTTATCCCCTCTGGGAGGTCTTGCACGGGGCGCACTCAGCCTCGTTAGTCCTGGGGGGACCAATTGAGGAGCTACTTGATGGAAAAGTAGTGGCCCAAGGTCGTGAAGACAGCATAACTGGCCAGGAGGGATTGGCACGCTGACCACATACCACGTACCACCCTCCAATACTGCACCCCACCAATGACGCCTGTAGTGGGCCGAGGTGGGGGACACAGCGGCTGGGTGGTAAGGCTTGGGTCTTCATGGGCTGTTGTGCTGGGGCTTAGAAATTATCTTATTGCTTATGTCCTTCTAGGTAGAAGGGGAACATGGGAATACAGTAGGCTTTGAGCGATAGTCAAATCCTTTAAAGCTTTCAAATTCCATTCTCTTTGCATGGCTAAGATATCAAAAAATGAACAACGATGTTACATTAGACAAAAGTTTAAGTTTTCCGAAATTGACACAAATAGCAAGGAATATCTCCGAAATGGTTCACTCTACAGAAAACTTTATTGAGACAGAAATTGTGTGTTTTAGCAAGATCTATATTTTTTATAGTAAGGTTTTGTCTATCTCCTACAGTTTACGAGTCATTCAAAAGTCATCCAGAGTAAACAGGACTAAATAGGCTATAGCCATAAAATTCAAAATGTACATTTCATTTGTCATACAAATATCTTAAACATACGGCATTTTAATCAAAATCGTTAGAGCCATTTTCAAGAAAATCAAAATTTTCCATGTAAAGAGTAGTTTAGGGTGGGGCTATTTTCTTCAAAAACTTTGTGTCATATCCTTGAAAGACATTAAACTTAAATACCAACTTTGGTTTTCAACTGACCTTTCATTTTTTAATTATACTGTCCACAGGCCTACAGACTGACAGACAGACGGACACACACATGGACCTTTTTCTACAAATGCTTCTTTTGGATTCAAGAGGTCTCAAAACATTATGTTTCCAGTGAAATCTCGACATTGAATTTTTGGGTGGAATACAATACTTCCTCTACTTACCAGTAGAGAAAGTAAAAATGAAGTTAAGTGTAACTGAAGTAGAGGAGTCCAATGGTTCTTGCTGCTTGGTAATAAATAGAGGAGAGGAAGGGAAAAAGTTTATGTCATTGAATCCATTAATAATCCTAAGTCTTAATAAAATAGCTGGCCCAGTCAAGCCTTATATTACATTGTGCAACGGCATGCTCCTGGCTGAAGCTAATTCAGTAATCCAGGTAGCCAGAATACTAAAAGCCAATTTGTTAGCCAGTTATTCTGTACCAGCAGAGATACATAGGAACCCAAAATCCTTGCATGATGTGGTAACCACCCATGCACTGGACAGTATGCCCAATGACGAGATCCAGGAGAATCTAGAAGATAAAGTATCACATACATGTATTGGGTTCAGTGGAAAGATGTAGATGAATTACTGCCCAGCCATACTTGTTCCTTGCCTTTTGTTGGGTAGATCTCCCATAAAGGATTAAGGTAGGATATAAAGCTATTGAAGTTAGGCCATACATCCCTAACCTGCTCAGATGTTATAAGTGTCAGAGTTTTGGACACACTAAAGACTTCTATAAAGAAGAATCAACATGCGTTAAATACGCAAATGTCTTGCATGATAGTGCATGGACATCAGCACCAATTTGTGTCAACTTGGCAGTGAACATCCATCAAGTTCCTGTGAATACAATGGAAAGAGCGATACAGGAAATCTTGGTTAGAGAAGGTGTTCTTCTTGGAAGCCTGGAAATTTCTGTATATCTGCCAACCCTCTGTTCTGAAGTCCTGTAGCTCAGTTGAAGCTAAACTGATACCGAGGTGCAAAACTGCAACCCAGACCAGTGCTATGAATGCAGCAAAAAACATTCTCTTAGCTAGAATAAATCCAAAGTTTTTAACAACACCACTTAAATCAGCATCAATGTTGACCAAAATCGATACACAAACACTTCAGTTAAGTCACCAAAACCATTGGCTTCAATAAGTAAGAATAGTAAACCTGTTATTCACAATGCCTCACTGATAAAATTCAAGACCAGCTACAACAGAACTGACTTCCTGAAAAAAAGTAGTAAGTCTGCTCCTAGTACATCCAAGGGACAATAAGAGTCCATGAAGATCTCCTCAAATATCCTTTTCTGAGGAATCTTCTGGGGGAACTCTGATCAGTAACTCTTATTTTTGCTGTTCACTATTTCCAATCGGTTCAATATTATTGAACCAAAATTTTCTATTGGGAAATAGTGGAGGAGATGGAATAAGAAGATTTTGCCCACACTGCAAAAACACCAGTGAAAAAGAGGCAGGATGAACCTCCAGTAAATAGTGTTAGGCCAACAGCAAAGAAAAGGGGCAAATTGTATCAATTACAGCAGTCTTCAACGTAATGGGGAATTTTGTTTGAGTACTTATCCTATAAAAATATTACTATGGTTATCCTACAATGGAGTATACATGAAATTAGTGCACACTGACCCAAGTGTGAACTTTAGCTCAATAAGAAAGAGCCTTTGGTTACATATTTGCAAGAGACTAAGCTGCATCTGCAAGATCTTTTACAAATAAGATGGTACACCCCAGTATGGTGTGACCTTATACTGGAAGAGGGGGTTTCTGTATATGGAGGCTCTATGATGCTCATCAGAGATGATACATTCATCAAATCTGTACCCTTTAAATCTGACATCTATAAAGATAGTATTGCCATTCATCTGATTACATTTGCAATATGTATCTGCCTCTGTCTAATGACCTCTCATTCATTGATTTTGAAGATCTAGTTTCCCAGTGGTCAACATCTTTTCTGTTGGTGGGAGACTTTAATGCGCATCATCCACTTTGTAGCTCAACTTGGGGTTGTGCAAGAGGCAAACTAATCATTGATTTCATGAACAATTATTTATATGAAGCTGCAATTGTGCCATCTAAATAAAGGACTGCAATCAAGAACCAATCTTGCTATTTGATACAGAGGAGAAACTTCAAAATTGCCCTCATGTGTAAAATAAAATTGTATAATTTTATTAAAAACACTTTGCTTGAAAGTGAATTAAATATTTAATTGATATAAGTGCTGAATGCTCAAAAATGTGAAGGGCATTGAATAAGTCCTTAGAAAAGTCAAGAAATTACACTCATAAATCAAAAAAGTTTGCATTTAGTAACCATCGTCTCTTATCAGATGGCAGCTAAAGTTTCAGCTATATCCATTATGTGGTGTTGT
The DNA here is from genome assembly GCA_030765045.1 of Tenodera sinensis. NCBI lineage: Eukaryota > Metazoa > Arthropoda > Insecta > Mantodea > Mantidae > Tenodera > Tenodera sinensis. The sequence continues at coordinate 75,134,515 of CM060969.1, forward strand.
TGCCATAGGCAATTGAATCACCAACCTTGTACTTATTGAGAAAGATGGGAAAAAATGTGTTTTGTGAAGTGATTAAACACTTCTATTCAAAAGACTTAACACCAAAAGAGACAAAAACTGGGCTGGTCATCCAGTTCATGGCACATCTTCTTCTGTGTTTGCAACAATTTACAATTGGATAAATAAATTTAAACATGGCCATACATCCACAAATGATGAGCATCATTCCAGATGTTTAGTAGAAGTGACTTCCTCCAAAATTATTGTCAAAATCCAGGATATGGTTTTGAATGATCAACGAATCAAAGTTTGCAAAATACTAGAGCCCACTGGCATATCAAAGGTACAGCATTCTCAATTTTACACCAAAAATCAGGTCTGACAAAGGTCTTGGCAAGATGGGTGTCACATTTGCTCTCAATGGAGAATAAATGCAATCATGTGATCAGTTTGGAGGCTGGTTTGGCACTCTTCTGTTGCAATCATGACGAGTTTCAGCTTCGATTCATATCTGTGGATGAAACATGAATATACTACTACACTCCAAAGAAAAAAGTACAGTCAAAATAGTGGGTTTTTAAAGGTGTCTGAAGAAGACAAATACGGTGAAATCTGCAGACAAGGTGTTGGCCTCAGTATTTTGGGATGCACACGGAATCATTTTCATTCATTACTTGTGGGAAGGAAGAACAATAAATGGAGAGTATTGTGCATCATTATTGCACTGCTTGAATGAAGATGTCAAGAAAAAATGCCCTCATCTGGCAAAGAAAAAGATTCTCTGTGCAGTTTCAATGGCAAAAATTGTGTAATTAAGGTTTGAATTACTCCGCAGAAAACATTTCACAACTAATGAAGAGGTCTCCCAAACAGATGCCTACTTTGGAGATCTTCTCAAATCCTAGGTTTTGGAAGGCTCAAAACAGTTGGAGAAACACTGGGGAAAGTGTATCGATCTAAATGGAGATTATGTTGAAAAATAAAAAGTGTCTACCAAAAATAATTTGTTTTTCTACTTCTTTCTAAGGACTTGTTGAATACCTCTCATATGTTAACCTAAGCTACTATTATTAAATCAAAATTAAATTATACCTACCTCTAGCTATGCGAAGCACTCTCATCACCCTGATTATTGTCGGATTGATTGGAATGATCTTTGACTCCACTTCCTCTAGCACAATGCCAACAATAGATAAGATAACAATTACTACATCCAACTGATTCCACCTAAAAAGAAAGGTGATTTGTGCTGTCAGTTACTTAACTTTCAGCGTGACAGTAAGTGAAAGGAAAAATGCAGCTAAGTATATCATATTATACATTTAAACTGTCATTAATCTTATTCTTAGGAAGTACTTACTTATCTTTGAAATATAAGCGAAGTCCAAGGGCAACTAATTTCATAATAGATTCTAGTATAAAAACAGCAGTAAAAAAATAGTTGAAGATCTTGAGTGCATATGTAAGAGCCTGAAAACAAAATTGATAAAAATAAGTAAACATATAACTCTTGTTATATATATTACATAAAAGACAGGTAGTAATTCAATTAAAGCAACAGGACTTCATTTGCTTTATGGTGCAATCTGGTTCAAAATTGCTCATAAGATTATAAAATATAATTATTACTTTACATTAAACATAATTAATTATTCTCTTCTTATCTTTTTCTCTTTCACTGGAGCACTGGAAACCTAGAAAGCTTAAGAATGTTAAATATAGAGCCTTTTTAGTATCACAATCAAATTTTTATTTGACATTCATATAACTACTAAATATTTTCTAGGTATACCTGTTTCAACTACTACAGGATGCATTAAAAAGTAGTATTGCAGTCTAAAATTTGGACTGTTTTGTCTCCTGCCTGAATTATTGTAAGTTGAAAATTGAGTATAATGCTTCTACCTGCATATAAATGGGATGCTCTAATCTTTATGGTGGAGTTCCAAAAATGCTTCCTTAGAATTAGTTTTATATGTGGAATTCACATGAAAATAATTTTGTTCACCTCTTTTCCTTCCCTTGTGTTCCTCTTCTCTTAGTTTAAGAATGGAGTGCTTATAACATCTGAAGGAATTCATTGAGTAGTAACCAGAAAAATCTGATGTGTTGCACTCACATGACTTACTCTACTCTTGTACTAACCATTCTTACAAACTCTTATTTCTATATCTTCTTTGTATTAGTTGAGATAAACATTTGTAGAAATTATCTTATTGCTTATTTCCTTGTAGGTGCTAGGGGAATATTAGAATACAGTAGGCTTTGAGTGGGTCAAATATTTTTAACCTCTGAGATCCTGTTCTCTTTGCATGCTTAACATAAAAAAATGAACCTGGCACAAATAACAAGGAGTATCTCTGAAGTGGTTCACTCTACAAAAAAATTTATTCAGACATAAATTGTGTGTTTTAGCAAACTCTACACTTTTTGTGGACCAAATCACAGCGGTATAACTGTTTCATCTAAAATGGAGGAAATGCCTATTACATATGTGCTGGTCTATCACAGCACAACAGCGTCCCTCAGAGGCACATGAGGGGAAGGTCGGTGGATCTAAATACCACCTATTTAGTCCTCCCAGCTAGGTCCGATGGACCCGTTGACCAACGATAGGTGTGGTCCCCCTTGCAAAATGGGGGTTTAAGTCGGGTGATGTAACTGCCACATTGTAAAGCTGGTGCCCATTAAGAAAACAGTTACATGAAAGCCACGACTGCTTAGCAAGTCATCTCTACAGAATAGGTATCTCAGCTTCACCAATATGTGTCCTGTGTAACGATCCAGCAGAAATGAACGAAGACCACTTGAAGACCTGTGAAGCATTAAGATCAGAAGAAACTACAGTTCAAAAGTATTGGAAAGCACGAATGCTAATGGCTTCATTGCCAGATGCAAGGCACTAGAAAACAACAACACTTTTTGTGCAGAAATATTTTGTCTCTTACGGTTTATGAGTTATTCAGAAGTCATCCAAAGTAAACAGGACTAGATAGGTTATAGCCAAAATATTCAAAATACATTTCATTTGCTATAAAAATATCTCAAACATATCGCATTTTAATGAAAATATAAATAGAGCCATTTTCAAGAAAATCAAAATTTTCAAAAGATTTTCCATGTAAGGGGTAGTTTAGGGTGGGGCTATTTTCTTCAAAACCTTCGTGTCGCATCCCTGAAAGATGTTAAACTTAAATACCAACTTTGGTTTTTAACCAACTTTTCGTTTTTGAGTTATGCTGTCCACAGACTGACTGACAGACAGACAGACAGACAGACAGACAGACAGACAGACAGACAGACAGACAGACAGACAGACAGACAGAGAGACAGACAGACAGACAGACAGACAGACAGACAGACAGACAGACAGACAGACAGACAGACAGAGAGACAGACAGACAGACAGACAGACACACACACACACACACACAGATACACATGGACCTTTTTCTAAAAATGCTTTTTTTGGATTTAGGGGGTCTCAAAACATATGTTTCTGGTGAAATCTCAACATTGAATTTTGTGGAGTACAATACTTCCTCTACTTACCAGTAGAGAAAGGAAAAAGTAATTTGTTGCTTGCTATCTCTTTGGCTTCCAGTAGTACATACCTCAAAGGTACCTCCTCATACCTGGACATACCTATTACTTAGTAGTTTGATACCAGAATTATTGACTGATAAGATTAATAATTTTGTAAAGGAATGATAGGGAGATAGATAAATTATTATAATAAATAATTTCCATAGTTATGTTGAAATCAACACATAATGTAAGAAGCACAAGTTGTGATTTTGTCAGGGAATAGAAGTTATTCATAATTTTCTGTGTTGGGGATAAATAATTAGTTTTAACGCAGAGAAGCTAAGGCAATTAGTTGCAGTAAAATCAGTTGATGAGAAACCCATTAGCTTGAGGTTCATGTATGTAGAACTCAATGCACTCGAAGTCACAAATTGCCTGTACATACACGAAGTTCTGAAAGTTGTAGAGGAAAAAGAATAATTTCTTAGAATTTAGCAAGTTCAGAGACAAATGAGAAGCTTAAAATTTGGTAATGTAATGTAGGAACTTTGATGGATTGGCCATGAAGTAGCAGGCTTGTGGTGATAAAATGGGTGTATTTCTAAAATTCATGTCTTGCCTTTGTGTCTTATAGAAGTGTTTTACTGTTATAAATTATTGACATCCATAGCATCTAAAGACCAAACTCAGGTTAGCAAATACTTTGGCATCTGCAGGAAAATGTTCTGCTTAGCATTTCCTTGACTCAAGGGAACTTATGCTTCTCCTGTTATTATAGAAACAGTTTATGGAAACCATTAAGTTATTCATAGGTATGAGTACCTCAGAAGTTGTAACATATGAGGAGGTTCTAAAGTAAGAACAAATTAGAAACTAAAAGCTTCACTTATCTTAGTAATATTGCAGGTTCTTGGTGCAATATTACTAAGATAACTGAAGTTTTTAGTTTCTAATTTGTTCTTACCTTAGAATCTTGTTGCTTCACTGTTAATAGCTTCAATTTCCTTATATATGAGGAGGTACTTTTCAAACTGTATTATGTTGTGGCGATTCATGATACACGGACTGTGAAAAGGAGTTGCTCTTCTTTAATGATCTCTTTGGCATGACTCACTTTGTTTTCTCCTGTAATGTTATTAGTAACTTCTTCAACAAAAGAGTTTTATTTATGCCAACAAACTTACCTCTTAAACTTTGCCCACACACGGCTTGTGTGTTTAAAAACACCAACAGTAAGTTTGTTGGCATAAATAAATAATAATTACCATGTGAAGGTTATTTAATCCTGGGATATAAAGTACTTGCAATAGTAAGTCACCATTGGGGTAATTGTCTCTGATGTGAGACTGCCTTTGTGGTTTACCAGGAGAAATACGAACTGGCTTGAGAATTTAATGCCATTCTGGCAGTTTGTCACAATAGCTCAGTGGTTAGAGCATCCGCCCGGCAAGCGGAAGGTCTGTGGTTCAAATCCCAGTTGTGGCATTGAATTTTTAAGTTCCAGTTCTACCTCTTAAAAGAGTTTTGTTTTGCATGTCTAGTTACATTGTTTTATGTTGTTATGCAATGCAATAATGTAGTTTCATTACTTAATAAATGTATTACTTTAACCAAAAACTACATCTGGTGAATCCCAGCGTGATGAAATAACAATTCCTTGAGTACATGCATTCAATTAATCAATTGTAATTATCATCATTGCATGCATGCGCCATATGCAACCCGAACGAAACCAATCAGTCAAACGTCGGCATGGAAGTTCCACGAGTTGTAGTAAAAATACCGCCATTCTGGTGCAAAAATGTCAAAGTATGGTTCATACAAGTTGAATCTCAATTTATTACCGCCAACATCACTAACGAGAGGACCATATACCATTATATATTAGGATCTCTAGACGCTGAAGTTGCCAAATTGATATCGGATTTCATAACCAAACCTATGTCAGCTGCTCCATATATGGACTTAAAAGCACACCTTATCACCAAATTTGAAAAATCCAAGGTGCGGAAGGCAAAAGGATACTTATAGAAATTGAATTAGGAGACAAGGAACCATCCTCTCTACTCAGGGAGATGCATGCTCTGGTGGGATCACAAGTAACTGATGACTTTTTAAAAACTATATTTTTGCAATGACTTCCTACCAATGCATGGTCAATCTTAGCAGCCAGTCAAGATATAAGTTTGGATGCAATGGCCTCTATGGCTGATAAAATTGTAGAGATCTCAGCACCTATTCAGTTCATGTATAGTACGGAAGTAGTTGCTCAATCACCTCAAGATGACAGACTTTCATGCCTAGAAAAGCAATTTTCTGAGTTTAGCAAATTACATCCAGAAACTCCAAACCCGATCGCCATCACATTCTAGATCCAAGTCACCCCAGCATGTATCCAAGCATCCCACCTGCTGGTATTACTACAAGTTCAAGCAAAATGCTAGAAAATGTGCATTACCGGATAACTTTTAGGACCTTCACTTGGCGCGGTACAAAGTGAGGGGGCTAAATTATCTTGCTGCCTTCTTCTACCTGCAACTGCACTAGCACGCAAAGACATTCACAAGCGACAACTCTACGCAGAAAATGGTTCAATAATACACATTTATAGAGAATGCCCTCTTAACCTTGAATTAGGCCTACAGAAAAGATTTCCATGGCCATTTCCTCTAGCTGATGTTTACCAACCTATTATTGGAGCTGATTTTTTTAGTTACTTCAGCCTCTTGTTAGATATTAAATCAAAGCAGTTGCTTGACAGGCAAACTCTGGTCTCATAAGCACAACAAACCACAATTCAGTGTTTCTGATTGATCCACAGCACAAATATCATGATTTATTGAAGAGATTCCCTAACCTCTTTGCTGAAAAGCCTAATTTCAGTTCTTCTGAAGTTACTATTCACCATACAATCACCGCTACAGGACCCCCACTCCATGCACGAGCAAGACGGCTACCACCAGATAAACTGGCTCAGGTTAAACTTGAATTCCAAGAGATGATCAACCTTGGTATCTTCGACCTTCAAAAAGCTCTGGTCCTCTCCATCAAGTCCCAAAGAAAGATGGAACGTGGCGCCCCTGTGGTGATTATCGAGCACTAAATGCCATAACAGTACCAGATTGCTACCGAGTTCCTCACCTCCAGGATTTTAACTGCCAACTTTCTGACAAAACCATTTTTTCCAAGGTTGACCTCATTAGAGGTTATCATCATATTACTGTTGCTCTGGAAGACATTCCAAAGACAGCTGTTATTACTCCATTCGGTCTCTTTGAATTTGTGAAGATGCCCTTTGGACTATGCAATGCTGCACAGACATTTCAACGTTACATTAATGGTGTTTTACAGGATTTGCCTTTTGTCTATTCATACTTAGACGACATACTGGTAGCATCATCATCAGAAGAAGAACACATGGTCCATCTACAGCAACTTTTTGAGTGCCTAGATGAGCATAACCTTAATATTAATTTGGGAAAGTGTACATTTGGGAAACTATACATGTGGAAATATCATTTTTGGGTTATCTTGAGTCTAATCAAGGATTGTCACCATTGACAGACAGAGTACAAGTCATCAAAGACTTCCCATGACCTACAACAGTGACAGAACTTTGAAAATTTTTGAGACTTATGAATTTCTATTGACGCTCTTTACCACACACAGCTGAAACTCAACAATCCCTGTTTGACTTATGCACGAACGCAAAGAAAAACAATAACCGTCCAATTGTTTGGAATCAAACAGCTGATCAATAATTCAGCAAGTTGAAAGAAGCTCTAGCTAACACAGCACTACTCGCTCATCCTTCACCTGATTTTCCCTTAATTTTAATGGTCAATGCTTCCAACTATGCTATAGGAGCCTTGCTTCAGCAAATGAGAGGCGAAACATGAGCCACTTGCATTCTTCTCCAAACCAAAAAGCATTTGCTTTGCGTTGCTGAAATGCAACGCAACTACAGCACCTATGATCATGAACTATCAGCGATCTATTCAGCAGTGAAGCACTTCAGATACTTGCTAGAGGGCAGGCAGTTCACGTTAGTCACAGACCACAGACCATTAACTTTTGCCTTCAAGCAATGCTTGGACAAAGCTATACTCCCAGGCAACTTCGGCACCTTGACTACCTTACTCAGTTCACAACTGATAGCCAGTACCTTCTAGGGGGATGTAATATTCCGGCCAACACATGTTCCAGGATTGTAGATATTGTATTGCCAGCAAGCATTTCATACGAAGACATTGCAAGGTTACAAGAGAATGATCCAGAACTGGAAAGTCTCAAGATATCAGAATCCTGTTCTTTGAAATTCATCACGATGATGTTATCTGATGAATCTGAGTTGGTGTGTGACAATTCTACAAATAAACTCAGAACCTTACATTCCACCCACCTACAGACAACAGGTCTTCCATGTATTACATGACTTAGCTCACCCAGGTATCAAAGGTACAGTGGATCAAACTCAGCAGTGTTTTGTTTGGCCTTCACTGAAACAAAATGTAAAACTGTGGGCCAAAAGCTGTGTCCCTTGGCAGCGAGCAAAAGTTTACAGACACACAAGTAGTCCTACTGGAACATTTAGTCAAGCCAGTGAACGATTTTCTCATATCCATGTGTATATAGTGGGACCATTACCTTGTTCTGAAGGCTTTACATACCTTTGAGAGGTAGAACTGGAACTTAAAAATTCAATGCCACAACTGGTATTTGAACCACAGACCTTCCGCTTACCGGGTGGCTGCTCTAAGCACTGAGCTATTGTGACAAACTGCCAGAATGGCATTAAATTCTCAAACCAGTTCGTATTTCTCCTGGTTCAAATCCCAGTTGTGGCATTGAATTTTTAAGTTCCAGTTCTACCCCTCAAACTTTGCCCACACACAGCTTGTGTGTTTAAAAACACCAACAGTAAGTTTGTTGGCATAAATAAATAATAATTACTTTACATACCTGCTTACGATAATAGATTCACACGCTGGCCAGAAGCAGTACCTACCACTAAAGGACATCACTGCAGAATCTGTGGCAAGATCTCTCTTAATATCATGAATTGCATGATTTAGGGTACCTAAAATCATCACCACCGATAGAGGAAGACAGTTTGACTGCCAGCTTTTCGCCAATCTCACAAAAGCCTTGGGTATACAGCACATTAAAACTACCACTTACCATCCAGCATCAAATGGGAAAGTTGAACATTGGCATCGCAATCTCAAGATAACCTTAAGAGCCCACGTTTCAGATGACTGGATCAACCACTTGTCCACCATCTTATTGGGTCTCCGTTCTTAGGTAATACCAGAGCATAATATCACTCCAGCAGAAATGACCTATAGTGTTACTATCAGTCTTCCATCTGATTTCCTCGATTCAACGTCAGTGGCATGTGACATCCCTTCTTTTGTCTTCAATCTAAAGCAGCACATGGCATCAGCATTCAGCATTCAGTCAGCATTCATCATCACTCAGAAAAATTTGTATTCATCCACCCAGAGCTTATGACTTCATCACATGTATTCATCCGACAGGATGCAGTGCGGAAACCACTAAAGCCAGTCCAGAGCATATCGAGTACTTAAACATGCTGAGAAGTACTTCACTGTGGAGACACCTCTTGGTCAGCAGACAGTAACCCTCGACAGGCTTAAGCCAGCCTTTTTGCTCCACAATATGGACTCTACACCATCTGTGAAGTCCTAGTTGATGGTGCAACTGGCTCCTAAGATCAGCTCTCCTGTCACCCAACAGCCAACCCAGCATACAACACGTTCAGGCTGTACAGTGCACTTCCCATCATGGTATTTGAATGTTGTCACTGGGGATGGAGTAGTATGTGGCGACTCATGATACATGGACTGTGAAAAGGTGCTACTCTTCTTTAATGATCTCTTTGGCATGACTCACTTTGTTTTCTCATGTAATGTTATTAGTAACTTCTTCAACAAAAGAGTTTTGTTTTGCATATCTAGTTACATGTTTTATGTTGTTACGAGTAATGCAATAGTGTAGTTTCATTACTTAATAAATGTCTTATTTTAACTAAAAACTACAATGTCCGTTAGAGCAAATTTTTCAAGAGAAAGGAAAAACTAATAACGCCTAAATCCTTGGAGGTAAATTGAAGTTTTAAATGTACAAAACAGTGTATGGATTCCAAGATTAAGGATGTATTTTCACTGAAGTCAATTCCAAAACAGGGTAGTTGATACTTATAAAAACAATGTGGACATAATATGGTTTGATGTGAAAATGAACTCTGACCTTTGAACATACTTAAAATTTATGATATTTCTTTGCATAAACAAAACAAAATATACAAGTTAATGTTTTCTTAGAAGTGTTAATGCCTAATTATTCTGAAAAGGCTATTAAGGAATGAGTTAATGCAATATTTGTTTACTGAACTCATTAAAAAAATATGAAATTACTGACTTCGATTTTCTTCAAAGTCATAGCTGTCCTCGTCTTTATGAGATGGCCAATTTCTGTGCATAAATTTGTCTGCAGTGAATGTCTTTTTGACACTCATTCTTGACAATCTATTTCCATGCATTGGTGAACACTCTTGACAGCCTATTTACAATGCATAATTGCTTGGAAGAGCAGGACTTCATATGGTTTGAAGTGAACCAAATAATTGGACAAAATACGATTTGAAGTGAACCCCATAGTTCAAGCCTCATTTGCTTGGAAACTAATATGGTTAGATGTGAATTTATCACTGGATAGAGCATGTTCAAAATATCGTAAACACACATAAAATTCAATTTTGCAAAAAATGTAAACTCAATATGATTTGAAAAGTACCTCCTCATATATCTACTTTCTTGGAAGTTTGAAAACAGTGTTGTAATAATCAATTTAAACAAAACAGGCGAGTCGATTAATAACACTACACAACACTTACTTATAATTTACCGGAACATGTTTCAGAGGCTTGAATTTCCTCCATAATCTGGTTGATAATGGAGGAAAGTCACCCTCCAAAACATGTTCCAGTAAATTATAAGTAAGTGCTGTGTAGTGTTACTAATAGACTCACCTTTTTGGTTTAAACCTCCTTATATACATGTACTTCAGTAGTTGCAATTTCTAGTGCTAAGATTTAGAAACAGTTTAATTCTCCAAACTTCAATAGTTGGCAGCTGAATTCAAATATATCATTTATTAGCCTCTACTAAATTTATTAGCCAACTGGTATTGCCTATTCTCACACCCATCCATGCATACTCTGTGAAAAAGGGCTCATAGTTTGCCACTGTAACAGCTGGCAGTTAGATTCAACAACAACAGAGATTGGAGATGGCATCTGGGAAATTCATACTGCCAGATTATTAAGAAGTACAAGAAGAAATGTTGCCACAATGTATTTACACACTGAGTTGATATGCAACTGTCAACTGCAAATAAAGCACCAATTGGCCAAGTAAAGAATTAACTGTGCAGCTTTACAAAATTATGTTGTTGTTGTTGTTGTTGTTTTCTAGTGCCTTGCATCTGGCAATGAAGCCATTAGCATTCGTGCTTTCCAATACTTTTGAACTGTAGTTCCTTCTGATCTTAATGCTTCACAGGTCTTCAAGTGGTCTTCGTTCATTTCTGCTGGATCGTTACACAGGACACATATTGCAAAATTATCAGGATATAATATCTAAATACAAGGAAGCAGGAAGGAGAATGACTTCATTGTTGATTCCAGAGCATTAGCTACATGTATACATAGAATTTTATATGAAGAAAATTATCACAGCTACTGAAATTCTGCAAGATAACCAATTTTGGAATCAATACTTTGCTATATGTTAACATAATGATCATGGACCTCTGAATTGATTCATTCCTTTGCAAGTAGATATATTGTTCCAGATGATGATGATGATGATGATGCTGACAATGATGATGATGATGATGATGATGATGATTATGATGATGACGACGATGATGATAATAATAATGATGATGATGATGACAATGAAGACAAAGACAAAGACATTGAAGATGACAGCAAGGACAATGATGATGATGATTATTATTACAATCTGGTGAATACTACAGGAAGAAAAGCTAATAGACAATGCCGTGTGAACGTAATACGCATTCCTATTTCAGTCATACAGAAAATTGTATGAATTGCTTGTCAAAGGAGGAGAGAAAATGTAACTGCGTATAGTAAAAAAATCATATGTTACACTCATATGACTTTCTTGACTCTTGTACTAACCATTCTTACAAACTTTTATTCCTAAATCTTCTTTGTGTTAGTTGAGAAAAACATTTGTGCAAATTACCTTATTGTTTGTTTCCTTGTAGGTGCAAGGGAAATATTGGAATACAGTAGGCTTTGAGCAATAGTCAAATCTCTTAAAGCTTTGAGATTCCATTCTCTTTGTATGCTTAACATATAAAAATATGAAGAATGATGTTCCATTTCACGAAAGTTTTAAGCTTTCTGAAACAGACACAAATAACAAGGAATATCTCCACAATGGTTCACCGTACAAAAGAATTTATTTGGACATAAATTGTGTGTTGTAGTGAGATCTACATTTTTTGTACAGTAAGATTTTCTGTCTCTTGCGGTTTACAAGTTATGCAAAGGTCATCCAGAATAAACAGGGCTACAGAGGCTATAGCCAGGAAATATACATTTCATTTGTCATAAAAATATCTCAAACATGTGGCATTTTTAATCAAAATCGTTAGAACCATTTTCAAGAAAATCAAAATTTTCCATGTAAAGGGAAGTTTAGGGTGGGGCTATTTTCTTCAAAGTCTTCGTGTTGCATCCTTGAAAGACATTAAGCTTAAATACCAACTTTGGTTTTTAACTGACTTTTCGTTTTGAATTATGCTTTCCACAGACTGACAGGCACACAGACACATACACAGACGTTTTTTCTAAATTTTTTTTTATGCAGAGGGTCTCAAAACTATATTTCCATTGAAATCTCGACATCGAATTTTTGGGTGGAATACAATACTTCTACTTAACAGTAGAGAAAGTAAAAAACCGAGTAGAGAAAATTGTGAATGTAACATGCTGTATTTCTATTCCAAATGTTTATGGTATGAAGTGTTTGTAGAAGAGAGAATAGAGAAAGAACTGATTTGTGTTTTGTGAAAGAAAAATGAATAGAAAAAAATGTGAATGTTATACATGCATTTATATTTCAAACGTATAGAAAAGTGTATGAATTGTTTGCAGGAGAGGAAGTAGAGGACATGTGAATGTGTTACGTAAAAGTGGGCAGAGAAAACCATGTGAATGTAATAAGTTACATAATAAAGTGGAGTGCATAAAAATCCTCTCCGTGAAAAAACACTTAAATGAGTCAATTTTCATGGTGATTGATCAACTGGTTTTGGAGTTTATTGTTATCAACATCATACATATCAACATTCATTTTTATATATATGGAAGGCATAAAACTTTCTCCGTGAAAAAGTACATATATATGCATGCCAAAGTTGCAGTGATCGGTCAAGCGAGTTTCGAGATTTACGGTTCATATATACAAACATCCATTTTGCATATACATGATAGATGGAAATATGAATTGTCAATAAGAGTGAGTAGAGAAAGCAGTGTGAATGTAATACATAGCTTTCCCATTTCAAGCATACAGAAAATTGTATGACTTATTTGTAGAAAAGGGAATAAAAATGTTTTTTCTTTTATGCGAAAGCATGTTTTTTCAAGAAAAACACCTATAGAGATAAAATTAAAAAGCTAAAGCTTGTCTGAATACAGAATTTGATCCAAATCGTTAAGAGCTGTTTCTGAGGTATGCAAAATATATATACATAAGAACTGCTCGTTTAAGGATATTAGATTTAAATCTTCATAACTGCTAGAATTTCAGGTACACTTTTCATTTGAGAAAAGAAAAGATCAACAAAAAAGTTTGTTTAAATTATTATTTATTTATCCCAACAAACTTACTGTTGGTGTTTTTAAACATACTAGCCGCGTGTGGGCAAAGTTTGAGAGGTAGAACTGGAACTTTGCCCACACACATAGCTTGTGTGTTTAAAAACACCAACAGTAAGTTTGTTGGCATAAATAAATAATAATTGCCATCTGAAGGTTATTTAATCCTGGGACATAAAGTACTTACAATAGTAAGTCACCATTGGGGTAATTTGTCTCTGATGTGAGACTGCCTTTGTGGTTTACCAGGAGAAATACAAACTGGTTTGAGAATTTGATGCCATTCTGGCAGTTTGTCACAATAGCTCAATGGTTAGAGCAGCTGGCTGGTAAGCGGAAGGTCTGTGGTTCAAATCCCAGTTGTGGCATTGAATTTTTAAGTTCCAGTTCTACCTCTCAAAGTTTGTTTAAAGTTTTACAGCTGCTCAGAAAGGATTCACTTTCATAAAAAGGCCTCAGGGGTCTCTGTCTAGGTGATATCTGAATAGCGACCACAAGGTACCCAAGCTGAGTAGAACATTACTTCCACTTACTGGTGTTTTGCTCCTCACTAGCTTTTCTATCTGACCTTACCTTGGTCATCTCTTGTTCTCTTCCGACCCCGATGCTATTAGGGTTCCCTAGGACTAGGGAGTCTTTATTTTTCCAACCTCTCCATTTCTCTAAAATATTAACTCCTAACATGCTGACCTGTCATGGCATGTAATACGTCCTCTGACTGGTAATCAGAGGATATGGTCGGTGAATTTATTTTGATAATTCTCCCGGTCAGGTCGGTGAGACCCGTAAACATATGACAGGTGTGGTCCTCCAGACATTCTGGGGGTTGTGAGAGAGCGATGTAACCGCCAAAACATAAAAATATGGTGCTCTCTAAAAAGCGGTTACTATTACTCCTAAGTCTCTTCAAAATTTATGAAATATGATACGAGGGTTAAAATGTTCTGGAGTTAAAATAGGCCCCTCATTCGGATCTCCGGACGGGGACTACTTCTCAAGAACTAAAACATTATATTAATAGAAGATCTAACATCAGACTTCTACAATGGAACGCAGGTGGTCTCACCCAAGTTTTAAATAAAACAATCGTAATTGGGGATTTCAATGCCCATTCCAACAGATGGGGTTATGAAAAAGTGCATTCTACAGGGAAGATAGTGGAAGAACTTTTGAATACCACAACTTTTGAACTGATTTATAGTAAAGAAGATCCCACAACCTTCATACATTACTCTGGAGCAGGCAGTAACCCAGACCTCTTGTTAGATACAACAGATATTGTTTCAAAAATTAAAAAACAAGTTATAGAAGACCCAAGCTCTGGTCACAGAGCAGTAATTGCTAGATAATACAAATAACAGTCAACGTCACATGAATCTGTATTGGAACTTCAAAAAAGCAGATTGGAACAAATATAAAACTGAACTGGAACATAAATTTAAAGAACAAACAAACTCACAGCTACATGACCAATCAGATCATTTAAACAAAAATTTCTGTAAAGTCATCCTAGAAACCACAAAAAAAACATATTCCTCGTGAAAGAATTAAAAATTTCAAACCCTTTTGGAACCCGCAGTTAGAAGAACTGAAAAAGCAAAAGGATATAGCTAGATATACAGCTGAACAAACAAAAAACATATCGGATACACAAATGTGGCGGAAGAAATGTGCCTCACTAAAAAAAGAAATTAATACTGCTAAAAAGAATGATTTTATTAATTTCTTAGAAAAAATGGATTATAGAACAGATGGTAACAAAGCTCATAAGTTCATAAAAATGTCAAGAACAGGAAAGTAAACAACAGCACACCTATCACACACAACAATAAAATATTAGTAAATGATGCAGTCATAGCCGAAACATTCAATAAATATTATGCTAATTCATATAAAGTAACAAGAAATAATAAAAAGGAATGTAAAGAATTTAAGAAAGATTTGAAACAAGAAAGAGAATGTGAACCTAACACTCAGTGCGATATCTTTTTTCAAAATTTTAATATGCAAGAACTCAACATTGCAATAAATAATCTAAAAAACAAAAAGTCTCCTGGACCAGATTACGTACATCCAGAGTTCATAAAAAACCTTGGAAAAACAGCAAAACAACTACTAAAACTCTACAATCTATCCTGGAAAACCACTGTACCTGCTGAATGGCGAAAAGCAATAATTGTCCCACTCTTGAAGAAAGACAAAAGAGCATCAGAAATAAAAAATTATAGACCAATAGCTCTTACTAGCATAATAGCAAAAGTGATGGAAAGAATGGTGTCAAACAGGTTAAATTGGTTTCTAGAATCACAAAATTTAATATCCCCATGTCAAGCTGGATTCAGAGATTTTCACTTTACAAATGAACAAGTCTTACTTCTCAGTCAAGAAATCAAGGACTCCTTCAATAGAAAAGAAGATAATTTATCAGTTTTATTGATTTCCAAAGTGCATATGATCCGGAGTTAAAACTGTCCCCCAATCGGATCTCCGGGTAGGGACATCTTTAGGCAAATTTCATCACAACAATTCCAATACTTTAAGAATTCTACAATGGAATGCAGGAGGCATCTCCCAGCCTAAAAAACAAGAGCTAATGAAAATATTAAAAGACAAAGATATAGATGTCCTCACAGTACAAGAAGCCAATATATCAGAAGAACAGGAAATATACTTTGAAATGGATCAGTACACTACACATATACTTCCAAAAGCTCATCAAATAGCAAGTCGTATTCTTACAGGAATTAAAAGAAATATGAAAGCTACTATTCAAATCCAAAAAACAATGGAAGAACAAGATAAATCAGAAATAGTTAAAATTGAAGTATGGAAAAGTAACTACCACTATAGAATTTACAGTATCTACAATCCTCCAGACAATACACTAGATCTAAATTCTATTCCCATAGAACCCAAAAGTATTTTAATAGGTGATTTTAATGCACACTCCCCTAAGTGGGGCTACAGAGATATAAATTCAGCAGGAAGAGTCATAGAAGACCTATTAAACTCATCAACAATGGAATTAATATTTAATCCAAATGATCCACCAACTTACATTCTTTATAATTCGGGTACAAATCCTGATCTTCTGATGGTGTCATCTGACATAATTGACAATACAAAAAGAGAAATAATAGAAGACCCAGGTTCAGGCCACAGAATCACCATAAACCCCATAAGAGGTCTAATAAATAAAAGTAACAAACCAAAAATTAAAACTTCTTGGAATTTTAAAAAAGCAGATTGGTCCAGTTTCCAAAATGAGATAGGAGGGAAGTGTAATATACTGTTAGAATCAGAGTTCAAGTCAACAGATGAAATGAATAAAAAAATTAGTGAAATATTATTGACAGCAGCCAAAACACATATCCCCAAAGGAAAGTTAAAGAAATATAGCTACTTTTGGTCTCCATCTTTATCTAAGTTAAAACTAGAAAGAAATATAGCAAGAGTCAAAGCCGAAAGAACCAAGTGTACAGAAGATGTACAAAACTGGAGAAGAAAAGCAGCCATTTTTAAGAAAGAATTAATTACAGCAAAGAGGACCAGTTTCACAAATTTTGTAGAACATATGGACTATAGGAAAGATGGAAATAAAATATACAAATTCCTTAATAAAACAAAATTATCAAAAAATACAACTGAACCATTAAAACATAATAACAAAAGCTTAACTGCAGATAGGGAAATAGCAGAATCCCTTAACAAGTTTTATGCTCAGTCACAAAGAATACCCCAAGCGTATAAAAAACAAGATAAAACCAAAAGATATACGAAATGATATTTTTATTCAGGATTTTAACGAAACAGAACTAGATTTAGCAATAGAACAATTACAGAACAAAAAATCTCCAGGACCTGACAAGATCCACCCAGAGCTTATTAAACACCTTGGCAGGAAAGGAAAAGAAATCCTACTTAAACTGTATAACACGTGTTGGAGAATGATTGTGCCTTCCGACTGGAAAAAAGCCATTATCATCCCGATTTTAAAGAAAAGCAAACCCTCAAACAATATTAATAGTTTCAGGTCAATATCTTTGACCAGTGTTATTGCTAAAGTGATGGAAAGAATGGTGGCATCTAGACTTAACTGGTTCCTAGAATATTACAACTTAATTAATAGTTCACAGACCGGCTTCAGACAGAATCATAGTACAAGTGAAAATGTACTCCTTCTAAGCCAAGACATCAAGGAAGCTTTCAATAGAAAGGAGGATACTTTGGCAGTATTCATTGATTTTAAATCAGCATATGACTCAGTCTGGAGAAACAAATTAATTGAGAAGTTGCAATCAATAGGTGCGAAAAGTAATATGCTTAAATGGATAACTCAGTTTATTTCACAAAGATTTTGTGCCACAAAATATAATACATACATTTCCAAATATAAACAAACACACCAAGGACTTCCACAAGGTGCTGTTCTGAGCACAACACTCTTTAACATATATATAAATGACCTTCCATCAATAATAAAAACTTCAGAAACCAAAATTGCTTTATTTGCTGACGATGTAGTCATTTGGACTCCAGGCTCTCCAAAAAAACCTGAATTAATTAAAGACAGAATAGAAACAGCCCTAAACAAAGTACATGAATGGAGCTCCAAAAACCTCATGACTATCAATGTGGAAAAAACAAATTATGAATTATTTACACTAAAATACAAACCAGTTAATATTAACATAAATTATAATGGTAAACCACTCAAAGCAGTTGATGATGCCAAATACTTAGGCATCACTTTCGATAGAAAGCTAAGTTGGAAAAAACATATAACAAACAGCTCAGAAAAGGTTGAAAAGAAACTGCAAATCCTGAAAAGGTTAGCTGGTGCTAAATGGGGCTGCTCAAGGAGAGTCCTTAACACAACATACAAAATGTATGTTAAACCAAACCTCTTGTACTGTTCTGAAGCTTTAATAACAGCAGCAAATGCTAACATCAATAAACTTGAACAAATACAAAATCAGGCTCTTCGCCTAATCACTGGAGCAGTTAAATCCACACCTATTGATGCCATGCTTGCCTTAACACAGACCCCATCAATAACAACAAAATAGAAGAACAAGCATTGCTCCAACACGAGAAAATGTTACGACTGCCAAACTCTAAATGCCCTTCAATCCTTAAAACTCATAATAGTTTCCTAGAAAAGGTAACACAGATTAAATCCAAATTGAACATTCCTAACACCACAGAAAATCTACTTATAAGAGAAAATCTTTTAGAATTATTGCAACCTAGCTTCAGTTTGGAATTAATAGAGGAAATAAGTAAATCAGACACACCAAAAGAAATACAAAAACTTCTAGCTCTGGAAACAATCAATACTAGATATCCCACAGAAGAATGGCTGCACATATATACTGATGAATCCTCCAAGGAAAACCTTACTGGAGCTGGAGTTACGTGTTCACATTTTTCCTTTTATCATTCTGTTGGCAGAGACACAACAAATTATGATGGAGAAATAGAGGCTATATACATTGCTCTCCGACAATTATTAAATCTTCCCTTAAATAAATTTAACAAGGCGGTAATTCTTTCAGATTCTAAAGTTGCAATTCAGGGAATATGTTCAAATACTACAAAGAAGTCAAAAAAAAATAGAGAATGCTACAAATGCTAACACAACTCCAAAAAGTTAATAAGACTGTTCATCTCCAATGGATTCCAGCACACTGTGGAGTCATGGGGAATGAAGCTGAAGACTCACTTGCAAAGAAAGGCACAAAAATAAAACAAAAGTCTGAATTCAATTTCTCATATTCCTCAATAAAACGCTTGATCATTAAAAAGTTTTCTCATTCATACCTACAAGAAATAGAAACAAATGCCAAAGATAAAAAATGGATTACACTACTTTCCAACCCAGATATAATCCCCCAGAGACCAAGGAAAACAGCAGTTGCAGCCTTCTGACTATTGACAAATCACGACTGTTTAGCAAGTCATCTCTACAGAATAGGTATCTCAGCTTCACCAATATGTGTCCTGTGTAACGATTCAGCAGAAATGAACGAAGACCACTTGAAGACCTGTGAAGGATTAAGATCAGAAGAAACTACAGTACAAAAGTATTGGAAAGCACGAATGCTAATGGCTTCATTGCCAGATGCAAGGCACTAGAAAACAACAACAACAACAAAGTGCATATGATTCTATATGCGGAACAAAACTACTAAAGAAAGTAAAAGAAATTGGGATACAAGGTCCAATGTTTTCATGGCTATGTCATTTCCTAACACATCGCTTTATTGCAACCAGATATGGAAGAAATATATCTAAATACAAACAAGTACACCATGGCTTACCACAAGGCGCAGTGCTCAGCACAACATTTTTTAATATATTAACGATCTGCCACAACAAATACAAGAATCAGGTGTGAAGAGTGCACTATTTGCTGATGACTTAGTAAGGTGGACTTCAAAACCAAAAAACAAAAGTATAGAACTAGAAAAAACCATGCAACAATCCTTAACCAACTGACAAAGGTGCACCAAAGAAAATTTAATGACTGTTAATACAACAAAATCAAACTACCAAATCCTTTCACTAAGAAAAAACCACTAAAAATAAAACTAAATTTTGAGGGTCAACAATTACCAGAAACAAAGGAAGCAAAGTATTTAAGAGTTACATTTGATACCAAACTTACATGGACCAAACAAATAGAAAATGTAATATAAAAGCAGAGAGGTGCCTTTCACTGTTAAAACGTCTAACAGGAATGAAGTGGGGATGTTTCAGAGCAACTCTTAGCACAACATACAATATACATATAAAGCCATTATTTACTTACTGCAGCGAAGTTTTTGTAACAGCAAACACAAAAAAATTCAAATCTTTCAAAACCAAAGTCTGAGATTAATTACAGGTGCTATCAAAACCACACCAATAGCAGCTATGAAAATACTAACCAACCAATACCCCATTGAATATGAAATAGAAAAAGCGGCTCTTATTCAACACCTAAAGTTGATCAGACTCCCATTCAATACATGGTACAAGAGAAATTTTACACATACACTAAATACTCAGGAGAGCTTCCTTTCCAAAATTCAAGACATCAAGAAAAATGTACACCTTCCTAATTCAAAGGAAAACTTCATATCTAAAGTCAATCCAACACATACATTAGACATCACATATTATTTACACCTGACAGAAGAAGTTAAGAAATGTGATACTCCAACTAGTGTTCTAAAATTATTGGCATTAGAGACAATCCATACTAGATTTCCAGAACATGAATGGCTCCATATTTATACTGATGGATCATTGATATCAAACCAAGATGGAGCAGGTGCTGGAGTCACATGTCACCTCTTTTCCTATTACAAATCTTTAAGTTATGGAACTACTAACTTTGATGGAGAAATTGAAGCAATTCGAATGGCCCTACAAAATCTTTTGTACAGAATTTCACATTTTCAGCAAGTAGTTATTCTCTCAGATTCCAGGGCAGCAATTATAGCAATTACTTCCAAGTTGTCACCAATAGACGAAACAATTATGTTGTTGTTGTTGTTTTCTAGTGCCTTGCATCTGGCAATGAAGCCATTAGCATTCGTGTTTTCCAATACTTTTGAACTGTAGTTTCTTCTGATCTTAATGCTTCACAGGTCTTCAAGTGGTCTTCGTTCATTTCTGCTGGATCGTTACACAGGACACATATTGGTGAGATGAAACAATTATAGAATGTTGGAAAATCCTTAGCCATCTAACAGCACTTCAAAAACACCTAGTCTTCCAATGGATACCAGCTCACTGTGGACTGAGTGGTAATGAGAAAGATGATTTTCTTGCAAAAAAGGGTACCAGCGGTGTACAGAAATCTATAGTCAATCTACCATTTTATGCAGCTAAAAGATTAGTCAACTCTGAATTCAAAAAAATTATTGCAAAATATTACTATGAAAAATAAAAAAATAAAAGATGGGAACTACCAAACATTCAAACAGTAGTTCCTGAGTATCCTCGAAAAACAGCAGTTGCAACCTTCAGGTTGATTACAGGACATAATTGTCTGGCAAAACATTTAAACAGAATTGGGATATATTCTTCACCACTCTGTCCTCTATGTGATCTGCAAGAGGAAATGGATCGAGACCACCTTCAAATATGCCCGGGCACCTTAGTGCCCCATCCATCAGTGAAAAATATTGGAGAGCAAGAGGATTAATGACTTCATTGTCAGAAATCCAGCATTAGCTAACAACAACAACAACAACAACAACAACAATCTGGTGTGTGTTGTATGTAAATATCAGCATGCTGTACGAGGGGTGGGGGAGATTTGTAACCTGTGCCATCACTGCATAAAGTTCAATGGCAATTCAACAAATTTGTTGTTTGTATAGCTTTGAGAATGAGTTGGAGTCAACTCGAAACCTGAGTCAGAAATTTGCAGGAAAAACTTGCAACATTACTAAGATAAGTGAAGTTTTTAGTTCCTAATTTGTTCTTACTTTAGAATTTTGTTGCTTCACTGTTAATAGCTTCATTTTCCTTAATCAACTCCATTTCCTTGTATTCTGGCTTTAACTCTCAGAGATTCCTGTGCCTCTAATAAGGATAGATTAAATGCAAATCCTTTTTTTAGGAGTTTCACAATAGAACTAAATACATGTATGAGTATAGAGGTAATAACAATGTGAAAGTACTAAAAGGAGTGAGTGATGAATCAATTAAGGAGGTAAGAGGACGTGTAAATGAAGGCAACGTTATCGAGAACCTTACGATGGAGAAAAATGAAAGTAAATTCATGGCGCGATCAACGCACATTGCATCACACGAGTCTGAGAGGATAGCGTCACTTCAGACAATTGTGGATATGCTAAATAGAGACCTAAAGAAAGCATATGATGAAATTATGTTATTGAAACAAGAAAGAAAACAAGCACAGGAAGAAATAGCATCACTAAAGCAACAGAATATAAAACTAAGCCAAGAAAATCAACATGAAAACGAAACATACGCCACAATCTCAAGATGGAAAACCAACAAAACGATAGGATCATCAGGTTATCAGTGTGATAATTCAGTAAGAACCACGAACCGATTCAGTGTGCTGGCTGAAGAGAATGGAAACGTACAAAAACAACAGATGAGACATCGAGTACAAGAAGGGATAGACAACGGTGAAACAAATAATTGAACAAAGGTTATGGTGTTCGGGGACTCGCTCCTGAAATTTGCCGGGAATGTTTGCAGAGACGCCGGCTATGACGTGCGTTGCTACCCGGGGATACGCGTGGAAGAACTGGGCCGTGAAATACAAAATGCGAAAATAAATTAAATAAAGCCAGACGTGGTAGCTATTCATGTGGGAACTAATGACATCCGAAGAGGAATAATGGCTGAGGAAATTATGGGCGACACCATGGACATAATCAGTGAAATTAATGCACAAAGCCCAGATACCAAAATAGTGATCAGTGGAATACTATGCAGACATGATGTGACCAGACAAAAAGTGAGAAGAATTAATGCAGAGCTTGACTGGTTGTGCTATACTCGAAAGTGTGTACTACTAGACGGTAACTGGTGCATAAGGGATATGGATCTGGCCAGCGATGGAATTCATCTCAACAGAAGAGGATCAAACAAATTTGGGAGGTTCCTATGTGAGGGCATCAGCAAATATCAAGGACAGGGAAACTACTGAACAATGTGGTGGATGCAGTACTTCAGGAAGCTAAAAACATTGTAACACCTGAGCATTGTGATAATCATTTTTCATCCATAGCAAACAAAGGTGAACTTAATATATTGTATCATAATATTCAGTGCCTTAGTAATAAGATGCTAGAAGTAGAAGTATTTTTAAATAGTCTGGAAAACATACATGTCTGCTGCTTCACAGAACATTGGCTCAAAAATAACTGTATGAGTGTACAGTCAGTCATTCTCAAAAATTTTGTTGTAGGAGACATATATTGTAGGGAGAGATATATTCATGGGGGCACTATGATTGCAATAAAAAAGGATGTTAAATATAAAAGGCATAGCATTACCTCTATCTTAAATGAAGAGAAAGTGTTTGAGCACACTTTAGTAGAAATTACTGATTTAAAACTACTTATTGCTTGTGTATACCGGTCACCTAATGGAGACTATAAGGCCTTTCTGGATAAATTAGAAAACATGATTTCTATTGTAAAAAAGCACGCAAAAAAGATCCTAATATGTGGTGACTTCAACGTAGATTTTCAACAAAACAGTGTACCCTTACAAAAACTAAAAAACCTATTAACCTCATTTAATCTTGAAAATGCCATAGGAAGTCCTACCAGAGAAACGGAAAATTGCAGCACATTAATTGATGTCATGTTATTTGACAAAGCAGCCATGACTTTCAACCTTAGTAACATTAATGCAGGGTATTCTGATCATAATGCTATAATACTAAGACTAACAAATACATCAAACATTAGCTATAAGCCCAAGACTGAAGTACAATATAAACGTATATTCTCAAAAGATAATATGCTTTACTTTAATACTCTAATAAACAATGAGGATTGGTCCGATGTATACAAGGTACCCACAGTGGACCTGAAATACAACAACTTTATGACCTCATTTATGCATCACTTTAATACAGCCTTTCCATATAGGGCAATAAAAAATAGCAAGGTGAGTGTAAGGAAAAATTGGATTACTAAAGGAATTATAGTCTCGAGCAATAGGAAACATTATCTCATAGAACTAAGTAAAACTAACAAAACTGAACAGTTTACAAAATATCTAAAAAATACAAGCAAATTTTTAATAAAGTAATAAAGGCTGCAAAAAAACTGCATATTGATGAATGCATCAATAATTCAACCAATAAAAATAAGACAATATGGAATATAATAAAAAAAGAAACTGCCAGTAGTAAAGCATGTCATAACAGTAAAAAAGTCTCGCTAAAGATTTCTAATGTCATAGTTGATAATCCAGTAGAAGTTGCCAACATTTTCAATAACCATTTCATTAGCATTGCAGATAAAGTAACAATTACACAGCCAAATAACAGTAAAATATGCACTAAACTAAACAGAAATGAAAAAACTATTTTTCTTAAGCCAGTCACTAAAGACGAATTAAGTAAAATAATTAACTCAAAAAAGGATAACTTTTCAGCAGGATATGATGAGATACCTGAGTGTGTAATTAAGTCTTGTAAGAATAGTTTAATAAATCCCCTATTGGAAATATGCAATACCTCCCTGTCAACTGGGATATTTCCTAGTAAGATGAAACTAGCAAAAGTTGTTCCTGTATACAAAAAAGATGATGTAAACAATATAAATAATTATAGGCCAATTGCCATTCAATCAGGTTTTTCTAAAGTTATGGAATCGGTTATGTATAACAGGATTGCTCCTTTCATGGAAAAGTTTGTATTTAGTGATAAACAAAATGGTTTCCGGAAAAACAAATCCATACTAAATACCTTTTATGCGTTCATTAAGGGAACACTGGAAGGAATTGAAACTGATGATACAACAGTTGGTATATTTATGGACTTGAGTAAGACCTTTGATTTAATTGACCATGACATACTATTGACAAAATTGGAAGCCTATGGAGTGCGTGGGATAGCGTATGAATGGTTCAAGTCTTACATAACTGACAGACAACAACTAACTGCAATAACTCGAGATAATAACACTGTAAAATCTGAAACAAAGTTAGTAAGGTGTGGAGTTCCTCAAGGTTCGAATCTAGGCTCCTTACTTTTTCTAGTGTACATTAATGATCTGCCAGTGAATATACCACATGTTGAGACTATATTATATGCAGATGATACTAATTTTATTCTCAAAGGCAGTAATCCCATTGATCTACAAGTTCAAGCTGATAGTACAATGAAAAATATGGAGAAATGGTTAGCAGCAAATAAACTAGTGCTAAATGGAAAAAAGTCACACTGCATGTGCATCACAAACTCTAATAGAAGTACTAAATCACTAGGACCAAAAATTGTATATAGCAAAGAAACCATACAATATGTCTCCGAAACAAAATTTTTGGGAATCATAATTGATAAACACTTAGATTGGAAAAGTCATATTAAGAATGTTACAGCAAAAATAAATCGAGTTCATTATGTAATATATGTCCTAAAGAGCATCAGTAACCTAGAAACACTAAAAATGGTTTACTTCTCTTATGTACAATCTGTGCTTGCTTATGGTATATTTATATGGGGATCCAGTAGTGAAATAAGTGCGCTATTCATAATGCAAAAGAAAATACTTAGACTAATGCTAAATTTGCACAGGACAACATCATGTAAACCATACTTTCGGCAAAATCACATTCTTACACTGCCAAGTCTGTATATTTTAGAAACTGTTTGTTTTATAAGGGACAATATTCACTTATTTAGCATAAACAACACTGTTCATACACATAGTACCAGAAATAGTAATAAAATACACATACAGACTGCCAGAACAACAAAAAAGGTAAATTCCATACTGCATAGAGGCATACACATGTATAATAAAATCGCAAATAGAATCCACAGTAGCAGTCAAACTAAGTTTAGGAAAGAAGTTAGAAATTTTCTAATTGAGCAAACCTACTACAGTGTGCAGGAGTTCTTTGACTCATTCTCTGAATAATTTTATCTGTATTATTGTAACACTATATTACTGTAACACTGTCTCTGTATATATATTATTTGATTCACTCTCTGAATAATTTTATTTGTGTTTAATCTGTAGGCTATATATTGAAGCTGTAATATGGCTTCCTAGTTATTACCTCGCCATTTGAAGCTGTAGTCGTTGGTGACGTGATGTTGTTGGTCACGTTGATGTGGTTTGGTGTGTTGTCTCCGGCTAGCTGAGCATTATCTCTTTATCTCGGGTTTGCGTGAGTGTAAAGGACAACCCAAGAACAACTTTGCACATCAATTTATTTTATATAAAATATTTTCGGGAGATATGCCGATTCTATATGTGTATCTGTAGAAGCATCGTAATCACATCTGCGCAGCACGAACTGCACGAACTCCCGTACTGCTCTCTGGTTGAGTACTGACTAGACGCTTCTCTCTTACCCACGCCAAGAAGACCGTTCGCTTCCAATTTGAATGTCATGACGTCATCCAAGAAAGCCTCGTATCCAAAATGTTATTTCCTTTTCCCGCAATTTAGAAATGTCCCTTTCTATTATAACATGTTCTTTTATGAATTTTGAATATATAATTACCTTTTTAGGATTAAACGATGTTTACTTTATATTTTATTAAATATATCGCGCGACTTTTAAGGTTGGTAGAACTGACTTTCGAACGTGTATTTTAAACTATGTGGTATGACGTCATGACTCGTTAATTTCAAACCAATAATGCGTTTATTCTACAAATTTAACGACTATTATTTACTCATGTCTTGCTCACCTTACAACACTTCCTGCTATATTATCTATTTATGTTATTACTCAATATTTATCGCAAATCTCATATCCGGCAATTAAATTAAAACGTATCTTTTTCAAAAGCCCATTCGATCGGAAATCTAAATTTCGGTATCAAATGCCCCCATTTATGTTATTTTATTATTTCATAATAAAATAATGTAAATGTCTTGCCCGAAAGAAAAATTAAAAATTACTCCTGTATTTTGAATAATCGGCAACACTCCCCTTGTATACAATTTTCAATTACACTGTTTTTGAAATTGGTTATTAACACATTTTCTCATTAATCTATTTAACATGACAAACAATTGTACACTTGACTAAACATTAATCCTTAAATACTAATTACAATATGTTATGGTTTCTTCTATGAAGCTTCTATATAAAGGTTAAATTTCAAGAGTCTTTCTTTATACTTCCTTCTTTTAGTTCATGTTAGCTCACTTCGCTCTCACTATCACTTGCACTGTGATTTTTCACTTTTGTTATTGTAACACATATCTGTACTATATCCTTTAAGCACTAAAATGTACATATATTTTTATATAAATCCATTGCACTCTTTAGACAAGTTCTTTCTTTGTCTTTCTGTGATAACTATCTATACATCTAAATATTTTAACAAATGTTTTACAGAGTAAATATTCTGTTTTCTCTCTATGCGGAGATGAACATTTTAACAATCTTTCTGAAGCTGTTTTTGTGAGCTCTATACAATATATTTTTAAGCTCTTTGTAGTATATAGCAATTCACATTCTGCATTTTTCATGAATATGTAAGTACCTGACCAATGTATGGTTTTCAAGTAAGCTAACATTTACATTTTATCTCAAGGCTGATTAGGAGCCAATATACAAATGACACTTCCAATTTTTTTTTTTTTTTTTTTTTTTTACATTAAATCAAGGTTCCAAGGCACCACACGGTTTCTTGTATGGTCGAAGGAGTTGTTTATGCCATCTTCCCAGACATTTTTCATTTTTAACATCTTTTAATTCATAGGTATGATAACCAAATTTGGATATAATTTCTGCAGGACCTTTATATAACAGTTCCATCCTTTTGTTCCTACCTCTCAAGGCACTTGATAACTTATGGTCTTTAACTAGTACCCAATCGCCTATCTTAGGTTCCCATTTATGTTTTCTACTCTTTTTCTTTAATTTTCGCTTCTCTGCCTTTTTCTTGATTCGTTCAAAAGCAATTTTCGCTCTTTCTTCTTCACTTAACTGAATGTCATTAATTTTCAGTGTTTTTGGTACCCCGATCAATATTGGTTCTGGTTCAATTCCTAACATTAATTTTATTGGTGCAAACCCAGTAGTTACATTAATGGTGTGATTGATAATCTTTTCTATCAATGGACAATATTTCACCCAATCCTTGTGATTATGATGTGTAAGTACACGTAAATAAATTCCTATATCTCGGAGGACACGTTCTGTTGGATTCCCTGATGGAAAGTATGAGGAACAATGATATAATTTTATCTCATGATTTTCTAGGGTTTCTTTAAAGATTTTGCTCCGATGAACTGTAGCATTGTCTGTTAAGATTGCCTGAATCTTGCCATATTTAGGCACATAATCTTTTATTATCTTTCCTACACATGTTTTGCTGCTGATATTCCTAACAGGATAAATTTTAATAAA
The DNA here is from genome assembly GCA_030765045.1 of Tenodera sinensis. Lineage (NCBI taxonomy): Eukaryota > Metazoa > Arthropoda > Insecta > Mantodea > Mantidae > Tenodera > Tenodera sinensis. The sequence continues at coordinate 75,163,076 of CM060969.1, forward strand.
TTTACTAAAAACATCATGAAGAACAAACATATATCTACATCCAAATTGTCCTACTGGTAGCTCCCCATGTGCATCAGCAGTAACTAGTACATTTTTCCCTTCTCTTATAATTGTCTGAGGTTCTATATCAAATTTGATATTAAATGGTTTGGCCCTTTGACATAAATCACAGCTTGAACATATTTTTCTCACTTTCTTTGCCAAATGTTTTATATAAAAATGGTCACTAATTACCATGATTAGCTTTTCACTACCTGTATGAGCTAGTGTTTTGTGATAAGCAAGTATAAGTTTCTCTTGTAAAGCTTTTGGTACCATTATTTTCCATTTAGGTTCAATTCTTCCATGAAATTTATAGATTTTTCCCTCATAAATACCTATATTATCTTTTAGATTTTCTGTGATTGGTTGTGCCTTTTCTTTCAATTTTCTAAGTTCATCGTCCTCTGTCTGTAATTGTTCCAAATTTCGAAATTCTTTAGCTAATTGTGTCCCTTCTAAGGTTTTCAAATATAGTATGGTTACATCATGTTTGTTGTCACTAATTGTATCTGGTATTGTATAATTGGTTTTCATCCTTGATAACAAATCACTAAAAATATTTTGACTTCCTGCTATGTGTCTGATTTCTATGTTATGGGATGTGATCTCATGGATATATCTAGAAATACGTGTGCTTGTGAGTTTGCAAGAGTTCATAAATGCCAAACTAACATGATCTGTGTAAACTATTACTGGGTTGTTATATACATATTGCTTAAATTTTACAAGTGCAAAGTAAATAGCTGCTATTTCTTTTTCTGTAGTGCAAGCCTGTGATTCAGTCCTTGAAAGCCCCCTTGAAGCTACAGCAATGAGGTGATCTTTTCCTTCCTCATCTTTTTGTAATATGACACTACCATAACCTAGTCCTGAAGCATCTGTATAAATTATGTAGGGGAGATCTTCCCTAGGTTTTTCCAATAAAATTGACGCTGCAAACAATGTTTTTACCTTTTCAAAAGATTCTTGTTCTACTGATGACCATTGCCATTTTACATCTTTTCTCAATAGTTGTCTTAATGGGGCTACTACGGTTGCATATTCCAGGATAAATCTTGACTGATAATTTAGAATACCAAGAAATCTTCTCAATTGTTTTATATTTTTAGGAGCTGGTATTTTATTTATGCTTTCAATTCTGTCGGGATTAGGCCTGATTCCCTCATTTGAAATAACATAACCTAAAAATTCTGTCTGTTTCACAAAGAATGCAGTTTTACTTGGCTTTATTGTCATGTTTGCTTTCTTTAACTGACTAAGCACATAATTGATATGATTTAAATGATCCTCTATATTTTCTGAGAAAATTACAAAATCATCCACATACTGAGCTACAAATTTCTTTATGGTTTCTCCAAAAATTTCATACAAAGCTCTTAATAGTGCACTACCACTGGTATTCATGCCAAAGGCGCAAACTCGAAACTGATATAATATTCCTGAATGTAAAAACGCTGTATATTTTCTTAAATCTTCTCTAAGTGGGATCTGCCAAAAAGATGCTGTAAGATCTAGAGTAGAAAAAATTTTGCCCTTCTGCAATTTGTTCAATATTACCTCTACACTTTCTGGTCTAAATCTATCAGGTTTACAATGTTGATTTAGTTTTCTCGCGTCTAATGTCACCCTAATCTTTCCATTGGCCTTATTTACAATACATAGGGGATTCACAAATTCTGAATTCGAAATCTCAATAACCTCATCTTCTAACATTGACTTTATAACTGCATCTACCTCTTCTCTTATTGTACTAGGGATAGCTCTCGCTTTATGTGTAAAAGGTTTTATGGGTATCATCTCAAACGAATGAGTATAAATATTACATTTACCAGGTTTCTCAGAGAATACTTCTTTATTTCGGATTAATATTTCAAACAGTTTATCCCTCTGTTGTTCATTCAGTTGATCAGCCTGAGTTACTTTTTCCCTCAACAATTCTTCTAAGTCTTCACTACTCTCCCTATCATAGTACCTAGTTGCATCAGAAACCCTCAAATTGTCTATGAAATCATTTTTATCCCATTCTACATTTTCTTTATTATCGACTCTGTACTCTTTGACATTTACTTCAGTTAATTCCATAGCTCCTACTTTAACATATTCTACAAAGAATGTATCCCCTTGGATTTCTTCTTCCTCTTTTTCTCTTACAATAGTTTCTGAACTACTATCTTCCACAAAAGGCACTATAATGGTCTCATCTTCAACTTTCATTTCTAGAATCATGTTTTTAAAATTCACCACAGCTTCCCAGGCATAAAGACAATCACAACCTATTATAATATCTGTCACAAGTCTTCCTACAATCAGAAATAAAATTTCTAGTATTCTCCCATTTATTTCAATATTTATCATTGCTTGAAATTTTACTCTCTCTTTTCGTTTTCCCACAGCTAGCGAGCAATATATCCCATTAACTGGTAAAGACATTACTTTAAAGCCACTACTTTGTAAATTATCATAAAAATTTTGTGAGCATACTGTGCTATTTGATCCCGTATCTATAATTGCATTGTATTGTTTTCCATTTACTCCAATTTTGATTTTAGGTGGATCTCCTACTTTTTCGTTTTCGTCAATTCTATTTTTCCATTCTCTTTTCTTTTGTATCATCATTTGCCTTCCAGGACTATTTATTTCCGAGTACTTATCACAATCATTACTATGATACCCAGTTCTCACTGAAGGCGCGTTTGACCGGGTCTGGCGTTTCCCTGATTTTTAGGTATTGCTCCTGTACTATTTCCCAAATTGTCACTTCTGTTTTCCTGCATTAAATCGGGGTTACTTCCTACCATGTTTTTGACCGTGTTAATGGCCTCAACCATTTCTGCATTTTCGGGGGAATTTCGTCCACTAGAATACCTTTCTCCCTGTCTTGGTGACCTCGGTCTAAACTCATTATCTCCATTTGTCCAATACCCATCATTTGAATTTCTACTATGTCCAAAATAACGTCCCCGTCTACCTCGATCAAATCTATTTGTATTCATATAATTCACCCTTATATTTCTTCCCCTTTGATTACCATTTCTATTTTGGTGATGCCCTTCCTGGTTATATCTACCTTGATTTTCCCACCGGAATGATTCCATCCTTGGTACTGGTCCTTTATATCTTTCCCTAACCTCACTTCTATTCTGATAATACTGTGCCCCTTGCCCGAAAGAATTGACAGTTTCTTTTCCTTCATATGTATTTCCAAATGCGTGTTTTGGCTTATTGACTTCTAAGGCGGATAATAATTCTATCATAGCTGCAATGCTATCGGGTCGGGCTATGATTAGATAATGTTGAAGTGTTTCCGGAAAATGTGGAGTAACTATATTTATTAGATCTTTTTCATCCAAGGGAGGATCCAACATCTTCGATTTTCTCGCTATTCTCATAAAATAGTTTACCATGGATTCCTCCGATCTAGGATTAAATTTTCCATTGCTTAATTCAACTCTTATATTAGCCTGCCTACTAGCTCCCCAATATCTGGTTAAAAAGATGTTCCTAAAGGTCCTGTAGTCATTATTGTTACCCATAGAAAGGCCTAGCCAATTAGCAGCATTACCCTTTAGGCATTTTCTTACTATCACCATCTTGTACTCCTCTGGTATACGTTTCACCGTGAAGTACTCTTGTAACCCTTCTAAAAAGGCTTTAGGATCATCTGAATCTTCATTTTCAAAAACTGGAGGTGTTATTTCATTTAAGACATGGTTAGGCCAATGTAAATTTGAATTGTCACCTACCCCTGAGCTATTTCCGAGATCAGAATGGGAATTACTGTTACCTCTATTTTGCATCGAAATGTCAGCTGATACACCTGGTATTGCCTCGTTTCTTGCAACTTCTTTACTAAGATTGTTGTGATTACATGCATTTTCACTTAATTTCAAATTTTCTAAGGCCTCTTTTACCTGAGTAATTTCTGTTACTACTCCTTTTATTTGGTCTGTAACATCCTCCAAATTTCTAGCTTGCCTTTCATTTTCTACATCAGATCTTTCTATTCTAATTTTACACCCCTGTAACTCTTCTCTAATTTCTTCCCTTTCTTTATCTAATTTTTCACTCACTTGTTGACCTAATTTCTTTTCAGAATTCTTTACTTCTTGCCTTATTGTCTCTAATTCTCCCTTAACCTGTTCTCTATTTTCTTTTACTTCACTACTGACTTTATTAATTTCCTCCCTAACTTCTTCCCTAAAGGTTTCGAAAACTCTCCTCTGATTCTCCAATTGCATTCCCAATTCCTGTTGTCCCTTTTCTAATTTCTGTCCTAACTCTCTACTAGTTTCGTCTATCTTACTCATCTTTTGACTTAACTCTGTACTCATCTTTTGACTTAACTCTGTACTCATCTTTTTCACTGTTCTTAATTCTTTACTATTTTCATCTATCTTTTGACTTAACTCTGTACTCATCTTTTGACTTAACTCTGTTCTTAATTCTTTACTATTTTCATCTATCTTTTGACTTAACTCTGTACTCATCTTTTTCATTATCGTTTGAAACATATTCTCTATTTCTGACATAAATGCTGGCCTTTCTGAATTACTACTAAACATTTCTGCACTACCTCTAGGTGTTTCTCTAACGTTCTGATCTTCTAATTCTTGGCATATTCTGCTACCAATTACATTCCGATTAAATTCTTCCATCCTACTTATACTTTCCTGAATTTCCTGACTATCAAAACCTCTAAACTCACTATCACTGTCTTCCATTTCTAAGCTATTTACATGTGTTTTTCTACTCACCAAAATTTTCAATATTTTCACTATTTCACTTTAACTGCACTTAAACTTGTTCACTACACGTTTCACAGATGTTGACGCGCTGGGCACCTTCTTGTCTGCTGGTTCGATGCTGGCTCGGTCGTCTTGTGGTTTGGTCCATTCTTTCGAAGCCACACGTTGGGAAGCCAATTTGAAGCTGTAATATGGCTTCCTAGTTATTACCTCGCCATTTGAAGCTGTAGTCGTTGGTGACGTGATGTTGTTGGTCACGTTGATGTGGTTTGGTGTGTTGTCTCCGGCTAGCTGAGCATTATCTCTTTATCTCGGGTTTGCGTGAGTGTAAAGGACAACCCAAGAACAACTTTGCACATCAATTTATTTTATATAAAATATTTTCGGGAGATATGCCGATTCTATATGTGTATCTGTAGAAGCATCGTAATCACATCTGCGCAGCACGAACTGCACGAACTCCCGTACTGCTCTCTGGTTGAGTACTGACTAGACGCTTCTCTCTTACCCACGCCAAGAAGACCGTTCGCTTCCAATTTGAATGTCATGACGTCATCCAAGAAAGCCTCGTATCCAAAATGTTATTTCCTTTTCCCGCAATTTAGAAATGTCCCTTTCTATTATAACATGTTCTTTTATGAATTTTGAATATATAATTACCTTTTTAGGATTAAACGATGTTTACTTTATATTTTATTAAATATATCGCGCGACTTTTAAGGTTGGTAGAACTGACTTTCGAACGTGTATTTTAAACTATGTGGTATGACGTCATGACTCGTTAATTTCAAACCAATAATGCGTTTATTCTACAAATTTAACGACTATTATTTACTCATGTCTTGCTCACCTTACAACACTTCCTGCTATATTATCTATTTATGTTATTACTCAATATTTATCGCAAATCTCATATCCGGCAATTAAATTAAAACGTATCTTTTTCAAAAGCCCATTCGATCGGAAATCTAAATTTCGGTATCAATATATATATATATATATATATAAAACTTATACTCTTATGACTGTAATGCTGTCTCTGTTATTATTATTTGTATTCATGATATTGTTTAAACCAATATTATTTGTATTCCCTATTTAAAAATTGACGAAGCCATGAATTTGTAAAAAAATTCTTACGGTGAATAAAGACTTACATACATACATACATGTCCCTTAATCCAAAAATGTTCTGCTACATGGACTTTAGTACTTTTCTGTATTTAATGTGTTATTTAATGCATTTGAAATGTTTGCTAACTCTTGCTTTTAATATCCTTTTAGCTTAACCAATATTTTTTTGTTTTGGAATCCAGAACTTCTAAAAGTCATCCTAGCTATATACTTTAAAATTAGCAAGGCATCTTAATTTAGAAGCATCAAGAAGAAATTGTCAATTTTGAATTTTCAAGAATGGACAACCCCACCATTAGTTTATCTGAATATGAAAGTATATATTATAGTTTTGATTTATTAACATTATCCTCTTGTACCAAGTAAGAATTTATACCTGATGACTCAGTGAGTTGTTAAAACATGTCAGCTAAATTTTGCTATAGCATTAAACTAAAGTTTTATATTTAAAATAGCCATTATTTATCAAAGTTTATTATTCTTATAGTAACTGTTAGCTTATTTGGCATTCCACCACTCATAAAAATTTTTATTTTAATCTCAATTGTATCAGTACATGATTTAATGAATTTGGTGTAATAGAACTATTTTTACTAGTTACCTTGCTTTGTATAAATTCCTGTGCATGCAAACATATATGTACAGAAAACTTTAATTTACTAAAACATTTGGTTAACTTCTCACCTTGGGCATTAGATAAAATTCCATTGCCATGGTAACAACATTAAGACCAATGACAGCTGCTATGGCAAGGTCAAAGTACTTCGATGTCACAACATTATGTACCATGAGACGAGAGTGTGAATAGTTTGTATAGTATGGTGGTTCATGCATCTCTGCAATGTGAAATTTTCTTATTAATAACCAGTAATAATATTCCATAATATCAATAGAATTAAATGCATTTATTTATAAGGAACAATTAAATAATATAAGTTATCAGAATTATGAAAATGGAGTTTCTCTAAGCAGAATAAAAAATAGCAGTAACAATGAAAGAGATGGACTGTGGTAAAAAACAGATACAGAGAAGAACTACTTAAAATGCAGGAAAAGCATTTGTAATTTGATAATAGATAATTAACATTTTAATTTTTTTCTAATGCTTTGCTGCACAAAGGGAAGTGTCTAGCAAATTTTATCTTAAGTTTTGTTTCACATAGTTAAATAAAACTGTAAAAGCAAGTACACAATGGAACATTAGGAGTAGGTAATTTGAAAGTACAGTAGAATCCTAATAACTTGACTCTCAATAACTCAACATTCTGTGTAATTGGAAAACCTTTTTTATTTTTTATCACTACACTTGACTGTAATAATTTACATTATGTACTATATGGTGTGAATAGTATAGGTAAATTTTAATTAGTATACATATACAACCTACCACATTCTCCCTCACAGTGACAAAAAGGCAGACCGAGTATTGACATTTGATATCTAGTCAGAACATAAGCAGCCAACAGACCATTGCACAAACACTTGTTAGGAAAATTTGAAGGTTTATTGCTTTGCCCGGTACAAAAGTATTTTTTAAATGTGACAAATTCCACAATGGTTTATGATCGAGTTCACTTTTGTACTTTAAGACCAAAGGGGTGTCAGGTTATCTTTCCAACTTCCATGTAGTACATAAACATTGTGAACTGTGCGTGATTAAGTACAGTGCCCTTTTGCATTATCAACAGTGTCTTGTTTATTTCAAGGAAGGAAACAGAGATGTTACCCCTATCATCACCTGTGCAGATCCTAGTAAGGTCATTTGCCATGTTCAAAAATCTCCCTGTACATAATAACTAAACTTCAGTTACATATTTCTCTTTACAGTGCAGCTTTCAAGATTTCAGGCTTACTGTTCATGCTGTGTTGAGTTGTTCGTGCCAGTGAAAATCTCAAATGAAAAGAAAAGACAAGTTAACATGACAATGGAAATTAAATTGTATGTGTTAAAGAGACCAGGCAATGGGGAACATATTAATGCATAATAAATTTTAGAATGTTATACTTTTGTTTCCTATATTATGCTAGAATATGTATTTATGTAGTTTGCAGTACAATTATGCTGTGAGATGTGAATAATAAACCCCTTATTCTGTAAAACTAGACATTCCTGTAACTTGAAAGCCTCTCAGTCCACATTAGGTCAAGTTATCGGGATTCCACTGTATTGTGCTGTATGGTCAATACTAGAAAATGCGTAGAGTCATTCTGAAAAATCAAAACTCACTTTTGCGCTTCTTTTCCATCTGCTTTGCTCGCTTTGCAGCTCTTCGCACACGTTCTTCCTTCTCTTGTTCCTCTCGACACCGGTGAAAGTTTTCCACTACCACTCCAACAAACATGTTGAGTACAAAGAACCCCACAAGAAGAATGAAGGCAATAAAATAAAGTAAGCGCCACTCAGAGTAATTTTCAATAGGCTGAAAAACAATGAAATATACATTATTCTCCACTAGGAATAGATTCTCATTTATTGTAAATCTCATTATGCATCATGTACAGTTGTTATTGTATGACTACACAAGACAATCAATCCCATAAGCAAACCCACTATTGGCATGAAACTTATACCATAGTATACATTAATCTCAGGTACAATTTTGATCTGTGATGTCTATACAGCATCCCACAAAAGAGTTTATACTCTTTATCACTAATGACATTAATTCTTCAGTATAAGTGCTGAGGCTTTCACGGCCGGCATTATCAACTATGTTAAGTAGATTTTCCGGGCTTGTGGGCCGTGGTCGAGTTGGATTACCTTCCTCCGACGTTTCGCTGAAAACTGCGTCCAGGATCTTCAGGGTCAACCTCTGTTATTTTGGTCTAAATTAGCGGCTGCACATAAACTAAAGTCACTGGAAACTTTCATATTCATCTTTGTTTCTTATTAGTGTCCTTGGTAACATAAATTTTCACGATCACTCGTTCTCATGAATACCAACATGAGATTATCGCTAACAAATCTTTTCTTAATAAATTGATCTCAAATTATATTTTCAAATGCCGGCAAATGGGACGTCTCTGATCCTGGTATAAAAGAGAAAGCTTCCCGTGTCTCGGGTTTTCTTCTCCCTCTTATTAGAGCTGGGAGCCAAATTTTGCTTATCTGCTGTCTCTCTTCTTTTCGATTGTAGGAGTTTTTATGCATAAAAATCTCTATCGCTTCCCGAGTCAAGCGAGCCTGGTAGTGGCTTGTCCTTGAGAGTACCTCCGTGTCTTTGTAATTCACGTCGTGGCCGAACAATAGAGAGTGTTCTGCCACCGCTGACTTGTCCGTCTGCCCCAACCGGCTATGTCTTTCATGTTCTTTTAGTTGAGTGCTGATACTCCGCATGGTGGTGCCTATATATACTTGTCCACAGCTACATGGTATTTTGTAAACACCGGCTGTGCAGTGTGGATGTCTTTTATCCTTAACGGAGTTAAATAAAACTTTGACTTTCTTTGTTAGCCTATAAATAGTCCTAAAACCTCGAACCATCATCCAAGACAAAAATTGGGCATAATCAAAACCCTTTCCGAATGGGCCAAGAAGATTTGTGAGCCACAAAAGCTGAATAAAGAAATCCGACATCTTAACAAGGCCCTCATCAGCAACGGTTATACACATGAGACAGAATATTGATCAATAGAAAATTGTTCATGTAAATATTTTTGTAAGAGTGTGTAAATTTCTAATTCTTTTAATTTGAGTGTATCAGGGACTTATTTCTTTTTAATATTCAAGATCCAATGTCTTCTCGTCACTTTGAGTTCAACCAATGAGAACTGTTACGCGGATGAATACATAAGAATGGCGGTGTTGCGTCATAGAGACGCTAGGGACTCTTTTATTATTAGCGTCTGTGAGCTCAAGGTGAAAGGATGTATATTTTTGCTGATAGCGTGTGAACATGTAAATTACACCCAAACTTTTAACCAGTGTAGATTCTATCGAATTTTGAAAGTTGTTAGCTAATTGGCATGGTGATGGAAGTGTAAACTAACGAATAAATATGTTGTGATAAAGGAACGTTGATTTGTGCATTCCATTCTGTATCCATCGACCCTGTAGATAAGAGTAGCGTCAGATATCAATCAAACTTTCCATCTTTCAGTAAAAACATTATTCCTGCTGCTATATTTCCGCTGCTAGGTAAACACCTATTATAAAAACCGTACCAAAATGGCGCCCAACGTGGGGCGCGAATTTAGAATGGAATGCAAAATTACGAAGTGTTAACATCGAATGACGCCATCCCATCGCGCAGGAGAAAGACGCCATTAGACCATCGACCGATATCAACAAAACATCGATACACGGAGAATCAACGTGGGAAAAACACCGGAGATCATCTGGCGAAGCCAACTACCCAGGAGACGTAAATAACTGGACGAAGAACCAACAGAAAAGAAAGTAGGATCAAAATTTTTTGTTTTTACATACATTTTATTTCCATTGTACATGTTTTTGAGAAGTGGAAAAATATTGGGACTTTCAACATTAAGTGAATTAGATAAAGGAATTAAAATGTCGCGAAAAGAGATAGAAACAGGAGTGGGGGAAGGGGCAGATAGGCCTAGTTATCAGATAGAATTAGAAGGTGAGGAACAGGCGGAAATAAGCAAAGACCAAAGGTTAATGATGATGATGTTTGAAAGACTAGAACAAAGTTTAAGTCAGAGTATAGGTCAAAAAATAGAGGGAGTGAGAGAGGACTTGGAAAATAATAAAAAAGAATTAGGTCAGAAAATGGAACAAAATAACATAGAATTGAGACATGACATAGAACAAAGTTTAGGTCAGAGTATAGGTCAGAAACTGCAACAGAATAAGGAAGAGATAGGTCAGAAAATGGAGGAAGTGAGAAAAGACTTAGAACAGAAAATGGAATTAGGTAGACAGAACTTAGAACAGAAAATGGAATTAGGTAGACAGAACTTAGAACAGCAAATGGAATTAGGTAGACAGAACCTAGAACAGAAAATAGAATTAGGAAGACAGGAGTGTAAAGAAAAGATGAAAGTAATGGAAACTAATTTAAAATTAGTACATAAAAACTTAAATGAAACAAAGGAAGCCTTAGAAGCTAGGATAGAAATTGTAGGAGATAGGATGGGAAAGATAGAATCAGAGATGAGAGAGAATAAAATTGTGTTAGAAGGAGAAATTGCTAGATGTAGGGATGAAATAACAGAATGTAATACAAGTGTAGACTGTAAGATAACAAATGTAAAAGCAGAAATAACTGAGGAATTAAGGAAAGAGATTGAGGTAGTAAAGAAAGTCATTATTAATGAAACTGTAGAACAAATTGTAATTCCTAAAATTAAGACAATGAATGATGTGATGCTTTCACAACAGGATGCTATAAATGATATGAAACAAAGCCACTTAGAAATAAAGAATGATTTAAAATCAATTTGTGAAGAAATGAAAAAAGGGAAAGAAAGTTTGGCTAATGTAAATGATGTTGTGAAGGCATTACAAAGACAAGATGATTTAGATGTAAGTAATGTACAAGATGAGAGTTATTTGAGTAATGTACAAAATGTTGACTCACCATACAGAGAAAGAGGTTCACAACCAAACAATGACACAACACATAACACATGTTACACCAACAGCATATTACATGAAATTACACCACCTACATTTGACAAGGAGAAGGGAGACGATCCAAAACTCTTTGTTAAAGAGATGGAAGAATATTTTAAAGTGAAAAGGATACCAAACGAGCTTAGAATGATGATAGTTAAGAAAAGCTTAAAAAACAAGGCATTAGAATGGCTCAGGTTAACACTAGCTGGTCATGAGTCTTATAGCTCATTCAGAAATTTATTCCTATCAAGGTATTGGGGCCCAGCTAAACAAAACCAAACTAGGGTAGAGCTAGCGACAGGTAGATACGATCCAACCAAAGGGTTGTCGCTAGTCGATTATTTTATGAAAGTAGCCAACAAAGGAAAGCTATTAGACCCCAGCTTGTCGGAGGCAGAACTAATTGCCAGCATAACAAGACATTTCCCAGACACAGTGAGAACAGGATTAATTGTTGCGAGGCCAGTAGATTTTGCAGATATGATAGAATTGCTGACAGCCTTCGAAACACAAAATGGTCGGCCTAATGAGCATAGACATAGGAACGGTCACCCAAACTTACCCATCCTAAACCGAAACACGACTACGAACAACCAGAGTGAGGGAGAACATAGAAATACTAGGAGTACTCATGAAAGGGGGAGAGGGGCACACCATTTCCCACAACCACATAATCATGGCGAGAGGATGGAGAACACAAGACAGCGATACCACGACACGATACCGAGGGGTGAATTGAGATACAGAACGCATAGATATGATCGTGGAAGACCAGGAGACCGTACCCATCAAGTGAATCATATATGATTCTGTAGGGAATACTTGAACAGCCATAGGCCGTCGTACAATAGGGGTTCACGTCAAAGGGGTAGAAACCAAGGGAACACCGACAATGTAAGACAACAGGAACAGAATGAAAATGTGCCGGATAGGACCGATGCTGCACAGAATACAGAAACGACAACCACCACCAACACTCAGGGAAATTACAACAACTAAATTCGTCCCAACCGATGGGATGACAAACAACAAAATCTCAGCAACTTACAATTGACATCGACACCATGATGGCTACACAGAGAGAAAGATGGAACCACTGGTCATAACAAAACAGCTGGGCGACCACACGTATGAGCTACAGAATACAAATGGCAAGTTGGTAGGAAGATACCATAAAAACAAATTAAAGCCATACAAAGAAAGGACCAAATAGTCTTTGCCAACAAATATGTAAGGCAGGGGTAGTAAAGATGAAGGAAGATAACAATTTTAATGGGTTACTTATAGAAAATTATGTTCAAATTAGGAATTACAACAAGGAAGAAAACCAACACAGTCATTGGCTATATCGACCACAAAGAGCATTGTCAACAAAGACAGATGAAGACACTGATTGTCATTAAATAAATGAATTATAGCGACGGAAGATAATATGTTTTTGACATAAGGATGTCAGGGACAAAAATAAAAAGGAATCAATTATGATGACAAAGATATAATATTTCGACACAAAGATGTCGAGGGTAAATTGAGAAGAAAAATAATACAATTACAGAATAATTGTAAGTATAGAAGTTTTCTCTTATAGAAATAAGAGACAAAGAAATGACAATTAGTGAAATGAGGAAAACCATAACCAGAAAAACAATGCCCATGAATTAAGATGAATATAGCCAATGCTAAGCTCGAAGAAATGTTGAACCAAACAACAATGAATGATAACCCAATCAAGAAAATTAGTACCATTAGTAACATCAGAGTTTAAAAACCGACTCAACAACCTGCCTATACATAAGCTTATAAGACAAAGAAGGCAAAGAACTGAATAAAATATTGCCATAAACATGATCATAATCATTAGCTCAAAATTTGTATCCTGTTTTTCTCTCCTCATAGGAATGAATACAAGTCAAAAAACCACATGAAACACTTAAATTATATTTGTGTCAATGTCAAATGTACAATAACTGAGTATGTGTTGTATAAGAACTGAATATGTATTGTATGATAACTGGATATATTGTGTAATAATTGGACATGTTGTGTAGTAATCAAATGTGTTGTACAATAACTGAATATGTATTGTATAATGACTGAAGGTGTATTGTATAATAACAACATATGTGATATGATAACTGGGTATATTGTACAATGACTGAATATATATTGTATAATAATTGGACATATTGTGTAATAACTAAATGTGTTGTACAATAACTGGATATGTATTGTATAATAACTGAATGCATTGTGTAGTAATCGAATATGTGAAATTTATAAAGACATGCTGTATCATGTCAAAACGAAGGACAAAGACAAACAGTGAAGAAGACTGAAAAAAAAAAAAAAAAAAAAAAAATATTGTACAAAGTGATTGAATCATAGGAGTAGGGAGAAGTATTGTATTGTGTTTCAAGATTGTAAATAAGGTGACAACTTGAAAAACAAAACAAGGGGCATATGAGACAGAATATTGATCAATAGAAAATTGTTCATGTAAATATTTTTGTAAGAGTGTGTAAATTTCTAATTCTTTTAATTTGAGTGTATCAGGGACTTATTTCTTTTTAATATTCAAGATCCAATGTCTTCTCGTCACTTTGAGTTCAACCAATGAGAACTGTTACGCGGATGAATACATAAGAATGGCGGTGTTGCGTCATAGAGACGCTAGGGACTCTTTTATCATTAGCGTCTGTGAGCTCAAGGTGAAAGGATGTATATTTTTGCTGATAGCGTGTGAACATGTAAATTACACCCAAACTTTTAACCAGTGTAGATTCTATCGAATTTTGAAAGTTGTTAGCTAATTGGCATGGTGATGGAAGTGTAAACTAACGAATAAATATGTTGTGATAAAGGAACGTTGATTTGTGCATTCCATTCTGTATCCATCGACCCTGTAGATAAGAGTAGCGTCAGATATCAATCAAACTTTCCATCTTTCAGTAAAAACATTATTCCTGCTGCTATATTTCAGCTGCTAGGTAAAGACCTATTATAAAAACCGTACCACACACAAGGAAATTACAAGAGCTCTCCATCCGAGGTACCCGTCAGTCCAAAAAGACCGGAGGAAGCAAACCCTGAGTACCATCTATTTACCATACATCCATAAGGTAACAGACCGAATAGGAAGACTGGTGCAACAGTACAACATTAGGGCTATTTATAGGCCAACAAAGAAAGTCAAAGATTTATTTAACTCCATTAAGGATAAAAGACATCCACACTGCACAGCCGGTGTTTACAAAATACCATGTAGCTGTGGACAAGTATATATAGGCACCACCATGCGGAGTATCAGCACTCAACTAAAAGAACATGAAAGACATAGCCGGTTGGGGCAGACGGACAAGTCAGCGGTGGCAGAACACTCTCTATTGTTCGGCCACGATGTGAATTACAAAGACACGGAGGTACTCTCAAGGACAAGCCACTACCAGGCTCGCTTGACTCGGGAAGCGATAGAGATTTTTTATGCATAAAAACTCCTACAATCGAAAAGAAGAGAGACAGCAGATAAGCAAAACTTGGCCCCCGGCTCTAATAAGAGGGAGAAGAAAACCCGAGACACGGTAAGCTTTCTCTTTTATACCAGGATCAGAGACGTCCCATTTGCCGGCATTTGAAAATATAATTTGAGATCAATTTATTAAGAAAAGATTTGTTAGAGATAATCTCATGTTGGTATTCATGAGAACAAGCGATCGTGAAAATTTATGTTACCAAGGACACTAATAAGAAACAAAGATGAATATGAAAGTTTCCAGTGAACTTTAGTTTATGTGCAGCCGCTAATTTAGACCAAAATAACAGAGGTTGACCCTGTAGATGCTGGACGCAGTTTTCAGCGAAACGTTGGAGGAAGGTAATCCAACTCGACCACGACCCACAAGCCCGGAAAATCTACTTAACATAGTTTATTAATTCTTCAGCTTTCCAGACAATGCATTGCTGCCTGTGGAAGATGTTTTGAACATTTTCCACATTAGAATGTCAGTAATGTTTAAAATATCTTTGTGACTTAAAAAAGTTATTAAAATATTATGACAAAATGACAATTCAACAAATCCTGCTCCTGACACCAATGGCAAAATACAGTCTGGTTACCTTTCTATCACTTTATTGTCTTCTAAAATTTTACCACAAATACAAAGTTTTCTTCCCGTCGTTAACACAGTCTACAGTCTTTCATGTTATCAAAACTCACAAATTTTACTTCCCATAATCTTGACTCAGTCCTTTCAGTGTCTTTCTTCACTTTCTGTGGCTCTCATACACTCACTATGATGATGCAATCACTCAACATCTGGTAGAATCTTTTTACAACACGCACGACATACCACACACACATATACACAGCTGCCTTGCACTCACTCACCTCCTTATATATTCAGATTCAGATTTATGTCACATGGGCCTTTCTTGAATTCCACAAATGTGTTGCCTGTGAGGCAGCTGGATTGTTCATGAAGGCTCTGGAGAAAGCCCCTTTTGTGTAGCCATTTTCATTGTTGTTAGTCATGTACACACAAACAGTTGCACAAGGCAGTCTGACCTTGAACACCCTTGTGCACTCGCCAGCCCAGCATGTGGTGTGAACCAGACTAGACCTGACAGTCCTTTGGTTTGTGCTGAGCCCAGTGTCACAATATATTAAAGTTCAAAAAGTGCAAACCCTTTTGTGGGACACTGTATGAATGCAGTTATCCTTTGTAGTCTTGGAGTAACACTCTAGCCTCTAGTCCTTGAGGTTGCGGGTTAAACCCGCCAGAGGGCAATGGAGGGTAACAGTTCTCAGCAAAGTTTGCTTTGGAGGGGAAATAAAGCTGGTGGTCCCTTGTAGTAGACTTATGGCACACAAAAGAACCTCAAGCCGATAAAGAGGTCTCTGAGCAAAATTAAGCAGTCTCATGCCCAATGTAGAACGGGGCACTGACAACATAGCAGTTAAAGAGTGTCTATAAATAAAAACTTAATTTCAATTTATATGCATGCAAGTGACTGTGCTTGTGAGAAGGTTACAATATTATAGACATGAGATACCCATACTATGTTATAAGAGATTTTTGAACAGATTTTAAGTGTTTTAGCTATAATAACATTCATTAACAAAAATAAATGTGACAACAATAATGAGAAAAATTTCCCTTTATTATTTCACTAAAGATGAAAGAGAAAACTGGTGTGACATTTTAAATGTGGTATTATTTTATATTTATTAATACATTTTTGGATGTCAACATATTTTAAACATGTGCTCTTAAACATGTCATTCTTAAGCTTGTAACTTGGCATTCAGGGAAACTGGTTGTCATTCCTGGGGTCCTGAGTTTGATTTGCAGATATACTAAGAACATTTATTTCATTGTAGCAGCTTCTCTACCTCCCCAAACTGAACCTCTCTTTCCATTACTTCTCTTTGTTTCCTTAGAACATTTTTTAGTATCAACAATCAATTTGTTCATCCAAAATATCTTACAAGAAGATATATGAGATGTCAAAATTAAGGGTATACAAATGTTTAAATAAAATATACCAGGTGGAAGGTACTGCTTCAGCCATATGTTAACATTCTACATGAAGGATGTAACAAATATGTCCAATACAATTACTGTCAATAAAGAGCCATTTCACTGGGAAAAAAAGAATTTGTGTCACAATATCTAGCTACTTGACAAATGGATGTAAATGGTTTATTATTTCACTAACTGTCGTACAAACCCTAGTAGGCTGATTTTATACTGTCATTTAGCACTGATTTTTCCATAGACCATACTGTTGAGCAGCTATATTTAGTTAAAATAGCAAAGACAAAATTTACAAGTCAATCTATTCCATTCTAAAACAGCAGCATACACCGAGACGAGTCAGCATTTCACTGCCTGTATGTTATATGGCTAGGACAGCCTCCCTGTAAACCCCGCACCTATCTCCTGCCTGCCCCTCTCATCTTGGCAAGTCCCTCACATACCCATCTGTATACACTAGCGTCTAGCCATATGCTATAGCACGGTTCTGACTCCGGGGTATTGTTGAGGCACTGTCAATTGTGTTTCTTTGCAAATAAAATTGTTGTACATAAACTCAAAGTGCATGTAATATTTACATCACAAGAATGAGTGAAACACCACACCAGCTAAGATGATTTCTCTCATTCATTATTTCGAATTTTGGGAAATTAATTTGTTTTCGTTTTTTTGTACTATATGGCTCGTATTTTTATACATATACATATCAGAATGTTTGTTTTTTGATAGTTGTATAATTTTATTAAATGTATTTAATGTACATTTTAACATATTGCAGTTCAGAATGAAAGATATTGTGTACTAAAGCCTAAGTGCAAAGTGTTTAGTTTTCTAAACTTTACTAATGACAGAATGATCAACTTCCAAGTATGCTAAACCATTCTTAATCATCGGTCATAACTTCAATATTTTTCTAACTGAGATCTTTACTTTATTTTTTTTTTTGTAATTTAACAGTTCACAAGAATGAACTTAAAAGAAAGTGAGAACTAATTTTTATATTAAAAATATCTGGAAATTCTCATTTTCTCGCAAAATAAGGCAATTTCGCTGCAGTCTGCACTCATCACTAAAATTCACTAAAACAATAATATTAATTTATTTATCAATATCACATAATTCAGAAAGATAATGGGAAATTGCTTTAATATAATCTCTGTCACCTTTATCGTTAATGCAAAAAAATAGTGCCCTAGTTATAGTGTTCCCATTTTTTTATTCCATGCTATGCCAAAGCAATTTAATGCTAAAATGTCATGCAGTTTAATTTCTAAGTGAAATGTGAGTCCATGTCATATGTATTCAACTTGTTCTCACAGTGGGCACATTCCAATGAAGGGGAGATTAGAGGAGGTATCACCTGCCATTACTGAAAGTAATCTACAAAAGAATGCAATTGCTCTACAAAAATGAAGAAGACTTATTTATTTGTGTATTAAAAGCAGTTAATATTGTTTTAACTCCAACGAATGGTGGTGGTGGTGGCGGTGGCGGTGGTGGCTGTGGCAGTGGCGGTGGCGGTGGCAGTGGCAGTGACAGTGACGGTGACGGTGGTGGTGATGGTGGTGGCGGTAGCGGTAGTGGTGACAGCGCTGGTGGCAGCAGCAGTGGTGGTGGTAATGAGAAGGAGAAGAAGAAGAAGAGTAGGAGTAGTAGGAGTAGGAGGAGGAGTAGGAGTATTAGGAGGAGTAGGAGGAGGAGGAGGAGTAGGAGGAAGAGCAAGAGGAGGAATGTCCATCATTAGGATAATCTGTATCTCTATGTCAGCATTGTTTTAACCCCAAAATATGTGGTTTCGATTGCTTCATTTTCCTGCTTTCTTCTATGGAAAGCTGAATCTTCAGTATTACTTGAATGAATGTGTTATTTCAGTTATATTCATACCTTTCAGACATAACATTTAGATTTATGTCAATTTGCCGAGTTAGTAGCCTAATAAAGTGGTATGGTAAATGCACAGCATGAGTGTTTTGTTTATAAAACTATTTTGTTGTTTAACGACGCTGTCAATTGCCAGGATCACATCAGCGTCGCCGGTGTGCCGGAATTTTGTCCCGCAGGAGTTCTTTTACATGCCAGTAAATCTACTGACATGGAGCTGTCATTTTTAAGCACACTTAAAAACCATCGACCTGGGCCGGGTTTGAACCCACAACCTTGGGATTGTGTTTTGTTTACATCGAAGCACAGAACATTCATATGTTTTATTTACAACTGAGACAGTGCTGGGTACGAGGCAAACGGTCAGGTGTTTTATTTACATCTGTGGCATTACTGGTCTGGAAGCACATGTTGGGGACAGCTCAGCATTGCCATTTACATTGTGAAAAATGAACATTCTCACAAAATGATTAAAACTACCGAATCAAAACTAGTATTTTATATTTCTTACACCTGCATCTATTAACTTGGTTATTCTGGACAAAGCAGTACCTTCCATCCCGTATAGCATACTAATTATCATTTAATTTAAAGCATCTCTGTTAACATTTAAAAATTTTGACTAATGTTGTCACTGTTAGTCAAGCAAGTCTAGTACTTAAGCATGGGTAAATGACAATTTATGGTCTATTAGATATTTATTAAGGTTGTGCAAATTATTCACACCAGTTATCTATTAACACTCTATTTTTCTGTTTATCTGCTGTGAATATATAACTTACTTGCTGGTCTACCCCAACTGCATCCAATCCTGTATACATGATATTGACCCAACCATCTCGAGAAGACAGTACAAAAAGTGACATAAGTGCCTTTCCAAGATCATCAAAGTTATATTTGCGATTTACCCAATGGTTACGCTTATCTGCTTCACAATCTGTCCTATTACGCACATGTTTAATGTCTGGACCCTCACAGTAGAAGAATGCTCCTTTGAAGAGCTGTAATACAGAATAACATCCTCATAATATCCAATCATAATTCATACAAATACATATCAGAGTTATAAATTATCTTGGGTAGTACTTTATGGTTTTAAATTTAGAATTTATTCTCCTATTGTTCATTCTAACTATGCAGTATTACAAGCTAAGCAATACTTCATCATTTAGATATTTTCTAATTTTGCACAATAAAACATTGCTTCAAATATGTGCATGCTTAACTTCAGAAATAACCATGTAGGTACTTCTGCCTGAGTAATTATCTATAAGATTACAAATGCAATGTAAATGTGAAAGCTTATAATCAGTTTAGTTAGCTTTGAATGAATCATGTGCTTTAGTGTAAAAAACAGGTATACATTTGAAAGAATATAATTATACCTATTCCTGGAATGTTGCAAGTGTCACTGCAAACAATAAAGTATTAAGTTTGCTAGTTCTATACTTAAAAAGTTCATTGCAAATCATTACATTATGTGACCCAACTGCAGGTGTTGCACACATTTTTACTTTTTAATGTGCATTAGTTTAAGTATTTTATTTACAACTCCAACAAAATGCAAACAACATAACCTTATATTTACACAAACCTACATAGTCCTACTGTATCAAGACTCTCTCATACCTTAACCTCCAAGTTGTGTGTACGGTAAAGAGCCTCTACCATTCATCATTATTGTTACAACTATGCCTTCATGCTTCTTCTTTAAACTTCTCATCTAGTTATCCTTTACTAGAAAATCCATCATATTGATGTTCCCTAACCTCATGTATGCCAACATTTTAACCTCTGCTGCATCTTAGTGCATTAGTTACAATTCCTAACATTCAGTGATACAAAGAACTATCTGAAGCAATGCTAAAAGTATGGAAGAAGTAGCCTTTAAATCAATAGACATACATGACAGGTAAGCCTGGGTATCCTCTTCAGATAAAAAAATGTAAGACAAATATTAAAAATCAAGAAAACCTATTTAAGTTATTCCCTTTGCTACAGCAATGATTTTTATTTCGTAATGTAAAATTAATCCCTTCCAAGTCATCAATAAGTCCATCAAATAGGCAGTGATGCATTCATGTAAGTTGTTTGTACTGTTAGGTGCATTAATAAAAAACTGAATATTTGGCATCCCAGTTGGACACTTTTGGGATTACAGAATAAAGCATTTAAAAAACGGATTATTCTTCTTAAAAGAACATACCTGGATTTTGAATAATTTGCTTTTTTAGCTGTTTGAAATAGTTTCTAAAAAACTACCATAATGCCTGTCACATCTGTTTATGTGTTCTTTCAACCCAAAAATTTCCAACATATATTTTCCCCTGTTAAGATCTTCTTATAAATTCTACCTCTTTTTACAAAATATGAAATATTCAGTACACAAAATATGAATGTTTATCTGTTTAACTATTAAAGTTTAACTTGACAAGAAATGTGTATAACCTTCCAAAACACTCACTTTCTGCATTACCTACCTGAACTCCGAGAATACCAAAGATGATGAAAAAGGTGCAGCAAATTAAAACAATGTTGCCGATGGGTCTTAAGGAAGAGAGCAGTGTCTGAACAACCAATTTTAGACCAGGAGCTCGATTAATAACACGCAATGGTCGCAGTGAACGCAGCAACCTAAATACCTGTGAAATTAAAATTACCTTTAGTAATTACTACTGCAGATGATTAATGTATTAAAGCAATATTTTTGTAAGTCATTTTTATTGTAAAATCTGGATTATCCAGGATTGCTTTTAAAAATATTTCAATGTACAAGGTCTTTTTTTGTTGAAAGGAAAGTGTCAGAGGCATGGAAAAGAAAAATTGTAGTCTTTCAATGCTAAATTAATATTACTTCCTTTGTTAATGGTTTCATTATGTATAGTATTCTATATAAAATTTTAAATGTAGTTCATATTAGGTACACATTTTACCAATTCAATTTTTTTATTCCTAGAATACAGGTGGCCCACTTACAACTTTGACTTTAAATATCTCTGAAACAACAGATATTGAAAAACAATCTTGTGGGATATGAAGGGAGGGGAGGGCTCATTAAAGTAAAGAATATGAGCCATTCAGAAATTTTAGCCAATATTAGTTTCAAACAAGATTATGTGTTTTTAAATGAGCACCCCATATTATTTATGATGCAATTGATAACATGGAAAATCACATTAAGAATGGCATTTGTTACATTGTGAAGGGTTAATTACATCCCCACAAATCTTGAAGCAGACACAGCCTACTTGATAACAGTGGGAATAACATTACAAACAGCTTTTGTCTCACTAATATGTCAATCATCTATCATCGATAGATGCAAAATTTTACGAAATTGAGGTATATATCGTATCGGCATAATTTTCACCTTCTGCATCGTTCTGTGAAATCAGATTTTGCAAAATTCGATTCTTGTCCTGTGTAGAAGCTAGGGAATATCAGCAGTTTTTTCAAAACTCAATAGATGCACTTGCTCAGTTAAAGCAAAGGTTGTTAGATGCAATTTTATGGTTTTATAATCCAAAGTGTAGCAACCTCAATTCTATGAAACGCATGTTGGCATTGACTGCCATCTCACTGTTGCGATTCTTGGAATTCTCAATCATTTCTGTAAGCTTTGTACACTGCTGCTTCGTTGGCAATAACTGCAAACTCAGGTTGTGCGCTTGGATTTCACATTCATTTCTGCAAGCTTTTTGTTCCATTTATATCCCGCCTTTAACTGCAGAGGTCATATTGGCAATGGTGTTACTCGTTTAATAGTGGGCTTTTCAGTCTTTGGGGGTTTTTATCCGTTGAATTCACACATACATTCACACTTTCATTCATACTTCCAGACTCCCAGAAGGATGAAGAATAATCTTGACTGGAGAAAAATTCCTACCCCCTGCTGGGAATCAAACCCGGGACCCCTTGTACAGCAGGCAGGTGCTTCTACAAGCTTTGTTATACTTACATGACATTTTTATTCTTAGTTGAGACACTGCACTGTACTATACACAATGGATTGTGAAACTGTACCAGTCCTAGAATGCGCTGGAGGTAGGAATTGCAAAAAACAAGGAAAGGAAATCAAAATCCAAGTCAAGGAAAGCTCATACTCCAGCAATTAAATATTCACGTGGTCTCGAGTGCACTGCATGAAATCCTAAAACTAAAGCTTCCAAGGAATCACAGGGGTGTCAAACGTTAGATTATCTCACCTGGCTAGAAAATTTCACTTATCTGGGAATGCGCCAAAGGAAACCAGAAAAGGTGACAGAACAGGAATATTACAGAAGGGCATTACTGCTGCCATAAAGCAAGACATTAAGAAGTACAGATGTAGAGAAAGCCACTATGGAAGAGCAAAATCAATTAGTACCAGTTCTACCGTTCAATTAGAGGATATTTACCTCCAGAACTTAATATCAGAAAAATGTGGCCAACTTCTGCAACGAAAGAAGATTAAGAAATCTACCAGTCTGCTCATTGTCAAAATATAAATACATATTTTATAATCTTTCATTCCGTACACCACACACTGACACATGCTCAATGGGACTGATGAAGATTAAGATAGAGGCAGATGTGGAAAAGAGAAGCGAACTAAGAACCATGTACAGTCCGCACAAGCAAATAAAGGTGAAAGCTTACTTATTCATATTGTTTGAAATTTCTTTGTGCGTGTTCAATATGTTTGTTATATAAATAAAACAAAATATATTGTTATTGTGAATGTAGCAGTACTTAGCTTCCAAGTTTATACCTAGTAAAATAATCCTTATAAACATTAATATGTTGGTTGTATAGTACATTATGTATTATAAAGAGATGAAAATAAATAAAAAAATAATAAATGCATAAATAAAAAACAATAAATGACAAAAGTAACGAAAATTCTTGTCTTAATTTCTCGCTCACACAGAAAACTTAATCAGCATCTATTGGCTTTTGAAAAAATTCTGCATTTTCAAACCCCAAATTTGCACCTGTTAAACTATGCTGTTTGTTTCTTTTCAAATTCAATGAGACAGTGACAGGAAGAAGAATTGAATGATTAATACAGTTGCTGTACTAACCAATTAGTATTTCCATTAAATACAAAAAACAGTTTTTCTCCTAAACGCATTTTGTGCATCTATCGAGTTTTGAAAAAACGCTCCTCAATTAGCCACAAGTTGAAGTTCACTCTTGAATCTCATGATGTGCAACTGTTGTGCATTTTATCCTATCTCAAGTGTCAACTTCAAGTTACGGTTTCTAGGCATGTAATTGACCTACTGTGATGCAACAAATACCATTCTTAATGTGATTTTCCATATTATCAATTGTGTTATAAATAATACAAGATGCCTATTTAAAAAAACAAGTTTATGCTTGAAGTTTCTGAATGGGCCAGATTGTTTACTTTAATGAACACCTCCTCTGCCTGCATATTTGTATGGCAGTTCATTTTAATCATCAGTATTGAAATGTATTGTTATCTGAGGGTGTTGTGGTATTTCAAAAAAGGATAACGGCTCCAATATACAATAATATTTATTTTCAATAATTTCAATAATTAAATCATTGACATTAAGAATTTGCCATCAGTATATTTAGATTATATATAGGATTCCCCCCTCCCCCCAAAAAAACACTGACAATACTTAGCATGTTGTGCGGGATGGCAAACTGATTGGTTTTCAAATGGGAACCCTTATCCGGAAATGTACGGTTTGGACGCTGTAGCGCATCAAAGTGTGAGATGCGTGTATGTTCACATTTTGTCAATAATCACAACATCGAGCTGTCTACGTTACAAATGGGCTTCAAACTGAGTACCTCTTATGTCATTGCAGAGCCTATATCAGCATTGGTGAGCCTCATGTACATGACGCAGTACATGCGGCTGTCTGAAGATTTTCAGTCGCACCATGGACTCAAGTCTTAAGGTCCTTCACTACCATTACAGGAGTGCCATACACCATACTCTTCATACAATTCTGCAGAAAATAGTGGATAGGTATCAGACCTGGCGACTGTACTGGCCATGGAACTCTACCAATCCATCAATTTGGGTATGCAAGGTTGAAGTGATTCTGCACATTTACATCAAAGTGTGCTGAAGCTCTTGTCAGCCATTCTAGCAGTTGTGTACTAGTATATGTTGCACTGCTATTGTAAAAGTTACTCTACTGGAAATAACAGAAGTAGCACAGTAGAATGCACTCCAAGGACTCTATGGAGGAATGTAGCACATGCCCAAGAATGTTAATAACATGTCAATAACATTGCAAAGCCTCTATTGGTGGTGCTGAGCCTCATGTGCATGACCCAATACATGTGTTTCAATTGCTCCATGGACTTGAGTAATAAGGTGCTCCACTGATGCTACTGGAGTGCCATACACCATACTCTTCATACAACTCCACAGAAAATACATAGGTCATTCAATAATTAGTGGCAACATTTGAATTAACAACAAATAAAACATTTT
Source organism: Tenodera sinensis (assembly GCA_030765045.1). Taxonomy (NCBI): domain Eukaryota; kingdom Metazoa; phylum Arthropoda; class Insecta; order Mantodea; family Mantidae; genus Tenodera; species Tenodera sinensis. The sequence continues at coordinate 75,188,459 of CM060969.1, forward strand.
TGGAGCAGTCACATTGTTGCAGTGCTTAGAAGTAATCTCCTCCAACATGAAGAACTTGCCTCCACACATCAGGGAGCTGACATGCCATCCACAGCATCTTGTTGTCTTAATATTCAAACAGGTTGCTCTACTGCTCTTATAATTGCCTGTCTGGTTCTAAAGCAAACTCCTCTAAGTGGTAATTTCATTTTTGCAAAAAGGTCAAAATCACATGGGCTCATATCTGGGGAGTATGGAGGATGCTCCAGAATTTCCCAGTTCCATCTGCGAAGTAAATTAACAACAGGGGCAGACGTGTGAAAGCTCTAACAGCATTCACATGCACATCATCACTTACTGATTGCAGCCTGCCAGCTCCACGTTTTTTATGAACATCTTCCCTTCCTCTACAAAATGCATTCACCCACCTAGCCACAGTACATGGTAAACTCTGTCTACCACAAGCTTCCAATAATTCTGTATGGCATTGTCGAGCATTAATACCTCTTGCAGCCTGAATTTTAATGAAGCATCCTTGTTCATATTTACTAAACATATTTAGAACAGGCCCAAATGACCAAGTTGTCGACGGGCCCTTAAACTTCACTCACTCACTCACTCACTCACTCACCCACTCCCTCACTCACTCACTCACTCACTCACTCACTCACTCACTCACTCACTCACTCACTCACTCACTCACTCACTCACTCACTCACTCACTCGCTCACTCGCTCACTCGCTCACTCACTCACTCGCTCACTCACTCACTCACTATTTAGAGCACTTAAGCTTACTAAAAATGTCTTATTAAATAAAATTATTGTCTTCAAACTCACAGCTAACAAACATTAGATGCTCTTATTTTTCATTGTTATCAGCTTACATGATTTACCACTGATAGTGTCAAATGCAGGCAGTGTTGCCGCTAACTTTTGAATGACCCATGTAGTTGAGAGGTGTCAGATCTGGGGACTGTGCTGGTCATGGAACTGGTTCACCACTACCAACCCATCAATTTGGATATGCCATGTTGAGGTGATTCCACACATTTACATAAAAGTGTGCTGGAGCTCTTGTCAGCAATTTTTGCAGCTGTGTACTGGTACATGGTGCACTACTGTTAAAACATTACTGTACTGGAACTACACAAGTGACACAGTAGAATGCACATCAAGGACTCCATGGAGGAATTCAGTCCATGCGTAGGAATCTAATACTCAGGTCATTCATCCCGGTGCACAGGTGGCTAAAGGATTGCATACCTTCCATATTAAGATACCAAAACAAATGTTAACAAATTGTCACAACCATCTATTCTCAAACTTTGATGATCTCTGATGTCCAAACCATCCATTTCCAGATAGTGGTTCCTATTTGCCATTACAGGATGTTAATGTTATTTGTAGCCTTAGGAATTCCAACAGTAGTAAATGTATATATTTATGATGTTTTGATCAGTATCAAAGAAAATTTACTTAATTTTAACTTAAGGAATTCAGTACATGAACATATGACAAGAAATATGAATAGAATTGATTTGCCATATCATAGATTACAGAAAACATCTAGATACTATAAAGTAACAGGAATAAAGCTTTTCAATGCACTCCCACAAGAAACAAGAAACCTGAATGTTCAAACATTTAAGAGCAGACCGTACAAATGGCTAATAGACAATCCCTTTTATAATGTGCAAGAATATTATGAACAAAATAAGACTGGATTGTAAATTTATGTAAATCTTAGTTGTAAATAAAGTAAGTGTAATCTTAAGTTAGCAATGTATGTGAATGTATTTATAGAATGAGTACATAATAAGTTGTTTTAACGAAGTCTATTGTGATCAATTTAATTACTAAATGAGTAATAAAGTTATTATTATTATTATTATTATTATTATTATTATTATTATTATTATTATTATTATTATTATTATTATTATTATTATTATTATTATTATTATTATTATTATTATTATTATTATTATTATTATTATTATTATTATTATTATTATTATTATTATTATTATTATTATTATTATTATTATTATTATTATTATTATTATTATTATTATTATTATTATTATCATTATCATTATCATTATCATTATCATTATCATTATCATTATCATTATCATTATCATTATCATTATCATTATCATTATCATTATCATTATTATTATTACACCAAAATAATTTGAGAGATTGTAGATCTGACTGATGTAAATAATTTGAGATAGACAATGTATGGTCCATGACTAAACATAATGTAGTTATATGGTGTTAAACATATTAATATCAGACACTAATAAGTCGGTGTTAAAGCGAAGCCTGGTGAAAAATTGGTTTAGAATGCCCGAGCATAGAAATATTGATTTTCAGTGGCTTGTTATCAGTGTTCTCAAGATTTAATGCCACAAAAATCTCTAAAATCTTGGGCTAATCACCTAACAGTGTGGCATTCAATAATGATTAGCTGCCTTCTTGCGTTGTGTAGCCTACTCTAGAGACATTTGCCTGACTGCGCATGAGGCTTAATTTGTAACGTCAAAGGTTGTAGTCCCAAATGTCATGTGTTCATTTCCTGCCATACAGTTACTATGTTTGCTTTCTTTTTATACCATATGAAGAAGAGTATTAACACTACTATCATTTCCTTGATTTGGCTCACACCAGAAATTGTGGATAGGGTGCAACAATCATTCCTTCACCGCTATCAATTTTGTCATGAAAATTGAGGTCATAATTTTGAGCAGTTTCTTTAAAACTGAGTAAAGTCTTAGATGTATTTATGCTTTTACTCTTTGTATGACCCTTTAAACTACTTTCCATTCTAAAGTGCAGTATATGAATGTATATAGTAGGTTTTAACTTTTTGTTAGCAAGAATTGTAATTAATTGTACTGTCATGTTGAAATAAAACTGCACACATTGAAACATAATGTAAGATGTAAATTGAAAGAGCATTAATATGCTCTACTCAAAATTGAAAAAAAAAGAAGGAAAGAAAGAAGTAAACGAGGCTCAAACTCGACAACGATGATGGCCTTATGCTCGAACGCTAACATTATAATTACTGTGCCAGAGAGATACACTCTAAAATGTGCCTCCTCTTTTTGTGTTGCACTCTTGAATGGTTGATATTAGTCAGTGGCATACTGGCACTTTAGAAACTTATAGCTTCGTAATTTGAATGAACCCACCATAAGTCTATCTCAAATTTTCTTCTACATGTTTACTATCCACATGGTGATGCAATGAGTGTATCTAGGTGTATTCTTCTGTGGTATTTAATGTGAATATATTAATGAAAACTATGTACATATCTTTAACTTCAGGTAATATAGGTTATACTTTGATATTATGTTTAAACCAATCGCTACATTTCCTTGTGGAGTTGAAATCAATTTGAGTCCAATCCCATTCTCAATATGACCCACATTTCCATCTTGAATTCAATCAAGAATTCAAATTATGATTTGGATACACAAGGCTTCATAAATAATTAAAGCTTTTGTGCTAGTCACTTGGTTTATGTTGGCAAATCCATAAAAAATATATTTTCTTGTATTTTAAGCAGATTTTGAGGTGGCCCAGGCAAAGGCTTTTTGGTGAAGGTTCAGTTGTGTCTCTTGTCCCCAGCAGACCATGGCAAATCAATCTGAAAGTTTCTTCTAGAATTATCAATTCTGGCCATGAAAGCATACACTTACACAGTCTGCATTTAATTAGTAGTCTGCATTTAATTTCAAGAACTTTCAACAAATACTAAGATAAGTGAAGCTTATAGTCTGTAAGATACTTGTTATAATTTTAGAATAGATTTGCTTCACTGTTAATAGTTTCAGTTTTTCATAATATATTGCTTTTCAATATTTATTGTTATTTCAGAGACATTTGCAGTGAAAGTTCTAAGTAGGCCACCTTATAATTATAAGGAATTTAATAATCAATGCACCAGTTGCTACTAAAGTTACTCTTTATATACAACATTGAGCACTTAAATTTACAACCAATATAACAATTATAGGTATCACTCAGTGTTTATACTAGTGCCGGTTATAAAAATATTAAGAGAAATATGAAAATGGTGAAAAACTAAATATGCTCTGTGTGTGCAACAAAGTGAATATTTTTGAAATTATGTAGATCTTTATATCAATTTCTGTGTTTTCTTAATTCATTTTTTGCTTCATGATGTGTATGCTTATCAATATCCATTTCAGAATGATAATTCATTTCTTAGTACAAGGAAAATCCAATAAAGGTATTTAGCTCACCCTGAGAATTCCAAAAATGCGAGGACTGCTCTCTGATACCAGAGACATGAGCAAGTCAATGATGGAGATGATGACAAGAGAGCCATCCATGATATTCCAACCTGATGTGAAATATGCCTCTCGCCCATAAATCATACCACTTGCCACAACCTGCAAAAAACATCATATGCACAATACACTCACTTATTCAGTAATGCTTACATTTCAGTCTGACAGCTGATACTTTATAAAAAGCTGTAAAAGCATGTAAGGTATGTTCACTGGATTTCTCATCAGTAGTTTTCTGTGTCTAAACAATATAACCAATGTTTTTCTTTGCTCATCAGTTTTAGGTGCTGCTGCATGAAGTTCTGGAGGTGACAAATAACTCATACATTACTTTTTCAACAGTGGTTCTATAAACTTTGTTTAATGTATGAACGGAGCATACTTCTTGAACTTTGTTATATTATGTAACTTACCACCGCAAAAAAATTCTTGTATATTTTACACACTGCGGTGTTATTATTCATACTTAGTACTTCAAAATAGATCTATTCTTCACTCATGTTTTATTCAATAATGCTGTTGTACATTAACAAATAAAATATTTATGGAAATTATTTGTATGGTATACTTGTAAGGTATGGTTCATAACCCAGATTAACTTGCAAAACACAAGCTAATAGTTTAAAGGAAATAATAATTGAGGAGCATCATTTCAAAATGTATTAAGTCCTCCTTTACTAATTCTGCAGGAAATAATAAAAACATTTTCCTTGAAAAATATGCAGCATTTTCAGAAAAATGTGCTATATATAAATATTATATTTGCCATCATATAAGACACATTGACATAAAAGAGGCACTGTGCTTTTTAAGACTCTTTTTTAGGTAAAAGTGTCCCACTTAATATATCCTGCAAAACAATTATAATACATATGTGCAGGTACACAAAATATTTAGGCAATGTTAGTAGGAAAAAGTGCTCCCTTTTACTTTTTGCCATCAAATCTGCAAAACTTGTCATCTCTTTTCCTTGCATTAATGACAAATTTATGAAACTCAACAATTTGTTCCTAATTCAAAGGAAAACTTCATATCTAAAGTCAATCTGACACAAACATTTGACATCACACATTATTTACACCTGACAGAGGAAGTTAAGAAAAGTGATACTCCAATAGTGGTCTAAAATTATTGGCATTAGAGACAATCCATACTAGATTTCCGGAACACAAATGGCTCCATATTTATACTGATGGATCATTGATATCAAACCGAGATGGAGCAGGGGCTGGAGTCACATATCACCTCTTTTCCTATTACAAATCTTTAAGTTATGGAACTACAAACTTTGATGGAGAAATTGAAGCAATTCAAATGGCCCTACAAAATCTTTTGTATAGAATTTCATTTCACATTTTTATCAAGCAGTTATTCTCTTAGATTCCAGGGTAGCAATTAAAGCAATTACTTACAAGTTGTCACCTAAAAAACAAACAATTATAGAATGTTGGAAAATCCTTACCCATCTAACAGCACTTCAAAAACATCTAGTGTTCAAATGTATACCAGTTCACTGTGGACTGAGTGGTAATGACAAAGCTGATTTTCTTGCAAAAAAGGGTACCAGCAGTGTACAGAAATCTATAGTTAATCTACCATTTTATGCAGCTAAAACATTAGTCAACTCTGAATTGCAAAATATTCCTATGAAAAATCAAAAAATAAAAGATGGGAACTACTAAACATTCAAACAATAATTCCTGGGTATCCTCGAAAAATGGCAGTTGCAACCTTCAGGTTGAGTACAGGACATGATTGTCTGGCAAAACATATGAACAGAATTGGGATATACCAGGTGAGTCAGCTGCTCCTTATTTTCGAGTTTTATCCAATCCGCATTTTATACTCCATCATGAAAACATCGACCCCATTACTAGGTTCTACCCACGTATTTAACATGGATGTTAAACACTCAATGAAATTAGGGCTAATATAGATGTTATCTTCTTGATGTCTTGAATTTTGGAGGGAGGGCTCTCCTGAGTCTTTAATGAATGTGTGGGGTTTCTCTTGTGCCATGTTTGAATGGGGGTCGATCAACTTTTTGAATGGGAGCTGCTTTTTCTATTTCATATTCAATGGAGTATTGGTTGGTTAGTGTTTCCATGGCTGCTATTGGTGTGGTTTTGATGGTACCTGTGATTGGTCTCAGATTTGATTTGTTTTTTCTTTTTTTTTTTTGTATATTTGTTGTTGCAAGAGCTTTGCTGCAGAAAAGTGAATAATGCCTTTATATATATATTTACTCAGAGGTCTCCATCTAGGGGATATGTGAATGGCAACCACAAGGTACCCAAGCTGAGCAGAACATTACTTCCACTTACTGGTGTTTTGCTCCTCACTGTAACTTTTCTATCTGACCTTACCTTGGTCATCTCTTGTTCTCTTCCGACCCCGATGCTATTAGGGTTCCTGAGGGCTGGGGAGTCTTTATTTTTCCAACCTCTCCATTTCTCTAATTTCTCTATAAAATCTTAACCCCTAACATGCTGACCTGTCATGGCATGTAGTACGTCCTCTGATAGGTAATCAGAGGATATGGTCAGTGAATTTATTTTGATAATTCTCCCGGTCAGGTCGGTGAGACCCATAAACCAACGACAGGTGTGGTCCTCCAGACATTCGGGGGGTTGTGAGAGAGCGATGCCAAACATAAAAATATGGTGCTCTCTAAAAAGCGGTTACTATTACTGCTATTGCTCTCTTCAATATCAGTGAAAAATATTGGAGAGCATGAGGATTAATGACTTTATTGTCAGAAATTCAGCATTAGCTAACAACAACAATTTGTTCTTCGTACTTTGCTGACATCTTTTGCGATCCTTTGTTGGCATACAAAGCCGATACCTCTTCATAAATCTTCAACACCATGATGTTGATCCAATAAAATTGTGACCCCTTCTTCATAAATAGTACTTTCACTTGATGAATGATTGTTTTTGCAGAAACTGAATTTCTGTATGTCTTTTCTCTAAAATCAAGCATTGAGTGCTGCTTCAAATTTTGGTCATTTAACAGTTCCACTTCTCAGATTATGCTTATTGCAAAATGCTTTCTTTAAAATATATTTCTGATTCAGCCAAGCTCTTATCATTTTTCAGTTGAAGGTGGCCCAAAATGCCTTTCTGCAGTCCTGTTTCCATGCTCTTTAGCAAATGTATCACTTGCAGCTTAAACTCCATAGTACAGTAATACTATTTTTCAGCCATAGTTTGCAAATAAAAACACAGTATAAGTACGACACAAGTGGATCTCCAAATTAAACACAATAACTGAAGCTTGAATGAACAGTATGAAAACCATTAATGACAGCAAGTTTGCACCCACTGAACTCTATAGAATTGAAATGCTTAACATTTGCAAGATAGCTAACATTGAATTGCTTCAAGCCGAAACAGAAATTTTGAAGATGTGGCACTTATGACTTGTATAAGACTTTATTGACTTGTATAAGACGCATCCAATTTTTGGGTCTATTTTAGAAGTGGAAAAGGTGCATCTTATGTGCCGGCAAATACAGTATTCATGTGGAGAATTATAACTAAATAACAAAATTTGAAATGTTTCCCACCTTATTCCTGAGTTGTTTTAAACTCAGGAATCCATTGAATACATTTTGAAACAGTACATTGGAATTGAATCATTTTGATACAATCATGAGAACCATAATAACCATTTTAATTCAATGAATACATTTCAATCTGTCTGTGGGATTTAATAGATTTTGACATTTGGCACTGACATTTTTCTCAGTATCTGCTCTAATATCCTCATGAGAAACGAAATGTGTATCTTGAATTTTCTGGAATACCCTCTGGAGTCTTCTTCATTCTGAAAGACTTTCACATACCTGCTAAACCATCCACACAAATATAGATCTCAAAAGCACAATTTGTACAATATAAATTCTTGTTGTTGAGTTAACCACTTTTTGAGAACTTCTTTCTTGCTGTTTTGAACCCTCAAATACTTTTTTCTACTGGGAAATTATTTTCCATTTTTTCTTGTGTATGGAATTTCAAGGTCATTACATAGACCACACTCTTTAAAAACCTGACAATCACTTCACCTATTGTTTCCTAAAATGAAAAGTGTAAATGTGAAATGGGTACCGCTGTGGCTGAGCGGTTAGATCATTCATCTACCACCTAGGAGGCCTGGGTTTGATCTGAGACCCACGTGTGCTATTCATGGTGGACAGAGCAGTATCTAGGCAGATTTTCTCCAGGTTCTCTGGTTTCTCCCACCACTCATTCTACCAATTTCTCCATCATCACCTTTTAAATCACCCATTTTGCCTGCATTTCATATCATCCTTTTCATCACTCTCATACCTGGTGCTGGGATGACCATCTGCTTCCTGGCCTTCACTCTGTCTGGTACCACAGGCATCTGACCCTAGGCACAGGCTTGTAAGTCCCACATAAGGGGTGGGTAACCAGATGAAGAAGAAGAAGTACATAAGAAATGAAAGTTTATCTGGATTAACAAGAACTAAGTAGAATAACAAGCTTTTGTAATAGTACATAGTTTGTAGCCTGGTCAAGAAGACTGCATAACAGCCCAGGAGGGACTGGACCACTGACCATGTCCCACCTCCAGTAGTGTGCCCTACTGATGATGCCTCTGACGGACAGAGGTGGGGTATGCAGCAGTGAAGCGGTAGGCCTTGGCCCAGTTGGGCTGTTTTGCCATGGGGTTACGTTTTACAGAGTTTGTAGGAGAGTGAGTATGGAAAGTCATATGAATGAAACACATCAGATTTTTAGTTGTACTTTTTCTTCAAATATAACCAATTTAAAATGCTTTTTTCACAAAATAATTAGTAATTTGGCAATGGTATATCCAGCCTCATATCCCTAATGATCTCAAGGTCAAAGGTTCAAACCTGGCTGAGACTGGTGGTTGTTATATGTACTTAAAAGTGACAACCCCATGTCATTAGGTTGATAATTAGGATGTAAAAGAACTCCTGCAGGATGAAATTTTGGAATACCAACAGCTATAATATGATTATGGAAATTGACAGCACCAATAACAAACAAGCCCCATAATATCCTCTCTCACAGCAACAATTCTATAAATTTACACCATCCTAAAGAGTACATGTTCTTGTACACACAGGTTCTAAATGATAAATTGAATTTTTTTACCTTTTACCTATTATCCACCAAACATATCTAAACATTAAAGACCTGCTGTTGTCCACAGTCCTTAAGTTAAAATCTACTCTGATATAACTTGTCAAAGTTGCCATCTCATAATAACTTCTTTGTAATACATTGAGTTTGCAGCTTTTGAGCTGCATAATTGCTTTGCCAGATTATTTATAGCTTTTTGTGCGTGGGCATTGACAGACTTTTTTTCAGGGGGGAGGTCGCATGTTGGAAGTTTGCAGTAAAACAATATTAATTCATTATTCTGTTGCCAAAAACTGTGAAAGGTATGAGTTATAGTATTTTTTGCGGTTGAACATATTAATTTCTGCTAAATAAAACTGCTCTTTACATCAAAATTAAAAAATAGTCTTAGTAGTAATTGACGGCACATTAAATGTATTAATTTCCAAAGGGGGGAGCATAGCCTCCCCTTGCTCCCCTGCCCCACGCCCCTCATGACACCAATGTTTTTGCGTAAGCATATAAGGGAAGTATTAGTCAATAAAATGCTTTATTATGAATGTAAAGAAGCTTCCACAGTTTCTACTGCATCTTAAAGATATAGAAATTTGTGCTCCATCTCTTAGAGTTTTAACCACTTTATACTCTAATGTTATCTTGCACTAATTAAAATTCTATGTCCACTTCTAATTCAGCTGTTTAGTTTTAAACATCTAACAATTATTAATATTGTGATATTTATTAATTCTTACTTAAAGCTTTATTTCTCTGCACATTGAACCTAACAAATGTTGTCAGTGGTTTTTAGTTCATCAATAAAACAACCTAAAAAGGCATGAAAGCAAGTATAATGCTTTTCAGTTTTGGCACTAAATTATAAAAATCTGATGTGTTGCACTCACATGACTTTCTCTACTCTTGTACTAACCATTCTTACAAACTCTTATTCCTATATCTTCTTTGTGTTAGTCAAGATAAACATTTGTACAAATTATCTTATTGCTTATTTCCTTGAAGGTGCAAGGGGAATATTAGAACACAGTAGGCTTTGTGTGATAGTCAAATCTTTTAAAGCTTTGAGATTCCGTTCTCTCTGCACACTTAACATATAAAAAAATTAAGAGCGATGTTCCATTTCATGAAAGTTTTAAGCTTTCAGAAACTCACACATATAACAAGGAATATCTCTAAAACGGTTCAACTTACAAGAAAACTTATTGAGACATAAATTGTGTATTTTAGCAAGATCTACATTTTTTTTACAGTAAGATTTGGTCTGTCTACAATGGTTTACCAATTATGCAAAAGTCGTCCAGAGTAAATACGACTACAGGGGCTATAGCCAGAAAAGTCAAGATGTACCTTTCATTTGTCATAAAAATATCTTAAACATATGACATTTTAATCAAAATCGTTAGAGCCATTTTCAAGAAAATCAAAATTTTTGAATAATTTTCCATGTAAAGGGTAGTTTAGGGTGGGGTTATTTTCCTCAATATCTTTGTGTCGCATCCTTGAAAGACATTAAACTCAAATATCAACTTTGGTTTTTAACCGACTTTTAGTTTTTGAGTTATGCTGTCCACAGACTGATAGACACACAGACTGACACACAGACTGACACACAGACACACACTGACACACACACACACACACACACACACACACACACACATGGACCTTTTTCTAAAAATGCTTTGTTTGTATTCAGGGGGTCTCAAAACATATATTTCCGGTAAAATCTGACATCAAATTTTTGGGTGGAATACAATACTTCCTTTTACTTACCAGTAGAGAAAGTAAAAATTGAGAACAAAAGTCTTACCTTAACAAACATCTCAATAGCAAATACAGCAGTGAAAACATAATTGGCAGTGGCAAGGAAGAGACGTTCAGTGCTGTCGGGTGGGATGTTGGGGCGCTCCATTGCCAATGTGATGCAGTTTAATGCGATGAACAGCAGAACTGCATTATCAAACCACTTCTTTTCCACTAATCTCTGACACATCATCCTGAACCTGCACCAAAAAGAAAAAGGGTTAATGTGATTGTTTCCAGTTAAGTATTAGTTACATGACTTTCAGCTGATTGAATACTTACTTCTGAAAATTACAATGTATCATATGGGATAACTGTGTGGGGGTGCAGTGCTAAAAAGTACACGAACTGAGTAATCTTTCTCCAAAAAAGAGTGTTAAGGCTAATTTTGAGAATGAAACAGATTCGTGTAAGCAAGACTTCAAAGACCTAAAAATTTTAACTCTATACTCTCTATACATATATGAAGTGATAGTACAATTGTTCAACAGGAAGACGTAGGTCAAACAAATAAATACATGAACACTACACCAGAGGAAATACAAACTTTCATGTTCAGTCACATAGGCTTGAAATGTATAAAACCAAACCTACTACTGCAGCTCATGAACTGTATAATAAATTCCCTGCTTATCTGAAAAATATTAATAACTTAAATGTATTCAAGAAAAAGTTAAACAAATTCTGCATAGAAGGTTGCTATTACTCAGGTGATGAATATCTAAGATAATATAAACCAAATAAATAGTATTGATATAATATTAAGCTGTAACAGTGTATATTAAGTAATACATTATTGTAAATATGTTACTATACATTTGTATAAAACTGTGTGATGTTTTTGTACATGTTTCCTTGACATGCTTTGAATATGTATGTATTTGTTTAAGCAAATAAACAAATTATAGATGCAGTAACATTGAATTTTCATACTTGATTTTATAAGAATGAACTGCAAGTGTTAGAATGAAATGTATCTAGGAATAATATTACAGACAACAACATAGTCATAGTCATAGTCTTATGCTAATGGCTTCATTGCCAGATGCAAGGCACTAGAAAACAACATAGTCATTCAGATGCCATATATGGAATGTAGAGCAGCAGCCACAAAACAATACATGACATAAAGAATGTTTATGAAGACTTCCACAGCTGATATTAATTATTTTTCTTTGGTTTTCCAATGTTGTTGTTTTCTAGTGCCTTGCATCTGGCAATGAAGCCATTAGCATTCGTGCTTTCCAATACTTTTGAACTGTAGTTTCTTCTGATCTTAATGCTTCACAGGTCTTCAAGTGGTCTTCGTTCATTTCTGCTGGATCGTTACACAGGACACATATTGGTGAGGCTGGTTTTCCAATGTAGACTGCATCATTTAGACATTGGCTGCCAGCATTTTGCAGGTCATGTGGCCTGCTTCTTCTTGGGCTATGCTGCACATCTTAATTTATACTTTCTTTAGTTGTGGTGCAGTTTTTGTAATTAAGCTTCATTGGGTCTTTGAGCTATTGAGATCTTTGTGATCTCAGGGCATGGTAATGGATGGAATGAAAAATCACACGATGTTTCTTCACCACAATGTATTATTTTATTAACACTTTTTCGATATTTTACATTAAATAATTCCTCTTAGCACCATTCTAAATGATTTAAAACGTTTCCACTTTTTCATTTAGTGGAACTAATGCTTGATGAAAGTCTGGTGAAAGTTCTATGTTCACACGTTACACCAATACGTCCTTATGCCTTGATTACACACACGTTAATGGGCAGATTATGGCATCACCTCACGTGACACCGCCTTTTTCGTATACATCCACGTATGCGTCCATCAAATAGTTCTTTCTTGTTAGGGAAGCGATCCCTAACCATCCTCCCCTACTTTTATTATGGAACACATATAATTCTAATATTTATACATATATATTAAAATCAAATATAGAAAGATTTATGACGTCTTTGGGCAAACTTAGTTGTTCGTAACAATGAACATTATTAACACGTTTTCGCCATTTAACCAACTCATACCAACATAAAAAAAAAAATTAGACTTTTAACAAATATTCACATAAACGATTTTCTTTTGGGGTCTTCTAATATTCTGTCTCACATGCCCCTTGTTTTGTTTTTCAAGTTGTCACCTATATTTACAATCTTGAAACACAATACAATACTTCTCCCTAATCCTCTGATACAATCACTTTGTACAATATATATATATATATATATATATATATATATATTTTTTTTTATAGTCTTCCTCGCTGTTTGTTTTTGTCTTTTGTTTTGGCATGACACAGCATGTCTATAAATTTCACATATTCAGTTACTACACAATACATGTTCAGTTATTATACATCACATATTCAGTCATTATACAATACATATTCAGTAATTGCACAACACATTCAGTTATTATACAACATATCCAGTTATTATACAACATATGTTCAGTTATTATACAACACATATTCAGTTCTTATACAACACATATTCCTAAGATTTTACATTTGACATTGACATAAATATAATTTAAGTGTATCATGGTTTATTGTGTGGCTTTTGACTTATGTTCCTTGTTGTGAGGAGAGGAAAACAGGATACAAATCTTGAGCTAATGATTATGATCATATTTATGGCAATATTTTATTCAGTTCTTTGCCTTCTTTGTCTTGTAAGCTTATTATGTATAGACAGGTTGTTGAGTCAATTCTTAAACTCTGATGTTACTATTAATACCATTGTAATTGGGTTCTTATTCATTATTGTTTAGTTCAACATTTCTTCAAGCTTAGCATTGGCTATATCCATCTTAATTCATGGGCATTGCTTTTCTGACTATGGTTTTCCTCACTTCACTAATTGTCACCTCTTTGTGTCTTATTCCTATAAGAGAAAACTTCTATACTTATAATTATTCTGCAATTGTATCATTTTTCTTCTCAATTCTCCCTCGACACCTTTGTGTCAAAAATATTTTATCTTTGTCATCACAATTGATTCCTTTTTATTTTTGTCCCTGACATCCTTATGTCAAAAACACATTATTTTCCGTCGCTATAATTCATTTCTTTAATGGCAATCAGTGACCTCATCTGTCTTTGTTGACAATGAATGCTCTTGGTGGTTAATATAGCCAATGACTATGTTGATTTTCTTTCTTGTTATATTTTCCAATCTGAACATAATCTACTATAAGTAACCCATTAAAAATTATTATTTTCCATCATCTCTACTATTCCTGCCTTACATGTTTGTTGGCAAAGACTATTTGGTCCTTTCTTTGTATGGTTTTAATTTATTTTTATGGTATCTTCCTACCAACTTGCCATTTGTATTCTGTAGCTCATACGTATGGTCACCCAGCTGTTTTGTTATGACCAGTGGTCCAGTGTACATTAGTTTCATCTTTCCAGATCTTTTCTCAGATGCCTTGGATGCTTTGTGGCTTCTTAAGAGCACCTTTTCTCCAATTTGTGGGGACCATTTCCTGATAAATCTTTTTACCTTGTTTCTCCCTTTTTCGGCCTTTTGCTGTAACCTTCTGAATGCCAATTGACATTTTTCCTTCTCTGTCAATTCCCCTTGAGCAGCCATCGTAGTGTCAATGTCAATTATCAACCTTTTGGGTTTTGTGTTGGTCATCAATTCGATTGGGGCGAACTTGGTCGTGGGGTTCACCGAATGGTTAATCACCTCCTCTATGTACCCGCATTTTTTCATCCAGGAAGTGTGGTCTTTGTGGCAAAGTAGGCGGAAATATATACGTATATCCCTCATCATTCTTTCTGTCGGATTTCCTTGGGGATAATAAGTTGAGGAATAGTATAATTTTATTCCTAATGTTCTTAAGGTGTCCTGGAATAATTTACTTTTATGCATTGTTGCATTATCTGATAGTATAGCTTTTATATTCCCATATTTTGGGATATAGTCCTTGGTGATTTTATTAAGGCAAGTCCTACTTTTAATGTTCCTAATGGGGTATATCTTAGTGAATTTTGTGAAAACATCAAACATGACAAAGATGTATCTGTTTCCATCTCTCCCCCTTGGTAGCTCGCCATGTTCATCGATGCACACCAATGCATTTTTCTCTTTTCTCACGATGGATTGTGGAACGACATTGTATCTTACATTGATTGGCTTGGCCTTCTGACATAGGTCGCATGAGGAAATTAACTTCCTGACTTTCTTGCCAAGATGTTTGATGTATAGTACTTCCTCAATTGCAAGCATTGTTCGCTCAGTACCAGAGTGAAGCATCGAGTGATGGAACGCCAAAATAACCCTGTCCTGTAGGGAATTTGGTACCATCATTTTCCACTTCCTTACGTCGCGACCATGTAATTTAAACAGGATGTTCCTAAATTTCCCTATCTTGGCTTCCAATTTTGGTACTATGTCTGGAGCCTTGTCGAATAGCCTCTTCAATTCAGGGTCTTCTTGCTGTAGCTTTGCCATGTTTTTGAAGTCTTGTAAGATTTCGTTGCTTTCCTTACTATTTATCTGCATGATTTTAATTTCATGGTGTGGATTGTATATCGTCTCGGGTATGTGACTTTCCGATCTTAATCTTGACAATAAGTCACTAAAGATGTTCTCCTTGCCCGGGATATGTCTGACCTCTATGTCATGCGATGTTATTTCGTGTATGTACCTCGAGATTTTGGAGTTGGTTAGCTTGCATTTTTGGATGAAGGACAGGCTTACGTGATCAGTATATATAATTATTTTATAATGGTAGATATATTGCCTGAATTTTTGTAACGCAAAATGGATTGCACCTATTTCTAATTCCGTTATGCAGGCATTGGCTTCTATCTTGTTTAGAAATCTAGAAGCTGTGGCAATCACATGTTTGTTGCCATCTGCATCTTCTTGTGCCAATATTGCTCCATATGAGTGCGCACTAGCATCAGTGTATATTAGAAAAGGTGAATTTGGATCCGGTCGTTCCAGGAGAATACTGTGCTTAAAAAGTTCTTTGATTTTCTCAAAGGCTACCTGGTGTTCGGCATTCCATTCCCACTTAGTATCCTTTCTCAACAGTTCTCTAAGGGGCACTAATTCCTTAGCGTAGTTGATCACAAATTTTGACTGGTACTGTAAAACGCCTAGAAACCTTCTCAACTGTTTCAAGTACGTGGGGGTGGTATATACTCTATGGCCTTGACTCTCTCCGGATTAGGTTGTATACCATCAGGCGTAATGATGTGGCCTAGAAATTCTGCCTCTTTGACAAAAAATTCACACTTTTCCAAGTTCAGGGTCATATTGCTTTCCTGAAACTTGGACAATACATAATCTATGTGATGTAAGTGTGACTCAGGATCCTTGCTGTATATTAAAAAATCATCAACATATTGCGTTACAAAAGCCTCAATAGTATCCCCGAAAACTTTGTCTAGAGCCCTCAGTAGTGCACTGCTACTGGTCGATAATCCAAAGGCACATTTTAAAAAATGGTATACCTTTCCTTTGTGCGGGAAGCAGGTATATTTCCTGATGTTTGGAAGAAGAGGAATTTGCCAGAATGATGCTGTCAGGTCAAGACTAGTAAAATGTTGACCTCCCTTCAATTTTGTTATCAGTTGGTCTATCCCCTCAGGCCTGTAATGATCTGGCAAGGTATGTGCATTTATTTTCCTTGCGTTGATGGTCATCCTCAATTTTCCCTCTTTCTTATGGACCCATACCACTGGATTCACATAACATGAGTCCTACAGTTCTATTATTCCGTCTGCCAACATTTTCTGGATCACTCTGTCAGCTTCCTCCCTGATGGAGTTGGGAATGGGCCTGGATTTATGTGAATAGGGGGTGATATCTTTGACTTTAAAAGTATGTACATACTTATTACATGTACCTGGCTTTTTATTAAAAACTTTCCTGTTTCTAATTAATATTTTTCTAAGTTGGTTCCTTTCCTCTTCAGAGATGCCATGTGCTCCCCAGATCTTGTCGTTGATTCGCTGTGACGTCGGTTCTTCTTCATCTGTTGGTAGTGGTTCAGGTTGGTAGTTGTTCGAGGTAACATACTCATCTTCTATGCAGATCCAATGGCTGCAAACATTAGTTTCCTCCTCGCTCGTCCAACCTGTTTTCTCCTTACTTATCCTTAGGTCTACCAACCTATTCTTGTGGACATTGATGTTCTCCACAAAGAACTGCTCATCCGGATGGATCCCTGTCTGATCTGGTTCCTCCTGGCATGTTTCCTCCTCCAGGAACTTCGCGGTGCACTCCGAGGTTCCCTCCTTGATGACAAATTCATGTAGGTCATAATCGACCACCGACCTCCAAAGATTAAGCAAAACACTGCCAATGATTAGGGTAGCTGTTAGTCTAGGTATTACCAGGGCAATAAAATCGAACTTCCAGCTTCCGATTTCCATTACCAGCCTTACCTGGTATTTAACATGTTCCTTTTTCTTGCCAATTGCTGTGATGCAATACACTCCACACACAGGCAAGAATTCAGCATTTCTCTTCGTTATTAATTCCTGGAATAGCTGTTCGTCACATACTGATGTGCTGGCTCCTGTATCAATCATTGCTGGCAATTCGATACCCCATACCTTCAGCCTAATCATTGGTGGATTGGTTATTTCCTTCCTTTCACTTGCCTGTCCCCTCAAGGTACCTATATTATGTTGGTCAGTATTGCCCCTACTGCCACACAGGTCAACTTCCGGGACACAAAGTTGACTTGCACTTAGTTTTCCTGGGCGTTAGAGGTGATTGTTGTTTCTGTATTCTGTGCAGCATCGGTCCTATTCGGCACATTTTCATTCTGTTCCTGTTGTCTTACGTTGTCGATGTTCCATTGGTTTCTGCCCCTTTGTATGACGACCTTTGGCTGTTTAAGTATTCCCTACAGAATCGTATGTGATTGACTTGATGGGTACGGTCTCCTGGTCTCCCCCGATCGTATCTATACATTCTGTGTCTCGATTCACCCCTCGGTATTGTATCGTGCTAACGCTGTCTTGTGTTCTCCATCCTTTCGCCATGATTGTGTGGTGGTGGGAAATGGTGTGCCCCTCTCCCCCTGTCATGGGTGCTCCTAGTATTTCTATCTTCTCCCTCATTCTGGTTGTTCGTAGCCATGCTCCGGTTTAAGATAGGTGAGTTTGGGTGATCGTTCCTATGTCTATGCTCATTAGGCCGACCATTTTGTGTTTCGAAGGCTGTCAGCAATTCTATCATGTCTGCAAAATCTACTGGCCTCGCAACAATTAACCCTGTTCTCACTGTGTCTGGGAAATGTCTTGTTATGCTGGTAATTAACTCTGCTTCCGACAGGTTAGGGTCTAATAGCCTTCCTTTGTTGGCTACTTTCATAAAATAATCGACTAGCGATAACCCTTTGGTTGGATCGTATCTACCTGTCGCTAGCTCTACCCTATTTGGTTTTGCTTAGCTGGGCCCCAATACCTTGATAGGAATAGATTTCTGAATGAGCTATACGATTCATGATCAGCTAGTGTTAGCCTAAGCCATTCCAATGCCTTGTTTTTTAAGCTTTTCTTAACTATCATCATCCTAAGCTCATTTGGTATCCTTTTCACTTTAAAATACTCTTCCATCTCTTTAACAAAGAGTTTTGGATCATCTTCCTTCTCCTCGTCAAATGTAGGTGGTGTGATTTCATGTAATATGCTGTTGGTGTAGCATGTGTTGTGTGTTGTGTCATTGTTTGATTGTGAACCTCTTTCTCTGTATGGTGAGTCAACATTTTGTACATTATTCAAATAACTCTCATCTTGTACATTACTTACATCTAAATCATTTTGCCTTTGTAGTGCATTCACAACATCATTTACATTAGCCAAACTCTCTTTTCCTTTTTTCATTTCTTCACAAATTGATTTTAAATCATTCTTTATTTCTAAGTGACTTTGTTTCATATCATTTATAGCATCCTGTTGCGAATGTACTACATCAGCCATAGTCTTAATTTTAGGAATGACAATTTGTTCTACAGTTTCATTAATAATGCCTTTCTTTACTACCTTGATACCGAAATTTAGATTTCCAATCGAATGGGCTTGATAAAGACACGTTTTAATTTAAGTGCCGGATGTGAGATTTGCGATAAGTGTTAAGTAATAACATAAATAGATAATAGAGCAGGAAGTGTTGTAAGGTGAGCAAGATATGAGTAAATAATAGTCGTTAAATTTGTAGGATAAACGCATTATTGGTTTGAAATTAACGAGTCATGACGTAATACTACATAGTTTAAATACACGTTCGAAAGTCAGGTCTGCCAACCTTAAAAGTCGCGCGATATATTTAAAAAAATATAAAGTAAACATCGTTTAATCCTAAAAAGGTAATTATATATTCGAAATTCATAAAAGAACATGTTATAATAGAAAGGGACATTTCTAAATTGCGGGAAAAGGAAATAGCATTTTGGATACGAGGCTTTTTTTTGGATGACGTCATGACATTCAAAATTGGAGAGAACGTTTTTCCTTAGCGTGGGTACGCCAGAAAGCGTCACTACTCAGCCCAGACCAGTACGGCACGTTGAGGTGTGCAGACGTGAGTGCGATTCCTCTACATATAGAATCGGCATAACTCCCGAAAGTATCTAAGATGTAATAAATAATATACAAAGGTTTTCTTGGGTAGTCTTATAACACCTGCGCGTACCCGAGATAAAGAAAGAGATCTCAACCTGAGCTAGCGGGAACGAACCAAATCAACGGGCGACAACGAGACCAACGACATTTACACATCAAATGGCGACACAACGAGAAGCGAACAACAACTTTTAGCTTCAACCTCAATCTCTTTCCTTAATTCCTCAGTTATTTCTGCTTTTACATTTGTAATCTTACAGTCTACACTTGCATTACATTCTGCTTTTTCATCTCTACATCTACCAATCTCTTCTTGTAATACAATCTTATTTTCTCTCATTTCCGATTCTATTTTTCCCATCCTATCTCCTATGATTTCTATCCTAGCTTCTAAAGCTTCCTTTGTCTCATTTATGTTTTTATGTACTAATTTCAAATTAGTTTCCATTACTTTCATATTTTCTTTACACTCCTGTCTTCCTAATTCCATTTTCTGTTCTAAGTCCTTTCCCACTTCTTCCATATTCTGACCTATCTCTTCCTTATTCTGTTCTAGTTTTTGGCCTATACTCTGACCTAAACTTTGTTCTATGTTCTGTCTCAATTCTGCATTATTTTGTTCCATTTTCTGACCAAATTCTACCTTGTTTTGTTCCATTTTTTGACCTAAACTTTGTTCTAGTCTTTCAAACATGATCATTAATAACCTTTGGTCTTTTCCTATTGCTATCTGTTCCTCACTTTCTGGTTCTATTCTATCTGCCCCTTCCCCTACTCCTGTTACTAGCTCTTTTCGCGACATTTTAGTTTCTTTATTCAGTTCACTTTGGCTAAAAAGTTCCACTATTTTGCCGCTTCGCAGTAACATAAAAATAAAAATAAACTGGATGTACAAATAAAAAATTTTTGGTCCTACTTTTTTCTCGTTGATTTGTCCAGTTACGTGCGTCTCCTGGGCAGTTGGCTTCGCTAGACGATCTCTGGTGTTTTCCCTCGTTGATTATCCGTTCATCGATGTTCTGATGTATTGGATTTCAAACGATGGTCTAATGGCGTCTTCTTTCTTTTTGGCGCGAAGATATGGTGTCACTTGGTATTTCGCGTAAGTTCATTTCCTGTAATTTCCATTCCATCCAAAATTCGTGTTCCACGTTGGGCAAGCCATTTGGTGCAGTTTTTGTAATTAAACTTTTTTGGGTCTTTGAGCTATTGAGATCTTTGTGATCTCAGGGCGTGGTAACGGATGGAATGAAAAATCACACGATGTTTCTTCACCATAATGTATTATTTTATTAACACTTTTTCGATATTTTACATTAAATAATTCCTCTTAGCACCATTCTAAATGATTTAAAACGTTTCCACTTTTTCATTTAGTGGAACTAATGCTTGATGAAAGTCTGGTGAAAGTTCTATGTTCACACGTTACACCAATACGTCCTTATGCCTTGATTACACACACGCTAATGGGCAGATTATGGCATCACCTCACGTGACACCGCCTTTTTTGTATACATCCGCGTATGCGTCCATCAAATAGTTCTTTCTTGTTAGGGAAGCGATCCCTAACCATCCTCCCCTACTTTTATTATGGAACACATATAATTCTAATATTTATACATATATATTAAAATCAAATATGGAAAGATTTATGACGTCTTTGGGCAAACTTAGTTATTCGTAACAATGAACATTATTAACACGTTTTCACCATTTAACCAACTCATACCAACATAAAAAAAAAACAAATTACACTTTTAACAAATATTCACATAAACGATTTTCTTTTGGGGTCTTCTAATATTCTGTCTCAGTTGTGAAAAAAAAACAAAAGAAATATAGGAAAAGGTCAAAAGTGGTCATGACTCCCCTTTATACAAGGTGTAACTGATAAAATTGCAAAAACTCTATATAAACAAAGTATTGCCACCCACTACCATGCCATAAAGAAGATTCAGGGTTTCCTGCCTACCGTAAAGGACAAAAGTGATATACTCCTTAATCAAAGAGTATGTAACATTAGTTGTGATTGTGGCAAATCCTACAGTGAACAAACAAGGAGATCCATGGCCACTATAAGAAATGAACATATTCAAGGTTTTAAACTTAATCAACCTGGAAAATCTGTACTAACAGAACATATAATCGATACCCATCATCACAATGACTTCAGCAGAATAAAAGTTTTAGCTATTCATGACAACAATTCTCACAGAATAATACTAAAGAGTAAGGAAATTTTAAAGCACATAAACATATTTGAATCACGACAGCAGAAGAGTCTTGAGTTCTTGCTGGCACCCTCTTATTTTAAGTAATGAGCAATAACATCACTGACCCTCCCACCACCAATAGAAATACCTGGGGGAAGCAAAGGAAGTATGCATTAGGATGTATAGCTATTTTTCTTTGCACATAGCCCAAGAAGAAACAGGCCGCACAACCTGCAAAATGTCAGCAGCCAACACCTACATGACATGGCCTACACTGGAAAACCAAGAAAAATAATGCCATAAAGAAACTGACAGCTTTATCATTAATCATAACAATGGCATTTTTCAATATCATTTCCCTTCCCATAGAAACATCTTACAGATTAGAATTGATCTGGAAAAATACAAATTTAAAAAAATTGAACATGTTAAGGGCTATCTTCCTTTCATAGAAGTTTGAAAACAGTGTTGTTGTAATTAATTTAATTTAAAAGGTGAGTTAATTAATAAGACTGAACAACACTTATAAAATATTTTTCTGGGACCTTCGAAACGCATCCCGGAAAAATATTTTGTAAGTGTTGTTCAGTGTTATTAATTAACTCACCTTTTAAATTAAATGTTAAGGGCTGTTTCGCCTTTTCAAATGAGTTCTTTATCAATTTACAAATATCAGTGGATATATAGAACCTTAAGGAGATCTAATGGAAATAAACCAAAGATAAATACACATATAAAACCTTTGGCATTATCAGTTCTTCTATATGGTACAGAAATGTGGTTATTTAGAAAGAAGACAAAGGAAGACAAAGATCGCCTGGAGCCTCTGAAATGAGGTTTCTGTGATTATTAGCAGGAATTTCATAACTTGAACACAGGAGAAATGAAGAATAAGGAATGAACTGCAAATAATGAAATAAATCAAAGTGTAAAAAACTATCAAAAGAAATGGATGTAACACCTTGATGGAATGAAACAGAATCATTTCCAAAACATGGCTTTCTAATCCACTTAATATATACGAAGTGATATAGACAGTGAGACTTTTCAAATGTTTTAGAGGTATATGAGTTCAACCTATAGACATTTACAGTTTTTGTCTGGATGCATTTCGAAGACCAGCGTCTTCATTCTCAATGGTTTCTCGACTGTTGCGTCCAGACAAAAATAAGTGTAAGTATAACTATAAGTGTCTATAGGTCAACTCATATACTTCTAAAACATAGCTTTCTAATATTGTCCAAAAGAAAGATGATGTTGGCTGTCCAAGACTGATGAGGGTAACAATTCTGACAGCAATGGAACAGATTCATAAGTCTATATAATGATCTTGATACAGATACTTCTTAATTATCATTAAATAAACAAAAAATAATCCTCAAATGGTTCACATGTATTATTCTTAATACTTTCTGATCCATTTTTAAAAAGCCTTCACTAATATAACTTATTTGTAACTTTAACAAATATATTCAAGCCCAAACCAGTGCAGAAAGATGGAAAAAAGTTAATCTACTAAAGCTACTAATAATTAAGGTTCAAGCCTGCACTGTCTCTTTGTTAACTCACTCTAACTGGAAATGTTATCATTTAGCTATTTTAGACTTAGAAATTCATTGCACTATAAGTGCTAATCCAGTTTGCACTAGGAAACTCTGTTGTCACTTCAAAACTTTACTTGTATGTTATAGTTTTTGGGCTTGACTTCAATTAATTATTGAACATTTTAATGTTATTAATAAATTGGACATACTATTATGTATGATACATCAAATATTTAAAGTGAAATTTTTGCCATGGTTTAATTATTGATATATTCTGAGTGACTTGCTGTATGGGACCTGCATATTTTTTACCCTTGGTTGTATTACTTCTGACATTCTATAGATCTGACACTTTGCTTCTGATTTTGACACTGGATTCATATAGTATATGTTTTTCTCATCATTCACTATATGAGGTTTTGAAAGTAGTAGCAAAATATACACTAAACATTCATTAATCTTCAGAAAATTGGTGCAGAAGGAACTATACATTGAAGATATCTTAACCTGGAGTTGGTACCTTAAACTTTTTTCTAGTGAAACTTGCCAGAGTTGAACTGGAGGAAATTTATGTTTTGACAAAATGGTTCCAATTTATCATTTAACTTGACATTTGGTGTAATATGGAAAGACTCTGTAATATGCTACTGGACTGCAATTTAAACAACAGAATCTCAGTAAATAAAGATGCTTACCTGTTATTGGGTGGAAAGAGGTAGAGAGAGTAGTCATCTCGTTCCTTGAGACAACCCTTTGGTTCAAAGAACATGAACACCTTTTTTATTGGTTCAACTACAGCTGTTAATGATTCTGTTTCTCCATTTGTACCATTTCCATTTTCTGCTGTAATTGGTACAGATCCTTGTTCTACTACCACATCCTCTTGCAGCTGCTTAACTCGAGGCAAAGGCGAGGATGATTCTGTATTGTTGCACAAAAATTAGAAAAAGAGAAACTTTTTTTAGCTCTTACTGACTATAAGAGATCTTTAAGACCACAATAAATAGTACATAAACTAGTTCCTGTATGCATAATTATACCACTCTTTTCACTGAAAATTGGTCTGGATAGCAGATAATTAAGCAGTGCTTTTCTTTATCCAAGGTTATATTATGAAATATTTAAAAAATGCTCAATATTTTATGAGAGTTATAATTCTGGCACAATGTTATACTGGGAGAGCAAAAAAGCTCTGACAGTGTTTGCCTGTCTGCATCCTTGTTGCCATCTGCTGCTATTATAGAAGGTGTGGATAAAACCATACAACATTTTTAAAACTACTTTTAAAGGCTTTATTTACCAACCTTATGAAAGGAGATGCTGAAATTGTCCACCATTGTTGTCCATACATTTTGGCGCCTCCTTAGGAAACTATCTATCACTCATCATAGCTAACATTGAGAAATGCTGGCAATTTCCTGGCAGATATTTTGTTTTAATTCATCCAGGGTGTGTGAGTTTGTCTTGTACACTTTATGTTTGAAGGTACCCCAGAGATAGAAATCGCATGAGATTAGATCGAGGGATGGAGGGGGACATAAACCTCTACTAATAATTGTCCTGAAACACACTTTCAATTGTTCTCATCAAACAATTGTCCGTACGAGGTGTTGCAGAGTCTTGTTGAAAACAGGCAAAATCACGTGCCCTGTCTGTTAATTCTCTAAAAAAAGGGGACAAAATTGTATTCGTGTATGTATGAGCATCAGCTGTTGACTCAAAAAAAATTGGACCTATAACTCAGAACTTAATACTGTTCATGAAGTAACCCTTCGTGATGAAAAATTTGGTGTATGGTGCACCATTAGTAGAGAAAGGTTTCTCAGAGTTCCAATAAGCAATTTCTATCTCTGGGGCAACTTAAAACAAGGTTTGCAGGACAAATACACACACCATGGAAGAATTAAAACAAAATATCACCAGGAATTGCCAGCATTTTTTTCTCAATGTGAACTATGGTGAGTGATGGATAGCTTCCTAAAGATGTACCAAAAATGTACGTATAGATGACCATGACCAGTTTCAGTATCTTCTTTCATAAAGGGCCCTAATGACCTATTTGTCGACGGGCTCTTAAACTCAACTCACTCACTCATAGCACAGTCTGTTCAGAGGCCTTTCGCTCTACCAGTAGATAACCCCAATACCAACAAAACTTAATAACTCTTTTTCTGACAAAGGATGAATATGGAAAGCCTGTTATGACACAAACAAATAGCAATGAAGCACAATTGGTGGTGTTTTTATGCAAACTTCAAAACAATTATGAATGGCTTGCATTGCTTTCAAAATGACCACAAGTTTATTGCAGCCATTCCATCTTTCAACTACTTGAACATGAAAAAGATAACCAGGATAGAACACATGTCTTACTTCATATGCAATAAAATATATCTACAAAGAATGGAGTATGTTAGGTATCTGAAATGTTCAAAATGGTTGAAATTCAGCTAGAAGACCATGTTCAAAGTGAAGCTAGCTCTGGGATAAATTATCTTACTTCTGCACTGAAACAAGTTGTAGGTTATGCAATGTGAGTGGTTGTGGCCATGTGTCCCATCATGGTGTAATTTGAAACTAGCATAGAACTTGGAATAGCGAAGTTCATTACAATTACACTCTAAATAATCCTCAACCACGTAGTGTTATTCTTTAACACTGGAACAACCATTACTGAACTCCCTCGCTGCCTGTTAGAAACCTTTTAATATTATTTATGGTGGATAAAGTTAATCAGGGGCAAAAGAATTGTGCACACACAGAAGAAATATAGGTATTCAATAGAGGCATACATATTTGAAACAGCTACTTAAGATGAGATTACATCTAAGATAACTTTCCAAACCAATTGTGGTTTTAATTTCACGAAAATGGTCTCAAAGGACGCTCAAGGTTAAGCTGCCTCACACCACATTGTTAGGCAAAGTGCAGCCAGTAAACAAAGACAATAGTCGGACCTGAAAAAAGACTGATATCAGATGGTTTGAGGAGCTTTTGACTGCTGATTTGCTAAGAGAAGTTTTGAGAAATGTGTATTTTCTAGAGGAACATATTTAGTGCTCGGCTAATAAGCAAGTTGTGCACATAGAGAAGGCAGCTTTTAATGATAAAACACGGAACTGTGTTTTGTGATTCAGTTTTAGAAGAGAAATAAAGTGAGATTAAAAGTAAATGAACTTGTTATTTCTAACATTAGCATAAGTTTATAGTTGCAACCTGATTTGTAAATACTAGCAAAATTATTAAATTATTAAATTAATTGTTTGCTTCAACTAAGATATTAGTTCTAACTTGTTATAACTGATCGTAATTTTCAGCATCCAGATTTTGATGACTTACAGGTATTTTAAAAATTACCTATACAATGACTCAAAAATGTAAAAAATATGACATAATAGCTGCAAGAAATGACAAAACTGAGATTTATTTAATTAGTTAAAATTAGTGCACAGAAATTTATACATTTATTCATGAATCAGGCACATATTGTTAGAGCCTGTAAAGCCGGCAGACCAGGTACTTTAGGGTCCCACAGTAAAGCAACAAGGAAATAATGGTGGTGGTGGCGGTGGCGGCGGCGGCGGCGGCGGTGGCGGTGGCGGTGGCGGTGGCGGTGGCGGTGGCGGTGGCGGTGGCGGTGGCGGTGGCGGTGGCGGCGGTGGCGGTGGCGGTGGCGGTGGCAGCAGCGGCAGAGGTGGCAGTGCCCATGGTGGTGGTCGTGGTGGCTGTGGTGGTGGTCGTGGTCCTGGTTGCTGTGGTGGTGGCAGTGGTGGTGGCAGTGGTGATGGCGGTGGTGGTCGTCGTGATGATAATATATGTTGTTAGCTAATGCTGGATTTCTGACAATGAAGTCATTAATCCTCTTGCTCTCCAATATTTTTCACTGATGGATGGGGCACTAGAAGTGCCCGGGCATATTTGAAGGTGGTCTCGATCCATTTCCTCTTGCAGATCACATAGAGGCAGGCGCGGCTCCTCAGGGTAGGCAGGGTAGGCATTCCCTACCCTATCGTAATAAATCAACAAATAATGCTTAACTATGATTCTGCATTTTATCATTTGAACCGTCATTTTCCCCTAAATTGCAGTTCAAGAAAAGTTTTCTCGGTTATAATGACCAGCGCATGGTCAAATCCTTTAATCTCAATTCCGATTCATCAAAACTGCGCTGCGTGTTTGAAACGCGCGGCAGAAATGATACGCATGGAACCTGGGTAGTGGAGAGCAGGCTAGCTTAACCTCTGCCTGCCCGGCCCCATTTCCTCAGTACGAGGCCCTTGAACAGGGATAAGGAAACATTCGGTCTGTATATGCACTCCGAGCATGCGTAGACACGTCTGCCAGCAGTCCGAACACTTGCCTGTCCAAATCCGAATTTATGCGACATTTTCCGAACAGCCATACTCCACGAACGAAGATCTCAGAGATCTGAATCTGTCGTTATCTCTGTGTAATACCAGTATGACTGACTTAATTAGTGAACTATTACAAATTTCGCTTTCGCGGCGCACTGACAATGAAAAGAGGAGTGTTTTAGCTGTTTAACACAAAGCTGCAGTCAGACAATTTTTCAATTTCTTAATCTATTTTAGTCATGGGCGTCGCGAAACGGGGGCAAGGGGTCCATGGCCCCCCCTTGGAAGTTGGTGAACTTAATGTGCAGTCAGTTACTGACTTTTAAACTATTATTTTAATTTTGATGTAAAGAACAATTTTTGTTTAGCACAAATTAATAGGGTTATCTGCAACAAATACTATAATTGGCGGTAATTCGTCCGTAAGCCACACTCATTCACTCTGCCCTTATTAAACAACCAAACAATATATTGTTTGCGTTATCCGCAATGACTTCGCCCCCTATATTTCGGATAAACGGAGTTTATTATTATTATTATTATTATTATTATTATTATTATTATTATTATTATTATTATTATTATTATTATTATTATTATTATTATTATTATTATTATTATTATTATTATTATTATTATTATTATTATTATTATTATTATTATTATTATTATTATTATTATTATTATTATTATTATTATTATTATTATTATTATTATTATTATTATTATTATTATTATTATTATTATTATTATTATTATTATTATTATTATTATTATTATTATTATTATTATTATTATTATTATTATTATTATTATTATTATTATTATTATTATTATTATTATTATTATTATTATTATTATTATTATTATTATTATTATTATTATTATTATTATTATTATTATTATTATTATTATTATTATTATTATTATTATTATTATTATTATTATTATTATTATTATTATTATTATTATTATTATTATTATTATTATTATTATTATTATTATTATTATTATTATTATTATTATTATTATTATTATTATTATTATTATTATTATTATTATTATTATTATTATTATTATTATTATTATTATTATTATTATTATTATTATTATTATTATTATTGTTGTTGTTGTTGTTGTTGTTGTTGTTACTGTTACACTTTGCCTACCCTAAAATTTTGACTGCGACCGCCACTGCCTAGAGGACAGAGTGGTGAACAATATATCCCAATTCTGTTTAAATGTTTTGCCAGACAATCATGCCCTGTAGTTTTTCAAGGATACTCAGGAATTACTGTTTGAATGTTTGGTAGTTCCCATCTTTTATTCTTTGATTCTTCATAGTAATATTTTTCAATAATTTTTTTGAATTCAGAGTTGACTAATCTTTTAGATGCATAAAATGGTAGATTAACTATAGATTTTTGTACACTGCTGGTACCCTTTTTTGCAAGAAAATCAGCTTTCTCATTACCACTCAGTCCACAGTGAGCTGGTATTCATTGGAAGACTAGGTGTTTTTGAAGTGCTGTTAAATGGGTAAGGATTTTCCAACATTCTATAATTGTTTGGCTTTTTGTTGACAACTTGGAAGTAATTGCTATAATTGCTGCCCTGGAATCTGAGAGAATAACTGCTTGCTGAAAATGTGAAATTCTGTAGAAAAGATTTTGTAGGGCCATTCGAATTGCTTCAATTTCTCCATCAAAGTTTGTAGTTCCATAACTTAAACATTTGTAATAGGAAAAGAGGTGACATGTGACTCCAGCACCTGCTCCATCTTGGTTTGATATCAATGATCCATCAGTATAAATATGGAGCCATTCATGTTCTGGAAATCTAGTATGTATTGTCTCTAATGCCAATAATTTTAGAACACTAGTTGGAGTATCACTTTTCTTAACTTCTTCTGTCAGGTGTAAATAATATGTGATGTCTAATGTATGTGTTGGATTGACTTTAGATATGAAGTTTTCTTTTGAATTAGGAAGGTGTACATTTTCTTGATGTCTTGAATTTTGGAAAGGAAGCTCTCCTGAGTCTTTAGTGTATGTGTAAAATTTCTCTTGTGCCATGTATTGAACGGGAGTCTGATCAACTTTTCGTGTTGAATAAGAGCCGCTTTTTCTATTGCATATTCAATGGGACATTGGTTGGTTAGTATTTCCATAGCTGCTATTGGTGTGGTTTTGATAGCACCTGTAATTAATCTCAGACTTTGGTTTTGAAAGATTTGAATCTTTTTTGTGTTTGCTGTTACAAGAACTTCGCTGCAGTAAGTAAATAATGGCTTTATATATACATTGTATGTTGTGTTAAGAGTTGCTCTGGAACATCCCCACTTCATTCCTGTTAGACGTTTTAACAGTGAAAGGCGCCTCTCTGCTCTTTGTATTATATTTTCTATTTGTTTGGTCCATGTAAGTTTAGTATCAAATGTAACTCCTAAATACTTTGCTTCCTTTGTTTCTGGTAATTGTTGACCCTCAAAATTTAGTTTTATTTTTAGTGGTTTTTTTCTTAGTGAAAAGATTTGGTAGTTTGATTTTGTTGTATTAATACTCATTAAATTTTCTTTGGTCCACCTCTGTAAGTTGGTTAAGGATTGTTGCATGGTTTTTTCTAGTTCTGTACTTTTGCTTTTTGGTTTTGAAGTCCACATTACTAAGTCATCAGCAAATAGTGCACACTTCACGCCTGATTCTTGTATTTGTTGTGGCAGATCATTAATTAATACATTGTTCTGCTGAGCACTGCGCCTTTTGGTAAGCCACGGTGTACTTGTATATGTAATGTAAACCCCGCGCGACAGCCCACGAAGGGCCAAGGCCTACCGCCCAGCCGCTGCGTCCCCCACCTCTGCCCACTACAGGCGTCATTGGTGAGGAGCAGTACTGGAGGGTGGGACGTGGTCAGCGCCCCTAGCCCTCCCGGCCAGTTATGCGGTCTTCTCGACCTGGGGCCGCTACTTCTCCATTAAGTAGCTCCTCAATTGGTCCCCCCGGGACCTATCGAGGCTGAGTGCACCCCGTGCCAGACCTCCCAGAGGGGATAAAATCCCCATGCTGATACCGGGGATCGAACCCGGGTCCTCCGCGCCACAGGCAAGCGCGCTGCCAGCTGCGCTACGGAGGTGGCCTGTACTTGTATATATTTAGATATATTTCTTCCATATCTGGTTGCAATAAAGCGTTGTGTTAGGAAATGACATAGCCATGAAAACATTGGACCTTGTATCCCTATTTTTTTTACTTTCTTTAGTAGTTTTGTTCTGCATATAGAATCATATGCACTTTGGAAATCAATAAAAACTGATAAATTTTCTTCTTTTCTATTGAAGGAGTCCTTGATTTCTTGACTGAGAAGTAAGACTTGTTCATTTGTAAAGTGGAAATCTCTGAATCCAGCTTGACATGGGGATATTAAATTTTGTGATTCTAGAAACCAATTTAACCTATTTGACACCATTCTTTCCATCACTATTGCTATTATGCTAGTAAGAGCTATTGGTCTATAATTTTCTATTTCTGATGCTGTTTTGTCTTTCTTCAAGAGTGGGACAATTATTGCTTTTCGCCATTCAGCAGGTATAGTGGTTTTCCAGGATATATTTTGTAGAGTTTCAGTAGTTGTTGTTTTGCTGTTTTTCCAAGGGTTTTTATGAGCTCTGGATGTATGTGATCTGGTCCAGGAGACTTTTTGTTTTTTAGATTATTTATTGCAATGTTCAGTTCTTGCATATTAAAGTTTTGAGACTCAGGGGTCTCCGTCTAGGGGATATGTGAATAGTGAGCACAAGGTACCCAAGCTGAGCAGAACATTACTCCCACTTACTGGTGTTTTGCTCCTCACTGTAACTTTTCTATCTGACCTTACCTTGGTCATCTCTTGTTCTCTTCCGACCCCAATGCTATTGGGGTTCCTGAGGGCTAGGGAGTCTTTGTTTTTCCAACCTCTCCATTTCTCTAATTCCTCTATAAAATCTTAACCCCTAACATCCTGACCTCTCATGGCATGTAATACGTCCTCTGATTGGTAATCAGAGGATATGGTCGGTGAATTTATTTTGATAAGTCTCCCGGTCAGGTCAGTGAGACCCGTAAACCAACGACAGATATGGTCCTCCAGACATTCTGAGGGGTTGTGAGAGAGCAATGTGACCGCCAAAACATACAAATATGGTGCTCTCTAAAAAGCAGTTACTATTACTGCTATTGCTCTCTTTATATTGGAGAGGAAGAGGATTAATGACTTCATTGTCAGAAATCTAGCATTAGCTAACAACATATTAAAATTTTGAAAAAAGATATTGCACTGAGTGTTAGGATCACATTCTCTTTCTTGTTTCAAATCTTTCTTAAATTCTTTACGTTCCTTTTTATTATTTCTTGTTACTTTATGGGAATTAGCATAATATTTATTGTGTTTCGGCTATGACTGCATCATTTACTAATATTTTATTGTTGTGATAGGTGTGCTGTTGTTTTCTTTCCTGTCCTTGACATTTTTTATGAACTTATGAGCTTTGGTACCATCTATCCTATAATCCATTTTTTCTAAGAAATTATTAAAGTGATTCCTTTTAGCAGTATTAATTTATTTTTTTAGTGAGGCAAATTTCTTCCGCCATATTTGTGTATCTGATATGTTTTTTTTTACTGCTATTGCTCTCTTCAATATCAAATTATGATGATAATATATTGTTATTATTAAAATACAAAAATAATATACACAATTAGAAATATATATATATATATATATATATATATATATATATATATATATATATATATATATATATATTTCTATATAAAATGTAGTCATATCAAATGCTGGTCTGCACAGAAACGGTCTGAGCAAGATGGTTTTGTAGAATCGGTCATGTTGAGTTCAGGTTAACACAGCTGTAAGAGTATGTTCTTGCCTTCTCTCATAATGCTCGGTTTGAGGCATGTTTCTTAGTCATCACCAAAGATTGGTGCCTATTTGTTGTCGCGAAACAAGGACAACAAGGAAAATGTCTATTATTTAGGTAGAAAATGATTCTTTCCTGATATATAGTGTACCTGAGATTGTCTTATACACAATTTTGTCAAACCTTTATTCAACAACAATGTCAGTTATCTAATAAGATACGTTAGCAACAACTAGTCAACAGCCAATTCAGTTTCAGCTACTAAAGCAAATGAATGCTTGTATGGTAACTAACCCTATGAAAACTAATTACCCTATGCACACCTTATAGCATCCCCATGTA
The DNA here is from genome assembly GCA_030765045.1 of Tenodera sinensis. Classification (NCBI taxonomy): domain Eukaryota; kingdom Metazoa; phylum Arthropoda; class Insecta; order Mantodea; family Mantidae; genus Tenodera; species Tenodera sinensis. The sequence continues at coordinate 75,221,675 of CM060969.1, forward strand.
TCTTGTATGTTACAATGGATTTCATATTTTATTAACCGATAAAACTTCCCGTTGAGGCCTTTTTTCATATGAACCGCTAACATTACTCATTTTAAGTGAGTTTGTGCTAATGAGCTTATACTGTAAATAAGTTTATGTCTTTAAATATATGAAAGAAGTTTAACTTGCTTCATAGAACTACATGAGCATAATATTACTGTAACTGTAATGTCACTTACCTCTAGCACTGAGATTGTTTATGTTTTTTCCCGCATCATCAGAGTTTCTGTAAACACTACTCTGATATGATGAAAAGGAATTCTGTGGTGTCAGCTGGTGATGGTGGTGGTGATGGTGGTGATGATGATGGTGAAAATGTCGCAAGTTGAGACTCTGTGGTGAGGGTACTGCACTGGATATTGAATTCTGTTGTGTTAGTGATCCAACCCATGACACCTGTAATTCAATTACGTCCAAATGAAATTAGGCACAATATGCATGTAAACGTTGGTTTGAACAGCCTAATTGAAAAAATAATTGAAAATTTGATTTGACATAACTGTCTGGAACTTACCTGAGGCACAGCACATTCACCGCCAAGTCCTCTGGTGCTGGTTCCACTGCTGTTGTTGTGATGGTTGTTGTGATTGTTGAAGCGATGGCGGTTGTTGTTATTGTTGTTGTTGTTCCCGCTTTGCGTGTCATTCCTGATGGTGCCCAACAAATTGCCGTTACACAGAGAGTGGTGGTCGCCACTGTTCCTGGGAGTAACCATTAGCATCATCTCCCAGCCACCCTTAACATACCCTTCTGAGAGAAAATATCTGCTCTGCCCTTCCTTCCCTCCCTCTTTCCCATTATTCCTTTTTAAATAAGTCAATTATTTTAAGACTAAGCCTTTATTTTCCATTCAACAATAATTAAGAAAGTCACCCCAATTGTGAAATTTTGAGAATCTTAAAAGTACACACTGCAGGAGAAGCCCAATACAGCTTTGGACACTCAAAAAAATAAGCTTAAAAAAAGGAGGTGATAATGGTGAAGAATGTAAGAGGAAGAATAATAATGGTCAAGACTTAAGTGTTCAATGAGTGGAACCATTGATAACAACCGACATGCAGTATTAGAATGTGAAGAAATCAAGATTCTGTAAAAGAAAAACTACCAATAAAGATAGTGAAAACATGGAAAAATATTGATGACAAGGGAACTTTATTAAATAAAACAAAGAGTAAATGATTCAAAATAGTAACACATAAATCAATGTGAACAAGGAACATGTTCTAAACATGAAAAGCTCAGTTGATTTAACAACTAAACTGTTAGAGCTTGAAAGGTCATAAAAGTTCTTAGATAGCCATATTAAATTAAAATTTAGCAATTACACGAAATTCTTAATATAGGTAAGGAAAATGATCATTATTCAGAAGGGCATGTGTAAAATTTGAGACAGAATATTGTAAGACCCCAAAAGGAAATCATTTATGTAAATATTTATTGCAAATGTAATTGATTTTTGGTGTTGATACAAATTAGTTGAGTAACGAAAATGTGCTGCTATCTTTCTTTGTTAAGAAAAGTAAAGTTGTTTAAAAACGTCATAAATGTTAAGTTTCACATTTAAATTTAATATGTATGAATAAAAGGATCATATATATTTAATATTAAAAGTGAAGGAAGAATAGCTAGAGATTGCTTCCCTAACAATACAGGAACTATTTAATGCAGAAAAATATAAAATGCACACATACATGGATGTATACAACAAACTATAGCATCATTGTAAAGTAGTGCTAAAATTGTTAATGGTGTTAGTATGGTATAGATGTGTAGACGTATTTTTGCAACGCTAGTGAATACGGATCTAAAAACTGTGTAAAAGTGAAAAAACAATCAAAATAATACAAAAAGGTGTAACAAAAGTCAATCCAATTATAATAAGTGTAAAAAGAGACGAAAAAGGTGCTAATAAAGGGATATATATAGTGAAGTTGCATCGCGTGTTTATTCATTCCACCTAGTACCACGCCCGGAGAGAAATAATAGTCTCATTGCCCAACCCAAAGCAAAACATCATTATAAAAACAGCACCAAATTAGAAGACAAACAGAAATATTGTAAGTTATGGCTAGTTATAAGATTTCAAAATCTTTGTTTATCAGGTAAATGGAACAATGTTTTTACAAGCTAAAGGGTAAGCTGTAGTCTGTTTTTAACTCATGAATTTTTTAAAAAAGTGATTATGATTTTTGAAATGAAGAAAAATAATCCAGCACATGGTGGAAAGAATGATCAGAGAAACAAGAATACCCAAGGACATTATCATAATTTGTATTTACACCTGCAGAGTTTCCTTTGGGTTCATTCTATGTCCTATACTATAGCATATACAGAATGAGTCAGAATAATACAAGATCATTTCAAGGCGTGATGCAGGAGCATTTTCTTATGAGGAATGTATATCCATAAATATCTTGTTATCAAGCTAGAGGGCTTTAAAGTTTTTGAAATACTGCATTGGGTTAGATGAAATTCTGCTGAATGGGTCACCACGCATTTTTATTATAAGAAAATAGGAGAGCTTTGAAATAAGTATAGCTGCATATCTTTAATTTTACAAAAAAACAAAAAAAAATACAGTAATGAAAAAAACTGTTTCAAATCTCAATTTAATTATATGATACTAAATTCATGTACTCTGAAGTAGGTCAAACCTTTAACCGATCTACAAACATGTTATTTTCAATAGCATATTCAAACACTACCATTAATGTCAAATTTTCTCCACCATTAAAATGCCCCAAACATAGTTAAAATAAGAGTGAAAAGAAATTGAACAAGCGCATAAGGGTTTATAAATGATGTTCAAAATGCCAACATTGGACAATGGGAACATAGTTGATGGTTTCATTGCAATGATTGCTAAGTTCTTTTAAAAATACCTGGCATTCACTAATAGCATCAAATGCTATAAAGATCCTAGATATTAACTTCTATTCACTATAACTGGTGCCTTGTACTACCTGGCAAAATGTCCAGACATAATGACCTTGCTGATGTATGACACATTGCTGTTCTGAAGACATGATTGTATCTGAACAGAGTGTACACATACTGTCTCACTGTGTATATGTGATAGGCTTGCATAAACAACTCTGCAGTTTCACATTTTTTCCAATACACCTCACGGATTTGTCACCTAGTTCACAAGAGTATGCACATGTCCCCAGAAGAAAAACTACAAAGGGGTTCGATCTGGTGAATGTGCTGGTCATGATATTGGTGCTCCTCTAGTGATCCAGTGATCAGCATAAGTTACACTTAGAAAATCCCTTACATCTCCAGAATAATGCATGGGTGCCTCATCGCCTTGGAACAATATTAGCTGGCCTATTCCTAAAGGAACATCTTCCAGAAATTCTGGCAAAATGTGTTGTAAGAACTGTAGGTAAATGTATCTTGTCAAATGTAGAGATAGTAAACAGGTAGCTGTGTGTCATTCACAAAGCCAGCCCAAATGTTCCCTGCAAACTGTGTTGGTAATTGTAGCTCTAATAGCTCTAGGATTTTCTTGTGCCCAAATGTAACTGTTATGTGTGTCATGCCTTCTTGTGTAAAAACTTTCTCGTCCATCCACAATATCATGATAGGAAATCTCGGTTGATTAATGTATGAGGGCCGTTCAGAAAGTAACCTCCGATCGGTCACAGTGCGGGTAGTGGGGGGGAGTAGCGACGCCATCTGTGCATTCATGCACTCAGCAGGTCAGTCGGAATCAAGTTGTGGTCGAGTGAACGTCGTACCTGCGCTAGTTTAGTGTTTGTGGCTGTTTGAAATGTGTGCTGCAATAGGAAACCCCGCCAAATGTGAAGTGCGTGCTGTTATAAGGTTTTTTACAGCCAAAGGATATTCTGCAGCAGCTATTCATTGTGAGCTTTGTGCCGTGTATGGACCAAGAGTTATGAGGGAAGGAGTGGTCCGTGAATGGGTACGTTTATTTAAAAGTGGACGAGAAAATGTTCATGATGAAGAGAGGAGTGGTAGACCATCATTGGTGACGGACGAACTCGTTCAGACAGTTGATGCAAAAGTTCGTGAAAACCGACGTTTCACAATGTCGGAGTTGTCTACTGATTTTCCACAGATTTCTAAGACTCTCTTGTACGAGATAGTGACAGCAAGATTGGGTTACCATAAGTTCTGTGCAAGATGGGTGCCCAAAATTCTTACCGACCACCACAAAACTCAAAGAATGGCCTCTGCATTAGACTTTCTGTCACGTTATGAGGACAAAGGTGAACCATTGTTAAACAGAATCGTGACCGCGGACAAAACCTGGATTAAGTACGAGAACCCTGAGACAAAAGAACAATCAAAGATGTGGGCACATTCAAATTCGCCTACCAAACCAATAAAAGCCCGGCAAGATTTTTCTGCCCGAAAATTGATGGCAACGGTGTTTTGGGATGCAAAAGGGGTGTTGTTGGTTGAATTCATGGAACGTGGGACGACCATTAATCAAGACGTGTACTGTGAAACACTAAAAAAATTATGACGGGCTATACAGAACAAACGCCATGGTATGCTGACTTCCGGTATCGTTTCTTTGTACGATAACGCCCGTCCTCACTCTGCTCGCAGAACAACAGCCCTTCTTGAGTCCTTCAAGTGGGACGTTGTCAACCATCCACCTTACAGCCCAGATCTGGCGCCAAGCGATTATCACCTCTTCATGCATATGAAGAAATGGCTCAGGTCCCAGTGGTTTGATGATGACGAAGAGCTCAAAGATGCGGTCACAGGTTAGCTCCAGCCACAAGCGGGTGATTTTTATGCAGAAGGAATTTCAAAGCTTGCGAACAGATACGATAAGTGCCTCAATCGTTATGGAGACTATGTAGAAAAATAGTGCAAAGATGTAGTTGTAAGATGTATATATTAAAATATTTTTATTTAACTTGGTGAATTTTTTGCAATCAACCGGAGGTTACTTTCTGAATGGCCCTCGTATTTATGAAGAAACCACTGGACAAACTAGTCAGGGTGGAAAGTCACCTAGCCCCAGTGTTTGAATTCCGGTAATATGATAATACTGTTTGTGCAGAATCCTAGTAGCCCAAGATTGCTTTATATGCATGGTATGGGCTTTTGCTCTTGTGCTTTGGATGGAGAATTATGGACCCAGTCAATAACCTACTCTTCTAGAGACACTGTTCCTTATTTCTTTGAAGTCTTGAGTGATGTCCTTGTTTTTGGAAAGTTACTGTTTCTCACAATCATTGATGTATGGCAGTAAAAGTGCTGTGATGAGACAAATGTCTTCTTGGGTAAAGCTCCACATAAAGGCCTTGTGCACTTTTGCATCTCCTTGAGCAGCATCATAAACGTAATGCACCTCTGCTAGTTCTGCATAACTAAAGTGGAACATGTGGCGGAATGTCGTTGGGTGGTTCTCGTTGTGTCGCCCTTTGATGTGGTTCGCTCAGTCGGTAGAGTTCAGTATGAGATCTCTTTCTTTATCTCGGGTATGCGTAGGTGTTATAGATTACCCCAGAAAAACGGTTGTATATTGTTTATTCTTCTCATACACTTTCGGGAGCTATGCCGACTTTCCATACGCAGAGGAATCGCACTCACGTGTGTACACCACAACGCGCAGCACCAGTCTGGGCTGAGTAGTGGCGCTTTCTGGCGTCCCCACGCTAAGAAAATGTTCTCTCCAATTTTAAATGTCATGACGTCATCCAAAAGAAAGCCTCGTATCCAAAATGCTATTCCATTCCTTTTCCCGCAATTTAGAAATGTCCCTTTCTATTATAACATGCTCTTTTTTTGAATTTCGAATATATAATTACCTTTTTATGATTAAACGATGTTTTCTTTATATTTTATTAAACACATCGCGCGACTTTTAAGATTGGCAGACCTGAATTTCAAACGTGAATTTAAACTATGTAGTATGACGTCATGACTCGTAATTTCAAACCAATAATGCGTTTATCCTACAAATTTAACGACTATTATTTACTCATATCTTGCTCACCTTACAACACTTCCTACTCTATTATCTACATATGTTATTACTCAACACTTATCGCAAATCTCACATCTAGCAATTAAATTAAAACGTGTCTTTATCAAGCCCATTCGATTTGAAATCTAAATTTCGGTATCAAACATTTTTATAATATGCTATAAAACTGAAAATTCTGGTAAATAGAGCACTTTAATATATACAATAGCTAAGATTGATAATCACAAAGTGGTGCATAATATGCAATGGAATCCTTCACCATTTAAGTAACAAAATGGAGGCTTTAGGTTAATGGTAATATGTTGTTAGCTAATGCTGGATTTCTGACAATGAAGTCATTAATCCTCTAGCTCTCCAATATTTTTCACTGATGGATGGGGCATTAGAAGTGGCCGGGCATATTTGAAGGTGGTCTCGATCCATTTCCTCTTGCAGATCATATAGAGGACAGAGTGGTGAAGAATATATCCCAATTCTGTTTAAATGTTTCGCCAGACAATCATGTCCTGTAATCAACGTGAAGGTTGCAACTGCTGTTTTTCGAGGATACTCAGGAATTACTGTTTGAATGTTTGGTAGTCCCCATCTTTTATTCTTTGATTTTTCATAGTAATATTTTGCAATCATTTTTTTGAATTCAGAGTTGACTAATCTTTTAGCTGCATAAAATGGTAGATTAACTATAGATTTCTGCACATTGCCGGTACCCTTTTTTGCAAGAAAATAGCTTTCTCATTACCACTCAGTCCACAGTGAGCTGGTATCCATTGGAAGACTAGGTGTTTTTGAAGTGCTGTTAAATGGGTAAGGATTTTCCAACATTCTATAATTGTTTGGCTTTTTGGTGACAACTTGGAAGTAATTGCTATAATTGCTGCCCTGGAATCTGAGAGAATAGCTGCTTGATGAAAATGTGAAATTCTATACAAAAGATTTTGTAGGGCCATTTGAATTGCTTAGATTTCTCCATCAGAGTTTGTAGTTCCATAACTTAAAGATTTGTAATAGGAAGAGAGGTGACATATGACTCCAGCCCCTGCTCCATCTCGGTTTCATATCAATGATCCATCAGTATAAATATGGAGCCATTCGTGTTCTGGAAATCTAGTATGTATTGTCTCTAATGCCAATAATTTTAGAACACTAGTTGGAGTATCACTTTTCTTAACTTCTTCTGTCAGGTGTAAATAATATGTGATGTCTAATGTATGTGTTGGATTGACTTTAGATATGAAGTTTTCCTTTGAATTAGGAAGGTATACATTCTTCTTGATGTCTTGAATTTTGGAAAGAAAGCTCTCCTGAGTCTTTAGTGTGTGTGTAAAATTTCTCTTGTGCCATTTATTGAATGGGAGTCTGATCAACTTTTCATGCTGAATAAGAGCCGCTTTTTCTATTTCATATTCAATGGGACATTGGTTGGTTAGTATTTCCATAGCTGCTATTGGTGTGGTTTTGATAGCACCTGTAATTAATCTCAGACTTTGGTTTTGAAAGATTTGAATCTTTTTTGTGTTTGCTGTTACAAGAACTTCGCTGCAGTAAGTAAATAATGGCTTTATATATACATTGTATGTTGTGTTAAGAGTTGCTCTGGAACATCCCCACTTCATTCCTGTTAGACGTTTTAACAGTGAAAGGCGCCTCTCTGCTCTTTGTATTACATTTTCTATTTGTTTGGTCCATGTAAGTTTAGTATCAAATGTAACTCCTAAATACTTTGCTTCCTTTGTTTCTGGTAATTGTTGACCCTCAAAATTTAGTTTTACTTTTAGTGGCTTTTTTCTTAGTGAAAAGATTTGGTAGTTTGATTTTGTTGTATTAACAGTCTTTAACTTTTCTTTGGTCCACATTTGTAGGTTGTTTAAGGATTGTTGCATGGTTTTTTCTAGTTCTGTACTTTTGCTTTTTGGTTTTGAAGTCCACATTACTAAGTCATCAGCGAATAGTGCACACTTCACACCTGATTCTTGTATTTGTTGTGGCAGATCATTAATAAATATATTAAAAAGTGTAGTGCTGAGCACTGCGCCTTGTGGTAAGCCACGGTGTACTTGTTTGTATTTAGATATGTTTCTTCCATATCTGGTAGCAATAAAGCGTTGTGTTAGGAAATGAAATAGGCATGAAAACATTGGACCTTGTATCCCTATTTTTTTTCCTTTCTTTAGTAGTTTTGTTCTGCATATAGAATCATATGCACTTTGGAAATCAAGGTTAATGGTAATATAAACAATGTTAAAAATAGAATACAAACAATATTCCAAAATGCAAAGAAAGCAAACCTTAAGCAATATTCCAATGTCGAAACAGGAACAAGGATCTGTGTAACAGAATTTCATCTAACCCGATGTGGCAATTGAAAAAACATTAATGTCCTCTAGCTCAATAACAAGATGTTTACAGACATACATTCACTGTAAAAAAATTCTCAAACGGAACCCCTTAATCACACCTTAAAATTATTCGATGTTATTCTGACTCACCTGTATATTCAGTAAAGCATATTGAAGAAGAATATGTGCTCATAATCTTGAAAATTTTAAGAAATGTGGAAAGAGAGTTGTGCATTACATGCTTACTTAAATGTCATAAATCCTTGAAAGAAGCAGAAGAAGAGTTGTAACAAGCACTGCAAGAATTTTAACATAAAGAATTATGAAATTAAGGAATTCCGAAAAGAAAAAGGACAAAAAAAGGGATGGAAAACTGTAGCACTTTTGTAATATCCATGTTAACTTTCCAGTCTGAGAGCTGAAAGTTAAAGAAGTTAAAGAAGTTTTGAACAAGATTTGATTTTACAGCTATAAAATATACATTATTAATTAATCCTAAGTGCAAAGAAATTCATTCACAAAGATATGCAGTTTAAAGTGAGAATGCCATGCAAAAAGTTTAGTTATGCTTTTGAATTTATAATGAAACAAATATCTGAAACATCCCCAGCATAGATGAAACATGAAAAGACTGAGGATTTGCCTGGAGTAATGGTCATCGTCATTCTGTTGGTAGGCTGAGAGCACCCTTTTAGGGCTTAACCACTTTCATGACAGGATGTGGGTTTTTCAGGGTGGTGGGTGAGAATGAAGTTGGGGGAATGGTGGTATGTATGATTTTAAATAAAGCAATAAAGAAATTGAAGAATTAGTATATGGGTGCATTTGTCTAAGCATGCTTATGCATGTGAGCAGATTAGAATGTTTCAATATATGCAAAACTGCAATTATAAGGTTCCTTTATACATTGAATTTCTGTACAAAGAATAGATACTCAATGCTAATAGTAGATGATACAACAAATAATATGTGTACGTCTACCATAAATAGCTACACCTAAAATTAAGTATGTACAACAATTTTTAATGTACATGTATATGCACATATCATGATTTATATTGCATTTTATGCAGAAACAACAAAGAAGCTCATGCTATAGGAAAATGATGCACAAACTCTACAAAATGATAGAGAAATGAGATTGTAATAATTTATTAAATAAGTGAAGTATGAGGTCTCTGTTTTCCTTAGAGACCGAATGTAACACACTTATAAAGCCTTAAATGATTGTAGACACATTGCAGACACAAATTTCTGAAAAAGTGAAGTATGAAAACAAGCTCAGAGTGAGATTTATTTAAAAACTTGCATTTTCTAAGAGTGAAGTACAACTGAAGCAAACATTTCCTGTTTGGGTTGTAAAACTATATTGTAAAGCACAAAATCCCATTATTATCAACCAGTTATTTAAAGATATATAGAGAAGTGAGGTTCATTCTAAAGTTTTAGTATTGCTTATTTAATATCCCAGTAACAATTGTTTGTGTAATGGAACAGTAAAGTGAAATTATAGCTAATCTTGTTTCTAAATCCATATTTCAGTAGGTACCTGTAGAATACCAAGGGAAAGTACACATGTCTATCCTCTGAAATAACTTAGCAATACACACCCATTACCACTTGCTTATGTATTTATTTTCATTTAATATGTAAAACAGAAGTTCCTTTAGATTTCTAATATGCAGATACCCTTCACAAGTCTGCACTCCTTTAGCCCAAAATATTAAAATATTTACAGATTAAAAAATTAAGAGAGTAAAGTGAAAAGTCAAAGTGTATAACTACTAATATATACATATTAATATGTAGAATGTGGCAGAAACAGTGAGCACGTATGTGTAATATATTATTTTTAATCTGATAGTTTTGTTGTTGCCAGTATGTGGCAAATCTCTAAGATAGTGATATTCAGCCTTTCTTCTTTGCATACCCCCAAAGACAATTTTCCATTCCAGTCTGCACCCCTAGACCTAGGTTCTAGGCCTGGTTCTAGAGTTACCATTAATTCAAATTGTAGTTATATATAACCATATCTAAAATATATTTAAAGCTGTTTAATTTATTAAATACTAAAAAAAGAAGGATTATATTTTAAATGCATAAAATAAATACAGGAACTATGTCACAGATATATACAGGGCCATATTTATGTAAGGGCAAACCGGGCAACTGCCCAGGGCGGCACATTTTAGGGGGCGGCAAAATTACTGGAAAGCTGCACAAAAAAAAAAAAAAAAAAAAAAAAAAGCATAGACATGAAACATCAAGTTCCTTTTGATTCTGGATAAATTGATTGAAGAACTGAACAACACAGTTTCTTCCTACAAGGAATTCAGTGAACCATTTATGTTTTTGACAAATCTGAAGATGCTTAGTCCACTTGAAATTCAGGAAGCATCATCCAGACTTCAGAAAGTCTACAGTTTGGATCTTGAAGATTCAACATTTGTACTTGAATGCTTACACTTCAAAAGCTACATAGAAAAGAATGAAAATTCGTCGCACACAGTTGTGCAAGATGTAAAACGGTAACTGTCTAGAGAGTGTTTACCCAAACTTAAACATAGCTCTACAAATATACTTGAGCACTCCTGCTTCCAGCTGCTCAACTGAGAAATCATTTTCTGCTCTAAGACGCATAAATAATTATTTAAGAGCATCACAAGTGAAGGATAGTCTTAGTTATCTTGGTGTTCTTGCAATTGAATCTGACTTACCAGTGAAAATGGACTATAACGAACTCATCAACTTGTTTGCAAATGACAGGGCAAGGAGGAAGCCTCTTGTTATTTAAACCATATATGTTTTGACATCTAATAGGGGCTGATGCCTCTTTAGCGTAAGTTCTTTCTATTAAGATATTCCTACTTAAAGTTTAATAACCTCACTTATGGTGCTTGCCACTCATACTTAAGTATCCAAACTAATGAAACCATTCTCTATGTTGTGAAAATTTAAGTAATATATGTATTGCAAGTTGGGGAGGGGGGGGTAGCAAATGTTTTTTTGCCCAGGGGCGTCAGAGGTCCTAAATTCGGGCCTGGATATATACATAAAAGGTATATGAATTTGTATATGTTTCAGACCAGTTAATGATATGACTGAGCTTGTTTTCTAGACACTGGCTCCTCTATTTGTGGCTAAATCATTATTAGTGTGAGTTCCAATGGTGATCATGGGTTCAAGCGATTTCTTTGTTTCGTTTTGGTTGCTGTCAATGCAGAGTAACCCTGCTCACAGAAATAAGTAGAGGGGGGTTGAAGAAGGTGTATAATGGCATTGTTGCCAAGTTCAATGCACTCTTTGTGTGCAAAACACTAAAATTACAAACTGTCATATTTTCAAATTTTATTTTCAGTGAACTGTCAACAGAGATTTCTAAAAGACTTTCTTTTAATTTTATGGTAAGATAAGAGGAATCGATGGCGGTGGTGTAAAATGAATTTTTAATCCATTCTTGAGTATAATGGTCTTCCTAAATTTCTGGAGAGTATTTTAAAAGCTCTAACCTGAGATTTTATCAATGGAATTTGGTTAATATAAACAGCCCATCAGCAATACTAACTAACCTAGAGAGTAAGCAAAATGGATTCTTGGATAAAGGGAAATTCAAATCTCTTTGGCTGAAATATTTTTTACTGTTTGTGATCATTCAGGAAACATGTTATCCTGGCTGTGTTTTTAATTTTATTCTTTTTCATTATTTGTGATCATTCAGGAAACATTATACTGACTATATGTTTATTTTAAATTTTATTATTTTTCATTATTTGTGATTACTCAGGAAACATATTACGCTGACTTTCTGTGCATTTTAAACTTTATGTACCCCTTTAGAAGTCTTGTGTACTCCAGGTTGAATATGTCTGCTCACCAGAGGCAGCCAATGATCATGTGCTAATATGCTATTGCACAATGTAAAAATTGTACCAATATTACACCTATTCTCTTAGTGTAAGCCGTTATGCAAACAAAATCGATGAAAATTAATTGTGTAGCAGGAATCTCAGGAGTCTCTGGAATAACATGAACTATCACAGCTACAAACTACAGTATCAAGTGCTGAATGAGTTTAAACTTCTATGATCCTATTCAGAGAGAAATGTTACTGCAAAATTTTGACTGTATCTACTCTGTTGGGCTTTCCTCTTTGCTAACTGAGATTCACACAGCCCTCTGATTTAGGCATTGATTTTAGACTGCTGTGATATATGATGAAGTTTTAAAATCATTTGTTTGGAAGTTTGCATATTGTGTTTACTAGCAATATGGCAAATTCTGTAGATGATTTATTAAAGAGATCCTTTTCAAATAGATCTTTGGAGGAGAAGTGGTAATGAAAGAGCTAAGTAGACCTACTCCAAATCTAAATCTGAGTCTAAAGGCTATAAGTAGCAATAAAAAAAAACAAGTATAAAGGAAATTTAATACAAAAACATATGGATCTATGAGTATAATGCTCAGAGTGCACTTTATTCCTTTTCATATAGTGACATTCTTGGACATATTAATGCATCTATAAAGAAACATAATGTTGCTCGCAAGTTCCACTTATAGTGATTGAAAACCCTAGACCCTCTGTACACTCAAGTTATCATAGTTGCCTAACCACCCCTGAGACTCCCTATTGGATACATCAGTGTGCGTTTGTGACTGATGTTGGATGGAACAGTGTGAACTGGCATTTAAAAAACTATGGAAAGCAGAAACGAACTTCTGACATCTTATGCTGTTTTACTATATTAAGGGCAAAATTGCCTCATAATGTCAGCAGAAAATTTGTGCTGTCTATGAAGAAGATGCAATAATGAATTGAGCATGTCAAAAGTGGTTTAGTTGGTTTTGGGCTGGGAATTTCTCCCTTAAACACAAAGTTTGGCAACTACTCTATCATAATATAAGTGTTGAGGCTTTCACGGCCGGCATTATCAACTATGTGAAGTAGATTTTCCGGGTTTGTGGGCCGTGGTCGAGTTGGATTACCTTCCTCCGACGTTTCGCTGGAAACTGCGTCCAGCATCTTCAGGGTCAACTTCTGTTATTATCGGCTGCACATAAATTAAAGTTCACTGCAAACTTTCATATTCATCTTTGTTTGTTATTAGTGTCCATTGGTAACAAATTTTCACGATCACTCGTTCTCATGAATACCAACATGAGATTAGCAATCTCAAATGCCGGCAAATGGGACATCTTTGGTCATGGTATAAAGGAGAAAGCTTTCCGTGTTTCGGGTTTTCTTCTCCCTCTTATTAGAGCCGGGAGCCAAGTTTTGCTTATCTGCTGTCTCTCTTCTTTTCGATTGTAGGAGTTTTTATTCATAAAAATCTCTATCGCTTCCCGAGTCAAGTGAGCCTGGTAGTGGCTTGTCCTTGAGAGTACCTCCGTGTCTTTGTAATTCACGTCGTGGCCGAACAATAGAGAGTGTTCTGCCACCGCTGACTTGTCCGTCTGCCCCAACCGGCTATGTCTTTCATGTTCTTTTAGTCGAGTGCTGATACTCCGCATGGTGGTGCCTATATATACTTGTCCACAGCTACATGGTATTTTGTAAACACCGGCTGTGCAGTGTGGATGTCTTTTATCCTTAACGGAGTTAAATAAATCTTTGACATTCTTTGTTGGCCTATAAATAGTCCTAATGTTGTACTGTTGCAGCAGTCTTCCTATTCGGTCTGTTACCTTATGGATGTATGGTAAATAGATGGTACTCAGGGTTTGCTTCCTCCGGTCTTTTTGGACTGACGGGTACCTCGGATGGAGAGCTCTTGTAATTTCCTTGTGTGTATAACCGTTGCTGATGAGGGCCTTGTTAAGATGTCGGATTTCTTTATTCAGCTTTTGTGGCTCACAAATCTTCTTGGCCCGTTTGGAAAGGGTTTTGATTATGCCCAATTTTTGTCTTGGATGATGGTTTGAGGTTTTATGGAGGTACCTATCAGTATGAGTAGGTTTGCGATAAACTGTGTGATCCATTCACCATGGAAAAGGAAACAGACAACAGTCTTCCTTTCCTGGATGTCCTAGTGACAAGAGAAGCTGATTCACGTCTGGGTCACACAGTTTATCGCAAACCTACTCATACTGATAGGTACCTCCATAAAACCTCAAACCATCATTCAAGACAAAAATTGGGCATAATCAAAACCCTTTCCGAACGGGCCAAGAAGATTTGTGAGCCACAAAAGCTGAATAAAGAAATCCGACATCTTAACAAGGCCCTCATCAGCAACGGTTATACACACAAGGAAATTACAAGAGCTCTCCATCCGAGGTACCCGTCAGTCCAAAAAGACCGGAGGAAGCAAACCCTGAGTACCATCTATTTACCATACATCCATAAGGTAACAGACCGAATAGGAAGACTGCTGCAACAGTACAACATTAGGACTATTTATAGGCCAACAAAGAATGTCAAAGATTTATTTAACTCTGTTAAGGATAAAAGACATCCACACTGCACAGCCGGTGTTTACAAAACACCATGTAGCTGTGGACAAGTATATATAGGCACCACCATGCGGAGTATCAGCACTCGACTAAAAGAACATGAAAGACATAGCCGGTTGGGGCAGACGGACAAGTCAGCGGTGGCAGAACACTCTCTATTGTTCGGCGACGACGTGAATTACAAAGACACGGAGGTACTCTCAAGGACAAGCCACTACCAGGCTCGCTTGACTCGGGAAGCGATAGAGATTTTTATGCATAAAAACTCCTACAATCGAAAAGAAGAGAGACAGCAGATAAGCAAAACTTGGCTCCCGGCTCTAATAAGAGGGAGAAGAAAACCCAAAACACGGAAAGCTTTCTCCTTTATACCATGACCAGAGACGTCCCATTTGCCGGCATTTGAGATCGATAATCTCATGTTGGTATTCACGAGAACGAGCGATCGTGAAAATTTGTTACCAATGGACACTAATAACAAACAAAGATGAATATGAAAGTTTGCAGTGAACTTTAATTTATGTGCAGCCGATAATAACAGAAGTTGACCCTGAAGATGCTGGACGCAGTTTCCAGCGAAACGTCGGAGGAAGGTAATCCAACTCGACCACGGCCCACAAACCCGGAAAATCTACTTAACATACTCTATCATAGCTGTGCTGCAGGTGAGGTGTGTTCCCAGGCATTCTTAGTGATTGAAACTTAACAAGAAACAAACTTATGAGACAACCCTTTATAAACCTATAAACAGCCCACTTATCTTAGTGCACTAGGTAATGCTAATATCATAACAATATTAAGTTGTGCCTACAAAATAATGAAACTCAATCAGCAGGTAGGGGAAAAAATATTTATTCAGAATGATTGATTGTATAAAATTTTGTGGTGTTTTCGAGCTATCTTTGAAAGGGCACAAGACAGAAACATAAAAAATTCTAGGTGTCTTTTCATTTTTGATAGATTTAGTTTCTGTTATAGAGAGTGCAGTAAAAGAACATGTAGCAGGCAATCAATTTTTTAAGTGGATTACAAAAGCCATCCAAAATGAGCTGCGGGTTTACACTGGAAATTTGTGAAGTTATATTAATATGTCATGTAAGCAACATATAAGTGATACAACTAATCACTAATCTTGACTCAATATTAAGAAAATTGTGAAATTATGTCAGAAAAAATAAATATTGTAACACATTGGAACATTTTTGCTTGAGCTGCCACTGGGCCTCACTATGAATTAATTTTATGCAAAATGTTCCTAGAACTCTCATTTATTTGCAAACAGTGTCACATAGAGAACATGCTCATGCTGTAGAATGGTTTATCAAAGCTGTTTCCTTAGCATAAATCTGCAACATAACCTTCCCAATTACAATATAAAAATGTAACAAATTAATAAACATATCAAATTTACAGTATAATATCCCATTGCATGCAATTCTTATTTAACTCTTCCAATTTTTGTATACTATGTACAGAATTTTTCTGTATCCATTTATACAGTCTATTCTTGAATTCCTGGAGATTTCAGTTACATATTCCATTAGGGAGTGCATTGAAAAGCAATTTACTTCAATTACTTCGTGATACTTAGTATTCTTATTTAGTCTATGCAATTTATTTATATATGTGATATTGTGGATGTGTATTTCTTTTCTTGTATTTTAAGTGTGAAAATTTCCTTTACATGTATTGGAACATCATAGATGGGTATATGAATTTACTGTTGTAGGACCTTTTTGTGTCACAAAAAGTATTTTGCAATGGTCTGTATGGGTTTATAATATCATGAATCTCCTTCCAAGAATACTATTCATGAACAGGTAAAGCAATGGTGTGAAAACACCAGTATAAAAGGAGAATTACATCCTAGTTATCCTAACTGAACATGCAGGTATAAAACACATGAATACAAATATCTTAATGTAGCAGTCAGGAAGGAGCTATGCTTTGGGCATATGTGATTAGTGCATACAATGAATCATATAGAGAAACCTGCTTGCTGATTCTGCCAAAACTTTGTTTAAATATAAATTATGCTTATGCAGTGAAGATGTATATATTTTAACTAAATGAATAATATTTTGATTCAGCAATATGTTATTATTTGTTGAAAAAGCAAAAGCATGTCAGTTAAAGCATGAGAAGCCATAGTCTTCACACCACAAACATCCATTATTATAGAAATTGGTACCTATATTAATTTATATAAATATTCCTTCTGCTGGGCCACCAACATAATTTCTGGATCCCCTGACAAGTCATGTTGGCAGAAATCCTTTTTCAAATTTGATACTAAACCTCAAATAATATGCATAATAATGTATAATAATGGATAGTTGAGAATAAAATTTTCATATTAAAGTGACATACTATGAGGTGCATCCAGAAAGTAAGTTCCAATAAATAATAAAGACAACAAAAGACTTCACTAAGTAAGAAATATTTATTGGAATAATTCTATAGATTCACTGGCTACGTTTCAACATAATCACCATGATTGTAGAGGCATTTATTATAACAGTTGTATGTTGTATGCCCAAGTCATAGCAGTCTGCCACCAATGTCCAAAGCTACAAAATCACTTCATTGTGCACCTCAGTGTCATTGTGGAAATGTTTTCCTTCAGAAAACAATTTCCTGCCAGAGACAATTTCGTGCAAAAGCAAGTGAGACATCTGAGGGAGTTGACAAGAGAGTTCTGAAATTGTGAAGTGCCGGTTCTCAACAATTCCTTGCCACACACTTCCCAACACTTCTGGCATCAGCAGAGATAGTTGGCCACTGCAATCTTCATTGTGAATATTTATTTGCCCTTCAGTGAATTGCCTGTGCCATTATCTTATCATACTATCACACAGAATGTTGTGTCCATACACATGATGCACTTGGCAATGGATCTCTGCTGGAGATTGCTTTTGAGCATGCAAAAATTGGATGACTGAACAAACCTTGCAGTTTGCAGGAGACAGTATCATAGCAGCCATCTTCTCCTAGATACCGTGGTAACCACTGCCATCACCAGACTGAAACTTTACTGTATTATTCCCACATACTTCCTCTCAACTCCTGTGCATGTGCATTCCTATTTGACTGGTGGTGTCATTTCTGGACGCAATCGGTACTTACTTTCTGGATGCACCTCGTATATTGCAAATTTGTGTTTTATTCTTTAGGCCTATTATGTTACATTAGTAGGCTTTTATGTATCATTTACAACTATACTATGCCAAAAAAGATGTTTCCTTACTCTGCTCTAAATATTGGAACTGAAAATTGCTAGCTGTGCTTGGAAGAATGAATATTACGACTATATTTCTCAGTGAATTTTGGCTAAATTACAAGAGAACATTGAGATTCATGTTCCTGTACTAAACATTTTTAAGGGATTCAATTTTGCAAGCAGAACAAAATTAAATATAAAAAGAGTAAATATGGACTATACTTACTGTGATGGACTAAGCATGTTGTTGTTGTTATTGAGTACATCACCCTCTTGCTGTTCTTGGTCTGAGCAGCGAGATTTTCGTCTGAGTGATGGACGAGAGAGTTTCCATGAGCAAACACGTTGTACTCGGGGAGTGCTAAAATAATTTAATATCCTTTATAACAGGCATTTGCAATTAACATTTTGCTTCCTAATGAAGTGTTAAAAGAAGAACTCTTTTGAGGTTCTTAGATAATATGTTTTAAGGGGCAAAAAAAAGGAAAGGTGATAGTCACTAGTTTTTATTTCAAGTGAGGATGGAAAACCATCTGATTGATGCTAATAGCATTCACAATAGATAAAATAAAAAATGAATATGCTTGAACCTTTTTATGTAACAATATTCAGGTTCTTGTTAACGGGAAATTGAATATCCTAGCTTGGCAATATTAAGTTATAAGCTAATGTGACACATGGACGGCCACAATGGGTTGAACCTGATAACAATGGGTGTGGCCTTCTAGTAGACTGTAGCAAAGTGTAAAAGGTGAGTGAAGGAGTATTCTAGAAAGGGAAACTGTCAGAATAATGAGAGACTAAAATGTACAATGCCTCTAAACAGGGTCACTTAGCCACCACCTAGCAGTGGTGGTCATTTGGAGTCAAATTATTTTATCCTTCAATGTGTGAGTTTTCTGGGCTTGTAGGCAGTGGTACAATGTTCTTGTTTTTCTCCGACATTTAGTCCAGCATCGTCAGGGAAACAAAGCCAGTTGCTTGGCTGCAGGCTCTGGAGTTCAAGACAGACTGAGTTGTGCAGCTGAGTTACTTCCTTTTATAGCCATGCATGCTGGTGGGGTGTGGCCTATTGGAGGCAGAGCCTGGTTGCTCATTGGTTCTTGTGTGGCAATAAGCAGCTCCCACAGGCTCCAGTTTAATTTTGATTTGTAATACTGAAATCCATGATTTGTTTATCTGTTGAGTTTCTTCTTTGCAATTGAATGTGTTGTGCTTGAAAATTTCAGTTGCTTCTCATAATACATAATTGAGCATGGTAATGCATTGTGCATGAAAGCACAACAGTGTCTTTATAATACATGTCATGTCTGAATAACAAAGAATGTTCAGCCACTGCTGACTTTTCGGTCTGCCCTAGCCGGCTGTGCCATTTATGCTCTTTCAGTCTTGTACTGATGCTCTGCTTGGTGGTGCCTATGTACACTTGGCCGCAGCTGCATGATATCTTATAAACTCCAGCTGTACAATGTGGATGTCATTTATCTTTGGCTGAATTTAAGAGATCTTTTAATTTTCTTGTTGGCCGGTAAATTATTTTTATCCAGTGCTTCTTTAGTACTTTTCCTATTCAGTTGGTCACCTTGTTTATGCATGGAAGGTATATGGTGGGTACAGTTTGCTCCTCCCTGTGTCCGTGATTGTTTGGAATCCTTGGATGATGTGTTCTTTTGATTTCTTAGTGAGTATAGCTGTTTTTTCTTAGGGCCTCATTTAGATGCCGAAGTTCCCTGTCCAGTTGTTGTGGTTTGCAAATCTTCTCAGCCCCTTTTTTTATTTTATGTTCACAGATGAGTGGGGCAAATATTTAGAGGCAAATGAAGTGCTGAAGAAATGAAGCTATATTACTTTAAGTTAAACATTGAGAATTTATGAAAAAATAAGAATGACAACTGAGTTACTTGAGTGCTATGAGATGTAGCACTGAGGAATTATAAAAGAATTTAAAAAAGTGATATTTTCTTGTTCTCTATTTGTAATTGATAATGTTACCAGCTTCTGAACCTAAAAAATTAGTGAATCACTAGTACCATAACAAATATTATAAAGCTCAGGTTGCTTGTAGTTATCATTACTAGGAAGGAAAGCACTTATATAAACTTTATGATGGTTTTTCAGTTATCACAAATGAACATAACACTTTATAAAGGAACACAAGCTTTCAAAACTTATAAAGCAAGTGAAAACCACACAATATAACACATAGTATAGGCTTTAAAGCCCATTATGTTCACAATTAAAACTTTTAGTCAGTTCCACATCAGTATCATATGAATTGTGATGTTTCAAGATATTTACCAACTGCGGAGGTATTGGAACATCCAGAAATGGCAGTACCTGGGCACAATTATGATTCACTAAGCCACAGTCTATACAGAAAATAACTCACATGAAGTGGTATTTTCATGGTACTCCCACCATGCTGCAGCAATGAAACATATCTTGTCAATGAGCCTGCTCTTTAATAGGGCCCTTTATTACATGCAAGAGTGAAACCTTCTCCAGAGAATTTAATTTTAACACTAAATTTTCATAAGCCAACAGATATAGAAATAAGAAATTATTTAAGCTGTTTTATACCACAAAAAGCACATTCTGTTCAAAAAAGGAAGAAGAAGAACAAGAAGGAGAAGGATGAGGATGAGGAGGGCAAGGGCGGGGACAAGGGCAAGGGTGAGGACGAGGGCAAGGAGGAGGAGGGGGAGGGGGAGGGGGGAGGAGGCGTAGGAGGAGGAGAAGGAGAAGGAGAAGAAATTGCAGCATAAAATATTGTTTTCATATCAGGGGTATGTATTCCACAAAAGCAAAGGAGGCATTGCATCCATTTTAATTGTTAGTAATATATGAATTTCTATAATTTCATAAAAATCACCTTGTGGAAAATTTAGCAATATAATTCTCAAATAGCGCATGGGAATTCCTACTCAGCTCTCACTTTTGCAAGTAGTTTTCTGGAGCCTCATCAGATGGCATAGAGTACTTGACTGATAGCACTGGCCTGCTAATTTAAACCTTTTTCTGCAGCACGGGGTTTATTAGCTCACTAAACCTAATTTTGGTATGCTGAATTCAAATCTGCTTTCCATTTTGTTGTACCACGTGCCATTTTCTTGTCATGCCAAAAGGAAACATGTAATATTAGAGTTGCTTTGTTGTTTTTAAGTACAATTTAAAATATGTGAAATCATTCAACCAAAGAAACAATCTCAGTTCCATAGATGCAACAGTGTACTCTGAACTACAAAATTTCAAACATATCCTATGATTTTGTTTTCTCCTCCACTTTGTTGAAAATGAATGCTGAGTTGACTTACGTTTGTGGTCCTGATGAATGCAGAAAATGTTATATTAAGCTCATATTGCATCTGAGTGTCTTTAACTTTTCGAGCATCATTTTAACAATGTCCAATGATATTGGACATCTCTAACATTACCCAAAAACTTGTTTATAACTTCACTGAATGAGTGCCAAGCTTGAACCTCTGTCTGTTATGATATTTCTAAAGTGAACATCCTTCAATAGTTTGCAAAGAGGCACGTTAAAAATGCCTTTTGCTTTTGATTCAGATAACATTGGAACTTTCTGAGTAAGATATTAGAAACAACAACCACTTTTGTCCAAAGCTTTGACAAATTGCTTCATTATCCCTGCTTTGGTATGCATCAGGGGTAGCAAAACATTCTGTGTGTCCATCAGCGGGTGACTTATTACATTTTTTTGTGTCCCTGGCACTAAATCTTTTCTTTTTGACCAATTTAGTTTCACCCTGTGTCTTTCTCTGGCTCTGGATTACCATTCACACAAAAGACACGGTAACTTTTTTTTGTAGCCAGCTTGTTGGTGCAGTAACATACTGTAGACCTTAAAAATACAACACATAAACCACTGGTGTTCATTATATTTAACTTTTTCCAGGAAAGTACAAAAATTGTTATTTATTTATGCCAACAAACTTACTGTTGGTGTTTTTAAACACACAAGCGATGTGTGGGCAAAGTTTGAGAGGTAGAACTGGAACTTAAAAATTCAATGCCACAACAGGGATTTGAACCACAGACCTTCCGCTTACCGGGCAGCTGCTCTAACCACTGAGCTATTGTGACAAACTGCCAGAATGGCATTAAATTCTCAAACCAGTTCGTATGTTTCTTTAGGGGGTGTAGAGTGAGCTATTGAAACTGAAGCAAACATATTGCTTTTGTGTAGCAGAACACCTTTCAGTTTTCTCTTGCTCAAGTCGATAAACAGATGCCAATCTTTTGCTTTGTATGTTATTTCAAGATGACTTATCAAGTTAGAGATACCACAATAATACACTTGTTTTCCTTCTTTTACATAATATTTGAACTCTTTCTCAAAGTCTGTGCCAACAGAAAGTTATTCCAGGTGCTAAAACTTCACTTTTTTC
The DNA here is from genome assembly GCA_030765045.1 of Tenodera sinensis. NCBI lineage: Eukaryota > Metazoa > Arthropoda > Insecta > Mantodea > Mantidae > Tenodera > Tenodera sinensis. Next base: position 75,244,103 of record CM060969.1, read on the forward strand.
TTTGGTAAGACCCAAATCATGTACCAAATTATTTAATTTTGACTGACTCAATGGATTTGGATTGTAATCTTCTAAGTCTGGGGACCAATTTATTTCATCTTCTATACTCAAAGTATGAGTACTACTTCCTGGCAATACAGTAGTTGGTGATGGAACAAACATCAGGTCCATGGGGCACAGTTGCTGATGACAAGTTTGGATATATAATAACCACCCTGATTTTCCTATTGAATCTAGATATATTATACAGACAAAAATAACAGTCATTAATACCATAGTAACACCAAAGGGTATAGGTGAACAAACTCCCTTGTATCATTGTTTTAGATTTCCTACACAACTTTTATACACAATATGAGAAGCAAAATTCTTGTCTTAGTCTCCTAATTTCATTTTAAAATAGGCCAGATATAAACTCTTGATAAATGCGGTAATATTTGTTTTCTGTTGCTTTATTACATAACAACCACAGACATAACAGAAATTGTTAGGATTGTTCACACAGCCCCTGCTAGATATGCCACTTGAGCTTGCTATGTTTTTTTCACATAGCATTTGTAACACAACACGGCTTCATAAGAGACCAGCTGAGAAGTTTAAAACTGGACCATGGATCCCAAGGTTGTTGTTAGCTAATGCTGGATTTCTGACAATGAAGTCATTAATCCTCTTGCTCTCCAATATTTTTCACTGATGGATGGGGCACTAGAAGTGGCCGGGCATATTTGAAGGTGGTCTCGATCCATTTCCTCTTGCAGATCACATAGAGGACAGAGTGGTGAAGAATATATCCCAATTCTGTTTAAATGTTTTGGCAGACAATCATGTCCTGTAATCAACCTGAAGATTGCAACTGCTGTTTTTCGAGGATACTCAGGAATCACTGTTTGAATGTTTGGTAGTTCCCATCTTTTATTCTTTGATTTTTCATAGTAATATTTTGCAATAATTTTTTTGAATTCAGAGTTGACTAATCTTTTAGCTGCATAAAATGGTAAATTAACTATAGATTTTTGTACACCGCTGGTACCCTTTTTTGCAAGAAAATCAGCTTTCTCATTACCACTCAGTCCACAGTGAGCTGGTATCCATTGGAAGACTAGGTGTTTTTGAAGTGCTGTTAGATGGCTAAGCATCTTCCAACATTCTATAATAGTTTGGTTTTTTGGTGACAACTTGGAAGTAATTGCTATAATTCCTGCCCTGGAATCTGAGAGAATAACTGCTTGCTGAAAATGTGAAATTCTCTACAAAAGATTTTGTAGGGCCATTCGAATTGCTTCAATTTCTCCATCAAAGTTAGTAGTTCCATAACTTAAAGATTTGTAATAGGAAAAGAGGTGACATGTGACTCCAGCACCTGCTCCATCTTTGTTTGATATAAATGATCCATCAGTATAAATATGGAGCCACTCATGTTCTGGAAACCTAGTATGGATTGTTTCTAATGCCAATAATTTTAGAACACTAGTTGGAGTATCACTTTTTTTAACTTCTTCTGTCAGGTGTAAATAATATGTGATGTTCTTTTTTTTTTTTCTATTGCTCTCTTTTTTTATGGATCCCAAGGTAGGATCCTATTTATACCACTTGAGCTTGCTATGTTTTTTTAACATAGCATTTGCAACACAACATGGCTTCAGAAGAGAACAGTTGAGAAGAAATTTAAAACTGAACTGTAGATTCCAAGGTAGGACCCTATTTGTATATTATGTAATAAATGTTTATGAGATAGATTCAACATTACCTGCATGTTTGCATATTTTAATGAACCATGCTGCAAGTTGAATATACAGTGATGTTAATATTAGCGTACCAAACTTTCAGTTTTGTGTTGAATCAGAACTGTTCAAAATCTGTACATGATATGCAAAAACTCTTATTATTTTCAAAATCAGAGCATCTGAATTGACCACTGTGATGTAAAATATTCTATGCCGTAAAATCTTCGCAGGCCAGTGTAGTTGATATTTAGATAAACTGTGGATATAATCTCATTTTGCATAAGTAAGATATTTCTTTTACTACTTTGTCGGAAGTTTTATATAGAGACAATTTAGTGATAACAAATGCAAGTTGGTTTAATGACATAACATGGCTTACATTTATGTAAAATAGTACATGTTTCAGGAGTTCTTGTTCCCATCATCAATGCCAACTGCTGGTGCATGGTGTCCTTGTGTTGGAGACTATTGCGCTAATATTTTACTTTGCATTTTTTCAAGGTATTTCTTATTGAGGTTGTTGCTTGTAAGTAACCCAAAGTTGAACACCTGACCTTTGTTTTTGAAAATGAAAAATGTTCTCCAACACTGTTAATTGTTTAAGTTAGAGATGCTTTATAAAAGTATAGTGTCAGGATCAACTTTGTGGCTTTCTAGCCAAAGGTATGCTGCTACTGCCAATTTTTTTACTTGTTTATACTCTGACAACATGACAATGACAAATCCCACTTCTGGCACCAATGTGACAAATGCCAAGTCCAGTTACTTTTTCTTGTCACTTTATTTCTCTGCTAAAATTGATGCAAAAGGACATACACCTCTTTGCTATCATTAGGGCTTGCATTTTTAGGTAAATACATATTTTATTTGCGTCCTAGTATGAACTTCAAACTTAGTTTAATGTTCTGGATATTTACACCGGAGAAAATATTTTAAGTTTTATTGCACATAAAAATGCATATTTTCTGATTTTTTTAATGTAAATAAATATTTTTGGATATTTGCATAAGTTACACAAAAATCGTATAAAGGAAGCATTTTTAAAATAATTTTTACATAAATTACATGAAAGCAGCAGCAAATTATTTTAACAACTCACCATTCACTTCTTTAATGCTCAATAGATGACACAATTTTTATTCATTATTGGAAGAACGGATATGTCAGTTATAGTATCCCTTCAGTTGGAAGAAAATATAAACATCCTGATTACTCTAGCTACATGAGCCTGCAAGATAAGAACTGAAAATTCCTCCACTGCACCTGTTATCGCTTCACAATATGGCTAGTATATACACTGAAACTGTATATTCAAATTTAGTCATTTGTAAATCCGCAGAGATTATACAACATTCTAGTTGTGTTGTGCTGGGAAATTATTTATAAACAGTTTTAAGTTCACAGGGGATTAAAGATGTGTGGAGTGAAAAGTAGTGCAATTGCCACAAAATGCTGGAAAATTAAAATACACTGTGTTAAGAAATGACTTTGCATATTTTTCCCGCAAATCTTGGTCTCCTCTGTGATTCCATAAAGAAACTGGAATCAGTAGGAATGTATTTGGGAGGAGTTCAAGTACTATAGGATATGGAAAAAAACCTAAGGTTCTTTTTGATCCTGCAGTACAAACCCTAAAAAGAAAATGCAAGTAAGTATTTGAAAATAATAGTGGATTTAATGGTCTAAAAGTTTCAAATGTGTTGAATGAGCAATATGAAATTATTGATGCCTGTGTGAGTGACATTACATGTTATAATGATGCTAGACTGACTTCTTATGACATGGAATGATCATTTTCAAAATTCAAGGCAATTTTTTGTGACAATCGTCAAATCTTTTGGGATGGAACATTTTAGGAATTGTGCGGTCCATACAGTAATTCTACACTACTTTGTGTTTCCTTCCAAGAATAATGTCTGGTGAGTAATTGGTAGAGAAGGCGCTGTGGCCGAGCAGTTAGCTCACTCACCTACCACCTAGGCGGCCCAGGTTCGATCCCAGGGACCCACATGTGATATTCATAGTGGACACAGCAGCGTCAGGGCGGGTTTTTTCCAGGTGCTCTGGTTTCAACCCACCAATCAATCCACCAATCAATCCACCAATTGCTCCATTATCACCTTTCCAATCATCCATTTTGCCTGCATTTCATATCATCCTCTTCCTCACTCTCATACCTGGTGCTTGGCTGACCACCTGCTTCCAGGTCTTCACTTTGTCTGGTCCATAGGTTTCTGTGCTCCCTGTTAGGTGTCTGACCCTAGGCACTGGCTTTTAAGTCCTAGGGGGTGTAAGTCCTACATAAGGGGAGGGTAATCTGAAGGAGAAGAACAAGAAGAAGAAGGAAGAGGAAGAAGAAGAAGAGGAAGAAGAGGAAGAAGAAGAAGAGGAAGAAGAAGAGGAAGAAGAAGAGGAAGAAGAGGAAGAAGAAGAAGAGGAAGAAGAGGAGGAAGAAGAGGAGGAGGAAGAGAAAGAGGAGGAAGAGGAAGAGCAAGAGCAAGAGCAAGAGCGAGAGCAAGAGCAAGAGCAAGAGCAAGAGGAAGAGGAAGAAGAAGAAGAAGAAGAAGAAGAAGAAGAAGAAGAAGAAGAAGAAGAAGAAGAAGAAGAAGAAGAAGAAGAAGAAGAAGAAGAAGAAGAAGAAGAAGAAGAAGAAGAAGAAGAAGAAGAAGAAGAAGAAGAAGAAGAAGAAGAAGAAGAAGAAGAAGAAGAAGAAGAAGAGTAATAATATTAGGTAGTTGAGCCATTCAGATCTTAAAAATATTTTATTTGTTTTAGCACATATTTTGTAATTTTTAGCACATATTTTTGACACATAAAAAATAAATATTTTCCAAATTTTTAGTACCTAAAAATCCGAGCCCTAGTTATCATTAATAGAATGTACAATTCATCATGACTTTGCAACTCACAGCTGTTCTGTGCTCTCATAACCCTGACAATTACTTCCCTGTCTTTCTCTGACTCACAAACAGCTAGCTTTGATGATCATATTTAAAAGCTGCTTCACACACCAAACAACTCTGATGTGGTGATTAAACATCCAAAACTGTGCCTGACGATACTCAAACTTTCTCTCTCAACTCTGGTTGTACAGACACACACTTAAAACTAATGCTAACAGCTGTTTCATTCAAGCCTTAATGACTCTGAAGAACTGCCCTCTCTCTCTGTTGCATTCTCTTATACAGGCAAGAGTGATATAGCACAGATTCTTCTCAACATCCAGCTTTATCCAAACTTCTCTTAAATAAGCAGGCACTCAAATGGTTTTAGAACAGTCTGGAAATGCTTTGTTCCACTGCACTCATGGTCATTTTTGTTCTGACTACTGCATTGCCTTTGGGCCATGTATTTACAAGCAGTGGCATGAAGTAGCTTCACTTTGAGCATTTGAGGCAGTTGCCTTATAATACTTTAGATTCTTTAGATGTTCCTTTGCCCTTATTTTTAATTTCCTTTCTCAATATAAATTGTTAGGGTATTAGCAGTTAAATTGGTATAGTCCTGATTTTTCTGTAGCTCTTATGGTATCCTTTAGTTCACAATATATTAGGTTTTGGATGGAGTATGGGTTTTGGGGTGGCAGTGATGGGAGTGATTGTGTTACCACAAGTGATGTGAGAGATCCTGGATTAATTTCAGTTTTCCATTTATTGTCAATATTGAGTTTATATTACTGCTACTAAAGCATTACTTCTTATATTTTCTGATAAAGTAAATCTGCCTTAGAAAGTATTTCACGTTTCTATTTGCTCACACATTTTTTAACAACTTACCTGGGTGTCTGTTGTTGAGGAGAATCTTTACGAGATGATGAGCTGGAATTACTAACAGTAACTAATGACACTCTACGACCTAGAGGTTGCAGGTTGTTGAATTTGTTGTTTGGCAGCTTCAGCAGACCTGGTATGCTGTGCTGGGACTGCAACAAAGTCTACATTACTAACATTGCTAACATCATCAATAACAATAAAATATACCACTCTTGTGCGTTTCATTATTACAAGACAAAAGGAAAGAATTATACAAATGAGAGACATGTTAACATAAAAATGTTGAATGCCACATATTCACAACACAAGCTATAAACCTACATGTTTTGTATAGAATAAAAAAACAAATAATGTTTAATGCTTTAACATCATGGTATATAGTTTACCATTATGTTAAGTTTTAACCCTACATAGGCACTAACCCTGGTAGAACACTGTTAGTTGTGTGGGGCCTAGTAGGCCCTCACTATATTTTTGTGCTTATATGCTTGCATTTAGTTTTCTAATTGCATTTTTCCTTCATTTAGCTTAAATATATATTGTTTTTATTAGCATTATAATACTAGATTGATCAAAGATAAATAAAACATAGTAAGAGTGTGCTACACATTATAATTTGTACTACACCATATAGAAAGATAAATTGCAATGTTCAGGTTTACAACTTTTAATTTGAAGTGTGCTGTCAGTAATATAATAGTAATAGTCATGCAAGTAAAGTTAGTAGTGATAGTGATAGTGGTTATAGTGATGATGTGATTGAGACAGAATATTGACCAATAGAAAATCGTTCATGTAAATATTTTTGTAAGAGTATGTAAATTTTTAGTTCTTGTTTGGGTGTATCAGGGACTTATTTTTCAATATTCAAGATAGCCAATGTTTTCTTGTCACTTTGTGTTCAACCAATGAGAACTGTTGCGCGGATGAATACATAAGAATGGCGGTGTTGCGTCATACAGACGCCAGGGACTGTTTTTTTTTATTAGCGTCTGTGTGCTCAAGATGGAAGGATGTGTTTTTTTTGGTAGCACGTGAACATGTAACTTTCACCCAAACTTTTATACAGTGTAGATTCTACCAAACTGTGAAAGTTGTTGATTAATTAATATGGTGCTGAAAGTGTAAATTAATGAATAAATATGTTGTGATAAAGGAACGTTGATTTATGCATTCCATTCTGTTACCTCGACCCTGCAGATAATCGCGTCTGATATCAAACTATTACATCATTCAGTAAAAACATTATTCCGGCATGCTATGTACGGAATTATTATAAAAACAGCACCAAAATGGCTTACCCAACGTGGAGCGCGAATTTAGAATGGAATGCAAAATTACGAGTACGATAAAACACCAAATGACGCCATCCCATCGCGCAGGAAAAAGACGCCATTAGACCATCGTTTGATATCATCGATACACGGAGAATCAACGTGGGAAAAACACCGGAGATCATCTTGCGAAGCCAACTACCCAGGAGACGTAAATAACTGGACGAAGAACCAACGGAAAAGAAAGTAGGATCCAAAATTTTTGTCTTTACATACATTTTATTTCCATTTTTCATGTTATTGAGAAGCGGAAACGTAGTGGGACTTTTAACCTTAAGTGAATTGGATAAAGAAATTAAAATGTCGCGAAAAGAGATAGAAAAAGGAGTGGGGGAAGGGGCAGATAGGCCTAATTATCAGGTAGAATTAGAAAGTGAGGAACAGGTGGAAATAAGCAAAGACCAAAGGTTAGTTTGAAAGACTAGAACAGAAAATGGAACAAAACAAGGTAGAATTAGGTCAGAAAATGGAACAAAATAATGCAGAATTAAAACAGGACATAGAACAAAGTTTAGGTCAGAAAATGGAACAGAATAGAGCAGAATTAAAACAGGACATAGAACAAAGTTTAGGTCAGAAAATGGAATTAGGTAGACAGAACTTAGAACAGAAAATGGAGGAAGTGAGACAGAACTTAGAACAGAAAATGGAATTAGGAAGACAGAACTTAGAACAGAAAAGGGAATTAGGAAGACAGAACTTAGAACAGAAAATAGAATTAGGAAGACAGGAGTGTAAAGAAAATATGAAAGTAATGGAAACTAATTTAAAATTAGTACATAAAAACTTAAATGAAACAAAGGAAGCCTTAGAAGCTAGGATAGAAATTGTAGGAGATAGGATGGGAAAGATAGAATCAGAGATGAGAGAGAATAAGATTGTGTTAGAAGGAGAAATTGTTAGGCGTAGAGAGGAAATAACAGAATGTAATACAAGTGTAGACTGTAAGATTACAAATGTAAAAGCAGAAATAACTGAGGAATTAAGGAAAGAGATTGAGGTAGTAAAGAAAGACATTATTAATGAAACTGTAGAACAAATTGTAATTCCTAAAATTAAGACAATGAATGATGTGATGCATTTACAACAGGATGCTATAAATGATATGAAACAGAGTCACTTAGAAATAAAAAATGACTTAAGATCAATTTGTGAAGAAATGAAAAAAGGAAAAGAAAGTTTGGCTAATGTAAATGAGGTTGTAAATGCATTACAGAGGCAAGATAATTTAGATGTAAGTAATGTACAAGATGAGAGTTATTTGAATAATGTACAAAATGTTGACTCACCATACAGAGAAAGAGGTTCACAACCAAACAATGACACGACACACAACACATGTTACACCAACAGCATATTACATGAAATCACACCACCTACATTTGACGAGGAGAAGGGAGACGATCCAAAACTCTTTGTTAAAGAGATGGAAGAATATTTTAAAGTGAAAAGGATACCAAACGAGCTTAGGATGATGATAGTTAAGAAAAGCTTAAAAAACAAGGCATTAGAATGGCTCAGGTTAACACTAGCTGGTCATGAGTCGTATAGCTCATTCAGAAATTTATTCCTATCAAGGTATTGGGGCCCAGCTAAACAAAACCAAACTAGGGTAGAGCTAGCGACAGGTAGATACGATCCAACCAAAGGGTTGTCGTTAGTCGATTATTTTATGAAAGTAGCCAACAAAGGAAAGCTATTAGACCCCAACTTGTCGGAGGCAGAACTAATTGCCAGCATAACAAGACATTTCCCAGACACAGTGAGAACAGGGTTAATTGTTGCGAGGCCAGTAGATTTTGCAGATATGATAGAATTGCTGACAGCCTTCGAAACACAAAATGGTCGGCCAAATGAGCATAGACATAGGAACGGTCACCCAAACTCACCCATCCTAATCCGGAACACGGCTACGAACAACCAGAGTGAGGGAGAAGATAGAAATACTAGGAGTACCCATGAGAGGGGGAGAGGGGCACACCATTTCCCACAACCACATAATCATGGCGAGAGGATGGAGAACACAAGACAGCGGTACCATGACACAATACCGAATGGTGAATCGAGATACAGAACATATACATATGATCGTGGAAGACCAGGAGACCATACCCATCAAGTGAATCACATACGATTCAGTAGAGAACGCTTGAACAACCACAGACCGTCATATGACAGAGGTTCACGCCAAAGGGGCAGAGACCAATGGTACACTAACAATACAAGACAGCAGGAAGTAGATGAAAGTGTGCCGAATAGGGCAGATACTGCACAGAATACAGAAACAACAACCACCACCAACACTCAGGGAAATTACGACGACTAAGTTCATCCCAACTGGCTGGATGACAAACAACAAAATCTCAGCAACTTACAATTGACACCGACACCATGATGGCTACACGAAGAGAAAGATGGAACCACAGGTCATAACAAAACAGCTGGGTGACCACACGTATGAGCTACAGAATACAAATGGCAAGTTGGTAGGAAGATACCATAAAAATAAATTGAAGCCATACAAAGAAAAGACCAAATAGTCTTTGCCAACAAATGTGTAAGGCAGGAGTAGTAGAGATGAAGGAAGATAACAATTTTTAATGGGTTACTTATAGAAAATTATGTTCAGATTAGGAATTACAACAAGGAAGAAAACCAACACAGTCATGGGCTATATCGACCACAAAGAGCATTGTCAACAAAGACAGATGAGGACACTGATTGTCATTAAATAAATGAATCATAGTGACGGAAGATAATATGTTTTTGAGATAAGGATGTCAGGAACAAAAATAAAAAGGAATCAATTATGATGACAAAGATATAATATTTCGACACAAAGATGTCGAGGATAAATTGAGAAGAAAAATAATACAATTACAGAATAATTATAAGTATAGAAGTTTTCTCTTATAGAAATAAGAGACAAAGAAGTGACAATTAGTGAAGTGAGGAAAACCATAACCAGAAAAACAATGCCCATGAATTAAGATGAATATAGCCAATGCTAAGCTCGAAGAAATGTTGAACCAAACAACAATCAATAATAACCCAATTAAAAAATGGTGCCATTAGTAACATCAGAGTATAACAACCGACTCAACAACCTGCCTATACATAAGACATTACAAGACAAAGAAGGCAAAGAACTGAATAAAATATTGCCATAAATATGATCATAATCATTAGCTCAAAATTTGTATCCTGTTTTTCTCTCCTCATAGCAATGAATACAAGTCAAAGACCACATAATAAACCATGATACACTTAAATTATATTTGTGTCAATGTCAAATGTACAATAACTGAGTATGTGTTGTATAAGAACTGAATATGTGTTGTACAATAACTGAATATGTATTGTATAATAATTGGACATGTTGTGTAGTAACCAAATGTGTTGTACAATAACTGAATATGTATTGTATAATAACTGAATATGTATTGTATAATAACAACATATGTGATATGATAACTGGGTATATTGTACAATGACTGAATATATATTGTATAATAATTGGACATGTTGTGTAATAACTAAATGTGTTGTACAATAACTGAATATGTATTGTATAATGATTGGACATGTTGTGTAATAACTAAATGTGTTGTACAATAACTGGATATGTATTGTATAATAACTGAATGTATTGTGTAGTAATCGAATATGTGAAATTTATAAAGACATGCTGTATCACGTCAAAACAAAAGACAAAGACAAACAGTGAAGAAGACTGTAAAAAAAAAAAATATTGTACAAAGTGATTGAATCATAGAAATAGGGAGAAGTATTGTATTGTGTTTCAAGATTGTAAATAAGGTGACAACTTGAAAAACAAAACAAGGGGCATATGAGACAGAATATTGACCAATAGAAAATCGTTCATGTAAATATTTTTGTAAGAGTATGTAAATTTTTAGTTCTTGTTTGGGTGTATCAGGGTCTTATTTTTCAATATTCAAGATAGCCAATGTTTTCTTGTCACTTTGTGTTCAACCAATGAGAACTGTTGCGCGGATGAATACATAAGAATGGCGGTGTTGCATCATACAGACGCCAGGGACTGTTTTTTTTTATTAGCACCTGTGTGCTCAAGATGGAAGGATGTGTTTTTTTTGGTAGCACGTGAACATGTAACTTTCACCCAAACTTTTATACAGTGTAGATTCTACCAAACTGTGAAAGTTGTTGATTAATTAATATGGTGCTGAAAGTGTAAATTAATGAATAAATATGTTGTGATAAAGGAACGTTGATTTATGCATTCCATTCTGTTGCCTCGACCCTGCAGATAATCGTGTCTGATATCAAACAATTACATTATTCAGTAAAAACATTATTCCGGTATGCTATGTACGGAATTATTATAAAAACAGCACCATGATGATGACCATGGCAATGATGATGACAATGATGATGATGATATCTTTGGCAAGCATATGATGTTACCTACAAAATACATGTTATCACATAGGTTGCTTTCATGCTCTCCTTTATGATCAGTTTCTGATTTTAAAGATCCCATTTTCAGTTTATCTTCAGAATTGGAATCATCTGATTCATACAAATTGTTATGCATGGATAAGACATCATTGTCATAAGGTAGATTATGTACTACTTGGAGCTAAAGAAACAAACAGATAAGGATGTCACTCCACCAAACAGTTGAATAAGGTGTAATATTAGATGTCCTGGCCAGGCGATTCCATAGATGCATTCGTTCAAGAACTAGAATGTTTAACTAAATGTAGGAGTCTCCCAGGCTCTTAGCGACCACTAAGTGGTTTATAAGCAAATTAATATCTTAAAGCATAATTGGTTTCTTAAGGTCATACGTGTTACTTATGCTGCTAATGAGCAGAGTGAAATTTTTTATGAAGTTTTGATGCTGTCAATTACCAATTTGGTTGTAGACATGCAATTCTGTATAAATAAACTGTAATATCCAAACCTAATTTCTTGTTTTGTCACACATAAAACTTTAAAGTCTAAGTTTAATCAAACAAAGACAAGTTGGAGAAAGAAATGCTACTTCCCTTTTGTTAAGTAATGATGATGTTGATTAGGATTAGATGAATAATACTAATATTTGTTGTAATCTGAGGCTATAATGCAGTAAATTAGATGTAGGCTTGTTTAACTGCATAAGCACACATTTACAAGGGTAGTCCCCATGGGCATTGCAATGGCCCCCCCCCCCTTGCAAAGGGAGGCTGCAGCCCCCTTGAAAATTAATGAATTTAATGTACTGTCAGTTAGTAATAGGCTATTGTTTTAATTTTGATTTGAAAAACAATTTTTATTTAGCACAAATTAATAAGCTTATCTGCAACAAATATTAGGTATAACTCATATCCCTTACAGTTTTTGGCAACAGTGTAATGAATTAGTATTGTTTGATTGTAAACTTGCAATATGCAGCCTTCCCCTGAAATAAAGTCTGCTGACGTCTACGATAGTCCCAGAAGTACCTGACTTAAGTTTAAAGTTTGATGATACTGAGTTGTTTAATATTTGTTTGGCAGTTACCAGTAGTGAATACTCATCCTCAGGTGATAGAATTCTTTGATTTGAAATGTCTCAGTGCAACCAATATCAAAGCTGAGCTAGATTCTGCTCCTTCATTTACAACAACACAGTATGGGCTGGCAGGAGTCTGTATGAACTGCCAAGATGACATCACAGTAGTTGACCAAATGAGATGATAATAACTGAAATGGTGGATAAAATCCCCAAAATGCTACTGGATGACTGTTGGCTGAAAGTGCATAAGCTAGCACTTATGATAGGTATTTCAAAAGCTGCTGTACATCACACATTGACTGAATTAAGGACATGAGACAGCTTTGCAAAGGATGGGTGCTGCATTTGCTCACAATGGAACAGAAACAGTGTTATGAGGATGTTTTAGTTGAGTGTTTGGTAATGTTTAACAGCAGTAAACCTGAGTTGTTCAACAATTCAAAACCATGGATGAAACTTGGATCCTTCACATCATACTTGAGATGAAGAAACACTCAAAACAATGAATTGAGGAGAATTGGCTCCAAAGAAGGCAAAGACAACTATCTGCAAGCTAGGTCATTGTCTTAATTTTTTTTTTTTTTTGGTTGTGTATGGGATCATTTTCATTGATTATGATACCGAAATTTAGATTTCCAATCGAATGGGCTTTTGATAAAGACACGTTTTAATTTAATTGCCGGATGTGAGATTTGTGATATGTGCTGAGTAATAACATATATAGATAATAGAGTAGGAAGTGTTGTAAGGTGAGCAAGATATGAGTAAATAATAGTCGTTAAATTTGTAGGACAAACGCATTATTGGTTTGAAATTAACGAGTCATGACGTCATACTACATAGTTTAAATTCACGGTCAAAATTCAGGTCTGCCAATCTTAAAAGTCGCGCGATATGTTTAATAAAATATAAAGTAAACATCGTTTAATCATAAAAAGGTAAATATATATTCAAAATTCATAAAAGAACATGTTATAATAGAAAGGGACATTTCTAAATTGCGGGAAAAGGAAATAGCATTTTGGATACGAGGCTTTCTTGGATGACGTCATGACATTCAAAATTGGAGAGAACGTTTTTCCTAGCGTGGGTACGCGAGAAAGCATCCGGTCACTACTCAGCCCAGACCAGTACTGCAAGTTGTGGAGTGCAGACGTGAGTGCGATTCCTCTACATATAGAATCGGCATAACTCCCGAAAGTATCTAAGATGTAATAAACAATATACAAAGGTTTTCTTGGGTATTCTATAAAACACCTGCGCGTACCCGAGATAAATAAAGAGATCTCAACCTGAGCTAGCGGGAACGAACCAAATCAACGGGCAACAACGAGACCAACGACATTTACGCATCAAATGGCGACACAACGAGAAACGAACAACGACTTCTAGCTTCAAATGGCGCCCAACGTAGGGCCTCGAGACAATAGACCAACCCCAAGACGACCAAGCCAGCATCGAACCAGCAGACAAGAAGGTGCCCAGCGTGTCAACATCTGTGAAATGTGTAGTGAACAAGTTTAAGTGCAGTTTAAAAAAAAAAAAAAAATAGTGAAATAGTGAAAATTATTAAATATTGGTGAGTAGAAAAACACATGTAAATAGCTTAGCAATGGAAGACAGTGATAGCGATTTTCTAGGTTTTGAGAGTCCGGAAATTGAGAAAAGTGTAGTTAGGATGGAAGAATATAATCAAAATGTAATCGGTAGCAGAATATGCCAAGAAGTAGAAGATCAGAACGTTAGAGAAACACCTAGAGGTAGCTCAGAAATGTTTAGTAGTAATTCAGAAAGGCCAGCGATTATGTCAGGAATAGAGAATATGTTTCAAAAGATAATGGAAAAGATAAATGAAACTAGTATAGAGTTAGGACAGAAATTAGAGAAGGGACAACAGGAATTGGGAATGCAATTGGAAAATCAGAAGAGAGCTTTAGAAACCTTTAGGGAAGAAGTTAGGGAGGAAATTAATAAAGTTAGTAGTGAAGTAAAAGAAAATAGAGAACAGGTTAAGGGAGAATTAGAGACAATAAGGCAAGAAGTAAAGAATTCTGAAAAGAAATTAGGTCAACAAGTTAGTGAAAAATTAGAGAAAGAAAGGGAAAGAGTAACATATAAACTAGACAAACAAAGGGAAGAGGTAGTACAAAGGTTAGATAAAGACAGGGAAGGAATTAGAGAAGAGCTACAGGGGTGTAAAGTTAGAATGGAAAGATCTGATGTAGAAAGTGCAAGGCAGGCTAGAAATTTGGAGGATGTTACAGACCAAATAAAAGGGGTAGTAACAGAAATTACTCAGGTAAAAGAGGCCTTAGAAAATTTGAAATTAAATGAAAATGCATGTAATCACAACAATCTTAGTAATGAAGTTGCAAGAAACGAGGCAATAGCAGGTGTATCAGCTGACATTTCGATGCAAAATAGAGGTAACAGTAATTCCCATTCTGATCTCAGAAATAGTGCAGGGACAGGTGACAATTCAAATTTACATTGGCCTAACCATGTCTTAAATGAAATGACACCTCCAGTTTTTGAAAATGAAGATTCAGATGATCCTAAAGCCTTTTTAGAAGGGTTACAAGATTACTTCACGGTGAAATGTATACCAGAGGAGTTCAAGATGGTGATAGTAAGAAAATGCCTAAAGGGTAATGCTGCTAATTGGCTAGGCCTTTCTATGGGTAACAATAATGATTACAGGACCTTTAGGAACATCTTTTTAACCAGATATTGGGGAGCTAGTAGGCAGGCTAATATTAGAGTTGAATTAAGCAATGGAAAGTTTAATCCTAGATCGGAGGAATCGATGGTCAACTATTTTATGAGAATAGCGAGAAAATCGAAGATGTTAGATCCTCCCTTAGATGAAAAAGATCTAATAAATATAGTTACTCCACATTTTCCGGAAACGCTTCAACACTACCTAATCATAGCCCGACCCGATAGCATTGCAGCTATGATCGAATTATTATCAGCCTTAGAAGTCAATAAGCCAAAACACGCATTTGGAAATAAATATGAAGAAAAAGAAACTGTAAATTCTTTCGGGCAAGGGGCACAGTATTATCAGAATAGAAGTGAGATTAGGGAAAGATATAAAGGACCAGTACCAAGGATGGAATCATTCCGGTGGGAAAATCAAGGTAGATATAACCAGGAAGGGCATCACCAAAATAGAAATGGTAATCTAAGGGGAAGAAATATAAGGGTGAATTATATGAATACAAATAGATTTGATCGAGGTAGACGGGGACGTTATTTTGGACATAGTAGAAATTCAAATGATGGGTATTGGACAAACAGAGATAATGAGTTTAGACCGAGGTCACCAAGACCGGGAGAAAGATGTTATAATGGACGAGATTCCCCCGAAAATGCGGAAATGGTTGAGGCCATTAACACGGTCAAAAACATGGTAGGAAGTAACCCCGATTTAATGCAGGAAAACAGAAGTAACAATTCGGGAAATAGTACAGGAGCAATACCTAAAAATCAGGGAAATGCCAGACCCGGTCAAACGCGCCTTCAGTGAGAACTGGGTATCCTAGTAATGATTGTGATAAGTACTCGGAAATAAATAGTCCTGGAAGGCAAATGATGATACAAAAGAAAAGAGAATGGAAAAATAGAATTGACGAAAACGAAAAAGTAGGAGATCCACCTAAAATCAAAATTGGAGTAAATGGAAAACAATACAATGCAATTATAGATACAGGATCAAATAGCACAGTATGCTCACAAAATTTTTATGATAATTTACAAAGTAGTGGTTTTAAAGTAATGTCTTTACCAGTTAATGGGATATATTGCTCGCTAGCTGTGGGAAAACGAAAAGAGAGAGTAAAATTTCAAGCAATGATAAATATTGAAATAAATGGGAGAATACTTGGAATTTTATTTCTGTTTGTAGGAAGACTTGTGACAGATATTATAATAGGTTGTGATTGTCTTTATGCCTGGGAAGCTGTGGTGAATTTTAAAAACATGATTGTAGAAATGAAAGTTGAAGATGAGACCATTATAGTGCCTTTTGTGGAAGATAGTAGTTCAGAAACTATTGTAAGAGAAAAAGAGGAAGAAGAAATCCAAGGGGATACATTCTTTGTAGAATATGTTAAAGTAGGAGCTATGGAATTAACTGAAGTAAATGTAAAAGAGTACAGTGTCGATAATAAAGAAAATGTAGAATGGGATAAAAATGATCTCATAGACAATTTGAGGTTTTCTGACGCAACTAGGTACTATGATAGGGAGAGTAGTGAAGACTTAGAAGAATTGTTGAGGGAAAAGGTAACTCAGGGTGATCAACTAAATGAACAACAGAGGGATAAACTGTTTGAAATATTAATCCGAAATAAAGAAGTATTCTCTGAGAAACCTGGTAAATGTAATATTTATACTCATTCGTTTGAGATGATACCCATCAAACCTTTTACACATAAAGCGAGAGCTATCCCTAGTACAATAAGAGAAGAGGTAGATGCAGTTATAAAGTCAATGTTAGAAGATGAGGTTATTGAGATTTCGAATTCAGAATTTGTGAATCCCCTATGTATTGTAAATAAGGCCAATGGAAAGATTAGGGTGACATTAGACGCGAGAAAACTAAATCATTGTTCCTCATACTTTCCATCAGGGAATCCAACAGAACGTGTCCTCCGAGATATAGGAATTTATTTACGTGTACTTACACATCATAATCACAAGGATTGGGTGAAATATTGTCCATTGATAGAAAAGATTACCAATCACACCATTAATGTAACTACTGGGTTTGCCCCAATAAAATTAATGTTAGGAATTGAACCAGAACCAATATTAATCGAGGTACCAAGAATACTCAGAATAAATGACATTGAGTTAAGTGAAGAAGAAAGAGCGAAAATTGCTTTTGAACGAATCAAGAAAAAGGCAGAGAAGCGAAAATTAAAAAAAAAGAGTAGAAAACATAAATGGGAACCTAAGATAGGCGATTGGGTACTAGTTAAAGACCATAAGTTATCAAGTGCCTTGCGAGGTAGGAACAAAAGGATGGAATTGTTATATAAAGGTCCTGCAGAAATTATATCCAAATTTGGTTATCATACCTATGAATTAAAAGATGTTAAAAATGAAAAATGTCTGGGAAGATGGCATAAACAACTCCTTCGACCATACAAGAAACCGTGTGGTACCTTGGAACCTTGATTTCATGTAAAATTCGAAGTGTCATTGTCTATTGGCGCCCATCAGCTTTGAGATAAAATTTAAATGTTAGCTTACTTGAAAACCATATATTGGTCAGGTACTTACATATTCATGAAAAATGCAGAATGTGAATTGCTATATACTACAAAGAGCTTAAAAATATATTGTATAGAGCTCACAATAACAGCTTCAGAAAGATTGTTAAAATGTCCATCTCCGCATAGAGAGAAAACAGAATATTTAATTTGTAAACATTTGTTAAAATATTTAGATGTATAGATAGTTATCACAGAAAGACAAAGAAAGAACTTGTCTGAAGAGTGTAATGGATTTATATAAATATATGTACATTTTAGTGCTTAAAGGATCTAGTACAGATATGTGTTACAATAACAAAAGTGCAAAATCACAGTGCAAGTGATAGTGAGAGCGAAGTGAGCAAACATGAACTAAAAGAAGGAAATATAAAGAAAGACTCTTGAAATTTAACGTTTATATAAAAGTTTCACAGAAGAAACCATAACATATTGTAATTAGTATTTAAGGATTAATGTTTAGTCAAGTGTATAATTGTTTGTCATGTTATAAAGATTAATGAGAAGATGTGTTAATAACCAATTTCAAAACAGTGTAATTGAAAATTGTATATAATGGGAGTGTTGCCGATTATTCAAAATACGGGAGTAATTTTTAATTTTTCTTTCGGGCAAGACATTTACATTATTTTATTATGAAATAATAAAATAACATAAATGGGGGCATTTGATACCGAAATTTAGATTTCCAATCGAATGGGCTTTTGATAAAGACACGTTTTAATTTAATTGCCGGATGTGAGATTTGCGATATGTGCTGAGTAATAACATATATAGATAATAGAGTAGGAAGTGTTGTAAGGTGAGCAAGATATGAGTAAATAATAGTCGTTAAATTTGTAGGATAAACGCATTATTGGTTTGAAATTAACGAGTCATGACGTCATACTACATAGTTTAAATTCACGGTCAAAATTCAGGTCTGCCAATCTTAAAAGTCGCGCAATATGTTTAATAAAATATAAAGTAAACATCGTTTAATCATAAAAAGGTAAATATATATTCAAAATTCATAAAAGAACATGTTATAATAGAAAGGGACATTTCTAAATTGCGGGAAAAGGAAATAGCATTTTGGATACGAGGCTTTCTTGGATGACGTCATGACATTCAAAATTGGAGAGAACGTTTTTCCTAGCGTGGGTACGCGAGAAAGCGTCCGGTCACTACTCAGCCCAGACCAGTACTGCAAGTTGTGGAGTGCAGACGTGAGTGCGATTCCTCTACATATAGAATCGGCATAACTCCCGAAAGTATCTAAGATGTAATAAACAGTATACAAAGGTTTTCTTGGGTATTCTATAAAACACCTGCGCGTACCCGAGATAAATAAAGAGATCTCAACCTGAGCTAGCGGGAACGAACCAAATCAACGGGCGACAACGAGACCAACGACATTTACGCATCAAATGGCGACACAACGAGAACCGAACAACGACTTCTAGCTTCAATTATCTTCAAAACAGAAAACAACCAATGGCAAGTATTATGAAAACTTATTAGAACATTTGGGTGATGAAATCAAGAAAAAAGGCAACATTTATTTCGTTGAGACAATGAACCAGTTCACACATTCTTTATGTGATGGTGAAAGTCAATGAGTTAAATTTTGATTGCTTTCTCACAAACCCTATTCACCAGATTTAACCTCCTTGGATTATTTTGTATTACCAAACTTGAAAAAATGGCTTGGTGGTAAAAGATTGCCAACAATGAAGAGGTGGAGGTGGAGACACTGCAGTTGATGGCTATTTTGAGGAGCTCAATGGTTCTCACTGTAAACAACGTATGAAAGTTATCGAACATTGCTGGAAAGGTGTATTGAGTTAAAAGGAGGCTATGCAGAGAAATAAATATACTTTTTCTAAAAAATTTTTGTTTACTTCTGGAACTGCCCTTATAGGATACTGGTTATGTATGTACTCCAGAAATACTAAATGCTCAGACCTTCTTTGTTAAAAATACTGAACGTATGCTTTTAGAGTGTTTTCATATTTCATGATAGAGATATTGAAGAGAACAATAGCAGTAATAGTAACTGCTTTCTAGAGAGCACCATATCTTTATGTTTTGGCGGCCACATCGCTCTCTCACAACCCCCAGAATGTCTGGAGGACTACACCCGTCAGTTTACGGGTCTCACCAACCTGACCAGGGGAATTATCAAAATAAATTCACAACCATATCCTGATAACCAATCAGAGGACATATTACATGCCCTGACAGGTCAGCATGTTAGGGGGTTAAGAGTTTATAGAGAAATGGAAAGGTTGGAAGATTTGTGACTCCCTAGCCCTTGGGAACCCTAATAGCATCAGGGTCAGAAGAGAACAAAAGTTGACCAAGGTTATGTCATAAGGTCAGATAGAAAAGCTACAGTGAAGAGCAAAACACCAATAAGTGGAAGTAATGTTCTGCTCAGCTTGGGTACCTTGTGGTCGCCATCCACATATCATCTCAGGCTAACAGCCAGGTTAAATTTGGGTTGGAATCCCCAGTTAGAAGAACTAAAACAGCAAAAGGATATAGCTAGAAATACAGCTAAACAAACAAAAAATATATCGGATACACAAATATGGTGAAAGAAATGTGCCTCACTAAAAAAATAAATTAATACAGCTAAAAAGAATCACTTTAATAATTTCTTAGAAAAAATGGATTATAGGACAGATGGTAACAAAACCCTATGTTCATAAAAAAATGTCAAGAACAGGAAAGAAAACAATAGCACACCTATCGTACACAACAATAAAATATTAACAAATGATGCAGTCATAGCCGAAACATTCAATAAATATTATGCTAATTCACATAAAGTAAGAAGAAATAATAAAAAGGAATGTAAACAATTTAAGAAAGATTTGAAACAAGAAAGAGAATGTGGTCCTAACACTCAATACAATATCTTTTTCAAAATTTTAATATGCAAGAACTGAACATTGCAATTAATAATCTAAAAAAACCATAAGTCTCCTGGACCAAATCACTTATATCCAGAGTTCATAAAAAACCTTGGAAAAACAGCAATACAACAACTACTAAAACTCTACAATCTATCCTGGAAAACCACTGTACCGGCCAAATGGCAAAAAGCAACAATTGTCCCACTCTTGAAGAAAGATAAAACAGCATAAGAAATAAAAAATTATAGACCAATAGCTCTTACTAGCATAATAGCAAAAGTGATGGAAAGAATGGTTTTAAATAGGTTAAATTGGGTTCTAGAATCACAAAATTTAATTTCCCCATGTCAAGCTCAATTCAGAGAGCTACACTCTACAAACGAACAAGCCTTGCTTCTCAGTCAAAAAATCAAGGACACCTTCAATAGAAAAAAAGTTAATCTACCAGTTTTTATTGATTTCCAAAGTGCATATGATTCTATATGCAGAACAAAATTACTAAAGAAAGTAAAAAAAAAAAATAGGGATACAAGGTCCAATGTTTTCATGGCTATGTCATTTCCTAACACAATGCTTTATTGCTACCAGATATGGAAGAAATGTATCTAAATATATACAAGTACACCGTGGCTTACCACAAGGCGCAGTGCTCAGCACTACACCTTTTAATATATTTATTAATGATCTGCCACAACAAATAAAGAATCAGGCGTGAAGTGTGCACTATTTGCTGATGACTTAGTAATGTGAACTTAAAAACCAAAAAACAAAGGTACAGAACTAGAAAAAACCATACAACAATCCTTAACCAACCTACAAAAGTGGACCAAAGAAAATTTAATGACTGTTAATACAACAAAATCAAACTACCAAATCTTTTTACTAAGAAAAAAATCCACCAAAAATAAAACTAAATTTTGAGGGTCAACAATTACCAGAGACAAAGGAAGCAAAGTATTTGGGAGTTATATTTGATACCAAACTTACATGGACTAAGCAAATAGAAAATGTAATACAAAGAGCACTGTTAAAACATCTAACAGGAATGAAGTGGGGATGTTCCAGAGCAACTCTTAACATAACATACAATTTGAAATGTTTAGTTCTTCTGGGCTTGTAGGCTGTGGTCTAGAAGACATGGTAGATACCAACGTTTCACCAAGTACTGTGCTTGGCATCATCAGGGTAACACAATCCTCCATTTTCACTGGTCACAGTTATAATGAGGAAGCAGAGAAGTAGTGAAAGTAATGGCTGTTAATGTCTGTTAAGGTTATTTATATGGGTGGGGCAGGGCATTGTTGTGCTGGCTACAGTAGTGATTGGCCAGTTGTAGGTGGGGTTTTATTACAACTGTTGTGTGTGTCTGAAAGTCTATCTAAAACCGGTATCCATGCTTTATGTACATGTAGTATTTCCTCTTTGTGATTGAAGATGTCTTTGTGTTTGACATACGAATAAATCGTCTGTGGCAGAGCACGCCGTATTATTCGGCCATGATGTCAACCTTAAAGAAACCCGAGTTCTTTCTTCTACAGTTAACTACTATGCACGACTACAAAGGGAAGCCATAGAAATCTACAAACACAAAGACAACTTCAATCGCAAAGAAGAAATACAACGTGTACATAAAGCATGGATACCGGTTTTAGATAGACCTTCAGACACACACAACAGTTGTAATAAAACCCCACCTACAACTGGCCAATCATTACCATAGCCAGCGCAACAATGCCCCACCCCCACCCATATAAATAACCTTAACGGACGTTAACGGCCATTACTTCCACTGCTTCTCTGCTTCCTCATTCAAACTGTGCAGACAGAGGATCGTGTTACCCTGATGATGCCAAGTGCAGTACTTGGCGAAATGTTGGTATCTACCATGCCTTCTAGACCTCAGCCTACCAGCCGGGAAGAACTAAACATTTCGAATAGTCAAGGCACCGGCCGTGAAAGCCTAAATACATATACAATATACAATATATATATTAAGCCATTATTTACTTACTGCTGCAAAGTTTCATGTAACAGCAAATACAAAAAAATTCAAATCCTTCAAAACCAAAGTCTGAGACTAATACAGGTGCTATCAAAACCACACCAATACCAGCTATGGAAATACATACCAACCAATACCCCATTGAATATTGTCACCGCGCCCACCGCATCTAATTGCCGACAACAGCAGTGTCACCCATCGCATTATTGTCGGCACTACCGCAAAGGAGCCGAAGGAAAGAGACAGAGAATGGCCGCATTGTTGGGGCGCTTGCCGAAAGAGAGAAAAGGATAGAGACTTCGAGAATCTTCTGCTTTGTATTTCACCGCAATAACTGAACTTTCCAGAATAGTGCCTGGGAGATATAAATAGCGGTAAAGTGCGACAGAAGAGGCAGTCAGATGTATGTGAAGCGTTGAGTAGTCGTGCCGAGGAAGAAGGGACAGTGCTTTGTGTTATGAATTCGGAGCCGTGCTGTTGGAGAATCAGAAAAGACTTTCTTGCTGTTGCAACGAGTGTACAAAGTGACTGTTTACGGAAATAAAAGTGTTTCTTTATCTCGACTACATCTGTCTTCTTTACTTCACACCCAACCAAAGTCACAATATGAAATAGAAAAAGCAGCTCTTATTCAACACGAAAAATTGATCAAACTCCCATTTAATACATGGAACAAGAGAAATTTTACATATACACTAAAGACTCAGGAGAGCTTTCTTTCCAGAATTCAAGACATCAAGAAGAATGTACACCTTCCTAATTCAAAGAAAAACTTCATATCTGAAGTCAATCCGACACAAACATTAGACATCACATATTATTTACACCTGACAGAAGAAGTTAAGAAAAGTGATACTCCAACTAGTGTTCTCAAATTATTGGCATTAGAGACAATCCATACTAGATTTCCAGAACACAAATGGTTCCACATTTATATTGATAGATCACAATTAGGTTGTCCATCTCTGTAGTACAAATTATAAATATAAATGTTTGACAATGTCAAAAACTGTATTGCAGTCTATTGACAATAAAGAATTTAAATTTAATTTAATTTAAATTTGATATCAAACCAAATGACCCTACAAAATCTTTTGTATAGAATTTCACATTTTCATCAAGCAGTTATTCTCTCAGATTCCAGGGCAGCAATTATAGCAATTACTTTCAAGTTGTCACCAAAAAACCAAACAATTATAGAATGTTGGAAAATCCTTAAAAATCCAACAGTACTTCAAAAACACCTAGTCCTCCAATGGATACCAACTTACTGTGGACTGAATGGTAATGACAAAACTGATTTTCTTGCAAAAAAGGGTACAGCAGTGTACAGAAATCTAGAGTTAATCTACCAGCTAAAAGATTAGTAAACTCTGAATTCAAGATAATTATTGCAAAATATTACTATGAAAAATCAAAAAATAAAAGATGGGAACTACTGAACATTCAAACAGTAATTCCTGAGTATCCTCGAAAAATGGCAGTTGCAACCTTCAAGTTATTTCAACAGAATTGGGATATATTCTTCACCACTCTGTCCTCTATGTGATCTGCAAGAGGAAATGAACCAAGACCACCTTCAAATATGCCCAGTCACTTCTAGAGCCCCATCCATCAGTGAAAAATATTAGAGAGCAAGAGGATTAATTACTTCATTGTCAGAAATCCAGCATTAGCTAACAACAACAACAGCAGTGTTTTCATAAGACTGATTTTAATGCAGTAGAATCTTGATAACTCAACATGGTGTGTAATTCAATGACCTTTTTATTGTTATTTTTTAAAAATTTTTTACCCTTAAACTTAACTGTAATAATTTCTATTACCAACTGTGTGGTAAAAATAGTACTAGTGTACATATACGACCTACTACATTCTCCCTCACACTAACAAAAGGGCTGACCACGTACTGACCTTTGATATCTAGTCATATGCTGCTGGCAGAACATTGTCACAAAACCAAAAGCTTGCCACTAATAATGTGGATACATAGCATAGACACCTGTTTGGAAGGTTTGAAGGTTTGAAGGTTTATTGCCTTGCCCAGTGCAAAGGTATTTTTAGACATGATGAATTGTACAGTGCTTTATGATTGAGTATACTTTTGTATTTATAAGATCAAAGGGGTGTCAGGTTATCTTTCCTACTTCTGTGCAGTACATAACCATTGCAGACCACATGTGATTAAGTGAACTGCCAGCTCACATTATCAGCAGTGTCTTATTTATTTCAAGGAAGGAAACCAAGATATTACCCACATCATCAATTTCCATGATGTCACTCACACAAATCCTAGCAAGGTCATTCGTAACATCTAAATATGCCCCTGTATGTGGTAAGCTAAACTTGCAGTTACATATTTCTGGTTGCAGAGCAGCTTCCAAGGTTTCAGACTTATCGTTAGTGTTGAGTTGTTTGTGCCAGTCAAAATATCAAACGAGAAGAAAAGACAAGCTAACATGACAATTGAAATTAAATTGGATGTGTTAAAGGGACAAGACCAAGGGAACAACTAGAGTATGATATACTTTTGTTTCCTATATTGTGCTAGAATATGTGAGGAGCATCGTTTCGAAATATATTAAGTGTAGTCTTGGTCACTGAGTTTGATATGATTTCCCCCTATTTCTTCTACAATCTTTAACACTATCAACATCCCTTGTTATTTCACTGTCGAAGTAGATGCATCAGATCAAATTGCATTATGTGCATGTGAGAGATTGACTCAAAACTTATTACGTACAGCTTTTATTCTTTAAAGTTTTACACTCTGCATTCAACCCATGCTTTGCTGATGTTTTGCATCTGTTATCTTCGAAGTTACACGTCAGTTCATTGATATGATGGAGGGAAGTGAACATGTCAGATGTTTGCAGTTATTGTGCTCGTATGGCATTTCAAATTAAAGGTGAAACAATATTCAAAGAAAGAATCACTTACTGGCTAATCTGGGAACACACAAACTTGTTTCAAAATGTTGTTGTTGTTAGCTAATGCTGGATTTCTGACAATGAACTCATTAATCCTCTTGCCCTCCAATATTTTTCACTGATGGATGGGGCATTAGAAGTGGCCGGGCATATTTGAAGGTGGTTTCGATCCATTTCCTCTTGCAGATCACATAGAGGACAGAGTGGTGAAGAATATATCCCAATTCTGTTTAAATGTTTTGCCAGACAATCGTGTCCTGTAATCAACCTGAAGGTTGCAACTGCTGTTTTTTGAGGATACTCAGGAATTACTGTTTGAATGTTTGGTAGTTCCCATCTTTTATTCTTTGATTTTTCATAGTAATATTTTGCAATCATTTTTTTGAATTCAGAGTTGACTAATCTTTTAGCTGCATAAAATGGTAGATTAACTATTGATTTCTGCACATTGCTGGTACCCTTTTTTGCAAGAAAATCAGCTTTCTCATTACCACTCAGTCCACAGTGAGCTGATATCCATTGGAAGACTAGGTTGTTTTGAAGTGCTGTTAGATGGGTAAGAATTTTTCCAACATTCTATAATTGTTTGGTTTTTTGGTGACAACTTGGAAGTAATTGCTATAATTGCTGCTCTAGAATTTGAGAGAATAACTGCTTGCTGAAAATGTGAAATTCTGTACAAAAGATTTTGTAGGGCCATTCTAATTCCTTCAATTTCTCCATCAAAGTTAGTAGTTCCATAACTTAAAGATTTGTAATAGGAAAAGAGGTGACATGTGACTCCAGCACCTGCTCCATCTTGGTTTGATAACAATGATCCATCAGTATAAATATTGAGGCATTCGTGTTCTGGAAATCTAGTATGGATTGTCTCTAATGCCAATAATTTTAGAACACTAGTTGGAATATCACTTTTCGTAACTTCTTCTGTCAGGTGTAAATAATATGTGATGTCTAATGTTTGTGTTAGATTGACTTTAGATATGAAGTTTTCCTTTGAATTAGGAAGGTATACATTCTTCTTGATGTCTTGAATTTTGGAAAGAAAGCTCTCCTGAGTCTTTAGTGTATGTGTAAAATTTCTCTTGTGCCATGTATTGAATGGGAGTCTGATCAACTTTTCGTGTTGAATAAGAGCAGCTTTTTCTATTTCATATTCAATGGAGTATTGGTTGGTTATTATTTCCATAGCTGGTATTGGTATGGTTTTGATAGCACCTGTAATTAGTCTCAGACTTTGGTTTTGAAAGATATGAATTTCTTTTGTGCTTGCTGTTACAAGAACTTCGCTGCAGTAAGTAAATAATGGCTTTATATATACATTGTGTTGTGTTAAGAGTTGCTCTGGAACATCCCCACTTCATTCCTGTTAGACGTTTTGACAGTGAAAGCCACCTCTCTGCTCTTTGTATTACATTTTCTATTTGTTTGGTCCATGTAAGTTTAGTATCAAATGTAACTCCTTTGTTTCTGGTAATTCTTGACCCTCAAAATTTAGTTTTATTTTTAGTGGCTTTTTTCTTAGTGAAAAGATTTGGTAGTTTGATTTTGTTGTATTAATAGTCATTAAATTTTCTTTGGTCCACCTTTGTAATTTGGTTAAGGATTGTTGCATGGTTTTTTCTAGTTCTGTACTTTTTCTTTTTGGTTTTGAAGTCCACATTACCAAGTCATCAGCAAACAGTGCACACTTCACACCTGATTCTTGTATTTGTTGTGGCAGATCGTTAATAAATATATTAAAAAGTGTTGTGCTGAGCACTGCGCCTTGTGGTAAGCCACGGTGTACTTGTTTGTATTTAGATATGTTTCTTCCATATCTGGTTGCAATAAAGCGTTGTGTTAGGAAATGACATAGCCATGAAAACATCCCTATTTTTTTTCCTTTCTTTAGTAGTTTTGTTCTGCATATAGAATCATATGCACTTTGGAAATCAATAAAAACTGATAAATTATCTTCTTTTCTATTGCAGGAGTCTTTGATTTCTTGACTGAGAAGTAAGACTTGTTCATTTGTAGAGTGGAACTCTCTAAATCCAGCTTGACATGGGGAAATTAAATTTTTTGATTCTAGAAACCAATTTAACCTGTTTGACACCATTCTTTCCATCACTTTTGCTATTATGCTAGTAAGAGCTATTGGTCTATAATTTTTTATTTCTGACGCTGTTTTGTCTTTCTTCAAGAGTGGGACAATTATTGCCTTTCGCCATTCAGCAGGTACACTGATGTTCCAGGATAGATTGTAGAGTTTTAGTAGTTGTTGTTTTGCTGTTTTTCCAAGGTTGTTTATGAACTCTGGATGTATGTGATCTGGTCCAGGAGACTTTTTGTTTTTTAGATTATTTATTGCAATGTTTAGTTCTTGCATATTAAAATTTTGAAAAAAGATATTGCACTGAGTGTTAGAATCACATTCTCTTTCTTGTTTCAAATCTTTCTTAAATTCTTTACGTTCCGTTTTATTATTTCTTGTTACTTTATGTGAATTAACATAATATTTATTGAATGTTTCGGCTATGGCTGCATCATTTGTTAATATTTTATTGTTGTGTATGATAGGTGTGCTGTTGTTTTCTTTCCTATCCTTGACATTTTTTATGAACTTATGAGCTTTGTTACCATCTGTCCTATAATCCATTTTTTCTAAGAAATTATTAAAGTAATTCTTTTTAGCAGTATTAATTTCTTTTTTTAGTGAGGCACATTTCTTCCACCATATTTGTGTATCCGATATGTTTTTTGTCTGTTCAGCTGTATTTCTAGCTATATCCCTTTGCTTTTTCAGTTCTTCTAACTGGGGGTTCCAAAAGGGTTTGAAATTTTTAATTCTTCCCCGAGGAATATATTTTTTTGCAGTTTCTAGGATGACTTTACAGAAATTTTTGTTCAAATGATCTGGTTGGTCATGTAGCTGTGAGTTTGTTTGTTCTTTAAATTTATGTTCCAGTTCAGTTTTATATTTGATCCAATCTGCTTTTTTGAAGTGGCAATACAGATTCGTGTGACATTGACTGTTATTTGTATTATCTAGTTTTATATCAGCAATTACTGCTCTGTGACCAGAACTTGGATCTTCTATAACTTGTTTTTTAATTTTTGAAACAATATCTGTTGTAGCTAACAAGAGGTCTGGGTTACTGCCTGCTCCACAGTAATGTATGAAGGTTGTGGGATCTTCTTTACTATAAATCAGTTCAAAAGTTGTGGTATTCAAAAATTCTTCCACTATCTTCCCTGTAGAATCCACTTTTTCATAACCCCATCTTTTGGAATGAGCATTGAAATCCCCAATTACGATTGTTTTATTTAATTGGTCAATAAGAGAGAGATCTGGTTCATTCCTGGGAGGATTATAAATACTGTATAAATGTAGATGTGTTTTGTTATCCCAAAAATTTAGCTTTATTAATTCACTTTTATCTGTGTTATCCATTTCTTTAACAATTTCAAAGGATCACACCCTGAAGAAGAGAGAAGTTATCTTTATTGTGGTGTACATTTAGATAAGTGTACTCAGGGGTCTCCGTCTAGGGGATATGTGAATAGCGACCACAAGGTACCCAAGCTGAGCAGAACATTACTCCCACTTACTGGTGTTTTGCTTCTCACTGTAACTTTTCTATCTGACCTTACCTTGGTCAACTCTTGTTCTCTTCCGACCCCGATGCTATTAGGGTTCCTGAGGGCTAGGGAGTCTTTATTTTTCCAACGTCTCCATTTCTCTAATTCCTCTATAAAACCTTAACCCATAACATGCTGACCTGTCATGGCATGTATACATCCTCTGATTGGTAATCAGAGGATATGGTCGGTGAATTTATTTTGATAATTCTCCTGGTCAGGTCGGTGAGAACCGTAAACCAACGACAGGTGTGGTCCTCCAGACATTCTGGGGGTTGTGAGAGAGCAATGTGACCGCCAAAACATAAAAATATGGTGCTCTCTAAAAAGCGGTTACATTTATTGCTAAGTCTGTTTCAAAATGTTCCACACATTAATGAGAATTCTAATGATACAAGAAGTTTCTGCTTCGACTTGCAACAGATGCAGCCCCTTCCAAAGTTATCAATTAGCAAAGCGTACTCATTCCGTCAAATATAATTTTATATGCTCTGTGTCACTGACATCAGCAATAAGAATACAACATTCTTTGCATGGAATGAAACTGAAGGTGATAGAGGGGCAAATGAGGTGGCTCAGATGTAATTTTTTATTTGGATAAAACCCATTTTGAGGATTTAGTCATCGATGATGGCTGCGGAGTCAAAATAAAAACATGCACATAATTCATGCTCTTGTTTATTGGCTTCAACAGAAAGCACCAAGCCACCTCAGAAATATTATTATAATTCTTCCTGTGAGAGGACATTCTTATTTACCTGCAAAAAAAAAAATTATCTTGTTGTTTAATGACGCTGTCAATTGCTAGGATCACTTCAGTGTCGCTGGTGTGTCAGAATTTTGTCCCACAGGAGTTCTTTTACATGCCAGTAAATCTACTGAGATGGAGCTGTTGTTTTTAAGCACACTTAAGCACACACGGGAAAAGTAAGATCAATTGGAAACAACTGGGTCATCAGAAATTACAATTGTCTCAAAACAATTTAGGAAATTGGACTGAATAAGGGATGTCAAGGGGGTAATTTTAAAGAAAAGTATGGTAAATGGAAAGCCCCTCATCAGAGTAGAGATGGAACCAGTGTACATGTGTGATGACCCACAAAAAATTTTACATTACTGAAATGAGGGACAAATATGGATCAGGTGTTTGAACCTCCTATGATTGGCAAAGTGAGAGCTTTATCGGATGCAAAGAAGACAGACATACCCGATCTTCTGAAAGCAAAATTTGATGATAACTCAGAGAGGCTAATAATTTTCAGACATATAAAGTAAGCACTAAATTTCATTGCAGCACCTGATAATTGCAGCTCTGAAGGTTGTGACTGTTTGCATGAGGAAACAGGACTCGAAAGACTAATATATTGCTCTAGCTCTGTTGTAAAATTCAACGTTTTGCTTCTAAGTACATGTAAATAGCAGAATTTGTAACCTCAAAATGTGTATACCTATTATGTTCAACAATAAATAATATCAGTTTTATTCATATTAATTACAGTAGAATCCCAAAAAAAACAGAGTTGTTGGGGGACGTGCTTCAGTGCCGTGCTATATGATTCCACAGTATATCGAAATGTGAGCTTAGAAGTAACAAAATCAATCCCATGGAGAAGGTGGGAAACATTCGTGGAATAATAAATTACAGTGCATTGTAAAGTATGTAATATACAGTCAAGTAAACCACTTTTAAATGTAATTACACACCAGTTATGCTAGGGGTGTATTCCAGTCTGGTAACCTATCTTAATTTATACAGTAGCACCTGGGCGACCGAACGACTCGGCATTTTTTGCCTCTGTTTTTGTGAAATCTTGTTTTTTTTGTTTGTTTTTTTTGTGGTAGAAGATACTTAGATAAACCTGAAAGGCAAATCTTTAACTAAATAATAATTTTTGTCGCAATTGTTAAGAGTTATTTCCGAGATACAAGAGATATAGAAATACACACAAATATTCCATAAACACCATCATTTCAGCTGTAAAATGTCTACTGCTGAATGCAGGCCTGCCCCATAGATATCCACCTAGCTTGAGGTTTTCATTGAGCATTTGTTCCATTATGGAGTTCAGTTCTTTGGTGCTGCGATTGATTCCAGGTCATTAACACGTTGGCCAATGTCCTTTATATTTCCACTCAGTTCTTCCATGGCTTCCTAAACCCCGGCCAGTCGCTTGTTAGTATTCTCCGATAGATCAATCTTCATATTGGACATTCCCGTCTTCATCTTTTCCGTTTCGGAGTTTACATTTTCAATTTGGCTTCCGTTTTTGTTTCCATTTTGTCCATGTTTGTTCCCATATTTTCTATTCCCTAGTTTACATTTGAAGACTGGACATCAATAATGGGCTAAGTGCCAAAAAGTTGTTGTTGTTGTTGTTGTTTTCTAGTGCCTTGCATCTGGCAATGAAGCCATTAGCATTCGTGCTTTCCAATACTTTTGAACTGTAGTTTCTTCTGATCTTAATGCTTCACAGGTCTTCAAGTGATATTCGTTCCTTTCTGCTGGATCGTTACACAGGACACATATTGGTGAGGCTGAGATACCTATTCTGTAGAGATGACTTGCCAAGGAGTCATGATTTGTCAATAGTCGGAAGGCTGCAACAGCTGTTTTCCTTGGTCTCTGGGGGATTATATCTGGATTGGAAAGTAGTGTAATCCATTTTTTATCTTTGGCATTTGCTTCTATTTCTTGTAGGTATGAATGAGAAAAATTTTTAATGATCAAGCGTTTTATTGAGGAATATGAGAAATTGAATTTAGACTTTTGTTTTATTGTTGTGCCTTTCTTTGCAAGTGAGTCTGCAGCTTCGTTCCCCATGACTCCACAGTGTGCTGGAATCCATTGGAGATGAACAGTCTTATTAACTTTTTGGAGTTGAGTGCCAAAAAGTTGATTTTGAGTTATTCAATGTTTTGTGTTTTGTCAAAAGAATTTCAATATGGAAACCTGAACCAAATTGTTTAGTTATTATCTAGGCTAACAGTTATATTAGTATTACATAAGTTTTCTAAATTAGCTCCCCCTTATGAGTGAAAAAAAATATTTTAGTCAGAAAAACAAAGAACATGGTAAGTGCCATCTATTTATCTGCAAAAAAGAGGTAAGTGCCAATGAAAGACATCACAAGGTTTGTTGGTAATTTTATCTGTTTATTACTGTAACATGACAAGAAGGAACATTATATACATACATTGTCATGTATTTAATAATTCTGAACCTTTGTTTTTACTTTTAAAGAATACAAAGCTCTTTTATTTGATTAATTCTTTAAAGAACACTTGATTTTCTTCTTTCAAATACGGCAGCATTTGTCGCAGATCTCTCTTCTTCTCAGCTGACAAGTGGTTTTGACACGGGTGTGATGGTATAACCAAATCCTTGATTATATTACTGGTAATCCCTTTCTTGAGAGCTTTGAAGGTGCTCCATGCTTCAATTTTGTTAAACATTGTTCTTGTCTTGACGACCCCGGGTGCAGCTTTTTCAACTCTAATCCAGCTGTATTTGGAAATATTTAGTTTTGTCGTGTTGAGGTATGATTCTGTTGCTTGTTTGAAATCAAGGAAGTCTTCAGGTTGGAGCATAGTAATTACAAAGGGATTGCTCGGTGTTGCATTCACCATCAGTTTAACCGGGTCCTTAGGAACTGGACACTTTTCAACCCTTTTTGGTTTCTTGATCTGAGGAAAATCCCTGTCACATGACAAAAATGATTGGTTGGAGACCAAAGACTTATGGATTACTTGCCTGTAATCATTAAATAGTTCGAAAGAAATACCATCATTTTATTTTTATTCTGGCCAATGGAGTTATCAGACCAGATGTTAAGTTTTTGTTTCCTCATAAATTCAGGACTACTGAATGCTTTAAACAGGCATGAAGCAATTTCATTACCGCCTCGGCCATTCATACGCTCATGCTACAAAAACATTGTTGTCGGCACCAATATAGACATACATGTTATGCGTGAAAGCTGACGTGAGTAAAACATCTGACATGTTTTTATTGTTGACATAAGGTTTCCCTTCACTTCTACGTTTCTTTTCATCCCGAATTGATTCTCCTTTGTTTCGTTCCTTGCTGTCATTGCTTAATTCCATTGTTACAATCTACCATGAAAAGCAAACGACAAACTGAAGACACAAACACAAAAGGTTTTGAACAAAGTAATTAGGTTAGAATTCACAGTGGAGTTCTCCTCTGCGCTGAGAATCAACACTAAAGCTCGTTGGCACATAGCCCATTTCAGCGTCAACAGCGGTCCGGCACTTACCTCGCGGGCCATCTGTTGGGCCTTATATATACGATGATCATGGTCGTGGCAGTTAGCCCGCTTGTTAGGTTATTGGCGATGGCACTTACTACCGTTTTTTGGGTCTAACTCAATTTTTTTGTATTTGGCACTTAGCCCATTATTGAAGTCCAGTCCTCATTTTTACAATTCGGCTTTCATATTTGTTTCCTCTGCCGCATTCCAGAATTCATTTCATTCCCCATTATGTCCATCTTGGCTAGCATTTGTTTCATCAACTGTTCCATATCGTGCTTTTTGTCGCACTCCTGAAAACCAATTGTGATTACTTTACTTTTTTAACTATTTCTTTATTTTTTATTAAAACAGCAGAGCGACACTAAGCAAAAGCACTGTTGAACAATAACAAATACTACAGGAAGAAAAGCTAGTTAATAAAGGCATGTGAATGTACTGCGTATTTCTGTTTCAATGACATAGAAAATTGTATGAATTGTTTGTCGAAGTGGAAGTAGTGAAAGAAATGATATTGTTTTAGTGAAGAAAAATGAGTAGAAAAACCGTGTGAATATATACGTTGCACTTATATTTAAAGTGAATGGAAAAATGTATGGTTTGTTTGTAGCATAGGGAGTAGGTAGTATGTTAGGTAAAAGAAAACGGAGTAGAGAAAACCATGTGAACATAATATGTTGCATGGTAAAATGGACTTCATAAAAATCTTCAACATGAAAATACTTAGATATGTCATTTTTCATGGTGATCGGTCAACTGGCTTTGGAGTTTACTCACTCTTTAACATACAATATGCATAGGTGTTGGTATGTATGAAGTTGATAAACGTTAGGGAATAACATGTGAATTGTTATGTAAAACAAAAGTGAGTAGAAAAAATAGTATTAATGTAATACATTGTATTTCTGTTTCAAGCATATATCAAATTGTATGAATTGTATTTTGAAGAGAGAGTAGCGAAAGAAGACTGTTTGTGTCTCGTAAAGGAAGAATTAGTAGAAAAATGGTGTGAATGTAATACGTTGCATTTATATTTCAATCATAGAAAGTTATATCAATTGTATGTTGAAGGGCAAACAGAGGATACATGAAAGTACTACGTAAAAAAAGAGAGTAGAAAATCATTTGAAAACTTTATCCATAAAAAAATACATATATGCGCCGAATTTCGGGGTGATCGATTAAGCGGTTTTCGAGATTAACAGTTACATATATACAAACATCAAATCTGTGTATGTATAAAGATGATATGAATTGTTTGTAGAGAGAGAGATGTGAATGTGTTTCCTAAAAGTAAGTTGAGAAACCACTTGAATGTAATATGCAGCATTTCTATTTCAAACATACAGAAAATTGTATGACTTATTTGTAGAAGAGTAAGTAGAGAAAGAAGTTGTTTATAGAAGAGTGAGTAGAGAAAGAGATGTAAATGTGTTATCTAAAAGTGAGTGGAGAAAACAGTATGAATATAATATGTAGCATTTCTATTTTAAACATGCAGAACATTCTATGACTTATTTGTAGAAGAGTGAGCAGAGAAAGAAATGTGGATGTTACCTAAAAGTGCGAATGTAATAGCATTTGTATTTCATGACATTTCAGAACATGATATGACTTATTTTAAAAGTGGGGATAAAAATGTTTTTTTTTGTGTAAAATCACGTTTTTTATGGAAAATTGTTTATGGAAGATTGAGTAGAGAAAGAGATGTGAATGTGTTACCTAAAAGTGAGTAGAGAAAACACTGTGAATGTAATATGCATGTATACAAAAATTTAACCAAATTGGTAGCGTCGTTTCTGAAATACGGGGAATATATATACAAGTACTGCACTGTAGAAGTGGGAATAAAAAATGCAATTTTTTATGTAAAATCGTGTTTTTTCAGGAATTACACCTATATAGATAAACTTATAAAGCAAAACCATATCTGAATACAAAATTTGATGGAAATCGTTAGAGCCATTTCCAAGTTAGGTGGAATATATTTATTTATATACAAGAATTGCTCGTTTAAATATATAATAATATACAATTACACTGTACCCACTTTACACTAACCTAACTTTGCATTGTTTTAAAGAAATCAGTAAGTTTTGTTTGGCAGCATAATTTACAACATTTATTGCTAACATACTATTTGATTGTAGCCACATAGAGATGAATACTTCTCCTCCATACACAGAACCATTTTGTTTATGGTACTCATCACTTCACTATTATGCCGAACATCTTCTTCTGTGTGCATGTCTTGTTACTTTGAGAAATTCTTAGCAATGCAGTGGACTAGATCAAAGCTAGGAGTGTAGCGGCTGCAGTGGCCAAGTTCCATGGTAGGGGTAGCAAAAAGTATATTCCAGTACCGTTCTTTGAAAATTTTAAACTCAACTTTTAAAAATAAAAAACAAAGAAATAAAGAAAACATACAATATATTTTTGGGGGATATACTCTCCCCTGCATTAAACCTGAATCAACGGTATTTCAGATTGCACTATTTTGGGCTTCTACTGTATTTTTCTGTATACTCTGTCTGTATATATATATAAAAATATTTAAATAATATTTCATAAAAATATGGTGCTCTCTAAAAAGCGGTTACTATTACTGCTAAGTCTCTTCAGTATTTATGTTGAAAAATACTGGAGAGCAAGAGGATTAATGACTTCATTGTCAGAAATCCAGCATTAGCGAAGAAGAAGAATATATATATTTGTAATTATGAATTAGAAATTTAAACTTAAAATAAACTGCTAAACTATTTTTTTAGAATGATATTAATGTTTGATCTACTTTCTAGTTTTTGGTGACTAAATGGTTCAAAGCATATTATATTCAGTAAATTGGTTCAAAACCTATTAAGTGAAAACATTAAATTAAAATAAATTGCTGGCCGATAAAAATCCAATTTTAGTTTTTGGGAATTCTTCAACATTACCCCAGTATCTAACATTTGGCATCCAAATTTTAAATATAGGATATTTTGTTTGGAATTGCAATGTTTTTCTTGATTTTTGAAACATTTTCTTCTGTGCATTCAATACGTTTTGAAATGATGCTTCTCATGTGTTTGTGTAATTTGCAGCATTATGTTATGAGTTTAAATAACAGACCCCTTATTCCATAAAACTCAACATTCCAGTAACCCAACAGCCTCTCAGTTCACATAGGTAGAGTTATCAGGATTCCACTGTACGAGATATTTTATTATGAAATAAAACTGACCAGATTTTATTTCTGGTATTTCTGATATTTGTTGTATATTTCAATTTAAGAATTTTTTTAGAAAATATATTATGTTTCAAGTAACATGTAATATGATAAATGTTATGTAGGTAGCTACTATAATGAACATACCGAAGAACGATCAATGGAATCAATGGAAGTTGAGCTGGCATAGAGAGCAGGCGCCACCAGACGATTGTTGAAGTCCCTCATAGAGGCATCCAGAGTAGTATTGGGTGAATCCTGTGGTGTTGCCACAGTATGAGTAATAATGGGAGGCACTGGTTGGTTCAACATCTTGCTTTCTGAAAGTATACAATTTATTTAATGAAGTACCTGCTTAACTAAAATGGAAACATTATGCATGATATTAATAAAGCAATTGAAGAAATAACAACCAAAGTCCATTTTTGGAAGCTTAAAGATAAGTGGATTTTAAAGTTTAAGTACTTAGTGATAAACTGTGTGTCTTTTGGATACAGTAAAACTCTAGTCTTCTTCGGGCACTGGCACATATGCTGTTATCGTTTCCTGTTTTAAAAAGATCTCTTTCCTTGTGGACTATAAGCATGGGCTGCTTTAATTACAATTCCTCTGGCAATCATTGAATGTGCTCCAGCCATCCTTTTTGATATGCTTTTACAATTTTCAAAATACTCTGTATTTTTAGCTCAGCCCTTATTTCTTCACTTATTTTTTATTAAAAAGAGTATAACCTGCAACAAATCTTAGCAGCTACAATTCTCCTTTCATCTTTCTTTTTTAATATCCAGGTCTCACTGCCATATAAAAGTGCTGGTAAGGACATTACTTTATACAATTTTAAAAATGTTTCTTTCCTTACCTTTTTAGCTAATTTTTGCCTTAGGGTTCCACAGAAATAGTTAAAGGAGTTAATTTTATTTTCAATCTCACAATTTTCCATGTAACTTACATTGCAGCCCAGGTATTTAAATGTTCTTACTTGTTCTATTACTTTATCAGCTATTTCTGTTCTTATAGGCTGGGATCCATAAATACTAACTTTTTTTTGTCTTTTCAGCTGATATATTCAAGTTAAAATGTTTGGCTATCTGGTTCAGTCTATACATGGCTAACTTTTTATCTTTATAACTTATTATAACTTGATCGTCTGCAAATAAAAGAGTTGTAAAATTTACATTGTCAATTTTAAAATGCCTAACAGTATACAACAAATTTCACATCATTTCATCTATATAAATATTAAAAAGTGTGGGTGGAAGAGGACACCCTTCTCTGACTCCTAAATTTATTTCTGCCAGTTTTTGTTTCCCATTTAATATTTTAATCTGAATTTTATTGTTCTGATATGGACTCTGTATTGTTCCAATAAGATGTGGAGGTTGATACCGAAATTTAGATTTCCAATCGAATGGGCTTGATAAAGACACGTTTTAATTTAATTGCCGGATGTGAGATTTGCGATAAGTGTTAAGTAATAACATAAATAGATGATAGAGCAGGAAGTGTTGTAAGGTGAGCAAGATATGAGTAAATAATAGTCGTTAAATTTGTAGGATAAACGCATTATTGGTTTGAAATTAACGAGTCATGACGTCATACTACATAGTTTAAATACACGTTCGAAAGTCAGGTCTGCTAACCTTAAAAGTCGCGCGATATATTTAATAAAATATAAAGTAAACATCGTTTGATCCTAAAAAGGTAATTATATATTCGAAATTCATAAAAGAACATGTTATAATAGAAAGGGACATTTCTAAATTGCGGGAAAAGGAAATAGCATTTTGGATACGAGGCTTTCTTGGATGACGTCATGACATTCAAAATTTTAGAGAGAACGGTTTTCCTAGCGTGGGTAAGCTAGAAAGCGTCACCACTCGCCCCAGACCAGTACGGCCCGTTGTGCTGTGCGGACGTGAGTGCGATTCCTCTACATATACAATCGGCATAGCTCCCGAAAGTATCTAAGATGCAATAAACAATATATAAAAGGTTTTCTTGGGTAGTCTATTCTATAAAACACCTGCGCGTACCCGAGATAAAGAGATCTCATCCTGAGCTAGCCCGGAACGAACCAAATCAAATGGCGAACCAACAACGAGAACGAGACCAACGACATTTAAGCATCAATGGCGATACATCGAGAAGCGAATAACGACTATTAGCTTCAAATGGCGACCCAACGTGTGGCGTCGAAAGAATGGACCAACCCCAAGACGACCAGGCCAGCATCGAACCAGCAGACAAGAAGGTGCCCAGCGTGTCAACATCTGTGAAATGTGTAGTGAACAAGTTTAAGTGCAGTTAAAAAAAAAAAAAAAGTGAAATATTGGTGAGTAGAAAAACACGTGTAAATAGTTTAGAAATGGAAGACAATGATAGCGATTTTCTAGGTTTTGAGAGTCCGGAAATTGAGAAAAGTGTAGTTAGGATGGAAGAATATAATCAGAATGTAATCGGTAGCAGAATATGCCAAGAAGTAGAAGATCAGAACGTTAGAGAAACACCTAGAGGTAGCCCAGAAATGTTTAGTAGTAATTCAGAAAGGCCAGCGATTATGTCAGGAATAGAGAATATGTTTCAAAAGATAATGGAAAAGATAAATGAAACTAGTATAGAGTTAGGACAGAAACTAGAGAAGGGACAACAGGAATTGGGAATGCAATTGGAAAATCAGAAGAATGCTTTAGAAACCTTTAGGGAAGAAGTTAGGGAGGAAATTAATAAAGTCAGTAGTGAAGTAAAAGAAAATAGAGAACAGGTTAAGGGAGAATTAGAGACAATAAGCCAAGAAGTAAAGAATTCTGAAAAGAAATTAGGTCAACAAGTGAGTGAAAAATTAGATAAAGAAAGGGAAAAAGTAACATATAGATTAGACAAACAAAGGGAAGAGGTAGTACAAAGGTTAGATAAAGACAGGGAAGAAATTAGAGAAGAGCTACAGGGGTGTAAAGTTAGAATGGAAAGATCTGATGTAGAAAGTGGAAGGCAGACTAGAAATTTGGAGGATGTTACAGACCAAATAAAAGGGGTAGTAACAGAAATTACTCAGGTAAAAGAGGCCTTAGAAAATTTGAAATTAAATGAAAATGCATGTAATCACAACAATCTTAGTAATGAAGTTGCAAGAAACGAGGCAATACCAGGTGTATCAGCTGACATTTCGATGCAAAATAGAGGTAACAGTAATTCCCATTCTGATCTCAGAAATAGTGCAGGGACAGGTGACAATTCAAATTTACATTGGCCTAACCATGTCTTAAATGAAATGACACCTCCAGTTTTTGAAAATGAAGATTCAGATGATCCTAAAGCCTTTTTAGAAGGGTTACAAGATTACTTCACGGTGAAATGTATACCAGAGGAGTACAAGATGGTGATAGTAAGAAAATGCCTAAAGGGTAATGCTGCTAATTGGCTAGGCCTTTCTATGGGTAACAATAATGATTACAGGACCTTTAGGAACATCTGTTTAACCAGATATTGGGGAGCTAGTAGGCAGGCTAATATTAGAGTTGAATTAAGCAATGGAAAGTTTAATCCTAGATCGGAGGAATCGATGGTCAACTATTTTATGAGAATAGCGAGAAAATCGAAGATGTTAGATCCTCCCTTAGATGAAAAAGATCTAATAAATATAGTTACTCCACATTTTCCGGAAACGCTTCAACACTACCTAATCATAGCCCGACCCGATAGCATTGCAGCTATGATCGAATTATTATCAGCCTTAGAAGTCAATAAGCCAAAACACGCATTTGGAAATAAATATGAAGGAAAAGAAACTGTAAATTCTTTCGGGCAAGGGGCACAGTATTATCAGAATAGAAGTGAGATTAGGGAAAGATATAAGGGACCAGTACCAAGGATGGAATCATTCCGGTGGGAAAATCAAGGTAGATATAACCAGGAAGGGCATCACCAAAATAGAAATGGTAATCAAAGGGGAAGAAATATAAGGGTGCATTATATGAATACAAATAGATTTGATCGAGGTAGACGGGGACGTTATTTTGGACATAGTAGAAATTCAAATGATGGGTATTGGACAAACGGAGATAATGAGTTTAGACCGAGGTCACCAAGACAGGGAGAAAGGTATTCTAATGGACGAAATTCCCCCGAAAATGATGAAATGGTTGAGGCCATTAACACGGTCAAAAACATGGTAGGAAGTAACCCCGATTTAATGCAGGAAAACAGAAGTAACAATTCGGGAAATAGTACAGGAGCAATACCTAAAAATCAGGGAAATGCCAGACCCGGTCAAACGCGCCTTCAGTGAGAACTGGGTATCCTAGTAATGATTGTGATAAGTACTCGGAAATAAATAGTCCTGGAAGGCAAATGATGATACAAAAGAAAAGAGAATGGAAAAATAGAATCGACGAAAACGAAAAAGTAGGAGATCCACCTAAAATCAAAATTGGAGTAAATGGAAAACAATACAATGCAATTATAGATACAGGATCAAATAGCACAGTATGCTCACAAAATTTTTATGATAATTTACAAAGTAGTGGTTTTAAAGTAATGTCTTTACCAGTTAATGGGATATATTGCTCGCTAGCTGTGGGAAAACGAAAAGAGAGAGTAAAATTTCAAGCAATGATAAATATTGAAATAAATGGGAGAATACTAGGAATTTTATTTCTGATTGTAGGAAGACTTGTGACAGATATTATAATAGGTTGTGATTGTCTTTATGCCTGGGAAGCTGTGGTGAATTTTAAAAACATGATTCTAGAAATGAAAGTTGAAGATGAGACCATTATAGTGCCTTTTGTGGAAGATAGTAGTTCAGAAACTATTGTACGAGAAAAAGAGGAAGAAGAAATCCAAGGGGATACATTCTTTGTAGAATATGTTAAAGTAGGAGCTA
This sequence comes from Tenodera sinensis, assembly GCA_030765045.1. NCBI lineage: Eukaryota > Metazoa > Arthropoda > Insecta > Mantodea > Mantidae > Tenodera > Tenodera sinensis. Next base: position 75,285,559 of record CM060969.1, read on the forward strand.
TGGAATTAACTGAAGTAAATGTAAAAGAGTACAGTGTCGATAATAAAGAAAATGTAGAATGGGATAAAAATGATTTCATAGACAATTTGAGGTTTTCTGACGCAACTAGGTACTATGATAGGGAGAGTAGTGAAGACTTAGAAGAATTGTTGAGGGAAAAAGTAACTCAGGCTGATCAACTAAATGAACAACAGAGGGATAAACTGTTTGAAATATTAATCTGAAATAAAGAAGTATTCTCTGAGAAACCTGGTAAATGTAATATTTATACTCATTCGTTTGAGATGATACCCATCAAACCTTTTACACATAAAGCGAGAGCTATCCCTAGTACAATAAGAGAAGAGGTAGATGCAGTTATAAAGTCAATGTTAGAAGATGAGGTTATTGAGATTTCGAATTCAGAATTTGTGAATCCCCTATGTATTGTAATTAAGGCCAATGGAGAGATTAGGGTGACATTAGACGCGAGAAAACTAAATCATTGTTCCTCATACTTTCCATCAAGGAATCCAACAGAACGTGTCCTCCGAGATATAGGAATTTATTTACGTGTACTTACACATCATAATCACAAGGATTGGGTGAAATATTGTCCATTGATAGAAAAGATTATCAATCACACCATTAATGTAACTACTGGGTTTGCACCAATAAAATTAATGTTAGGAATTGAACCAGAACCAATATTGATCGGGGTACCAAAAACACTGAAAATTAATGACATTCAGTTAAGTGAAGAAGAAAGAGCGAAAATTGCTTTTGAACGAATCAAGAAAAAGGCAGAGAAGCGAAAATTAAAGAAAAAGAGTAGAAAACATAAATGGGAACCTAAGATAGGCGATTGGGTACTAGTTAAAGACCATAAGTTATCAAATGCCTTGCGAGGTAGGAACAAAAGGATGGAATTGTTATATAAAGGTCCTGCAGAAATTATATCAAAATTTGGTTATCATACCTATGAATTAAGAGATGTTAAAAATGAAAAATGTCTGGGAAGATGGCATAAACAACTCCTTCGACCATACAAGAAACCGTGTGGTACCTTGGAACCTTGATTTCATGTAAAAAAAAAAAAAATTCGAAGTGTCATTTGTATATTGGCGCCCAATCAGCTTTGAGATAAAATTTAAATGTTAGCTTACTTGAAAATCATATATTGGTCAGGTACTTACATATTCATGAAAAATGCAGAATGTGAATTGCTATATACTACAAAGAGCTTAAGAATATATTGTATAGAGCTCACAATAACAGCTTCAGAAAGATTGTTAAAATGTTCATCTCCGCATAGAGAGAAAACAGAATATTTACTTTGTAAACATTTGTTAAAATATTTAGATGTATAGATAGTTATCACAGAAAGACAAAGAAAGAACTTGTCTGAAGAGTGTAATGGATTTATATAAATATATGTACATTTTAGTGCTTAAAGGATCTAGTACAGATATGTGTTACAATAACAAAAGTGAAAAGTCACAGTGCAAGTGATAGTGAGAGCGAAGTGAGCAAACATGAACTAAAAGAAGGAAGTATAAAGAAAGACTCTTGAAATTTAACCTTTATATAAAAGCTTCACAGCAGAAACCATAACATATTATAATTAGTATTTAAGGATTAATGTTTAGTCAAGTGTACAATTGTTTGTCATGTTAAAAAGATTAAGGAGAAAATATGTTAATAACCAATTTCAAAAACAGTGTAATTGAAAATTGTATATAATGGGAGTGTTGCCGATTATTCAAAATACAGGAGTAATTTTTAATTTTTCTTTTGGGCAAGACATTTACATTATTTTATTATGAAATAATAAAATAACATAAATGGGGGCATTTGATACCGAAATTTAGATTTCCAATCGAATGGGCTTGATAAAGACACGTTTTAATTTAATTGCCGGATGTGAGATTTGCGATAAGTGTTAAGTAATAACATAAATAGATGATAGAGCAGGAAGTGTTGTAAGGTGAGCAAGATATGAGTAAATAATAGTCGTTAAATTTGTAGGATAAACGCATTATTGGTTTGAAATTAACGAGTCATGACGTCATACTACATAGTTTAAATACACGTTCGAAAGTCAGGTCTGCTAACCTTAAAAGTCGCGCGATATATTTAATAAAATATAAAGTAAACATCGTTTGATCCTAAAAAGGTAATTATATATTCGAAATTCATAAAAGAACATGTTATAATAGAAAGGGACATTTCTAAATTGCGGGAAAAGGAAATAGCATTTTGGATACGAGGCTTTCTTGGATGACGTCATGACATTCAAAATTTTAGAGAGAACGGTTTTCCTAGCGTGGGTAAGCTAGAAAGCATCACCACTCGCCCCAGACCAGTACGGCCCGTTGTGCTGTGCGGACGTGAGTGCGATTCCTCTACATATACAATCGGCATAGCTCCCGAAAGTATCTAAGATGCAATAAACAATATATAAAAGGTTTTCTTGGGTAGTCTATTCTATAAAACACCTGCGCGTACCCGAGATAAAGAGATCTCATCCTGAGCTAGCCCGGAACGAACCAAATCAAATGGCGAACCAACAACGAGAACGAGACCAACGACATTTAAGCATCAATGGCGATACATCGAGAAGCGAATAACGACTATTAGCTTCAAGGTACTCCTCTATCTGATAATATTTTCCACAGCAAGTTCTTGTTTACTTTATTGAATGTTTTTCATAGTCCACAAACATAAGATAAGTTGGTAGATTAAATTCACAACACCTTTCAATAATTTGACTAGTAGTCGATATACAATCTGTACATGATTTTGTTGAAACCATGTTGCACATCTAGTAGCATGGTATTAATTATTGGATGCAGTCTTTTTATTATTATTCGAGTGTACAGTTTATTAACATGTGCACAGTAAACTTATGTCTCAGTAATTCTCACCCTTAGTTCTGTCTCCTTTCTTATACAGTTGATATATTTAGGAGGCAGTGCCATGGCAGAGCAGATAGACCATTTGCCTACCACCTAGATGACCCAGGTTCGATCCCAGGGACCTGCATGTGGTATTCGTAGTGGACAAATTGGCACCTGGGTGGGTTTTCTCTGTGTTCTCCAGTTTCCCCTGCCATTCATTCCACCAATTGCTCCATCATCACCTTTCCATTCATCGATTTTGCCTGCATTTCATATCATCCTTTCCCTCACTATTATACCTGCTGCTGGGCTGACCATCCACTTCCAGGTCTTCACTCTGTCTCGCCCATAGGTTCCTGTGCTCCCTGACAGGCATCTGACCCTAGGCATTGGCTTGTAAGTTCTAGGGAATATAGGTCTTACATAAGGGGAGGGTAATCACATAAAGAAGAAGAAGGATATATTTGGGCTATGTTCCAATCTTCCAATCACCTTGCCAGCATATATTCATTAATTCCAGTATTCTTTCTTTCATGTTTTGAGGTGCATATTTGCTTAATTCAATATTCATTTCATAATATCCAGGAGTTTTTTATTTTTACTCAAAACTGTTGCTCCTGTTAGTTCAGTTAATGTAAGCAGGTCAAAATTTCCATTAATATCTATCAGTAGCCTAAATGCATAATAAGCAAATAATTGATGTCCACCTCTAAGGTGTGGGTGAGGTGTGTCTGCCTCATATTCAAGAGGTTCTGAGTTTGAATCTCAGAGTATATTACTTGAATAAATATTTCCTTATTCTATTGAGTAACTCTAAGCTCTATGCACCCCAAGCACATTTGAGCATAATTTCACCCATTTCATTCATCATCTGATATGATTTACCTGGACTGTATGTTATATTATGCAAAATGAAATTTTGGCTCATTTCCTAATGCTTGTACATTTCCATTAATGGAAAGATATTTCATTTTTGGCATTTTGCACTGTCATGACTTATAATACAAGGATTTAAGAAGCTAGTTAAATTTATAAAAAGAATAAAATACCCTTTGAGTGTTTCATTCCTTTTAGCAGTCTTTTGGCATTAAATAAAAATTCCCTTGTTTGAGGTCATTTTGAGTCACCTTTTTACATTCACCTGAGTCACCCAACAGCTGATGATGGGACCGAATGGTCTTAGAAACATTTCCTGTTTTTAAAACAATTTAAGTGAAGGTGAGTGTAAAAAAGTGACTCAAAATGACCTCAAACATGGAGAATACTTCACTGTTAATAGTGCTTCTATTTTTAATATTCATAAAACTTCCCTTGTTCAGAGCTTGAGTGACCAGGTGATTGGCTTTTGGGTCGCAGGGGTACACAATAATTATTCTAATTCCCAGTAGCACAGATGTAAAATTGTTCTCCTACTAACCATCACAGCAATATCTTGTTTTATCATTTTTATTTATTATTACAATTTTCATAATTTATATGGAAGTTTTACTCATATGCCCACCAAAAAAACTACTGCTACAGGGAGCATTTCAACGATTAGATAGTTATAGTAAAATTATGCAGAATTATTTATGAAACATCCAGGGTCCATACATAGGATGATTCAAAAATACTTTTGAAAAGTTTGAGGAATGGTTTCTGACCTGAAACAAGAATAAAGATTCATCTAAAAAAATGTTCCAAAATGTTTCGTTTTTGTATTATTAACTTGTTAATGAAACTTTACATTCATTGGCTTTCCAAATCCAACTTAACAACTTCATTTGTCTTTGTATTCATTCAGAGAAGTCTGCAACTCATTGTATCAAAGTAAATGCCATAGATACTTGTTTACATTTGTCATTTGTGCACGTGTAGTGATTTTGGTAATGTATCTATAAAGATTAAAAAATTTATAGTTTTCTTCTGATTGGTTTGATATGTCTATGTGTTGAATACTGCCTAACAAGCTGACAAGTTAAAAAATAGATTACTCTACATTTTAAGATACTTTCATTAAAAACATTTTGAAATTTATTAAATTGAAAACAAATGATTTTGGGACACATGTTTACATGAGCTTTTTTTCTTGTTTCAGTGTAAGGAATCCAGTTCCAAAGCTTGTACAAGTCTTTTTGAATCTCATATAAGCAGATTAATAAATTGAAGAGTATTATTTGCAGGGGTTTATTTTATTTCCTTTACACTAATACACAATAGCGAAAACCAAAGAAGCACACCTTCCAACTGCATACTGTCATGAGATTTTTGAAAGTAGGAAGAGAATACATAATAAAAGCTATTAGTGAGCAAAAATCTGAACTAAATATATTGCATATATTGCTCTTGAATTTATTTAATTACCTTTCTGAATGTTGCATTTGGGTTCACATTCAGTTTCTTGCCGCCAACTGTTTTTGTCCCTTTGACCATTTTCTGTCTTACGTAATTCGTCAGCACTGCGCCACTTGTTTTTCATATCTTGCTGATGCTAAAAAGAGTTTTGCACAGTTAATGTCTTAAAGTATCATTATTAACTAAAATGTAAATATTAATTGAATTCCTGAAAGTCTCATTGCCTCTCACCTGCCTTACGCACAGTGTTCTTGATGGGCATGCTTATGTCTTGTTTAAAAATATTTCTGAACTAAACACAAGGGAGAGGTTATGAGATCTAATTGCAAATTTCATATTAAACTCCTCAACCTTTAGTTGGACATGTGCAATATGGATGATATAGAAATCTTCTATGCATATGCATATCTTACAAGGAAAGTACTTGTGCTTGAACAAACACATATACACCAAAGCACCAAAGCTGTGTGAGAGATAATTTAAAGGTCCCTTATTGCACTGGTGATGCTCGTTCATCTGCAAAACACTGCAGTCATTTGTTAGAGGCCTCTGAGTGTGCTATGCCTCATAGGACATTGACTGGCTGGTACACCAGTTGAGACCAGTAGGGACAGTGCAGTGTGCATCTGAAGTTGTGATTTGTGAAGTTATTTGTGCAGTGAAGCATCAGATGGGTCGGTGATTGGTAATCAATCCTACTGATGTAATGCGATTGGTTGAGATGAAGTTACAAAGAACTCTTCTTCATGAAGATGGTATTGTTACAGAAGATGAATCATTCATATGTTTTCTGGTATCTATTATAGTGCAGAAATATGAGCATAAGTTAGAAACAGAAACTGTTGTAACACTAACACATAATTATGATGCAAGTGATGATAATGACCAATGACTCATTGCAAGTGGTAGTAATACGGGAAGTTCGAGAAGAGGTGATGGAAGCAGTGAAAGTGAATTCCAACCCTCTCCTAATAAGAGGATTAAAGTCGCGAGTACCACGGTGTTTGGGAACAACCACTAGAGAGCTATATGATGATTATCATGTAAGAGGTTTCAACACATACAACAAACTTGAAACGATACCCTAAACTGAAGGCTAAAAGCAATATTAAAAACATACTGGACTACATGGCAAAGAAAAGAGAAGGAAATACAGTTTACGAAGGAAATCATACACTGCAATTCAAGATCATCAAGGAGCGTGTAATGGCAAAATTCGATGAAGTGCAAGAATATGGTTCTGCCGTTCATTATTGACATTTACAACATTGGACATTGGACGTAGCGAGAAATCTCAGGTGTACAAGCTTTACAGCTTCACTAGGATTTATTACCAATTTGAAAAAGGAGTTCAGGATAACATCACGCTGTATCACTATGCTCCAAGCACAAAAAATAAGGATGACGAAGAAAAGCTGACTCAAAGAGCTCAAACGTTTGTTGCTGATGTCAATGACCATATCACAACAGAAAAAATCAAAATGAATTCTGAATGGAACTGTGATCAGAGTCAGTTCAACTATGAGCTTTCTTCTGAAAGAACGCTATACATGAAAGAGGAGAGAAATACTGTCTCGATGTTGCAATCAGTTAACAGTGCAACACATAGTTACATGAATGATGTTACTATATTAATGGAAGGATAATTGGCAGACAAACTATATTTGCTTCCAAAGACCTAGTGGAAAGTTTGGACCCTGTGTGTCAAGAGAAATAGAAAATTGGTGGCCTCCAAATGTCTTTGTAGATGCAAGTGTGAGTGGGAAGATGGCAAAATAAAATATGAAGATGTTTTTCTGTCAGTTTTGAATCCAAATTTATCAAGAAAGTCATTAGTACTTTGTGACTGCTGGTCTGGACATAAGGTTGAACAGGTTCTAATGGATACATCTGGTGGAAAAGATGTAGATTTAAAAATCATTCCACCTAAAACTACAAAATTTGCACAACCTCTGGATGTGTATTTCTTCAGGCAATATAAAATATATGCCAAGAGAATAACAGACTTTATTAAACTACATTCCAGTAACATGCAGCCAAAACTGCATGACAGATCCTTTATCATAAATAAAATATGAAGATGTTTTTCTGTCAGTTTTGAATCCAAATTTATCAAGAAAGTCATTAGTACTTTGTGACTGCTGGTCTGGACATAAGGTTGAACAGGTTCTAATGGATACATCTGGTGGAAAAGATGTAGATTTAAAAATCATTCCACCTAAAACTACAAAATTTGCACAACCTCTGGATGTGTATTTCTTCAGGCAATATAAAATATATGCCAAGAGAATAACAGACTTTATTAAACTACATTCCAGTAACATGCAGCCAAAACTGCATGACAGATCCTTTATCATGAATTTGCATTCTGTCATTTACAATCAATTATCTGCGGGTGTATATAGACAGAATGTGCAAACATGCCATGCTCTTAACTTGCTTTTCTTCACAGTGCATTTGGCAGTCATTCATACTGCTGTGAGCATTTTATTGAAAGTCCCCATTTACATTTATAGTTAAGATATCTGCATTGGGTGTGACTTCTACAATGACAACTACAGTGATATCTAGAGCATGATTGCAGAGTTTTGCAGAAAAATGACACCGACCAGCACATTGAGAGGCATGTAATGATCCTGTAACCAAACTTTCATACAGATATGTTTGTTTGAGCCCAAGTATATTCCTTGTTAGTGAAACAATATATTATTGTGCTATTCTAATGGTTAACAGGTGTGACATCAAAACCAGGTGAGATAATGAAGGTGTTCAGTGTCACGAAAAGTAACATTATTTTTTTCTCCAACTAAGTATTCAAACTGCACAGGTGGACATTTACTTCTAAGAAGACCAATGTCACAAGAAAACTAACAGAGTGAGAGAGAAAACAGGGGAGATGTTGCAATGCTGTGTTTCACTCCAAGTGGAGTTAACAAGTGTCTGTCATTTGTGATTTCTTTGATTTCATTACCCAAAGTGACATGCTCATTGGTGCAATGTAAAGCTTCACTGACTTCTGAAAATAGACAATGCATGTAGTGTATGTTACATGAGAGGCTTCTGATGGTCAAACACAAAGGGCATGTTAACTATTAGAGTAGCACAATAATAATAATAATTTATTTGGGTGACAGAATTTTTTCTTTTGTATTTTATACAAGGGTCCTTCAATAAATAACCAAACTAATTTTTTAATTAACACACAATGGCTTTATTTCACTAACATTTACCTACACACTTTCGAAGTATTCTCCCTCTGTTGAAATACAATTATTCCAACGATTTACCCATTGTTCGAAACACTCATTGAACCCATTTTTGGACAGTCTGTTCAGGATACCCATGACAACATTGTTCAACTCCTTATCACTTTGAAAATGGCGACCACAAAGCTCCTGTTTCACTTTAGGGAAGAGGTGAAAATCGCATGGTGCGAGATCCGGAGAATAAGGTGGATGAGGCATGATCTCAATGCCCATTTCTGCGGTGACATCTTGAGTTGCATGAGCTCAATGAGTATGGGCATTATCCTGATGCAAGATCCATCCTCTCCTTGCGAGATCTGGTCGCTTTTCTACAATTTTTTTCTTCGGTGGCCCCTTCAGTACATCACAACAGTAAGCAGCAGTTACTGTGCGTTGATTAGTTACAACATGGTCATACAGAATGCCCTGTTTGTCAAAGAATATGAGATGCATGACCTTTCCTGCACTTTTCTGAACTTTTGCTTTCTTAGGTCTAGGGCTTGATGAATGTTTCCACTGCAAACTCTCCTGTTTTGTTAACGGGTCGTAATGGTGGAACCAACTCTCGTCACAAGTGATGACCCTATTCAGAAAGTCTGGCTCCCGTCGTAACCTTCCGAGCCATTGTTGACATGTCATGATGTGGTGAGCCTTCTGTTCGTCCTTCAGCACATGCGGTACCCATTTTGCTGCAACTTTTTGATAGCCAAGATCATTGTGAATTATGTGGTCTACAGTTCCAACAGACAAATGCATTATATCAGAAACTTTTGAAATTGTTTTGCGATGATCTTCTTGCACAATTACGTCAATTGTGTTAATGTTCACTTCCATGCTGTTACGGGTCTTCCAGTGTGCGAAGAATCTTAAAGGTCTTCATGACCCCCTTTGAAACGTTTATACCACTCAAAGACTTGTGTTTTGCCTAAGGCTTGGTCCTTGTCTGCTTGCTGCACCATTTCAAAGGTTTCTGTAGGGTTTTGTCTAACAGAACACAAAACTTTATTGATGCGCATTATTGCAATTTCAGTTCCATGGTGGGTGCAGTAAACACGACCTCACGTATTGGGCTCTAACTTCCAACCATAATCTGTGCTCCCAACTGATTCACTCTGCATGACTGGCACTCACAGCACTGCTAGAGGAAGGATTCACCTTTCCACCACTAGCAGCCATGGCGCTCGAGGGTGGTTTATTTAAATACAATTAAATTAGTATGGTTATTTACTGAAGAACCCTCATAAATACAGCTTGATAATGTCATGTCATTGTCAATAAGAGATTTAATTGCCCTTCTTGAAAATCATTTGTCTAATAATAGTTCTTAATGTTTTAATGGTTTATATTCCATTGCTACACTCTTCTAGCTATGTGATGGGTTTGCAATGGTTCTTTTTATGGAAAAGATCTTCAGAGTGTATCAGGTTTAGGAGGGCAAGGATTCGTTTAAATTAACATTCAATTTTAATAAAGCATAAGATTTTATTTAATTTGACAAGTACAAACAACTTGCTGCCTAATTATAATTTGAATTGGGACTATCCAAAACTATTTTCTTTGGAATATTAGTGTAAGGTTTAACATGACAAGACTTGTATGAAAAACTTTTGAGATTACTGATTTTTTTCATACATAGATCTACTTGGTGACAAGTATTTTTAATCATACTTAGTACCTATCATGTATATATGAAATGATCATATCAATCCAGATCATGTGTTTCCTTGCATTTGATAATATGAATTATGCCTTATTATTTCATTTAGGTTATAGTTTTGGACAACCGTAAAATATTTAAGTATGATGACAATAAGCAAAATTAACACAATGCAAATAAACACTAACCTTATTCACACTCACGCACACACACACACACGCACGCACACACGCACACACACACACACACACACACAATCAGGTGGATCAGCAGACCCTATTTTTTCTTATCTATGCAACCTGCAGATTATTGTCTTACTTAAAATCATTCTTCCATTTCTGAAGCCAGAATTTGGTTTGTAGCCATATTATGTCAAATACAGTTAATTGTTCTTGGGCCTATTCTGATAGCCATGACAAAAAGTTATGTGAACACAAATATACTGCCAAGAGCTAAAACATAAATATCTTTTAGTGGCTTGTGGTCGAGTGGACTGTACATCAACCTGCCGTGAACTAAACAGACATTTCGTAGGTTCAAACCTCCTTATAGGAATTTTTTGGTCTCTTTTTTAAATCAATAATCATCACATTGAACGCATTAAACAGAATTAAGAAAAGTGATACACAGTAACTACAGAAAAATGATTACATTATTAAAGTTTTGCCATGTTTACAGTCACATGTAAGAATAAAGTTATTTCAAAAGGTACTTGATTAATGAAGTTTGTGCTCAAGCTGCATTTTCATTTGTTAAATGCAATTTATTTATAAATTGTTTTGTAATACCTTATCATTGGTTGGAAGAAGCAAAATGGAGGGTAAAAATAACTGACCAGATACCGTAATTTTGAACATTGCCACAATGGAAATGTACCTAATAATTCTGCTTGATCATCAGAACCCTCTAAGGACTGCCCATTAAACTCCAGTACTAGCTGAGGTATGCAGGAACTATTCATTGCTTTGTAATTTTACTAGCATGTTGTGACCCATTAGCATAAAGATAAGATTCTATTGCTGTTTTATCTTCATTAATAAATATGGCTCAAGCTGTTATGTTTGCTATACAAACTAGCAAGTGCTGTGATTTATGTAACATTGAATTATTAAACTATTTAACGTTTGTTGATGTGACTGCATGGGCGTCGCAAAGGGGGGGCAAGGGGGGGCCGCGGCCCTCCCCTGGAAGTTGGTCAACTTAATGTGCAATCAATTACTGACTATTAAACTACTATTTTAAAAGATCAATTTTTATTTAGCATGAATTAATATGGTTATATGCAATAAATATTATAAATTGTGACATTAAATTAAGAATTAATATTATCTGTTCGCAAATTTCAAACATTTGGTCCCCCTGGAAAAATGTCTGCTGACGCTCATGTGTGACTGTACAACTCCATTATGAATGTAGGTGTGTCTTTAATGGGTCATAACCTATCTCTACCCCTACATACAGATCTACCATTTTGTTTTAACTCATTTTGAAAGTAAATCTGTTATGATAAATCTATTACAGTTGGTGCTCATTTCTAGGAGTATCAGGAGCGTGTGTGCAGAATGTATACTGTAAACGAAGTTTATAAATTGTGTAGAAATCTGGTGAAATTCTCAGTGTAAGAATACGATATTTTTGGAATGGATTTATACTGCAAATGCCTTTTGCCCCTTTAATCACTTATTCACTAAAATGTTCAGTACCCTCTGTCTATGCCCATGTGTGGACTGTAGAGTGTATAGTCGAGATAGACCCCACACACACACCTGTTTTTAGTGGGTTGCATAAATTCGGAAAAAATAGGAGCATGTGATTCGCCTGGTATATCCATAAGACATATTTTATTTATGCTACTAATATAACTACAACATTTTGTTTAGTATTTAATATAAAATTACAGGAAATGTTGTAAGAACATAAGGGGAGCCTTGCTAATAAGAATCCTCATTCAGTGGAATAAAGAAGAGAAAGGACTAGAAGAAATGTCTAAGCTGAATTATACTTACATGATGACAACATGTGTTGTAGCTGTCACTGTCAGAGCTGGAACTTGAACGAGAAATGTCAGCACTGGAAAAGTGGTCACTATAGTCGCATTTATGTTGTGCTTGTAGCTGCAACTGCTGTTGCTTTGCCAACTCCCTCTGCTCTCGTTCTCTGCGCTCATTACGCTGTAGACACATCCCACATGTTAGTTACTAGCTTAGTCTACTCTTAGTCTGAGCATGTATTTTATTTTCTGGATTAAAGAACAAATATATTCTAATTCTGAAACAAAAGTGAAAAAAAAATACAGCTTAACTTCACTTATATAACTAGCAGTGTATGCTTTTTTTTCTTTTTTCCATTTTGTGATAATCTGTTTTTCACACTCTCTTGTTTAATTTTTCACTTGCATGTTTTATCATGCATTTATTATTTTAGTAGCTGTATTTAGGAAATGAAACATATACACAAGGTTTTATTGAATTAAGTATTCATTATTCATCTTTCAAATGATAAATGAGACTTTTTGTATGCAAAAAATCTAATAATGATAGATGTAGATCAATCATATGCTACAAAAAAATATAAAATGAGTTTAGTGGAAAGAAGAAAGTTAAAAGAGTAAAAGCAATGAAAGAGAAGGCTTATCTTAACTGCAATTAGGTTAAGGGGTTTGAGAAATAATATTGAAGGGAAGTATGTGCCAATAGATGATAAGGAGGAGAATGCTGTACATATTTGAATGTGAATATAGTGACAGATGAAGGAAGAACTTTATTTATAAACTTTGTGCTTGTATTTATTCACATATGCATACATAATTACTCTATGGTGGAACATTACAGCAACAGACAACATGGGAAAGCAATTAAAATTATAGAGAAGGCAAACAAACAACATATGTATTGATTAATTTATAAAACTTTTAATATTTTAGTTTACTATTCCCTGCATGTGTATATATGAAAGTATAAAACATATTGTACTAGACAAAGATGAGCAAAAAATAATGGTATTTATACTTATTGTTTAACCCTTAGATGGTAACATCCATCTCTCAGGCGGATATAAAATTTGTCAACATAGAGTGGGCACATGTGCAATGCTAATTTGATCTTACATTTCAGCTATACTTTGGTTGAAAGTAGAACTTTGAACTGTGCAGACATTACTGTTTTACGTCCATAATAGTATTGTTTTATAAGTTTACACACGTAAGTCACATTGTCTCACAGGCAGATATTCCTGTAAAGGTAACTGATTAATATTTTATTTTTGTAACTTCTACATAATTTCTTGCAAGATATGATGTAAACTGAATCAGAATAGTAATATTAATAATTTATCAAGATTTTAAATTGTTATTTATTTTTGAGATTCACTAAGATGAACATAAAATGTAATATTTTGTCATCTTAGTCTCCCAGGCAGTTGTTACTGTTAGCACCATTTTTTCACATGTTGCCAACTAAGGTTAAGAAGCAACAATGAATGTTTCAGACCAACCCTTAAATAACAGTAACCTAAGAAGCATGGGGAAATAACTACTCAATAAGTTTCCTAAAGATATAAAAGCCATTAAAATGCAAATGTATTTTAAAAGCAGCAAAAATACTTAATTGAAAACACTCTTTACATTCTGGAAGAGTATAAAAATAGTAAAACTATGAAAACGAATCTGTAAGTATATACATGTATGTAAATATTGATGTTTTCTTTAATGAAGTATTTAAAGGATAAATAAATTGGGTTATGTGTGATATACCTACTTATACTTGCTCCACTCTTAGGTCCGCACTTGGTGTAAACACAAGCCGTGAACAACTAACCCGTGATATGCCAAAACCAAAGCACACCATAAAATGTAGTACCCTAAATATCAGCGATTTTCTGTGAGTTTTCAATATGTATGGTAACCCTCGTAAAGACTAATTGAATGTAACGTGATAGCAGCAATATTTCTAAAACTCCTGAGTAAATATCGTTCTGTTGCGATATAAACACGAGGCATGAATCCATGTGGTGTTTGTTTTGTTTTGCATTAGTCGCAGGTTATCGCGGAGGGATACAAGGGGCGGGTCTAAGGCTGGATGGAGTATTGTATCAATCATGAATTAAATTCCTCCTCCTCTCAATTTCTCCATATTTAATTGTATATATAACATTTGATAGCTGCATAGAATCACCACTTTGGAAGACTTGAAACCCCACAGCATGTTTCTTGCTCTCAAAATCTCAAAACCATCAACAGGCCACCAACTTCAAAACACTGTGTTTTATAATACCCCATTGTTTCAATAGAAGACATACATTATTTCAGCCCATAGTTCTACAATAAATAGGCCTTTTACCATTGAGTGTCTTAAAAACCTTATTGCTGCAGGCAACCATAAACTTTATAAATACTTTAACAACACTCTATGAGTATATACTTTTGGTTCTCCTGTTCTCTTATCCTTTACTATCAATGCTGATTTGATTCCCTCCTACTCAGGTCACAGATGAACATAATTTTTAGAAAAATATTTAATTGAGTAGAAGAATGTTACTAATATGTGACTAATGAGCTAATATTTTTACTGAGCGAGTTTGGTGTTACAACATGTTTATATCCAGTGATGTTAAGTTTTTCAAATTTCTAGTTCATTAAATGGACGTGATTTCACGTCGATATCCCTCAAGAGGTTAATCACATAGATTAGGAAAATGCTTGAGATAAGGGCCACACTAGAAAGACAAGTGAATATTTGTGTAGAGTGAACTGGATATGTTCAGTAAATTAGATAGGCAGAGACCATATGTTAATTGGATCTATAGGATTACATTACATGCAATGCTTACACATGTAGTAGCAATATGAAGTATTGGAATAAAAATTACATATTACTCTTAGCCTTTTATTTGTGAATGTTGATTACAAGCAGTATATTTTGTAGCTACTTTACATGTGACAGAATTCCCATTTACTATAGCCTTTTCCTGACACCTATGTTCATAAGCAATGACCAGTTCAAATGTAGCAGCAGTCTGATGTTTTAGAAGTTTTATACTTTAGCATCAAGTGGCAGTGTAATATTAGACTGCAATCAACAGTTTCAAAGCCAAGTGCCATAGATTATTTCAGCTGCCTAATATCAAAAGTCACCAAAGCCATTCACCTAATTTTATGAATAATTGCAAAAAACTGCCCAGAATAAATAATTATCAAAACTAACTGCACTTTAATGTTAAAATGTGAAATGATTCATTTAGTATACAATTTTAGAATATAAAGTATTGTAGTGTATTGTAGGTATTGTACTGTATCTTCTTCTTTTGATCCTAGAATAAGCCAGGCTCAAGGATATACTAGAGAGCAAAAAAGTTCTGAACTGGCTGTGCAGTGTTTTGCCCGTCTGCATTCTTGGCACCCATTGCCATCTGCCACTATCATGGAAAGGTGTGAATGAACCATACAATATTTTTAAAACTACCTTTAAAGGCTTTACTTACCAACTTCATGAAAGGAGATGCTGAAACTGGCCACTGTCGTCCTCCATACATTTGGGTACTTCATTAGGAAACTGTCCATCACTCATCATACTTCACGTTGAGAAATGCTGGCAATTTCCTGATGGATATTTTCTTTGAATTCTTCCAGGTGTGAGGGTTTGTCTTGTACACTTTATGTTTTAAATTACCCCAATGATAGAAATCGCAGGGGGTTAGGTCGTGGTACAGAGGGGGACACAAATTGCTACTAATAATTCTTCCTGAAACACACTTTCAATTGTTTTCATCAAAAGATTGGACAAATGAGCTGCTGTAGAGTCTTATTGAAAAAAGCAAAATCATGCTTCCTGTATGTTAATTCTCTAAAAGAAAAGGGGCAAAATTGTATTCACATATGTATGGGTGTCAACTGTTGACTTGAAAAAAATTGGCCCTATAACTCAACCTAATATTGTTCATCAAGTACTCCTTCATGATGAAAAATTGTGTATGGTGCGCCATTAAGGGAGAAAGGTTTCTCAGAACTTCAATAAGTGATTTATATCTCTGGGGTAACTTAACATAAAATATACAAGACAAATTCACACACCCTGGAAGAATTAAAACAAAATATCTGCCAGGAAATGCCAGCATTTCTCAATGTGAACTATGGCAAATTATTGATAGTTTCTTAAAAAGGTGCCAAAAATGTATGGACAACGATGGTGGCCAGTTTCAGCATGTACTTTCATAATGTTGGTAAATAAAGTTAACAACTTTAAAAGTATTTTAAAAAATGTTGTGCCTTCCTGTGATAGCAGCAGATGGCAACGAGTGCCAAGAATGCAGATAGGCAAGACACTGCACACCTATTCCAAACTCCTTTGCTCTCCCCTTAAAACACATAACACAACCATGCAATACTTGCTTTTTATTCCCAATACTTAAGCACAATCATTGTAATAGACTGTAATAGAGAAAGTTTAATATTAGAGGGATAAATAAACTATATTATAGTATTCCTTTAGGTTTTAAATAGAATGCATAAGTAACAACTTTCTCAATTCTTTTTAAATCATAAACAGTCTTTTGGATTACATAGTAATTTAAAAGCTAAAGAAAGACCATCATATACTTATATAGCAGAGTAACAGGGACCTTTCTGATAAATGTACAAGGAGTTGCCTGTGTGAGTCATTTCCATGTCTAGTCCTGTGGTTGTGTACAAGGGAATTGTATTTAAAGATGTTATAGTTATCAACCACAAAACACGTAATTCATCATATGCATTGACTTATGAGTGTTAGAATATACATTTTCTTGAACAATGGCCTGCAGGATTGATGAGTTCCAACACCACTTAAAATTTGTAGTGCTCTTTTTTGTAAAACGAAGATCCTCTTATTGTGTACTGAATTACCGCTGTTACTTGGAACATGCTTTTTGAAGTATTTCAGAAATAAGTTTGAGGAAAATTGGATGTGGCAGAGTTTGACAGAAAAATTGGGATTTATTGGTTTCTAAATCTGAAAAAAGAATGACTTGAAATTATGTTGTTGTTGTTAGCTAATGCTGGATTTCTGACAATGAAGTCATTAATCCTCTTGCTCTCCAATATTTTTCACTGATGGATGGGGCACTAGAAGTGGCCGGGCATATTTGAAGGTGGTCTCGATCCATTTCCTCTTGCAGATCACATAGAGGACAGAGTGGTGAAGAATATATCCCAATTCTGTTTAAATGTTTTGCCAGACAATCATGTCCTGTAATCAACCTGAAGGTTGCAACTGCTGTTTTTTGAGGATACTGAGGAATTACTGTTTGAATGTTTGATAGTTCCCATCTTTTATTTTTTTATTTTTCATAGTAATATTTTGCAATAATTTTTTTGAATTCAGAGTTGACTAATGTTTTAGCTGCATAAAATGGTAGATTAACTATAGATTTTTGTACACCGCTGGTATCCTTTTTTGCAAGAAAATCAGCTTTCTCATTACCACTCAGTCCACAGTGGTAAATTATAGGTAACGCTAAAAGGAATTCTACTACCCATGTAATATAAAAATAATCCTTTATGAATTCAGTTCTTTAAAAAGTTAGTAAAAGAAGGTGTCACTTCCAGCGGTCTGTTTATAGACAGCTACGCTACATATATTATTTTTTATTTAGTTACACAAATTCTTAAAGAGTTATTTTGATCATGTATGTCATCACTGATTATGGGAACACATTCTTGTCTCTTAAAAACTAGAATATTGTGTACTTTATTAATTTATAATAGTAAGGTGCAAATGACTGCAGTGCATATTATTGTTCTTTTCCTTGTTACATTTTCCTCCTAACTTCCTGTAATACAACAAATTGTCTATAAAGGTTCATATTATTACATCACACAAAGAATGTGCCGCTGTAAGCAATTCTAATGCTGAAAATATGAGCGTAAACACAAGTGATCTATTTATAGACCACTGGGCACTAGCAAATGGAAATCCTAGCTTATGCCACAGCTAGCGATATTGTAATAGTATGCAAGCATTTGTCACATGTCTTTATCTTCTACAGTTTTTCTATTTGAATCAGAGTGAACTGGTGTTCAACAATATTCTATTGAGTTAGTTGGTCGACGGCTAGATCATTAGGGTCCCACAATATTCTATATTGTGTTCTTTGAAGCGAGGATAACATGTAAGTACATGGATTCCTAAAGTATGGACAGGGTGGAAGGGAAGTCATTACATTCCTTCATAGAAGCATTACAAACAAAAAAGTCTTATGGCATTTTGTTCTTTGATCAGCCGGTTTCAAAAAAATAAACGTTTTTGTTCCAAATTGGATACATAATTCCACAAGAATGTACGAAGATAACAACAGTTTGTTGCTTGTAAGATGTGTTGAGTAACTTATTTGTGACATAGTTTTGGTAGTTATTATGGGATATCACATTGGGTTTCAAAATAATTAATCACTTAAAAGACATGAAGGAATACTCCAAATGACTTTTTCAGTTGCAAGGTATGTCAACAACATTGCATTGAGGTTGGTCAGGGACTCGACCTGGTTTCCAAATGTAAACAGGTTGACCACTTTCACTTTTGCCTATGTTTTGGCAGGTAACGGTTTTGATTGGTCTACGTTCATACAGTAAACATAGGAGACGTTCACGAGAGGCGTGGTAGTAGTAGTGTTTGTTTATGTACAGAACCAGTGAGTGGCACGCACACAATTGGTAGTGTCGGCAGCTTGTTTTTGACAAAACGATCTCCGTAGGAAATGGTCAGAGACAAAAACTTAAGATACAAAATGTGCTCCAAATACTGAGGTCTACCACTGGTTTAAATTAATGTAATGACTTCCCTTCCACCCGGTATAAATCCTCTGGATTTTTTCTTGTGGGGAGACGTGGAAAGCAGGATCTATAAAACAGCAACTACTGCCCTCGAATCTTTGAGAGAATGCATTTATCTGGCTACGGAAGAAATACACAACAATGAGGGTGTTTTTGTTAGAGTGCAACGTAATTGGTTAAAAAGGTGTGAGGCTTACAGGTGCACAAATGGTAGACATTTTGAACTATACCTGTGAAATGAGTGAACCATTTGGTTCATTGCTTATTCTTTTGCTGTCAACTTAAAAATCATTTGGTACATTATTATTTATTTATGCCAACAAACTTACTGAAGGTTAATTAAAGAAATTGAAGCTATTAACAGTGAAGCAACAAGATTCTAAAGTAAGAACAAATTAGAAACTAAACACTTCACTTATCTTAGTAATGTTGCAAGTTCTTCGTGCAAATTGCGACTAAAGTTTCGAGTTGACTCCAACATTACTAAGATAAGTGAAGTTTTTAGTTTCTATTATTTATTTATGCCAACAAACTTACTGTTGGTGTTTTTAAACACACAAGCCATATGTGGGCAAAGTTTGAGTGGTTCAAATCCCAGTTGTGGCATTGAATTTTTAAGTTCCAGTTCTACCTCTCAAATTTTAGTTTCTAATTTGTTCTTACTTCAGAATTACTGAAGGTTAATTAATCCTGGGACATAAAGTACTTACAATAGTATGTCACCATTGGGGTAATTATCTCTGATGTGAGACTGCCTTTGTGGTTTACCAGGAGAAATATGAACTGGTTTGAGAATTCAATGCCATTCTGGCAGTATGTCACAGTAGCTCAATGGTTAGAGCACCCACCTGGTAAGCAGAAGGTCTGTGGTTCAAATCCCAGCTGTAGCATTGAATTTTTAAGTTCCAGTTCTACCTCCCAAATCATTTGGTACACTTTGTAAGAGCCTACAAATGTACCTTTGTGTTTACAAGTCAGAGAGATGGTTTGGTTTATTAAATTATAGCACTATCAGCTACGAAATGACATAAGTTTGATGTTGAAGGAAATGATAAACAATATCCTTAGATTGTGAGTTTAGGTTACATTATGTGTTACTGGAGAATTCAGATGTACTTATTTATTACAACGTAGCAGACACGGCATGGTATGTCTTTATGATTATACTCATAAGCCATGTGGCTCCAGACGCATGTTTGCTCATGTACTGACCTAGTGAAAGTGAAACCTGCAGTGTTGCCAGTTTGTTTTCGATAAAACAAAAATATCTCCATAGGAAATGGTCAGAGACAAAAACGTAAGATACAAAATGTGCTCCAAATACCGAGATCTATCACTGGTTTAAATTAATGTAATGATTTCGCTTTGATCCTGTACGTCTTATAGTTATTATTTTTGGAGATAGTTTTGCAATTCTTCACTAACAAAAAAAATGCAAATGACAATAGGTAAGTCCGTTAGTTTTTTTCTTTTTTCCTTTTCATTATTTTTAGATTACATTCAGAGATACCTCTGGCGTGTAATAATTATGACATCATATTCAAAGGAATTATATAGGATTTTGTGATGATAACTCTTCCAATAAAATTCATGATGATTGTGATACAGTTGATAATATTCTCCCTCCTGATCCAGATAATCTGACTAATAAAAATGGAGCACTACAGATATAATAGTAAATGTAAATGATATTACCGGCCCAGTTGAGGTACATTTTACTGCCTCTAAAAAGAGTGACATACAGAAAACGAATGACTCTATGTTTGAAAAGTCAACCAAAAAGAGAAATCTTTGCAGCTGATGAACAAGATACAAAAAATGTGCTTCCAAGTACACAAAATTTCCAGAAAATGATGATGTTTGAATTGAAAAATGGGAAGAAATGAAAACCAGTTTGAAGGATAGCACAGCACTTGAGACTCTGCAAAAATGGGATGTAACACTCTACCAGAGATATTTGAACCTTACCACAGTTGATAAAAAGCTTTGAACACATCGTGTTCAGTAAATCTTATTATTACAAAAAGCTTTTACCACTCCAAATGATTCAGTAAATATGTGGTTTGGCATTAAATGATCCGTAATTGCTTTAAGAAATAAATTTTAATCATAAAACACATAAATTTGACAGAAATGTATTCGTTCATCATTATGGTATGTTTTGATACTGTTAACACCCAGCGGTCTATTTATAGGTCAGGTGCTTTTGAGACACTGGGTGAATAAAAAGGCAAACAAAATATATTGTTGATGTAGTGTATGCTGAACTAATACATTACATAAGTTTTCTTTCAATTTTTAAGAAAAAAGTAAGTTGGGTATTAATGAGTTAATAATATGACATATTTTTAAAGTTTTCTTTCATTTTAGACTACATCTCTGTCTATTTCTTCCTCAGGAACTACTTTATCTACATTTTCTTCTAGATGTTCTTGGTTACTATTAAAGCAGGGTAAAAATTAAGCAGCTCACTGTTCTCCATTCTTTTCCACAATGTTTGAAAGTAATTTTGATGCATTATATAACTTGGCAAAGAACACCTCTCTCTTTAAAGTTTGTGGTCTAATGAGCATCATGTTTAGATTAGGTTTGGTGACAAGCTTAGCTCTACAAACTCCATTTTGATAAAAACTTTCACCATGAATCACAATATTGTTTAGGTTTTTCTACTACTATAATGATTCTTTTTGCTGGGTAAAACTTAAACTGCCATTGCCTGGGTTTCTTTAGCGATTTTTTAGCTGCAGATTTATAATCATGAACAGCAGTTTTCTCCAACCTTTCATGTCATCAATCACATTTAACTCATGCCTAAGGAGGCATGAATGCCATCACAACCACGGTTAGGGCAAGTACCCTTCGTTTGAGGGGAAGAAGGGAAAGCACTGGCTAGGGAAGTGATGAATACAGCTTTAGGTATACAAAAACATACCTCATCGCTATGTACTGGGAAGATATCCTGAAGGAAATAGTTTTGTTTTGAAATTTGAATTAATATTAGAAATCGTCCAAGTAAAAATTTTCTTATGAAGGGTGCCAGAAAAATACATCATGAGTGCCATGGAACCTGCAGGCATCACATTGGACAGGGTTGGTGAACAGGAATATCAGTTACTTTGATTACTGTTTTATGTCTATGGAGAATTTCTCTATACTCTTCCAACTGAACGATAGTCTTTCTCAGATATTTTTAAATTATACTGAACACCCAATCTGGAAATGACCAACCATCAAAAATGTTATTTATACATGATCAAGTTGTTCAGGAGAATCAGTTATGAACCATATTCTCAGCATAGTAATGAATGTGGTATTTTTGTTTTGCCCACCGCAGTCATCTGCAAAACACTTAAGCACTGTTTTTTTCTTCAAAGTCAGCATTCATTAGGTGATGATAGAAAAAGAAATTATGCTTGCATTTTTAGAAAAATCACTTGCACGGCATGTGTAGCAGGCAATATTTTCTTTTGGCAGTTTGGTGAATTAATTTCCTGACACTATTGTGAAATTATAAAACGAATACTGTCCATTGAAGTAAGTAGACTTATTAGACAAAAGTAAGTTCTTTTGACAGTCAAAGGCGATAAGCAAGGCATTATTATCATCGGCTTCTGGGAGAGAGTAAAATGCTTGAGCCTTTGCTTGGTGCACTCTTTTCTGAAAGCACATCTAAAAGGTGATAAAGAAATGGAAGGAAGGGAAATGATAGAAAGGAAACCATGGTATGACATTCACCTAAGTGGGGAAAACCATGGAAAAACCCAAATCAGAATGCACAGCTATCAGGAATCTAACTCGGGACCTCCTGAACGCAAGTTGCACACATTGCTGAACAGATGGAACAGCGCAGAAAAAAAGAAAATTGGTGTTCACTGCCCCAACATTGTAACAGTTTACAATAAACATATGGGAGAGTGGTCTTAGCTGGTATGCTAATTGAATTATGTTGAATATCACTGAAATCCAAATGCTGGTGCTTGTGACTATTTGGATTCATGCTGCATCTCTGTGTGGTGAATGCTTGGTTGATGTATCATTGCAATACTGCTGATTTGAAAATATCCCTAAAAGCATTGCAGTTGAACATAGCACATGGGATGATGGTTGCTGGGAGGAGAAAAAATGGAAGGCTTTCGCTGACCATTGAAGAAAAAAAGGCAATTGTTCCTGCTTCTACACAAGATGCATTATGATGGTCTTCATCACTGACCTGTTCATGGACCCAAAGGCAGATGCAGATATAGTACTAGAAGTCATTTCACAATAAAGTGCACTATTTGGTGCTATGTTTGGTACAAACAGGAACTGCTTTAGGGATTTCATACAACTGTTGTATTTATTTGGTAATTAATTACATATTGTATTCAGTTACATGTTATCAGGTTGCACATATTGAAAATTGTTGGCTTCACCTCATCATGATTATTGTACCTTTTATACATACAACAAGATATAAAAAAAAATAGTAAACTTAATAATTATGTTCTTGTTCCCTCAACATTTCTTACAAGCAACACACACTAATTTTTGTAAATATGCAAATAAATATTTTTCAACTCTTCGCACTCTTAGAAAAGTCATATTTAGTTTGCCTAGATACCCCTAAATTTATTCCTTAGAAATTGCAATGCCTGCCAGATAAAGGGTTAAGATATTGTATTTTGTTTGTTGTGGCTTAGAATGTGACTGATATCAAGTCATAATTGCTAATTGCAAACTATTTAGCATAAATACAAAGCTAAAGTGTAGGATATCTGGAATATACATATGTGGTATAGTCCACTATAAATTCTTCTTTGCAATATGTGAAATGGAAATAATTTTTGCAAGAAACAGAGCTCACCTCTGCAGAGAAGCCCTCTACCAAGATGGCCACCAGCAAGTTGAAGAGAACATAGTTGCCAAAAGTCATGAGTGCCACAAAGTAAAGGGCAGCCCAGTGACTGGTTTTCTCCATTCCATTGAACAGCACCACATTCCAGTCTTCTTGAGTGAGAATCTGCAAGGGAGAACTTGGTGTGCAGAGTGTTCATGGTCAAAGAGAAAGAGCTCTATGAGGTATAATACAAGCATACAATGCTCCTAGTGCAAACAACAGTGGAGAGAAAGAAGAACAATGAAAAAGGTAGTGCATCAAGAAGTTTTTAACCAATGTTTATTATTAGTCTGACAGAGGTATGTGTATAGGGAAAGCCTCTGGCTCTACCATATACATTTTATATGAAAAGAAATATGAAAGTTATTATGAAGCACCATTCTCACTAAGCTAAATTGTAATATTTTAATTCTTGATTTTCAGCTGTAGATTTGAGTTTTAAAGTTTGTTGAAGGTTATCTTTATCTGTTTACTGTATTTTATCAATGTGTTAAAATAGGTACATTATTTGTGAGAATAATCCTGTTTCTCATGGTCATCCATAAAGCAAAAATGAAAAAATTATTTAAGACTGCAGTAACTTACTGCATTACAGATCGTATCTGAATTTTTAAAATATGAACCACTAATGTTTATGCTGCATTCATGGATTTGCAATGATGATCTGCTAATGAAGCAGAAGTATGAAATACCTAGTAATAGTGTTAAAACCCAGATTATTGAAAAATGAGATTAGAATTCCGAATCAATTTGAACCCAGGAGGGATCTGCCATTATATTCTCTGCAGAGGAGGCTGATGAACATGCGCTAATGTGCTAATGTGCCACAGTACAATGTAAAAGTTGAATCAATATTATACCTATTCTCTAAGAGTGTGAGCTGTTGTGCAAGTAAAATAGATGAATATATACTATATTTGCCAGTGTATAAGATGCACCAACATGAAAAACACAGCCCACTTTTTTAGGGAAAAAATTTCTCACCTTATATATCTACTGCAAAACAATTATAACATATATGCACACACATCAGATATTTAGGCAATATAAGTAGGAAAAATTGCTCATGAATCATTTTGCTTGATGAATGATCATTTTCATATAAACTCTAAAATCGAAGTATTGAATTTTGCTTCAAGTTTAGGCCATTTAACAGTTCCACTTCTCAGATTGTTTACTGCGAGGTGCTTTCATTAATTTTGCTTATTGTGTTGTTCTGTAGATAATCTATTAAAGAGACGATTTTCAAGTAAATCTTTGGAGGAGAAAGTAAAAATAAACAGTTAGGTAGAGCTGCTCTAAATTTAAATTTAAGTCAAAAGGTTATAAGTAGTGCTAAAAAACCAAGCATACAAGGAAATTTAATATGAAAGTGTACAAAAACAAATGGTTCTGTTGGTATAATGCTCAGAATGCACATTTTCCTTTCCATGTTAGTTATTCAGAAACAATGATGTGTGAGATAGAGGGCTAGTGGCAGATCTCAGGCATATTAATGCATTAATAAGGAAATATACTAGGAGAACACAAAACTTACAAATGGGCTGTGCAGGTTCTGCCTGTCCATATCCTTGTTGCTCGTTGCCATCTGCCACTATCATAGAGACCATACAACATTTTTAAAACTACTTTTAAAGGCTTTGCTTACCAAATTTACAAAAGGAGATGCTGAAATTGGCCACAGTCATTTATTGGAGCTTTGAGAAACCTTTCTCCACTAATGATGCACAATAAACCAAATTTTTTGTCATGAAGGGGTACAATATTAGTTTCTGAGTAATAGGGCCAATTTTTTTTTGAGTCAGCAGCTGATGCCAGCACAGATTTGAATACAATTTTGCCCCTCTTTTTAGAGAATTAACAGACAGATAGTGTGGTTTTGGCTTTTTTTCAATAACATTCTGACACAACTCATAGAGCTAATCTTTTAAAGAGAACAATTGAAAGTGTGTTTCAGGACAGAATTATTAGTGGAGATTTGTGGCTCCCTCGATATGCAAGCTAAGCCCCTGTGATTTCTATCTCTGGGGTAACTTAAAACATAAACTGTACAAGACAAACCCACACACCCAGGAAGAATTAAAAAAAATATCCACCAGGAAATTGCCAGCGTTTCTCAACGTGAACTTGGCAAGTGATGGATAGTTTCTTAAAGAGGTGCCAAAATGTATGGACGACAGTGGTCAGTTTCAGCATCTCCTTTCATAAAGTTTGTAGGTAAATCCTTTAAAAGTGGTTTTAAAAATGTTGTATGGTTTCATCTATCTTTCTATGATAGCGGTAGACAGTAATGAGCGCTGAGGATGCAGGCAGGCAAAACACCACCCAGCCTGTTCATATGTTTTTTGTTCTCCTGTTAGTATAAATAATAAGCATATAAACAGCCTACTTGATTTTAGTGCATTAGGTAATGCTAATAATGTAACAATATTAAATCATACCTATCATGATGAAATAGTGAAACACAATTAACAGATAGGGAGAAAAAATATTCACTCTATAGAATTATTGATTGTATCAAATTTCAGACATCCATTACCTTAATTGAGACAGACATTTGGCATAAATTGTTTTATTACACATTTCATTGTGGATACTCAGCCATTATAAAACATTTAAAAAGTGGGTCACTATGTGATGAGATCTTGTTTTCTTTCACAGGTATAACAAGACAGAAATGTTGAAAAGTCCATGTTATCTTTTTAATTTTGATAAATATAACTTTGGATATAAACAGTGCAGTGAAAGCAGGTGATCAGATTTTTAAGGGGATTTCAAAATCCACCCAAAATGAGCTGCTAGATTGTGTGTTGGAAACTTGTAAAGTTATGTTGAAATAAATAAATATTGTGGCACATTAGTACATTTTTACATGAAGCACCACTGAGCACCCTGCACCAACCAGAAATACCTCAACTATACTTGAAAAATATTCAGGTCTTGATTACATATATTTTTAAAGTGTACCTTACAAAACAGTTAATATATATCTTATTGTCACAGCAGTTTGGAATGTTAAATCAGGATGAAAAGTTATACTCAGAGTTTCAAAGTACCTGAAAATAGATAATGGTAACCATTGTTGGTTAAACCTTATTGAACTAACTGTTCTAGTTATTAAACAAGAAAGAGAGCAATAATGGAAGACCATGTTTAAGTTACATAAAAAGTGTTCTTTAATATATCAATAACTGTAGAAAGTGAATAACATATGCAACATTTTATAAAACATAAACACATGCTCTACTTTTCTATCTACCTGTTTTCATGGTCACATGAAATATTTATATATGTTGATTCATTTTTAGACATTATCTTTTAATTTTATTAATGCCTCAGTGTTATTTTCTTTCCTTCACTCTTTTACTTACCTACTACATACATCTAAAAATAAATGACTGAGTTCTGCCTTTAAGTTTACTGAATAAAATATATTTTTCTTTCTCTAAGTAAGATTTAATCAACAAAAAGAAGCATTTAATACAGATAATGTAAAAATTTCTTTAACCATGTATTGGTTTTGAAGTATTAGATTTATAATGATGCTAACTGCATATGTACAAAAATTAAATTATACCAAAAACCGTTTCTTAAATACATGAATCTGAAAATTACTTTTTAAGAAAAGCTTCATGCTTTATCGCTTTAAAAGACTTAAACTCCCTTTTACTGCAGGAACTTTTATTATAAACATGTTATTGTTATTTATGATATCAATGGTAGTTTTCATAAATTAGGTACTGTTAAATTGGTAATTATTTATTGCAGTTTTTACTTGTGTACCTATCAATTTATCCTCCATCAGATATGGTTACACTTTATTTCCAGGAAATGTTAACTGTTCCATTACTATACATGTTAAGTAGATGATAATTTTCTATATAATTTATTATTCTTTATATTATATCTAATTGTCAGGTGTTACCAATGAATGAAGTCTCCTTAGGCCATTTAAATATCTGAAACATAAATTTACAGTAATGGATCTTTGAACAAGAAATGGTTTTTGGATTTACTATAAATTCTGCAAGATGCTGTTTACTTGTTATGGATGAATTGAGAGTTTCTTAGCATAATGGATATAACAATACACTGCTTTCATTTAATAGTTCAAACCTTTATGCTTTACTTCCACAATTGCTTCTTTCATGAGAATATTTTTTTCAGCAATATAGCAATACAAAATGACATGAGAATGAGAGAGAAAGAGAGAAATTAGCTGTATAATACAAGAAAAACATAAAGGTAAATCCTTGAGCCACAGAAATGAAAGTATTTTAAGACCATAAGCATATCATGTTAACAAAATTGTTAGTGAAAATAACAGAATAAAGACTGGCCATACTGAATTTTTCAGGTGCTACAAACAAGAGCTTCTTTGAACTACTCTAAGTACCATATTGACTGGAACTTACCTGGAAAACTGTGACAGTGGCCCAGAGGATATTGTTAAAGTGCTTTCTGTCGCAAACACATCGTGGGTGTCGATTCACTATCTCATTGCAATTACACTCTCGAGATCCATCTGAGAGCATGCAAAACTTACCACCAAAGAGGTACATCCCTAAAATACTGCAATAAAAAGAAAGAAAAAACAAGTTCCCAACCAAACAGACGGCCAGTGCTTTTTACCTCAATTGTATTGTGAAAAAATTTATTAGTTTTGTTAATACACATATAAAAATTAAAATCTAACTAAATAAATGTATATACAAGAAAACATTTGCAAACAAACATAAGTTAGAACTTAATATAAAGCAACACAATTTCCTTGCTAAGCAGTGATATGTCATACCAGAGAGACTAAAGAGGAGATGTACCTATCAGATTTGGTTCACTTTACAATGTATGCTTGTACGACTTCTGAAAATTATTTTTAAAACTATACGTTATAATATAATAATTAAGCAAAAGAATATGGATACTTAATTGACTCTGATGTATTATTTCATGAAGACAAAATGCAATTTTAAACAAAATCTGCTGTTTAAAATTAGATATCTTAATTCAAGTTTAACTGAATTTGTAAGTTACGTGGAGTGTTTTTAATAAATTCAGCAAGCTAAATCAATAAAATTGTAATTTGAATAAGCTTAAATAATGTATGAAGTCTTAAAACTTTGCACCCCTAATACCAGGTGGTAACAGGACCATCACAGCAGAGAGAGGGAGCAGAGGAAGAGAGCTCCAGTCACCCAATGGCTGAGGATAAGATCAAATGATTTTGAAAACCTTTCAGTATTTTCAACGATTTAAACTAAAGGTGAGAATAAAAAGTAACTCAAAAAATTGAACTCAAATATGAACATTTTGTCATAACAGTACAGATAAATAGTGTTATGGTTGGAAACCACTAAAAAGAACAGATATTCTCTTCTTTCTTACAGTTCTGTGTTTAAGAATCACAGAATTTTATAATCACTCTGAACGTTAAGCAGGAAACAAATAAAATGAGTTGTACCAGATTATTACACAGCTATTTGTTGAATATTGTGAAAAGTGAAATAACTGAATTCTTCCCTTTTTATTCATAGATACAATGAACATATTTCCACCATAGTATATAAAAACTTGCAGAGTATGCCATAAAACTATTTAGCTGGACAGACAATGCTAACACAAATGGAAACCAATGACTACTTCCCTCTTCCTGGCACAAAAAACCATCAAAACAAATCAAATATATTTTTTTCAGAGAATAAAATCATATGGAAAGATTACGTAAAGGAGAAGGAATATAACCAAAGTTTCCTACAGTTTTTAGTATACTTTTGAGAATGATGAATATATCTATGGGAAACAAATATACAGATTTGTGGACATGAAAGGATGTTAGGCATAAAGGTATGTAATGTCATAGTGAGAAATGGAAGCTAGTTTAAATACTGTCTGAAAAAAATAAGGAACAAACTTGTAAATATTTACAGGAGTATTTATTCTCCTAAGACAGAACTTTGAATACACACGGTCTCTGCACAATCAATGTGTACATATCTACTCATGTTTGTACAACATTACTTGAATTACTAGGCATAGCTTCTTAATAGATTATAGAATTGATTCCAGAAAAAATTTCTCTACCAAAAGATCTAAGAATTAAAAGAATACTAGAAAAAAGTAAGTGATTTATCTGCCCAGTTCTTGGTAGATAAAGAAAGATTGCATAAATTCATAACCTTTTCTACTCCTCATACAGAACTACAATTGTTATGGTTGTATTATGTGACCACAGAAGACTTAAACAGATTTTACATGTAGCCTTGTGTGACAATTTTTAAAGACATTTTCAGTTTTAATATTAGTTTTACTCTTATCGACTGTCACATCTGGAACCTTATGACTCATACAAAGAAAAATTCTCATACTAAATAAGCTGCAGCATTTGTGAAAAAATATATAAAGGCAAAGTAAATATCGGTTTGGAGCTTAAAGAACACGAGAAATAAAAAGTACAATGAATATGAAAAGATGGAACTACTGATGATGAAAGTGTCTATAAAAAATAAAATAAAATAACATTTTCTCTGCTGATTGGTATCATTGTAAATTCGTTAAAGTGTGAATTCTCTTAAGTCAGCAATATTTGAACTGATAGCAATACACTCCTATGGGGACTGAAAAGCCAATAAGGATCAAAATGTGCATTGTCAGCAACTTTTTACTTTCTCTACTGGTAAGTAGAGGAAGTATTTATTCCACCCAAAAATTCAATGTCGAGATTTCATCGGAAATATATGTTTTGAGTCCCCATGAATAAAAAGAAAGCATTTTAGAAAAAGGTCACTGTGTTTGTGTCTGTGTGTCAGTCTATGGACAGCATACTTTTAAATGAAAAATCGCTTAAAAATCAAAATTGCCTTAATCTCTTTCAAGGATGTGACACAACAATTTTGAAGAAAATAGCCCCACCCTAAACTACCCTTTACATGAAATTTTTTTTTAAAATTTTGATATTCTTGAAAATGGCTCTAACGATTTTGATTAATATACCATATGTTTAAGATATTTGTATAACAAATGAGATGTATATTTTGAATTTTCTGACTATAGCCTATGCAGTCCTGTTTACTCTGGATGACTTTTGAATAACTCGTAAACCGTAAGAGATAAACAAAATCTTAATATATAAAAAATGTAGATTTTGCTAAAACACATGATGTCTAAATAAATTGTTTTGTAGCATGAACCTTTTCGGATATATTCCTTGTTATTTGTGTCAGTTTTGGAACACTTAAAACTTTGGTGAAATGGAACATTGTTGTTCATTTTTTATATGTTAAGCTTGCAGAGAGAACAGGAGCTCAAAGCTTTAAAAGATTTGACTATTGCTCAAAGCCTACTGTATTCTAATATTCCCTTTGCACCTACAAGGAAATAAGCAATAAGATAATTTGTACAAATGTTTATCTCAACTAACATGAAGAAGATATAGGAATTAGAGTTTGTAAGAATGGTTATTACAAGAGTGGAGAAAGTCATGTGAGTGCAACACATCAGATTTTTACATTTCATTTGCTTCTTTCAAGAAAAAAGTTGCTCACAAATGTACGTGGATGCAAACATTCACAGTATAAGAGCGGTAAATGCCTTAACATGTGTATATTTATTTCTAGAAGCAAGTTTAAATACCTAGATTCCTAAATTCTCTTTACAAATATTTTTAAAATACTTTTAGGCAGCAACACCACTGTGTTACAATCCACCCCTGTTTGTTATGAGTGCAATAGCATTCACAGCAAGTGAAGAGTTATGTTGGTAGGTACAAAGTGCACATGATGCACAAGGAGGGTGAACTAAGGTCAGCTCATGAATCTGAGTTTGGACATGACTCCTTTAAATCCTTAGATGCTGTGTTCCTCCAATCCCATTTTTCTCAAACTACTTTGAAACTAACCTAAGTATATCATTTTTAATAACTACTTGGCAATGGAAGGTGATAAGTTATTTCCAGTGTATCACTGAATGTTACAAAATAAAACTGCTAACTTAAGTCATACGGGTTACTACTTATTAATACTTTTGTTTTGTAAAGTGACAAATACCAGCTGCATCATTTCAAAACAGAAGTAATTTACTTTTTCATTTGAGTTTTATATATGCAGTTCAACATTAATTTTAATTTCCAAGCTTAGCTGACTATAGCAAAAATATTGTTAAAAGCTCCCAAAACTAGTTTTTATGTATTTACTAGATGACCCAGTGAACTTTGTACCACATAAAACTGACTTGATTGTAACTCATCATAAGTGATTATCAATGCTAATCAACCTGCCAACCCCAATTCATTGATATCGATAATATTAGATACATTGTGTATGGTTTGAGTGTTGTTTGATTATTAAATGAAACTCATTTGTAATTCAAATGAATTTAATGCCTTTTATTTACATGAAAGATAAATGAAGTCAATATCCTTTCTGGTAGACTATGTTCTTTTTTTTTCTTTTCCTATGTGTAAATAAACAAAGGCATGCCATATATTCAGAGTAAAATTTCAGCTCATCCTTTCCTTGGCATTGTAATGAACACATAAAATGATGGAATTGTTTCCACAGTCACTCAAATTTGTTGAACTTACCTTGAAAACTACAATATTGAAACCCTCAAACCAATTCCTTGAGTTTTGCTGAAACATATTTTGTGGTTATATCTAAGCCTGCCCAAATTCCTCAAGTCTTGCTAAAACAAAATTGAATTAAGTTTTTTTTACTCATTTCTAAGTCTGCAAAGTCAATTTACCTTAATAGAGTGATCAAAATGAATGTTAGCAAAATGTAATTAAATTCAATTTAACCAAATCTATTCACAAAATCCACTCCCTTTTCTTTACAAAAAAAAAAAAAAATTATTCTAAATGTAATAGATGACCGCCTCTGTAGCGCAGTTGGTAGCGCGCTTGCTTCTGGCGTGGAGGACTCGGGTTCGATCCCAGGTACCAGCATGGGGATTTTATCCCCTCTGGGAGGTCTGGCACGGGGTGGACTCAGCCTCGTTAGGTCCCAGGGGGACCAATTGAGGAGCTACTTGATAAAGAAGTAGCGGCCCCAGGTCTAAAAGACTGCATAACCGGCCAGGAGGGCTCGGGGCGCTGACCACGTCCCACCCTCCAATACTGGACCTCGCCAATGACGCCTGTAGTGGGCAGAGGTGGGGAACGCAGCGGCTGGGCGGTAGGCCTTGGCCCCTTGTGGGCTGTCGCGCCGTGGTTAAAAAAATGTAATAGATGCAGCTATCAAAAGATAGGTCCACCACAAATCCCATACATTGAAAGTAATTTGAAGTGGTAATTCCATACAGAATTGTCAATTTTGATTTTTTCAATTTTTTGGCTGTTCTTTTGAGTTTTCCTGATGTTCTTTTTGCTAAACCATCCCAGTATTGAGACAAACAAAACAAAAAAAAGAAAAGAAATTATTCAAATTGGTTCGGCTATTCTCAAGTTTTTGTGAGACTAAAGCATGGCAATTGATTTATACACACACACATATATATATAGAGATTAAAAATTATACTTAAAGATTTTTATTTTAAAAATTTGTTCTTATTACTGAAGGCATATTATGATTGTTTTGGCAATATTATTTTAAGGTAGTACAATGAGATTTTGGAGAAATAAAGAATCATACTTGATAAATAATTATCAGGCAATAATTTGAATGTTATCCACAGACAACTTTTTGCAACTCATGCTTTCTATGCTTCCAAGTTCCCTTAAAGTCTTGGATTGTCACTCCTACATTGAGAAATTGCCATTTTTAAGTTGCACTTTAAAAACAAGGT
The DNA here is from genome assembly GCA_030765045.1 of Tenodera sinensis. NCBI lineage: Eukaryota > Metazoa > Arthropoda > Insecta > Mantodea > Mantidae > Tenodera > Tenodera sinensis. Next base: position 75,319,133 of record CM060969.1, read on the forward strand.
TTCTTCTAACATTGGCAGCTTCTTTGTTCTACTGTTTTAGATGAGTAAACTTTAACATGTGTAAAGGATGTGTTACTCATATCAATTTGCCTATAATTTATCTAGTAATATTGTTTTATTGTAAGGAAGTAAACCGATACTGATATTTGACTATACCTAACATAATACTGAATTGCACTTTAAATCTTCCTCTCTAATCTCCTGATAACACACTGCAAAGCATAATAAAGTGTTAAAAGCAGAAGCTCTGTAGAGATGATCATTTATAACATGTATTTGTAGCTTTCTCATATGATTTTGCATTTTGAAAACATTGGTTGATGTTCTGATTAGCAATTCATGATCTTCTCTACTGAGACAATGCTGCAATTGTGGTTCTAGTGTTTGTGTAGCTACTAATGATAATGATGGCTTGAACTTAAAGCACACAAAACAAAGAGTAATTAAAATAAAAATTAAAAGAACTTAAACACTTTTAAGTTGAAATATTTTAATGTGTACTTTTGTGTAATTATATAATCTGTTTTGTGAATGTTTTAGTGAATGAACCTATACAGAAACATTTGTATTAAGAGCCAATGCAAAGGAGCAAGACTACATAGTCATTAATGAAGGGAAACAACAAAAATTACTTTACTTTTTAATAATTGCAACTTTACTGCATTACTGTGTATGCATACAAAAGGAGCATGGGAAACAAGATACAAATCGTCATCATCTTGATATATCACAGATACCGAATAACAAAAAATAATATAAAACATGTAATACATTATTTTCATCAGTGTCTCCATGCATACTTTTGAATTCTGTGCATGAATTAGAAAGAGGTGACAAAAGTTCAAGATTTCTTCCATACTGAAATCCCATGCTTAAAAGCCACCTTAAAAATCACAGAGTGAGTAGGTATCAGTTTTTGAAAAAATCAGAATGATCAAATAGTTGCACTAGAAATGAAAGCAGCACAATTATGACATTATTAGTATCCAATATTCAGGACAGTTTTACTGACCGTTTGTTTCTGGTACATCACATTGTTAAGTTTGGTAGCTTTAAGTCACTAACAAATTCTAAAAGTTAGTTCCATTTTATTTGCAAATCGCTACAGTATAGTAAGCTCTTAGGATAAATTTCTTTGATTAGTACTGAAGCATACAACTGCAGAGAAACAATGAACATGGTAGCAAGGGGCTGGTCTGTAATTGCGTGCTCTTGGGTAGATAATTCCTGATGAACACATTCTTATCATGAAGGTTGGACACTGTTCCTATAGTGACAGGGTTTCACCAAAGACAGAGACTAGGAGCTATTACCTGAATATATAGGCAGAAACTGAAACTGAAACTGAAACAGAGAATGTTTGACCTCAGCACTGTGACAAGGGAGGTAATCCTTCCACCTAACACATCTGCTATTGGGCTAATTGCCACATAGGTTATATAGAAATTCAGAGAGAACAATGCCTCAGACCAAACTAAATGAACTACTGAAGCATATGCATATGAAGCTTTAACATATGGTTCAGAAAACTACTATATTACAACAGAAAGTAAAATAACTGCAGCAGAAATAAAGTCTCTCAGGAAAATAAATAATGTAATACCAGGCTCGGCACACAACAATGAACAGACGGATCTGGGCTGCTTCACACCATATGCTGAGCCAATGAGAAAAAAAAATAGGTGCTCAAGGTAAGGCTGCCTCACACAACTGTTTGTGCGTATGTGACTGTAACAATGGAAATGGCAGAAACTAAAGGGACTTTCCTAGCACCATCTAGAGATTTCTGAGTCATTTCCGGTGCATGTGTGTGGACCTCAAGAAAGATCAGTGTGATGTCATCCCCCATATATAAAGATAAGAGGCAGCAACGACCGAGTTTAGTTTTAGAATTAGAGCTATGGTCATGAGTAATGCACAATTATGTTGCTGCGTCAAAAGAAGATCAACAAGCATCAAGGGATAGTAATGCCATAGTTGAGTGTATGAGAGATAGAAAAAGTGAAGAATGACATTGAAATGACAGAGCAGGTTATGGGAAGAGTAGTCATGAGCTGTGATGGCCTGACAGTCTGTAGACTGTGTAAACCATGAGAAGAAAATTCTATTTGAGGTAAAATTTTAGAAGACAATAAAGTGGTAGTAAAGTAATTAATCTGGATTTTTGACATCTTTGTCACAATAATAAAACAAGAAGTGATCAAGAAAAGGAATACAAAAACAAGAGATAAATTAAAACAAGAATGATTAATGAGAAAAGAAAGAAATCAACTGAGATAGTATAGATGTATCAATAGAATGGATCAAAATTGATTACTTAGGAAAATAGAAGTAATGCCAGAAGGGAAAAGAAGCACAGAAGACCCAGAACAACATGGGTGGAAATAATATTAGGCTATGGAAGAAAGAGAGAAAACATGAAAAGAAAAATAGAAATAATAGCTTGGTACTGAAGTTGGTGGCACACATTGATTGAGGGACGAAGAAGAACAAGGAGTATAAACTTGTTTTATTTGTAATCCTTAATAATCTACTAATTGTATACATCTTTTAAGATAGTGCAAAGAACAAATTAAATGAGTCTAATTTTACTTAAGAGTCCATTGACAATCAAGTTAGTTGCTTTTCAGTTTGAGAGAAATTCGTAAAATCAAACAATGAGTTTTGTGTAGAACTGAGCATGATGCACATAACTTTAACATCTTTTGCATTCTTTAGAAAACAATGTATGGTTTAGAATAGGAATGTTAGCACTGTGATGATATTAGAGTCTTTCACTTACTAGTTTACACTAGTATGAAAGAAAGCAAGTTAAGATGAAAAGAATAAGCTCCTTATCCACAATAGAGAATAATTTGATAACTCATACACTGCTCAAAGTGAATTCACTGGAACTTTATGATACACAGGAGTTTAAATTGTTTCTTTGCAATAAAGATGAGAATTCATATTATAATTCAATTTGCTGTCAGCTGGCCTAAACACTCTGTGAATTTATGGTTCCCTTATTTGTTATTTTGGCATTTAAGTGCTTATTGAACTTTTCATAATTTTATGCACCTTTTTTCAGAACAATAATCTTGTTTGCAGAAACTAATTTTTAGTTTATTCCTGAAAATTAAGCAGCATATAGAGAAAGGTTATGTTTTATCTCAGAATTTAGAATCCTGCGATTGCTAACTGTTGTAAATTTAAAATTTTCTTTTTCTTTTTCTTACAGAGTACTGAGGAATAAAATAGCATCTCTATAATTCTATCTCCATTAAAGCTGAGAATTTTTAATACATGACTTATGCTCATCTCAAGCTGTTAACCAATTAAAATTTTGATTTGTTATCTCATTAAAAATTACAACTGTTTGTGTCTACCATGCTCCTTCAAGTTACAGCAACCACACCGTTAAAGGTGTTTTTAACATCAGAGTGATCCCTCCATCTAATTAGAAAAAGGAGCATTTTAAACAACATGTGTTTTATTTCCATTACAAATATCATTCACTTAGAACTTCAGAGCATCAACTAAAGCATGCACCTTGGGAAAAAAGTTGAAGAAATATGTACATAAAATGTGAAAAACAAAAATTAACTTAGAATGAAACTGTTATAGAAGTTATTCAGCTTATGATATTGAAGCAGCATTGCATATATCCCTAAAAACATGACTACAGGTATACCTGCAAGAGAAACCATGTCACTAAAGACAACATTCATTTAATACTGCTTTAATCTGTTGTGACATGGTATGTGTAGCAATTCCATATACAAACAGAACTGGAGCACTGTGCTGAATTTTTTGTTGGTTAAGTTTTCATGTAGGTACCTAAAAACAGCAGTTTTGGGAATAAAATTCTGGAAACATATGCAATGAGATAAAAAGAAATGGAGCACAGACAGGTGAATAACACAACAAGGAATACTCTGTCACACAAGTAAAAATTAAATATTCTATAAAAATCATCCCAGCAGCATCAGGAACAAAAGTCGTCAGAGCTGGTGAAAATACTAATACTGACAACCTAACTTCTTATGTTATGGAGTCATTCATATGGGCATGTACATAAGCACTCTATGAATCAAGGGAATTCAAGAGTAACTACCATATGCATAGTTACTACTAAGAACAGAAAAGAGTAAAATGAATGCTTACATTGTGTAGAGGTAGGTTTGAAAAAGAAGTACATGACCTGCTTCTGAGCATCTCTATTGTTATATGAACAACAATTTGAGAATATAGCTGCTCCTAAAATGTAATAGTTAATGGGATGAAAGCAAATTTTTTGGTCTCTAGGTATATCTATGTTGATTTACAGCTTGAAAATAATTTGTTCTTTACTTATGATCCAAACTGTGTAACTTAATTTTGCAATAGCATATACCCATGTTATTGATAAGAGTTATTGCTTTATGTCTGAGTAAATTTTGGTAAAAGAATAAGGTTGTCAGAGGCATAAATTTGCTCTCTATGGATTGATTCAAGTCTTACAAGGGATATATGTATTTAGGCTTTCACGGCCGGTGTCTGGATTATTCTAAATGTTTAGTTCTTCCGGGCTCATAGGCCGTGGTCTAGAAGGCATGGCCTACGAGCCCGGAAGAACTAAACATTTGGAATAATCTTACAAGGGAGTTCACGCAAGTTGCGATCGCTAACAAGGCCAATATAGTTTGGTCTGTATGAATATGTTTGAGGTGCTGATTACAAACATGTATAAACTAAGTACCATCACCTATAACACTGCAAGCTATGAAAATTCAATATTTCACTCACTATGGACAATACCTAACATGATACCATGACTGTAGTACCTTCAGTCATTGTGAACAATTTATCCTTAGCTAATGTAGAAGTTTGCAGCATGTGCTATGGTTGAAATGACAGTAAGAGCAACACGCTTGCAAATTATGTCCCCCCAAAATAATTAGTTCCAAATTTTGCCATCAGGTAAAAATATGATAGTCACTCATATCAATGCTATCTGACCTCAAAACATGGTATATACAGTTAAGGCTATTTCTCCTGGGAGCACATTTTTCATTCAGATACTTAATGTGCTATTCTTCAGACAGTTCAAGGTGGTGGTGAAGCAGATTGAAGATCATAGTATCCTACACGACTATCAGCTCACACCATCATTGAGGGATTCATTTTCATTGCTGATGTGTATCTGCACATGAATCAGTTCTGTTCTCCAGTCTCCACAGACTTTGTTCGGTACTGGATATGATAACTTCAGACCAGAGAGATTTCAACACCTTCCGAATGTATTTTTGATGTTCAAAAGCAGTGTGACTTGGAAGACTGCTTAATGCAGGCATTCATGAAGTACTCCTACTGTGATAAAAAGTTATGTTTTTAGCATTTTATACTCTGTGGACATGTTCAGCCTCGTAATATTTTGCCAAGAGTTACCAACAACACATTTTTTGAACTTGGTGACTGAACATGCACAATATTGTAAAGTGCAGTGTAATTACCAATGACAAATATTGTGTGCATATTTGTAATGTACATGTAAAACTCTTACATGCAAAACTACAACTTGTTGGTAATTGTAATTGCAACTTGTGCTAATTCCCTTGTTAGTTTGATTATTTCAATAATAATTGCTATAATGCTAAATAGAGCCTACAAATAGAAACAATTTTATTTTGAAATGAGTGCCTTCTTTGTATCATTGAGCAATAGATATTAGCTAACAGATTCTAACAATGTGGTATGATAAATTCAGAGTTTGGATACAAAATAAATCCTATTAAATATTACTGACGCTATTAGAAGACAAATTTACTGGCCAGAAGAAATTGGTAGATTTCAATCTCCTGAAATACAAAGAGTTATAGAAGATTCATAGGAATGGTGGCACATCTGAATGAATTGAAGCTCACCAATTTAATATTTTTAAATTTTGCACAAAACATTAATATTCTTTTTACAGTGGATTACTGTGATAAAAAAAGGCTATAATTATCACATTCACTGCTTCATGCTAAATTCATTGATCTTCAGTTATGGTGATGATTTGTAATGCCTCTGTAAGGAAAAGTGTTGCAAATTGGTGAAAGTATCGTACCTACTTATTACTTTCTAATTTAATGTAGTGTTTATTCTTAATACCATAGATATTCATTAAACATGTCATTACATATTTTGAAACCATCTCCCAAGAGGATGCTTGTAAAAGTCATGAAGCTGCAAAATGGGTGAAAGAACAATTAAATTAATGTCTTTATATTTATATAACATTTAGAGGGAAGGATCACAGAGATGATTCAGTAGCTACAACAATCACCAATGCTACATCAACACAACAATAAACATTAAACACACACACAAACACACTCACACACGTACACACCATTAACTTAGATCACACTCAAGAATCAAGTGTATACACAACATTCTACATTTGCAAAGGACAGTACAAGTAACTCTGGAAGAAAATAAAACCTTTTTATTAAGTTTTGAAGTAATGTAGGGCTGTGTTTAGGCATATATTGTAGTATAAATGATTAAATTTCAGTGGTTTATTTATCTTCATATTATTAAATAAGTTTATTCAACACAAAATGTACAGAGGTGTAGGAAACTTTTATTTTAAGGATTTGCATGATATGTTAAATTACTTAAATCAGTTCTATACATTATATTTAGAATCTGTGTATATGATACATATAAATGTGTTCATATCTACAGTAGTGAAAGGTGGCAGCTTTTTATGTCACATCTTGTGAAATGTTGGTGAACTGTTTGTGACAGAGGTGACAAAGGAAAATGTTTACATGACAGTAGAAATAAGCTTATAGAAAGGTGTCAGGGTGTTCACAGCTTAGTAGTTCCCCGATATAAAGTAGAGCACTGAAAAATTGCTTTTATGCATGAAAAAAGTAATACAGCTTAAACATATTTTGAAACCTGTTAAATGTGTTAAGCTCGTTCAAAAGTAAATCGTCAACATATGCTACTACATTTCTATAAACCTAATATAGTTTCCATGGTAAATGTCTAGATGTTTTTGCTGATGTAACAGAATGTTAAATATACAAATTTGAAAATAGAAGCATGATACATATAATTATCCTACCTTTCTTTTTATTGAACTGAAAAACCGTAGAAGTTTATAAACCTCTTCAAATATATTAATCCAACAAACACATTTCATTCTTGTATTCCATTTTGGTTTCTCTGTTAAGAAGGTATTAACATCTTATATAAAATTCCAATCCTTAGATTTTAAAAGCTTCCTCTATCAGCATTTTAAAACACGAAATGGTGTTTATTTCAACTTTTATTTTCTACAAATGAGTAAAAATAATGTTATTAATCTGCTAAGTTTTTAAAGGTTTGCAAATGAATTATAAAATATGGTCTGCAATCTCTCCCCCACTGCTTAGGCATAGTAGAAGTTCACTAATGGTGAATGTAAACAGAATGAATCATGCAAATAGTCTTGACAGGATCCATTAATGGGTGAGGGCAGTGCCATAAAATTCACTCAAACATTAGAGGGAACTTATAAGAAGTCCCAACATAAAAAAATAAAGAGATACTTGCAGCCATTTGAAACATAAAGGGATGGTGTGTTTATTTTGTTTTCATTCAGAATGATGCTGTCACATTCCAAGCCAGTGATTAGGTTAGGGTTAAATTATTGATAGAAATTATTTTTATATGAAAAAACAATTCAAATTAATGAGCATTTATTGGCATAAGGTGTAACACTTTTATAATTCAAGAGTAGCAGGGATATTGCAATCACTTTTAGGCATACGCATTACATATTACATATTTATTAGGTGGTGGTAGCATAGCCGTGTTTATACATTATTGTACTTTGCTTATGTCATTCCATATACAGGAAAATAGGCATAAAATTGTATGAATATGGGAGTGAGAAAGTTAAAAAAATAAATAAAACATAAAAGTTGCTTTATCTGAAAATTTGTAAACTACTGTTTAAGAAGAAGAAGTAGAAGAAGAAGAAGTAGGAGAAGAAAATACAGATTTCCGAAGTTGACATGGACAAAACACAAGAAAGACATTACAGCTACATTCAGTAAGAAAAAATTAAGCAACTACTCAGGATACTGACTAGGACTCTAAAAATGAAAAATGAAATATGCATCAACATTCATATAAAGTCCACCGCTGAATGTGATTTATGCAAACATGTACATAACAACACAAAACTTTAGTATATTTTGGTACAATCATACAGGATTTAAATTATGAATCTGAATTAAATGCTAGTATTGGTTTATGATCTATTCACTGCTGTTTGAGCTAAACTTTGCAATAATTTCCAAATGTATAAATCAACCAACTGGTTTAGGTAACGTTCTGCTAGAAATTTAATATTTGAGAACACTGTGATTTTAATTAATGTACACAATTACGGGATAAAACCAATAACATCTAAAATAAACTTATATAATAATTTGCATTATTTGCATGCGAACATTCTTCATACCTTAAGCTTTAATTTAAGAAATTGGGCATGAGTTCAAATTGTCAAATAGCTTTAATAAGCATTTTCCATTGTACATTTTTAATGCATTTTAAACATGTCATCTAATGAATCACAATTAGAATTAAACGTATGTTTCTCACATTATTTCTGTTAAGAATCTGTATTTATTAAAACTATTAGACAGCAAGAAATAAATAAAAAATAAGCAAAAATCTGTTATACCTTACTTGCTGATAATGTTCAACTATTATTTCTCTAGGCCCATATTTATAAAATTTGTTACCTTATGGGGCAATACAAAAATGCTCTTATAGAACTTCAGGGTGGATACTGACATTTGTAGTTTTAAATGTGGAACTAATTTGCAAAGCAGCCTTTCTTTTTATCTATTTCCAGTGTTTGTGGTACATTCTGAAGATGAATATTTTATGTAGTTTTGCTCAGGTTTGAATTCACATTTCTTTGATAGAAGGTTTTTGTACAGCAATTAGAGTGAATTTTGTTCATCACAGCTATCTCTTTAGTTTCAACAGTATGGTTGCTATGCACATTATGTAATTATCGCAACTCCAAATGTTTCCATTTATAAGGCCAATCAATTATAAGTGATTGTTCTAACACGCACAAACCATGTGCAGACAAACTTAGAAAGGTAGAATTGGAACTGAAAAATTCAATGTCATAACTAGGATTTGAACCATGGATCTTCCGCTCTATGCACAGCTGCTCTTACCCTCTGAACTGTCATGGCAACATGCCAGTGCAATATTAAATTCTCAACTCATTTGTATTTTCCTGGCAGGTCACAATTCAAGACCACATGGCCCGTGTAGAATCAGAACTGAAAAATTTAATGCTATAGCGAGTTAATTTGGGAATTGAATGTTGTGCCAGCATGTTACCATGGTAGCTCAGTGGTCAAGAGTAGCCATACATAGAGCAAAAGATCCTTGGTTCAATTCCTGGCTATAGCACTGAATTTTTCAGTTGTGATTCTACCTTTTTTACCTCAAATGTTGTTTACCTTCTCAAGCCTAAATTTGTCTATTGCCTTCTTAGGTACTGCATTTGGTTTTACTCTCATTGAAAGGAAACAGGCTAAGCAGTTAGCAACCATCAGAAATATATTGCAACAGTGTATGTACCCCAAATGATATTAACTGTCTGTGTAAAAGCAATCAGTGATCTGTTATGGAATGAATTTAATTAAAGGAAGGTTGTCTGAAGTCACTTAATCTCTAAGATATGAATAACCTTGTAATCAAAACAATTCTGCATGTTAAACTAATTAATGTTTTTGATACAACAAATAACAATGAAGTTGTTGCAATGAATCTTTGGATCAGTTCATTCCTTTGTGAGATATACACTGTTTACAAAGCTATGATAGCCTTGCTAACATTGGTGCAGTTTATTGCAGTTATTTTCTTAATAGAGCTGTAACAGAAATAACTTTAATTCAAAATGTCCACATGTACTTTTAGAAAAAGTAAGCTACTTTCAGAGCCCTCTACACAGAATAAAATCCCAATCTCTTCTGTGTATCTACTCAACATAGCATATCAAGATAGGCATACATGCTAATGTAAATCTCGCGTCTCATCTTAATAAAGGAGTGGTTAAAGAATCTGCCCATCATCTGCAAGGCAATTGATTTATATTCTCATGCTTACACTGCATATTGCTTTTATAATTTTTTAATAATATTACACTTGATTATTTCAGAGCACTAGAACTAACATTTAGTTAATTAAAAAAAAAGTAGGACCATTGTTACTGATATGAGCGTCAGTAGACTTTTTTCCAGGGGGCCACATGTTGGAAATTTGCAATCAGATAATATTAATTCATTATTTTACTGTCAAAATTTATAATATTTGTTGCAGATAACAATATTAATTTGTGCTAAATAAAAATTGATCTTTACATTAAAATTAAAATAGTAGTTTAATAGTCAGTAATTGATTGCACATTAAGTTGACCAACCTCTTGCCCACTCCCCTTCGCGATGCCCATGGTTACTGATTCGTGAGCTTTTTTTTAGCCTTTGCCTGTTTTTAAGGCATACATATCTTGTTTTAACTAGAATATTATGTTTGTCTTGCTGAAATAAAATTAAATTAAGAAAAATAAAATGGTCATTATGATCTTCAGCCAAGCTAGACAAGATTCACGATAGGTATGTTTGATATATTTGAGGTATGGTATTATACCTTACCAATTGCAAATTAAGCTCTATTCTCTCATGTGAAGGTAACTAATATCACACCACCAAAGAACAATGTTGTTCTCTTCTATAGCGCTCTAATATAAAATTACTATTCAAGATGTTCTCGGGCTTCGAGCCAGATGTAATGATGAAGAGCCATCGACGTTTCGGGAGTGTACATCTCTCCCATCATCAGGATGATGAATCATCCTGAATGATGAATCATTCATCATCCTGATGATGGGAGAGATGTCCTGATGATGGGAGAGATGTACACTCCCGAAACGTCGATGGCTCTTCAACACTACACCTGCCTTGAAGGCCGAGAACACCTTGAATATGTTCGTCGCCAGGAAAGCTTCAAATCATATTTTATAAAATTACTATTTAATTTACTGGGCCAACCTTTGTGTCATTATTGTAGTCCATTTCTAATGGTAATAAAAATAAAATAAAAAGGGTGCATTTATTTCTTTAAGTCAAAATATGTCCAGGTTCTAGGATTATATTAAGGAAGCAGAGATCTCAGTAATAAAGTGAGTGCTATCATCTATAGGACACTTTCAGGGCCTGAGTATGTGGTGAGTTCTACAAGGACAACTTATGAATTTTAAGCAACCTTTTAGTTTTTTCTTAAGCTGTACACATTTTGCCTCTTTTCTTTTCAGTCCTGAGGCCAGTTACTGATGAAGTCTATGATTATAGGTGGTTATAGTAGAGCATAAACAGACCTCCACCATGTTATAACAGTAGTTGCCAAGACTGAAAGAGCTACCAATACTCTCTCTTGGTGCCCCTAGAATTTATCTTGTGAATGTGCACATTGTATGACGCTGCATCTGTATGTAAACCTAAAAGTTCAAGTTTTATGCAAGAACAATTGGTGTTGTGATAAACACTAATTTAATTCACTCAACTTTCAGTCATTAATGGTTATTTGTAGATTTGCTTGCATTAGAAGTTTTTGTGATGGTTATAATGTAGTCCATATCTACTTATTATATGGAAATACAGAAAACATTAACACAGTTAATTTTTCTTAGACATTCTAAAGACTTTAGTTCATAGTGGTTATTCTAATGCTGGCATCTGTTTGGAAATTATTGCAAATTATATGCTACTGCCTCTATAAACTGTATATATTTAAATGGAATAACTGAGACTGATTTATGTAATTCAGTAGAAGAGCTGTTGCTTCAGATCATTGAATTAAGTTACTGCAGTATATTATTATACCTGAAACAATAAAAGCAATAAATCACATCCTAACTTAATTTCTGTGGACTTTACAAACAATAAGAGAGGTTTCATACTAATGCAAAATGTAAGAAAGCAATATATAATTGTGAGTAAAAGCATATTCATTCTGGATCGCAGCCCACCAAGCGAGAGCCAGACGTGAAGCTAAAAATTAAGTGCCAAATTTAACTAAATATAAATCAAAGCTTCAAGCGAGTAATCAATGTTCTAGTGAGCACTCAATTCAAATGTCATCAAGACTGTTAAAAAGCAAATGCTTCATGATCAGCGCAGAAATAATTACTGTAAGCAAAAATATGAACAAGGTAAGAGCTAAAGCATGGTGATGAATAATGATTTTAAGCAAGCAGAAAAAAATGAATCAAAAGCTTGGTAGATCGTCCCGCTGATTATGTCAAATAGAGCTGGGCTTCATATGACCTAGTCAGTAGACGGGACGACACCATTCTTAATGATGTTTCATGCTTACTATTGTTCGCTGCAGCGCTGGAATGAACGGCGGCCATACTTTACCTTTCTATTGCGATCTATGACTTTCTCCCGCGAGCCCATCTTTAATATGATAATGAACCATGATTATGATTATGAAGATGAAGGAAATGATGATACAGCACTGCTGCACTCTACATGCACCATCTTTTACTTCTAAAATCAAAATGAGGCAAACATTACTATTCAAAGAGCTGTGCACCTTTTATGCTTGATTATTTTTAGAATTTGTAATGCAGTTTACACCTTTAAAAAGTTAAAATACTACACAGTGTCTAACAAATGCATATAAATAATTGCACCTTTTTTGTTTTGAAATGAGGCAAAATTAGTAAATTTAGGTCATTTTGTGTATAGTTGCAGTGGCAACAATTTTTCTACAGTATGTTGTATACTGTTCCCAGTAGGTGTGCAATACTCCCCCCAACCAACTCCCCATGCAGCTGACTACGGACATGGTTTGCTTGTTCAGGAGCCAAGGTCAAATATTGTGACAGAACTTATGATAGGGCTAGGTTCTGTTTTCGTATATAACCTAGTGGAACTTGTGTAGCATTGTTATTGGTCAAACATTTCTGACAATATTTATTTTTTAATAAGAGGGACTGTTTAAACTGAGTATACACCATCTTAAATACAGTCTTGGAATATTTTTGTGTTATTTAAGAACTTGATAAATCAATATTTTATAAATAATTGGATAAATTAGTATTTTATAAATAAATAATTTGATAAATTAGTATTTCCAATATATTATAATGACTTTTGGTGAGACTATAATACAGTCATGGAATGTTTTTATGTTATTTTAATAACAATTTGTTAAATTAGCATTTGATAAATGAGTAATTTGATAAACTAGTATTTCCAAAATATTATAATGTCTTTTGATGAGATTATAACATTGCATAAGATTGAAATAATTTGACTATTGGACACATTAATTAGAGCTGGTATGAAAACAAGATCACTTTTAATGAATAACTATAACAAATTTATTAAATATCAATTAAAATGTATATTATGTTTGGTATAATGTTATTATTCTAACTATTAATAATGCTTGATATGATGTACTTTGAAGCATATTTATGCAAAATAAGACCTTGGCTACAACAGCATTTACAGCGATGTTGAAACATCTTAAAAATAAGGACATATTATGCTGAAGAAATGTAAATTAGTTGTAATATTCATTGTGGGCAAAACAGGTTCAAATGAAAGCACCAGGTTTTACAATTCATACGGTCTGAATATGTATGGCTAAATTAACTTATTTGTCATTTATTTATTTAAAATAAATAATGTGTATCTTGCCTTCATAATCTGCCATTTTTCTAGGAAACAAGAGGAACAATTTATAAACATTTCTGCTCTTCTGAGCTATTATATTTAGCAGCATATTTGCTAACTTACTATGGAGGATAGAGATGGGAATGTATGGCAGCAGTGCTATTTTGTGGTAATAAAGCTACGGTTGGTAACGAACGAATTGGTACCTGAAAGACCGTGACTAGGGCCCAGAGAAGTGAATCAAAGTTCTTTCTGTCGCACGTTACCTCATCACCATTCTTTTCACAGAATTTGCACCCAAAGAGGTTCATCCCAAGAATACTAAAAAATAAATAACATTATCATCAGCATTTCTGAAGCTAGAACATTCTAACACTATTAGCATAGGATTTAAATAATAATAAAATATATTTAAAACATTTACTACATTAATATTTTAGTTATTATTAGAAAGATTCTACATAATAATCACCTGTGCTTTTGTTCTTTCTTCCCATATATATGTATTATGTAAGCACTTATCACAATAAATGGGTACTGCCTGCTTCAGTACATGGTATCTCATTCACTGCAGTTTTCTTATTTACACTTTGGAAAATTATTAGAAGTGCTCATTTGAAAATAAAGATATTTTTAAGTTTCTCAGGAGTAAAACACAAAATATTATTAGTCAGCTTCATTAAAATTTTAAGATGTATTAAATTAAATAAGTTAATCTAACACAGGTGATTCAAATGATTCCAACAAGTGGTCTAATTTAACTGGTATTTTAGCATATTATACTTTGAAAAGCATTAAGTGGGGAGGAAATGTATTTTTATAGGACTACAGTAATGCACTTTTGCAAATGTTCAGCGAGTAATGATAACACATTACCCTGCAGTACTGAGTATGGTAATGGAGTAAGAGCTATGATGATTATACTAAAATGATCTGGAATGATTTAGGAGAAAGATTAGGAGTAGTGAGAACATGATGCAAGAATTATTGAAAACTCAATGAAAGAAAAATGAAACAAGAATTTTTTTGTCACCCCTGCCACTGCAAAATCGCCTTTTATATAAATATGTATGAGAAGGAGTGACTGAGAGAAAACATCTTGTGGGAAAGAGAAATTACATGCGTAGTCAATAAAATTAATTTATTATAAATAACAAATTTTGCAGACTGAATCCATTTAGCAAACCCATTTAGTATAATATGAATGGAATAAGTATGCAAATATTTATACCAGTATATGCACAGTTATAATAATCATCCATGCTATGTTGTAAGAACTTGGGTTGTATTTTTTGGTTTTCTGCTATGGCATACCCAGTGATGTGCAGTGACTGCAAAGCTTGAGAGAACAGGCTCCCAACTTGCTGTTCTTGGAGAAAATTATTAAAAAATGAGAATAATTTTAATAGCTCGCAAAGGTGACTGAATGTGTATCAATAAAAAACATGTTCCTAGGAATATGGCCTACCCTGAGCTCCAAAACAAATCTTTCCTCACCATTATCAAAAATGCAGAATGACTTACTTTAGTAACTTTTAGGATAAAAAGTATTCAAGAGTAGCCAATATATCGAATTCAAATATTTTATTGCCTCTGTTTAGTGGTCCACCAACGATCTGAAAATGGTGCTTTTTTTGCATAATTAACAGTTATAAAAATTATTACATCACAAGCTTTTAGCCCTATTCCTGTTAGAGATTGAATACTGATGGTTCCATGAGTCCTTGTAAAGAAGCATGCTTCTTGTGTAATGTAGCCCTAATAAGTCTCAAGTGGCATGAAACTTAACAGCATTTGCACACAGAAGTTATTCCACTCTGCATGTTTACCAAGGGAAAGATGATGAACTTCAATGATGAAACCATAAACAAATTTGAGAGCATTCACTTAAGCAATATTTTGTTTGATATGGAAAAAGTCAGCAATTCCTAGACGTACAAGGGCTTCTATTTGTATTTTGGGTTTAATAACAAAAAAAAAAAAAAAGTATTTTGTCAATGAAAAATGACATTGTTTCTAGAAATGTTCTCTTTTATGATCAATAGACTTTTGCATGCATTTGAACCATTTGTCATAGAATTTTTCCAATCTGCTTGAGACATGGTTTTTGCACACATCAACAGCTTGTTCTGCCAACCAAAGTCATTGTCTACACATTTTATTGCTTGATATTCAGAAACAGAAAGAAGTCATTGGGTGCCAAATCAGGGCTGAGCAGCAGATGAGCCATCAATTCATCTATGAATGAATTCATTGTCTTGATGAAGAACAATCCAACAGTCCTTGTTTGTTTTCCTTATTTCACCAAAGACTTTTGGCAAACAAATGGTTGTTTAACATTCAAAATTGAGCATTTTACATTCCTCTAAAGGTACTATTGCCACATTATCAGTTTTTATTAAAAAACAGGTAACCATTTGTTATGAAGTGCTTCGAATGCAACCAATTTTTGTTGAATTCGGTTCATCTTGAAACACTGACGCAGCCAACTGCTCTTTACATTTCTGCTTATATGCATAGATACACGATTTATCATCTGTTTCTATCCTATACATGTCTTTTGAAGCACTACCATTGTATTTCTTGAGCATTTACATGCACCAATTAACACGAACATCTTTTTGAGTTTGCATCAAATTATATGGAGTCCAATGGGAGCAAGCCTTTTTTGCAGCTAAATGATCATGCAATATTTGATATATGCTGATGGAACTAATGCCTAGCTTTACCTCAATCTCACAGCATGTCAGATGACAATTTTGCAGTATCAGTTTTGGCACAGTATCAATGTTTTCTGGTACAACAACTGATTTTGGACAACCTTAACAAATTTTATCAGTGAGCAAATGGCGATCACAATTAAGCTCATTATACCAGTGTTTCACAGTAGCAAGGGATGGAGTTTCATTGCCAAATATGGAAGTACGTTGACTGATTAACTTTTGTCTTGATAATCCACATGGAAATTTGTAATAAATATCCATGTAAACATTTTCATGAGTTAATTCTATTTTGTGCTGAGATGTAATTTTCAAGTCACTGTAAACAGCACAAATAATGCTCTGTTGATAAAATATCTGAAGTAGATTATGGTCACGTGAAACTTTCCAACGGAAATGCCAGATGGCACCTACAGCAATCAGTGTTGCCAAGGCTCAAAATATAAATAGTGGCCCTCATATGAATTGCGTTCTTCTCTGTGTAATCATTTTCCCTAATTGATTTAGACGTTCCAGGAATACTGCAGAGCAATAGCACAAAATGGAGAAAATACACGGAAAAATGGTTTTAACAGGGCTCAAAGTACATAAGTAATTGAATGGACAAAATTTGTTTTGATGTCTCAGCAATCCCTGGATAAAATTGCTCATGAGGTACCTTTAATAAGACTGTAAAACGTAGAAGGTATTATGAAGACACAATTTGCATAAGGGGACAGGGTAAAAAAGGGGATTGACCGTATCAAATTTCATTGTACAATACTATTAGTCTTGAGGAAAGTAGTAATATGGTAAAGGAGATGTGGGACTTCTATTGGGGTTCTGTTGTGGTAAATTCCAGGGTGAAAGGTAGATGATAAAGAAATGTTAAGGTAAAAAAGGTTATTCTTAATTAATAATGATTTTTTTTACCATTTAAGTAAATGTATACTATGTGCCACTTTATAAAGAAGAAGAACAAGGACAAGAAATTAAGTTATAATAAGAAACATCACAAGAAACACCATGGAAATGCCATCTGTTAAATGAGAAACAACTGTAGAAATCTGAAGTACATACATCTGTGGTCCAAAAAGCAATAAATAGAAATATAGCATAGAAACAGTCTCAGTTGAAAGGAGCAATAGGAAGGGCTGCTTTTGAAATACTAGTAAAATGAAAAAGAAAAAGAAAGAAAGTTTGACTACCTGTTTACATGATGTGGGAATAATTTAGATTGTGATAAAAGAAAAATGGGTCATACCTAAAATGGCTATTCTGACAAGAACCTTAGAAATGTACAGAACCTGGAGATATGAAGCAAATAGGATGAAGAAGCTAAACATCGAGCTAGAATACAATAAGACACAATATCATGTTCATGAAATGCAAGTGATATATAAAATAATAAATATATTTAAAAATCTGTAAAAGACATAGCATTACAATTACTAGACCCATTCAGATCTAGTAGATATGGACTATTGAGATTGCTACTTTTGAATCAGATCTAGAGGTGTATGATTAAATCCAGAAGTCAACCAGGCTTTAAACATTTTGAAGGACTTAAAATTTCAAGAAACACATCAATTAAGATGCAAATTACTATAGACAGCAATGAATAATCCAACTAATAAATAAATTTAATTTATGGGATAGTGGCCACGTGTATTATATGGAAGAAACAGATACAGGACATAAATATGGTACATACTCAAAATTATGCAGTGCAGTTACAAGAACATCAAGAAACAAGGCCCATAAAGAGATAATAAAAATGTTATAAAACCACAGCAGTAGCTGGGACGTTATATGACAATGAGATATTTACAATAGCAAACATAGACAAAAGAAAAATGCAAACAGAAAGTTGGGATCCCTTTTATTTATGACTAGGAAACACAGCATTAAAAATAGAAAGATTAAGGACAACAGCAAATTTATAATATACTTAAATGAACAAACAATAGTGTAAATAAAACTAACCAGAGCACATATAACACCCATGTAGTAATTTTAAAACAAATCATGCGCTGTAAGTGATCTGCAAAAAAGAAATATTGGAAGATTGATAAAGGTGGAAAAATCATTAAAACTAGAAAACACTCAAGAACTGCAAAAGCTTGAGAGGTGTTTTTCCATAAAGAAATAGAAGAAGAAGCAGAAGAAGAAGCAGAAGAAGAAGAAGAAGAAGAAGAAGAAGAAGAAGAAGAAGAAGAGGAAGATGAAGAAGAAGAAGAAGAACAAGAACAAGAACAAGAAGAACAAGAACAAGAACAAGAAGAATAAGAACAAGAACAAGAACAAGAACAAGAACAAGAACAAGAACAAGAACAAGAACAAGAACAAGAACAAGAACAAGAACAAGAACAAGAACAAGAACAAGAACAAGAACAAGAACAAGAACAAGAACAAGAACAAGAACAAGAACAAGAACAAGAACAAGAACAAGAACAAGAACAAGAACAAGAACAAGAACAAGAACAAGAACAAGAACAAGAACAAGAACAAGAACAAGAACAAGAACAAGAACAAGAAGAAGAAGAAGAAGAAGAAGAAGAAGAAGAAGAAGAAGAAGAAGAAAAGTAAGAGAATAAAAAGGAGAAGGAAAAGATAAAGGAGGCAGAGCACAAGAGGAGGAAATAGAAAAAGAAGAAGAATGTGCTTGTGATTGTGGTGGCAGTCAGGAGGATAGTGATCTGAAGATTTTCTTAAATATTTACAAAGTTTTGTTATTGTTGCCTTACATAAAAGGTTTGTAAATAACAATCTTTTATAGCACATACATAGCACATAGCTATTGTACATAATTTCTTTAAAACTTTTACAAGTAAGAGATACCTGAGAAGAATTTTTTCAAAAACATCTATATAAGTTCAAAAAGGTAACATTTTCAGGAATGAATTTTTCAAATACCAACCAAAACACTAATTAACATACCAAAATATAGTGTTATTGAGAACTTGCTCTGCAGTTTTCATACAACCAAAATCCTCCTAGAGATAGGAATTCCGGTGACAGCACAGGCTGCTGCGAGCCTATGGTTATTTATAACATGTTACGAAATAGAGTATATGGTAGATTCACATATGTAATTCATGAAAGATAATGTAGATAAACAAAATACCAAGGTATCTTGAGCGGTATGCACTGGCACAATGCAGAGGAAGTTGTTGATAACCCTTTACATAATTTAGCATTCACATTATACTTTTACGGGCCCTAATGTCCTAGTTGTCAATGGGCCCTTAAACCCCACCACTCACTCACATTATACTTTTAAACATTTGTTTCATTATGTGTTTGGCAGTCCTAAGATTTTTATTCTTAATGTCAAAATGGGGAGACAATGTTTCTATATTTTTCAAAAGTCAGTAAATGCAATGCATAAAAATTTTGTTAATATAATAAATAAATAAATATATAAATAAATAAGCAGGACTCAGTATCTTAATTTCAGTGTAGGAATCTGATACTGGCAACAATATGTTCTTTTAAGACTTTTCATAACTATCATCCATTGGGCAGCTATTTTGAAACACACCTTAGATCTTAAAGCATTTAGTCCACTGTAGTTCTGATCCTTTGCTTATCTATCTTTATTTAGTATCTTGACAGTGACATCATGTCCCAGCACTTCATAGTATTCAGTTGATGGCAAAGTTTCTAAACTTTTGTGGTAAGCTTTTTTCACTACTTACAACCACTGTCTGGATATGTACAGCTGTGACTACAAATTGGGATGTAATGGACTAGCTTATTAAATATTCTACTTTCTTCCATTGAACAATTAGTGTGGATGTATTAAGTTTTATTAAGACTTGCACAAGAGCCAGAAAATAAGTTATTTTCAGTTGGACCATTTTCTGGCTGAAATATCTCAAGGTTTCTAAGAAAATGCAATACACCAGATCCAATTTGATTGTACTCCATTTCTTACCAAGTATAGAAAAAATGTTTTCCTTTGTTTCAGGAGTGAATTATATTGCACAAATTGTAGAGCCCAACCTACAAGGGCTGTCCCAGAAGTACCTGACCTGACAAATAGATAATGGTTGTTGTTTCAAATAAATAACTATTGTAGAAAGTAACAACCTTATAAAGCTTAAGTTTGAAGTTAGACGATACTACGTTGTTTAGTATTTGTTTGGCAGCCATCAGTAGTGAGCACTGTCAGTAAATTTGTAAATGTGGATAAAATGGTCATTATTATGTGATAGAATACTTTCATTGGAAAGGTCTTATCCCAACTAATATTAAACCTAAGCTAGGTTCTGCTCCTTCATTTACAACTGTAAAATATTGGGTGGCAGTGTTTAGATGAGGCTATATGAGCTGCCAAGATTAATATCACAGTGGCCAACCAAATGAGGTTACCAAGCCAGAATAGTGAAGAAAATCCACAAAATGGTATTGGGTGAATATTGACTAAAATTGTGCAAGCTAGCAGACATTGCAGACATTTTGAAAAGTGCCCTACATCGCATACTGACTGAAAATTTGGACATGAGAAAGCTGTATGTAAGATGGGTGCTGCGTTTGTTCAAAATGGAATAAAAACAGCTTTGTGAGAATGTTTCAGTCAAATGTTTGACAATGTTTTGCCATAATAAAGCTGAGTTTTTACATCGATTCATAACCATGGATGAAATGTTGGTCTTTTGCTTCATATCTGAGATGAAGGAATAGTCAAAATAGTGGATTAAAACTGGAGAGTCGGCTACAAAGGAGGAAAAGACAGCTCCATCTGCAGGCAAGATTATGGCGTCAGTTTTTTGTGATGCACATAGGATAATTTTCATTATCTCCAATAGGGAAAAGCAATCAATGTCAAGTATTATGCAAACTTGTTGCAGTGTTTGAGTAATAAAATCAAGCAAACATGGCTGCATTTAGTGGAAAAAAAGTTTTGTTCCATTAAGACAACACACCACTTCACAAGTTCATTATTGACATGGCCAAAATCAATGAGTTAGAGGTCTAATTACTTCTCCATGCACCCTATTCCCCAGGATTGGTCTCCTTTGATTATTCTCTGTTTCCAAACTTGAAGAAATGGCGTGGTGTTAAAAGATTTACCAACAATCAAGAGATAGAATCAGTAGTTGATGGATATTTTGCAGAACTCAACAATTCTCACTATAAACAGGATGTTGAAGCTATTGAGCATTGCTGGGAAAAGCGTATCTAACTGAAAGGATACTATGTAGAGAAATAAAGATGTTTTTCTTAATATTTTTGTGCTTTCTTTGTTAGGTTGGGTACTTCTGCAAAAACCCTATCATGAGTAGAGCACTTTGTAAAGGCTATTCTGTTGTAAGTAGAAACCATACTTCAATCATGTTTGAATTTTCTCTTCATTATTGCATAGAATATTTTTACACAAAGCTTGTGCATACTGTGGTTTGTTCTCACTTGATCTTTTTCAACTATTTTTCAATTTATATTATTAAGAGATCAATCTTGTATTTATTTGTATGGGTAGTTTCAAACAACAGGTTAAAGCAGTGATAGAAAATACATTTGTGCCTTTACAAAAAGGAAGTAGAAAGGCCTACAGTTTTCCTTTTTATACAGAAGTTCTGTCACATTTTATCTATGTTTAACTCATGTGGTAAATGACTTCTTCTGGACTTAAATCTTTAATAGTGACTTTCTCTGCTTCTATACAGTTTTATATCATTAATAACTTCTTTATCTTCAGCAGTGCTCTAGTCTCCTTCTCAATTTTCAAACTTTCCTTTTGCATGATATCTTCTGGCCAAATAGGTCAGTCTGGGTGGTGGGTGGCTTAGTTGGTTAGATGCTGGTCTACTGATCCCAAAGTCATGGGTTCAAATACGGTCCAGACTGATGGTTTCTAAGTGTGCTTAAAAATGGCAGCTCCATGTCAGTAGATTTACTAGCATGTAAAAGAACTCCAGCGGGACAAAATTCTGGCACACCAATGATGCTGATATGATCCTAGCAATTGACAGCATCTTGAACAACAAAATAATCTTTTTGGCCAAATATGAGAATCTATTTTAGATATCCCTGATATTATTTGAGATACTGAAACACACACAATGTTTGACCATCTTTATTCCTTATTCTATACTTTACCAAAGCCTGATTCTTCATTTTGGCTTCATTTTTTCTGTTGTTGCATTGTGGTAATTGATTTCCATGTACCTACTTTATAATTATTTATCCTGGTCAGTTTTGTTTAAGCTAGTTACTTGCTGGTTAAAATCTGTGACATAGTCAAAACTGAAATCAACTAGAGCAGAGCACATTCATTCCTCTACAATGTGATTCTCTCTCAGAAGTAACATGAATTTTTCATTTCTCAACTTTTTCTCTAACTGGCTGAGAGCAACTATTGAGTTTTACAAAATCTCACTATTTGCAATACCATAGGGAAAATATTGAATTTTTACAAAATCGGTTCAAGTGCATGCATGACAACAAGGTTCATATGTAATTACAAAAATGTGAATTTTAAGTTTGAGATTTATTGACTTCTGAAAAAAATGATTCTCAATTTGTATGTTAATTTAAGCTAACTTAAGTATAGATGTACAATTGCTGCATGAGTCTTTGTTATGTCTTATGTCATGTTCTTGTGTATGCACCAACAGCCTTTTTAACTTATCCCAGTATTACATAAAATTAATAATAAATTAATAACCACTATTACCTGAATTTTTAGAAGTAAAATGAAGTTTCTCTTCATACAATGACAAGAGATTAATTATACCCCTTGAGAAACAAAATGTGAAAATGAAAACATTTTATTGAGAATACTATGTATTCTTTTCATACATTGCACCTGTTTTAATGCACTGTACACATACACCAAATCTCAACAGTCAGCTAAATGTAAACAAGTCCAGTCAACTCTAATATCTTATCCAAAATCTCTCTTAAGAAATAATCATTGCTTATTTTTGATTCATTTAGTTTGAGATAGAAGGGAATACTTTCTGCTAAATACACACAAGGAAGTGGTTTTGAAGCTTTATGGTTCTAAGGATTCATGGGAATTTCAGTTTAAATTTCAAGGTTCTCTATTGTCTATCAAGAATATATGTAGTTTTGGTAATGTTGCCGAATACAGGCTTCTTGATGACAATGGCATAAAACCATACCAACTTGACATTAAGAAATACACTACTGGACAAAGAGGTTGGTAACTAGGAATGGAGAGGAACATGGGTAATGGAACAGAAGCATGATTGCAAAACTGAAACAGTGGAATAGAAATCCAAACTAAATAATGGAATAATGTAAATAAAGGAGATGTAACAATAGCAGAAAGTGTTACAAGATGAAGATTTCCTTTTTCCTCATTCCCTTTAGATGTTAGTAATGGATATGCACATTTCAAATAATGTTCAAATCACTAGTCATTTGCGACAACTATTTACAGCGAAATGCAATGTTTAAAGCATTCCATTTGTCAATCACTTGTCACATGTAACTTATAAAACATTGTATTTATTTCATAAATGTAAATTATGAAATATGTTCCCATTTAAGGTTATCTACGTACTACACAACTGCATGAGTTTATGATTTCATAGTTATTTCAGGTCATACTGTTTATGCATCTGAAATGCAACTTTGTATTTCTTTTATAAACATACATCTATGAAATATATTCCCATTCAAGGGTACCTCCTACTGCACAACTGCATGAGCTTATGGTTTCATGATTATTTCAGGAGTTTATGGCTCTAAAATGCAGCAATTTATTACTTTTATAAACATATATTTTCAACTGAAGGTTGTCTACATACTGTACAACTGCATGAGCTTATGATTTCATAGTTGTTTCAGGTTAGATGATTTATGCCTCTGAGATGCAACTTTTTATTACTTTTATAAATGTATATTTTTGAAATATATTTCCATTTAAGGTTATCTATGTATTGCACAAATGCATGAGCTTATGATTTCATTGCCAGAAGTTAGCTCCATTTATGTGTTCTTAGTCACATTGCTAACTATACAATTCCAACGTCGTACAAATTATGTGCTACTAATACTGGCTACTTTTATTGCTCATGCATTGGTGCCCTGTGTTATGTAGTCCCTCAACCCATATTCGGCAACATTACTGTAGTTTTCATTGCAGTATATAGTCTAGCAAGACACAACTGCCAAGTGTACAGTGTTGTAAAGGAAGATAGTCAGGCAGGAGCGACTCTACAATAAAGTAGGAAAAGTGGAAATATTTCTGATTGCAAGTGTACAAAAGTTTTAAAACTGTTGTTGTCAGTCTCTTTCATGGACAACATGAATCCATCAGAATCTCACCAAACCAAGACATACTTGGCTTGCTTGCCCTCACTGCATCTCACTGGCTCATTAATCTCACTGCACGCCACTGGTTATACAACATTATTTTTTCTTTTAAAACATAATGGTACAATACCAGCTATAATTCCCATCGGTATTGAATTTTCAAATTTCATTTGGTAACAGTCATTAATTTATTTTCTCTTGGTAGCCAATGGCCAAACACTAGTCAAGAATTCTGGAACATGAAATTTTATCAAAATATACTTTGTTGTTTTACCTGGATAGAAGACGAGCAATGAGTTTTTATATAACTGTTTTTAAAAGCTTGTACAACACAGTTTAGGATCTAATCTGATTGTTGAGCTCAAATGATATCGCACAGCTAGAAGCAGAACAGCTGTAGCAAAATAAAGGCATATGTTCTTCAGAATGGCAATGCAAGTCCAGCACAAGCCTATCAGAAATTGCAGCCTCTGAATGCACATGAGTACGATGGCAACGGTGAGCAGGAAAAGAAAGGAACTATAAAAAAATGAATGCATGAATATGAATGCAGAATTTATTTGCATAAATTTAGGATTTTTATTTATGAACCTTTCTTTAGGTAATTGCATTAGAATCTTTCATAATTTAAATAGTTTTCAAAGAGAGAAGAGAAAAAAATAAAAAGAAAAGAATCTGAACTATTGATGACAGACACTGCAAAATGACGAAACATTCTTTACTAACGGTGAAAAAACACTTGGCAGTATGACAAAAATGAGGGATAGACATGCACGGCTTTCCCAGTCACGTGCAACACTGATAACATTCTTCCATGCGTTTCATGGAAACAGATTATTTATTTACACCATAGCAAATCATAAGTACTACATTTAATGCTTTCGAGCATTCATAGTTTGTATACTTTCAACATCATCCATTATATGGCAGGGCGCAGACAGTTTCAAACAATGAGCTATATGCATGTTTTTTATTTAGTCATCTGCAGGTACTTGAGATTTGAAAAGCAGGGCTTTGTAGTAGATCTGAAATAAATTTGTTTGCATTATAAAGAAATTTTAAAACAGCATGTTATATAATAGAACAATAGTCTGCTTCTTTATCACTATGATGACAGTTTAAAAAACATAGAAAAATGATCAAATAAGGGGAACATTGTTGTTACAACACTTGCCACTACATAAAATTTAATGTAAAACTATTCTGAAAGATTCTGAGCAAGTTTGATACTTCATACAGACATTTGCCATTTAGATTTTCAAAATCTGCCTTTCCAGTGCATGCATCATTAATCATGTGTGCATACACAAATACTGATCAAGTTACAAAAAAATTGTTTAAAATTATAGATAGTATTGAGACATGTTAACAAATACTGCAAATGTAAAGGATGCTGTTTCCATTGCAAAATAGGAACAAAATGTGAATGAGACAGTGATGTAGAGGAGAGAATAGCCATTTATTAGTTAGAAGGCTTGATTCATGTATTACACATAAGCTTGGATAATTAACAACTTTTCATGATCTCATCTTTGGTTAAAATCATCAGATGCTTTCTAATTAGTTTATACTGTATGAACAAAACTGTATGAAATTATAGCTTATATTCTTTATCATCACATTCAAAATCTTTTCAATTCATTAACAAGTTTGCAAATTGTGAAATCAAGAACTGCTTACTGCAGTGTGAAGAAAGGAAGAATTATTGAAACTGTTTGTTTTGAATAATTCAGTAGAAAGTATTGGCTATATTATAGCCTGTCTTAATGCTTATGTTTTGCAATCTTTTCTGAAAAGTTATGTTTCTATTGAGTACAGTGAAGTTTAATAAAATTAGCAAATAATGCTGACCACAACTACTAAATGTGAGTGTTTCTTTCTCACAGGATTTTTAGCTGAAGTTTCTACTAACAGAACATGTAAAACTACTTTAGTAGGTACTCTACCATTCAGAAAATAGCTTACTTGATAGAAGTTTATGAACTACTGATACACTTTGAACTTCTGAATATTACTAGCTTAAATAATTAATGAATATTTCAGTGCATTATACCAAACAACTTTTCAAAGTGTTATACACACTTAGAAAATAATGCAATTGCTAAAGATATTTCTTTGATTCAGTCTGTGAACTGCACATTTGAGGTACCTATTGTTTTGGGGAATTTCAAGAATAATTATATATAAATTAAAATGCCTATTAATGTAGCTTTAGTAATATGTTAGATTTTCTTAGCTTTCTTTGTGATGCTTGAAAATATTGTGATGCTGGACCAAGACAGCGGCGATGGGAACACAAAGGTCTATCCAGACTGTTCATGAATTGTAGAGTGACGTGGCCGCAATGCGCAATGGGGAACAGGGAGCCGGGCTGCCTTGCTCCACTGGTGGTATGCCTATCAAAGGTGCAGATGGTTAAGCTTTCCCACATCACTCACATGAGCAAATATGTGACCATATCAGTGGAAGTGACATAAATAAAAGGGATTTTTCTAGCACCTTCTTGAGACTTCTAGCTGAGTCATTTCTAGGATGTGTGTATGTGGAATTGAGAAAGGTTATGTGATGTCATTTGCAATATATAAGGACCCAAGATAGCAGCAAAGTGAGACAGTCAGTTAGTTTAGTTTTAGAGTTAGAGCTACAGTCATAAGCCGGTGAGTGTGAGCCAGCTGTGTGTTTGTGTATATGTTGTCATCATGTGTGCATTGTAGGAAGATTGATGAGCATTGAGGATGTCATAGTCAGTGCTTGAGAGACAATGAAAATGAAGAAAGATGCTAAAAAGACTGAGCAGGATTATGAGAAGTAAAAGTTGTTAATTGTGATAGTTCAGAACATTGTAAACTGTATTAACAATGAGAAGAAAACTGTATTTGTGATACAATTTTAGAAAAGAATAAAGTGATAGAAAAGTAACAGGACTAGATTTTTGTTGTATTTATCACAAAATTATGGAAAATGTTTTGTAAGAGTTCACTGGTTGCCTCTTAATTATATAATTTTTTACTTTCTCTAGTGGTTAGAACAAGTATTGCATTTCCTAAAAGTACTTTGTTGATATTTCACCATTTTTACTGCTTCAATCTGAAATTTCTTCCACAAAATCAAACTTTTGTACCACAAGTGTTTGACAGCTTTGCAACCATGCTATTATCATTCCTTTTATATTTTATAGTTTACATATAGTGAACAGAGGAAGTACTGCATTTCACTGAAAAATTTGACACCAAGATTTCACTGAAAAATTTGACACCAAGATTTCACCAGAAATACAACATATTTTGAGATGACTTGAATAAGTACAAAAGAAAAAAAACATGTTTACAGAAAGCTACATGTTTACAACTTTTTCAGAGTGAAGGGGAAGAAATAAGGTATAAAAGAATTTAAAGAGTAACAATAGAGAAGGAGAGGAAGAAGCAGGAATGATAATAGGGAAGGGGACATTTAGTGTGGTAGTGCTGTTGCATTGTGCAGTACAAGGTAATGGTGTAACTGCTCTGCAGTACACTAACTGGTGGAGTGAGGATTGGGAGCTGAAAGACAGACTGGACTAAAGGTCCAGTGTGCCCCCATTACAAGAGCAGATAAAATAGAATTTAAAGTATCTTGCTTTCATAGAAGTTTGAAAACAGTGTTGTTATAATTAATTTAATTTAAAAGGTGAGTCAATTAATAACACTAAACAACACTTACAACATAATTTTCTGGAATGCATTTCTAAGGTTAACTTTCCTCCATTATCAACCGGACAATAACCTTCGAAACGCATTTCCGACAATTATGTTGTAAGTGTTGTTTAGTGTTATTAATTGACTCACCTTTTAAATTAAAAAAGAATTTAAGGTATTTATTTACTTATTTATGGTATCATTATTTTGTTTTGTTTTAGTGATGAAGGATACTTTTTGACTATTGTTTGATGATAGTGCAAATGGCCTCCACTACTGAAAGGTGCTCCTTGGTACTGGTTGAGACGCAATCACACACTTTAGATATGGGTTTGTGCGTCATAGAGTTTGCGTTACATGAAATAATAATAAAGAAGTGCTCTCATATTTAGTAGCCAGTGTTTGTAATAGGATGATGGTATGAGAACACCTATAGAAATTGTTCAGCTTTAAGAGGTAGAATCAGGACGAAAAATGCATTGCCATAGCTGGGATTTGAACCACACATCTTCTGCCTCATGCATGGCTGCTCTAACCACTGGGCTATTGTGGCAAGTTGCCAGTATGATATTAAATTCCCCAACCAATTCAGCTTTACTTACTGATTACTTGTTGCTCAATTGAAATGTATTCAAGTTTGTTGTAAATTGCTTGATATAAACATAAACATTCATACATGTAGTATTCTGAGTTACACCTTAACTATTGCATGACTCCCAATTCATGGAATTATCATCTCCTTTGTGCATATTGCTAAATGACATCATCTGAACTAACTTGTTAGGTATAACATTTACCCTTAAGCTACCAATTATCATTTATTTCATTCAACATTTTGTATAGTTTCAAAATAATTGTCTTAAAAACTCGACCTTTAAATTTCTTTGTTAAATTTCTGGGATGGTAGTTTGATTTGGATTGGGCTTACATGAATATATTCTCCTTATAAACTGAGTTCATTTGTGTAGGTACTCATATTTTCAGTAATGCAAAACAGACATGGAAGGGCCCTGAGATAACTGTTAGTACAGTTAGCCATCTCTAGGTGTGTTTGGTCATCATTTATCAGATATTACAAGTTCCAGAGTAAACTGATTGCAAAGGTTTTTAATGCTATCTTATTTCAATTATTTTCCTCTTTAAATGCTTGTTAAATGTCCTGTATGACTATATTTGAGTGTTGACCATTGCATTTTAATAGTCTAAATAAACTTTGAATGCAACTTTGATTCCAAAAATTTCTGTGTATTTTTTATACAAAATACATGCTTTGAAAATTTGAAGGTAAGAAAGATAAGAAAAAATATTTGAACCAAGCCTTCTAACGTTTTATGGATGCTAACAGCATTTAAAAACACTCGCGGAGACATAGAGCACAACAATGAACGAGTAAGCTGTCGGCCATCTTTTCTTTCCATTCCGCTCATACCTGAATATGAATATGAAGAGGATGAGCAGAGAGAAGAAGACAGCAACATTGTCCATTGTACGCAGCATCACAAACAACTGGCGCCGTAGGTTAGGCATGAAGCGTACCAACTTCAATATACGCAGAAGACGGAATGTACGCAGCACACTCAGGCCTGAACTACCTTCTCCTTCACCAAGATATGTTTCACACATTTCAATCACACTGGAAGGAAACAAGAATGAATTACACCATTATTAGATGAATCCATAGAAAACAAAAATTTTATAAATGGCTATAGAGTTGTACATTCAAAGTTAAAATTAGCAATAATACAGTGAAAAGTGAAGTCGTTGCTAATATGTTGTTGTTAGCTAATGCTGGATTTCTGACAATGAAGTCATTAATCTTCTTGCTCTACAATATTAATGCTAATATATGAGTACATGAAAGCAAACAAACAGTTAAATCAAAAAATAAAATTTGCATTTTTCTATGAATTGTAATTTGTATTTGTATTGTAAACCCCTAGTGCAAGAGCCCTTTGTGGGCCAAGGCTTATTGCCCAGCCACTGCATCTCCCACCTCTACCCACTGCAGGTGTCATGAGTGGGGTGCAGAACTGGAGGGTGGGATGTGGTCAGTGCCCAGAGTCTTTCTGGTTATACAGCCTTTGCAACCTGGGGTTGCTGCTTCTTTATCAAGTAGCTCTTCAACTGGCCATTTTTAAATACTGAAATTAAATTTTTCATACTCTCTTAAAGATGATAATATATGAATATGGATATACAGCTGGAAAACCAGTGTCTGAAAAGTGCAAGTGGTAATCTGAAACTTAATAGTATTCTGCATATGAATGTAAAGGATCTGACACAGTATGTTTACACTGCAGAACCTTGTTTCAATGTATGCTATCAAAAATATAACTACTGTTTTAGACCTAAGGTGGAACTTTAGTTTATGGTATTAAATATGTAGTCCAGTGTTAACCTCAATGACAGGAAAACAGTTAAAAGAAAAAAAGAAACTTCTGACTGCAGGCATAGTGTGTGAGCCATCACACTGCATGAATGTATTGTTTTGCATACATATTTGTGCATATTTCCAAATAAAAATTAAATTATTCATTAAAAGTTGATAGTCTCTTGCTTTAAGTTTAGATTCATTAGTAAAAAATCTTTGATGATGTAAAATTATTTATTTTAAATTCAAGGGAAGAGATAAGAACTTTTTTAATTTTTTTGTATTTTCACTACTATTCTTATGTGCAGACATTCTGAATTTGCTGGAATACCAATACATATTTTAATTCTTGAACTATAAGTACCGAATATTTGAATGTTGTGTAGAAATAATTGATAACATTTAAGCTCAAATATGGGAAGAGCATATGGAGCTACCCTCCCTTTGGGAGAGATCATTGCCTTATAGGGATTAAAGGCTATTATTATCATCATTGTTGTCATCATTGCCATAATCATCATTGTCATGATTGTCGTCATTATCATTAATTTCACTAGGTATGTGAAATGTCTTACCTGAGTACCACAATCACACCATCAAACACATTAAAGCCATTACTGATGTAACCAAATGGTCCCTCTGCAATGACTTTTAGCACCATCTCAACAGCAAAGATAGCAGAGAACACAATGTTGCTTACTTCCACAATCACCGTCAACATCTCAGGCTGAAATAAAATTTATCTGTTAATTAAACAAAAGAGAAGCAGCTGCGTAGAGAATTATCAGTAAGGGAACTGAATGTAAACCACTATAAAAGAGCTTTTAAAGTAGTGAAGAAAGCAACTTATAGGGAGGAAATAAAATGTCTAAAATTTTGTCTGCCCTCACCTCCTCTGCAATATTGGATTTTTGGTTCATAGATTGAGACCAATGAAGGCATCGTGCTAATTGAGGGAAATGAAAATGATCAATTAAATTTTAAGTTGGTTCATAAAATAATTTGCACACTACTTAATAAATAATATAATAGGTATGTGCTGCATTTTTACTTTCTCTACTATGCATAGTAAGTAGGAGAAGTATTGCATCAACCCAGAATTTCGGTGTCAAGATTTCACCAGAAATATATCTTCTGAAGCTTCCTGAATTAGAAGAGAGCAGTTATAGAAAAAAGTTCATGCCTGTGTGTCTCTGTGTGTGTCTGTCTGTGAACAGTATAACTCAAAAACAAAAAGTTGGTTAAAAACCAAAGTTGGTATTTTAGATTAATATCTTTTAAGGATGCCACACAAAGATTTTGAAGAAAATTCTTTCATCCCGAACTATACTTTACATGCAACATTTTTCAAAAATTTTGCTTCTCTCGATATGGCTCTAACAATTTTGATTAAAATACCACATGTTTAAGATATTTTAATGGAAAATGAAATGTATATTTTGAATTTTCTGGCTATAGCCCGTGTAGTACAGTTTACTCTTAATGACTTTTACATAACTGGTATACCGTAAGAGAACTGTATAAAATACCATTGAAACACACAAGTTATGTACAAATGCATTTTTTTTGTAGAGTGAACCATTTCTAAGATATTCATTGCTATTTGTATGAGTTCTGTAATACTTAAACTTTTCTCAAATGGAAGGTTATTATTCACCTTTTTATCTCTTGACCATGCAAAGAGAAAGGAATTTCAAAGCTTGGAAAGACAGTTTCTGCAAATGTTTATCTCGACCAAGATGAAGAAGATAGAGGAAGAATAGTTGTAAGAATAGTTAATACAAGAGTAGAGAAAGGCATGTGAGTGCAACATATTAGATTTTTATAACATGGAGGAGTCATTATTCTTAATGGAATGCCAGAATTATAATGAACTTGATACAATGTGGTAGGACACACTGTGATGTTAAGAAGTTCTACTAAAACCTACTAAACTACTAAAACTGAACTCCATGGCACAATAGCCCATATCAGGACCAAGGCTTACCTACCAACTGCCATGTTCCCACTTCTGCCTACAATGGGCATCATGAATGGGATGCAGTAATAGAGGATGGGACCACAAATCCCTCCTAACTGGTAAATGCAGTCTTTGCAACCAGGAAATAGTTATAAGAAGAGAACCAGGAACAGGAGGGAGCAGTCTGTAGCCTGATATGAGAGCAAGGATGAAGATGATATAAAATGAAAACAAAATTGATGGAAGGAAAGGTGATGGTGGAGTAGTTGGTGCAATGAATGATGGGGAAAACCAGAGAAACCAAGGAAAGCCCACCCAGACATCGCTTCATACATCTCAAATGCCACATGCAGTTTCTTGGGATCAAACCCAAGCTGCATTGGTGACAGCTATAGTGTTGCACCAAAACCTGCTTCTAATTAGGGTGTATTAACTTTTATTACTTCATGTTACTTCTTCACACCAATTGCTTCCAATTATCACATCAAACTTAACATGATGGCAAGGAAAAGTTTGACAAAATCAAATTTGTAAGTTATGTTGTATTAAGTTAAGTCAAAGTCAAACCCTAAATACAATGCATTCAGATTGACTGGACTGCCTTGCAGCAGCACTGGACTGGGCGAGGATTAGTGCACCCTGCGCCAGAGTTGTGCGTAAATGACCAGCATGTCATGAGTATGGAACACTAACCATTGTACTAACTTATACCTGCATCACAACAGTAGTCGAAATTGATGACCTTCAACTATATCTCTGGAGACAATTCTGTTTACTCACAAAAGTTCATGTTGACTGATTGTCTGTATTTCTCTTACGATATAGTCCATTAATTCTTGTGATGTGTGTGGATTTGATGCGTACACTTTATTCTTTAATGTTTCTATAAATAATAATCACATGGAGATAGGTCAGGGGAATGAGGTAGCCCTAATCCTTGATTAATTATTCTGTCACCATACACACTTTGCAATTCATGCACAGAATTTGGAACAGTGTGTGCAATAGCTGAATCCTGCTGAAACCAGTCACACAATCTTTCATTTCTTGTTAGTTATGGAAAAAAATATTTAATACATAACTTACATAAACATATGAATCAACTGCTTTGTCGTAAAATATAGGACTGATAATTCTAAGCACACTCACTGGGCACAAAACTTCAAATTTTGCAGTGTGGTGATGAACTTCATGAATAACATGGGGATTTTTGGTAAACCAGAATTGTTTTTGAATGTGTTCATGTTGAAGGTCGTCAATTTCAACATCTGTTGTGATGCAGGAAATCCTAAGTTAGTGTTCCATACTCATGACAGTTAGTCATTCACGTGTAATTCTGGCAGAGGACCTACCGGCCCTTGCTCGGTCCGGTGCCTCTGCGGGTGGTTCAGCTGATTTATGAATGCATTGTAGCTCCATTGAATGCAGTTTGTTAGATTTTTGCATTACCTTGCATGAAATTAAGTCATGTTATGCTAAATTCATCACAATCCCAGCTTAAAAGCCCTATCTCACCAATATCAAGTCTACTAATTCATGACCCATTATCTCAGAAGCTGTTTAAGACACCACACTGAAAATTTTAGAGGATGTAGATGATCTACTTTTATACAATATGTTTGATTGGGTTAATTTGTTAATTATATCATTTTTTATTTAAGTTTATCTGCAATTAGTTTTATATAGAACAACTAACCATTTTATTAACATGGAAAGTATATTCACAACAATTGAGACAGAATATTAGAAGACCCAAAAGAAAATCGTTCATGTGAATGTTTGTTAAAAGTGTAATTCGTTTTTTGATGTTGGTATGAGATAATTAAATGACGAAAACATGTTGATAAGGTTCATTGTTACGAACAACTAAGTTTGCACAAAGACGTCATAAATCTTTCCATATTTGATTTTAATATATATGTATAATTATTAGAATTGACGCCAAAACGACGCCAAAAACTGTTCACTCGCGTGTGTATGTCCGAGCTGAAAAGACATTTTTATGTAGTGTGAACATGGAACTTTCACCAAACTTTCATCAAGCATAAGTTCTACTAAGTGAAAAAGTGTAAAGTTTTTTAAGTATTTAGCATGGTGCTGAGAGAAATTGTTTAATGTAAAGTATCGATGAAGTGTTAATAAATTAATACATTGTGGTAAAGAAACATCGTGTGATTTTCCATTCCATCCGTTACCAAGCCCTCAGATCACAAAGATCTCATTAGCGTAAAGACACAGCGTCATTAATAAAAGCAAAACCAGCACCAAATGGCTTGCCCTACGTGGAACACGAATTTAGGATGGAATGGAAATTACGGGAAATGAACTTACGCGAAATACCAAGTGACGCCATATCATCGCGCCAAAAAGAAAGAAGACGCCATTAGACCATCGTTTGATATCGACATCAGAACACCGATGAACGGATAATCAACGATACATCAGAACACCGATGAACGGATAATCAATGCGGGAAAACACCGGAGATCGTCTAGCAAAGCCAACTGCCCAGGAGACGTACATAACTGGACAAATCAACGGAAAAAAAGTAGGACCAAAAATTTTTATTTTTACATCCAGTTTATTTTTATGTTACTGCGAAGCGGTAAAGTGGTAGGACTTTTAACCCTAAGTGAACTGAATAAAGAAACTAAAATGTCGCGAAAAGAGAGAGATCTAGTGACAGGAGTAGAGGAAGGGGCAGATAGGCCTAGTTATCAAATAGAACCAGAAAGCCAGGAACAGGTAGCAATAGGAAAACACCAAAGGTTATTAATGATCATGTTTGAAAGACTAGAACAAAAACTAGAACAAAATAAAAAAGACATAGGTCAGAAAATGGAGGGAGTAAGACAGGACATAGAACAAAGTTTAGGTCAGAGTATAGGTCAGAAACTGGAACAGAATAAGGAAGAGATAGGTCAGAAAATGGAGGAAGTGAGAAAGGACTTAGAACAGAAAATGGAATTAGGAAGAGAGGACTTAGGACAGAAAATGGAATTAGGAAGAAAGGACTTAGAACAGAAAATGGAATTAGGAAGACAGAACTTAGAACAGAAAATAGAATTAGGAAGACAGGAGTGTAAAGAAAATATGAAAGTAATGAAAACTAATTTAAAATTAGTACATAAAAACTTAAATGAAACAAAGGAAGCCTTAGAAGCTAGGATAGAAATTATAGGAGATAGGATGGGAAAAATAGAATCAGAAATGAGAGAAAATAAGATTGTATTAGAAGGAGAAATTGGTAGATGTAGAGATGAAATAACAGAATGTAATGCAAGTGTAGACTGTAAGATTACAAATGTTGTTGTTGTTGTTGTTTTCTAGTGCCTTGCATCTGGCAATGAAGCCATTAGCATTCGTGCTTTCCAATACTTTTGAACTGTAGTTTCTTCTGATCTTAATGCTTCACAGGTCTTCAAGTGTTCTTCATTCATTTCTGCTGGATCGTTACACAGGACACATATCGGTGAGGCTGAGATACCTATTCTGTAGAGATGACTTGCCAAGCAGTCATGATTTGTCAATAGTCGGAAGGCTGCAACAGCTGTTTTCCTTGGTCTCTGGGGGATTATATCTGGATTGGAAAGTAGTGTAATCCATTTTTTATCTTTGGCATTTGTTTCTATTTCTTGTAGGTATGAATGACAAAAATTTTTAATGATCAAGCGTTTTATTGAGGAATATGAGAAATTGAATTTAGACTTTTGTGTTATTGTTGTGGCTTTCTTTGCAAGTGAGTCTGCAGCTTCGTTCCCCATGACTCCACAGTGTGCTGGAATCCATTGGAGATGAACAATCTTATTAACTTTTTGGAGTTGTGTTAACATTTTGTAGCATTCTCTAATTTTTGTTGACTTCTTTGTAGTATTTGAACATATTCCCTGAATTGCAGCTTTAGAATCCGAAAGAATTACTGCCTTGTTAAATTTATTTAAGGGAAGATTTAATAATTGTCGGAGAGCAATGTATATAGCCTCTATTTCTCCATCATAATTTGTTGTGTCTCTGCCAACAGAATGATAAAAGGAAAAATGTGAACATGTAACTCCAGCTCCAGTAAGGTTTTCCTTCGAGGATCCATCAGTATATATGTGCAGCCATTCTTCTGTGGGATACCTAGTATTGATTGTTTCCAGAGCTAGAAGTTTTTGTATTTCTTTTGGTGTGTCTGATTTACTTATTTCCTCTATTAATTCCAAATTGAAGGTAGGTTGCAATAATTCCAATGGATTTTCTCTAATAAGTAGATTTTCTCTGGTGTTAGGAATGTTCAATTTGGATTTAATCTGTGTTACCTTTTCTAGGAAACTACTATGAGTTTTAAGGATTGAAGGGGGGAGGTTCTCTTTTGTCCATTTAGAGTTTGGCAGTCGTAACATTTTCTCGTGTTGGAGCAATGCTTGTTCTTCTATTTTTGTTGTTATTGATGGGGTCCGTGTTAAGGCAAGCATGGCATCAATAGGTGTGGATTTAACTGCTCCAGTGATTAGGCGAAGAGCCTGATTTTGTATTTGTTCAAGTTTATTGATGTTAGCATTTGCTGCTGTTATTAAAGCTTCAGAACAGTACAAGAGGTTTGGTTTAATATACATTTTGTATGTTGTGTTAAGGACTCTCCTTGAGCAGCCCCATTTAGCACCAGCTAACCTTTTCAGGATTTGCAATTTCTTTTCAACCTTTTCTGAGATGTTTGTTATATGTTTTTTCCAACTTAGCTTTCTGTCGAAAGTGATGCCTAAGTATTTGGCATCATCAACTGCTTTGAGTGGTTTACCATTATAATTTATGCTAATATTAACTAGTTTGTATTTTAGTGTAAATAATTCATAATTTGTTTTTTCCACATTGATAGTCATGAGGTTTTTGGAGCTCCATTCATGTACTTTGTTTAGGGCTGTTTCTATTCTGTCTTTAATTAATTCAGGTTTTTTTGAAGAGCCTGAAGTCCAAATGACTACATCGTCAGCAAATAGAGCAATTTTGGTTTCTAAAGTTTTTATTATTGATGGAAGGTCATTTATATATATGTTAAAGAGTGTTGTGCTCAGAACAGCACCTTGTGGAAGTCCTCGGTGTGTTTGTTTATATTTGGAAATGTATGTATTATATTTTGTGGCACAAAATCTTTGTGAAATAAACTGAGTTATCCACTTAAGCATGTTACTTTTCACACCTATTGATTGCAACTTCTCAACTAATTTATTTCTCCAGACTGAGTCATATGCTGATTTAAAATCAATGAATACTGCCAAGGTATTCTCCTTTCTATTGAAAGCTTCCTTGATGTCTTGGCTTAGTAGGAGTACATTTTCACTTGTACTATGATTCTGTCTGAAGCCGGTCTGTGAACTATTAATTAAGTTGTAATATTCTAGGAACCAGTTAAGTCTAGATGCCACCATTCTTTCCATCACTTTTGCAATAACACTGGTCAAAGATATTGGTCTGAAACTATTAATATTGTTTGAGGGTTTGTTTTTCTTTAAAATCGGGATGATAATGGCTTTTTTCCAGTCGGAAGGTACAGTCATTCTCCAACACGTGTTATACAGTTTAAGTAGGATTTCTTTTCCTTTCCTGCCAAGGTGTTTAATAAACTCTGGATGGATCTTGTCAGGTCCAGGAGATTTTTTGTTCTGTAATTGTTCTATTGCTAAATCCAGTTCTGTTTCATTAAAATCCTGAATAAAAATATCATTTCGTATACCTTTTGGCTTACTAGTTTCTCTGATAGTTTTTTGGATAGCCTTATCTTGTTTTTTATACACTTGGGGTATTCTTTGTGACTGAGCATAAAACTTGTTAAGGGATTCTGCTATTTCCCTATCTTTAGTTAAGCTTTTGTTATTATATTTTAATGGTTCAGTTGTATTTTTTGATAATTTTGTTTTATTAAGGAATTTGTATATTTTATTTCCATCTTTCCTATAGTCCATATGTTCTACAAAATTTGTGAAACTGGCCCTTTTTGCTGTAATTAATTCTTTCTTAAAAATGGCTGCTTTTCTTCTCCAGTTTTGTACATCTTCTGGACACTTGGTTCTTTCGGCTTTGACTCTTGCTATATTTCTTTCGTGTTTTAACTTAGATAAAGATGGAGACCAAAAGTAGCTATATTTCTTTAACTTTCCTTTGGGGATATGTGTTTTGGCTGCTGTCAATAATATTTCACAAATTTTTTTATTCATTTCATCTGTTGACTTGAACTCTGATTCTAACAGTATATTACACTTCCCTTCTATCTCATTTTGGAAACTGGACCAATCTGCTTTTTTAAAATTCCAAGAAGTTTTAACTTTTGGTTTGTTACTTTTATTTATTAGACCTCTTATGGAGTTTATGGTGATTCTGTGGCCTGAACCTGGGTCTTCTATTATTTCTCTTTTTGTATTGTCAATTATGTCAGATGACACCATCAGAAGGTCAGGATTTGTACCCGAACCATTATAATGAAGGTAAGTGGGTGGATCATTTGGATTAAATATTAATTCCATTGTTGACGAGTTTAATAGGTCTTCTATGACTCTTCCTGCTGAATTTATATCTCTGTAGCCCCACCTAGGGGAGTGTGCATTAAAATCACCTATTAAAATACTTTTGGGTTCTATGGGAATAGAATTTAGATCTAGTGTATTGTCTGGAGGATTGTAGATACTGTAAATTCTATAGTGGTAGTTACTTTTCCATACTTCAATTTTAACTATTTCTGATTTATCTTGTTCTTCCATTGTTTTTTGGATTTGGATAGTAGCTTTCATATTTCTTTTAATCCCTGTAAGAATACCACTTGCTATTTGACGAGCCTTTGGAAGTATATGTGTAGTGTACTGATCCATTTCAAAGTATATTTCCTGTTCTTGTGATATATTGGCTTCTTGTACTGTGAAGACATCTATATCTTGGTCTTTTAATATTTTCATTAGCTCTTGTTTTTTAGGCTGGGACATGCCTCCTGCATTCCATTGTAGAATTCTTAAAGTATTGGAACAATGATGAAATTTGCCTAAAGATGTCCCCACCCGGAGATCCGATTGGGGGACAGTTTTAACTCCGGAATGTTTATCTTTAGGACTCATATTCATGTATGTGGCTTTCATGTAACTGTTTTCTTAATGGGCACCAGTTTTACAATGTGGCAGTTACATCACCCGACTTAAACCCCCATTTTGCAAGGGGGACCACACCTATCGTTGGTCAACGGGTCCATCGGACCTAGCCGGGAGGACTAAATAGATGATATTTAGATCCACCGACCTTCCCCTCATGTGCCTCTGAGGGACGCTGTTGTGCTGTGATAGGGCAGCACATATGTAAATGACATTTCCTCCATTTTAGATGAAACAGTTATACCGCTGTGATTCGGTCCCCAGAGCCTCATCTGTTAAAAGCAGGGTGCACCACGGGCAGGATGAGGATGGGAATTGGGTAGGAGAGGCTATAGGAGGCGCATCACTACCCCTTACTACCCCCAGATTACAAATGTAAAAGCAGAAATAACTGAGGAATTAAGGAAAGAGATTGAGGTAGTAAAGAAAGACATTATTAATGAAACTGTAGAACAAATTGTAATTCCTAAAATTAAGACTATGACTGATGTAGTACATTCGCAACAGGATGCTATAAATGATATGAAACAAAGACACTTAGAAATAAAGAATGATTTAAAATCAATTTGTGAAGAAATGAAAAAAGGAAAGGAAAATTTGGCTAATGTAAATGATGTTGTGAATGCACTACAAAGGCAAGATGATTTAGATGTAAGTAATGTACAAGATGAGAGTTATTTGAATGTTGTACAAAATGTTGACTCACCATACAGAGAAAGAGGTTCACAACCAAACAATGACACAACACACAACACATGTTACACCAACAGCATACTACATGAAATCACACCACCTACATTTGACGAGGAGAAGGGAGACGATCCAAAACTCTTTGTTAAAGAGATGGAAGAGTATTTTAAAGTGAAAAGGATACCAAATGAGCTTAGGATGATGATAGTCAAGAAAAGCTTAAAAAACAAGGCATTAGAATGGCTCAGGTTAACACTCGCTGGTCATGAGTTGTATAGCTCATTCAGAAATTTATTCCTATCAAGGTATTGGGGCCCAGCTAAGCAAAACCAAACTAGGGTAGAGCTAGCGACAGGTAGATATGATCCAAACAAAGGGTTATCGCTAGTCGATTATTTTATGAAAGTAGCCAACAAAGGAAAGCTATTAGACCCTAACCTGTTGGAAGCAGAGCTAATTACCAGCATAACAAGACATTTCCCAGACGCGGTGAGAACAGGGTTAATTGTTGCAAGGCCAGTAGATTTTGCAGATATGATAGAATTGCTGACAGCCTTCGAAACACAAAATGGTTGGCCTAATGAGCATAGACATAGGAACGGTCACCCAAACTCACCCATCTTAAACCGGAGCACGGCTACGAACAACCAGAATGAGGGAGAAGATAGAAATACTAGGAGCACCTATGAAAGGGGGAGAGGGGCACACCATTTCCCACAACCACACAATCATGGCGAGAGGATGGAGAACACAAGACAGCGGTACCACGACACAATACCAAGGGGTGAATCGAGATACAGAATGCATAGATATGATCGGGGGAGACCAGGAGACCGTACCCATCAAGTGAATCACATACAATTCTGTAGGGAATACTTCAACAACCAAAGACTGTCATACAACAGAGGTTCACGCCAAAGGGGCAGTAACCAATGGTACACTGGCAACATAAGACAGCAGGAAGTAGATGAAAATGTGCCAAATAGGGCAGATGCTGCACAGAATACAGAAACAACCACCACCACCAACACTCAGGGAAATTACAACTAAGTTCGTCCCAACTGACTGGATGACCAACAACACAAACCCTAAGCAGTTGACAATTGACATCGACACCGTGATGGCAACACGAAGAGGAAGATGGAACTACTGTACACTGGACCACTGGTCATAACAAAACAGCTGGGTGACCACACATATGAGCTACAGAATACAAATGGCAAGTTGGTAGGAAGATACCATAAAAATAAATTAAAACCATACAAAGAAAGGACCAAATAGTCTTTGCCAACAAATATGTAAGGCAGGAATAGTAGAGATGATGGAAAATAAAAATTTTTAATGGGTTACTTATAGAAGATTATGTTCAGATTGGAAGATACAACCAAAAAAAAAAAAAAAAAAAAAAATATCAACATAGTCATTGGCTATATTGACCACAAAGAGCATTGTCAACAAAGACAGATGAGGACACTGATTGTCATTAAAGAAATGAATTATAGTGATGGAAAATAATGTGTTTTTGACATAAGGATGTCAGGGACAAAAATAAAAAGGAATCAATTGTGATGACAAAGATAAAAATATTTTGACACAAAGATGTCCAGGGTGAATTGAGAAGAAAAATAATACAACTGCAGAATAATTATAAGTATAGAAGTTTTCTCTTATAGAGATAAGAGACAAAGAGGTGACAATTAGTGAAGTAAGAAAAACCATAATCAGAAAAGCAATGCCCACGAATTAAGATGGATATAGCCAATGCTAAGCTCGAAGAAATGTTGAACCAAATAATAAT
Organism: Tenodera sinensis; assembly: GCA_030765045.1. Classification (NCBI taxonomy): domain Eukaryota; kingdom Metazoa; phylum Arthropoda; class Insecta; order Mantodea; family Mantidae; genus Tenodera; species Tenodera sinensis. Next base: position 75,361,447 of record CM060969.1, read on the forward strand.
GAATAAGAACCCAATTAAAAAATGGTACCATTAGTAACATCAGAGTTTAAGAACCGACTCAACGACCTGCCTATACATAATAAGCTTACAAGACAAAGAAGGCAAAGAACTGAATAAAATATTGCCATCAATATGATCATAATCATTAGCTCAAAATTTGTACCCTGTTTTTCTCTCCTCATAACAAGGAACATAAGTCAAAAGCCACATAATAAACCATGATACACTTAAATTATATTTGTGTCAATGTCAAATGTACAATAACTGAGTATGTGTTGTATAAGAACTGAATATGTGTTGTATAATAACTGAACATATGTTGTATAATAACTGGATATGTTGTATAATGACTGGATATATTGTATAATAACTGAATGTGTTGTACAATAACTGAATATGTATTATATAATAACTGAATATGTGATGTATAATAACTGAACATGTATTGTGTAGTAACTGCATATGTGAAATTTATAAAGACATGCTGTGTCATGCCAAAACAAAAGACAAAGACAAACAGCGAAGAAGACTAAAAAAAAAAAAAAAAATAATATTGTACAAAGTGATTGCATCAGAGGAGTAGGGAGAAGTATTGTATTGTGTTTCAAGATTGTAAATATAGGTGACAACTTGAAAAACAAAACAAGGGGCATGTGAGACAGAATATTAGAAGACCCCAAAAGAAAATCGTTCATGTGAATGTTTGTTAAAAGTGTAATTCGTTTTTTGATGTTGGTATGAGATAATTAAATGACGAAAACATGTTGATAAGGTTCATTGTTACGAACAACTAAGTTTGCACAAAGACGTCATAAATCTTTCCATATTTGATTTTAATATATATGTATAAATATTAGAATTGTATGTGTTCCATAATAAAAGTAGGGGACGATGATTAGGGATCGCTTCCCTAACGAGAAAGAACTATTTGATGGACGCATGCGCGGATGAATATGAAAAAGGCGGTGTCGTGTCAAAATGTCGCCAAAAACTGTTCACTCGCGTGTGTATGTCCGAGCTGAAAAGACATTTTTATGTAGTGTGAACATGGAACTTTCACCAAACTTTCATCAAGCATAAGTTCTACTAAGTGAAAAAGTGTAAAGTTTTTTAAGTATTTAGCATGGTGCTGAGAGAAATTGTTTAATGTAAAGTATCGATGAAGTGTTAATAAATTAATACATTGTGGTAAAGAAACATCGTGTGATTTTCCATTCCATCCGTTACCAAGCCCTGAGATCACAAAGATCTCATTAGCGTAAAGACACAGCGTCATTAATAAAAGCAAAAACAGCACCACAATAAAGCATCTTTTATCTTCCTAAAACTTCAAGCTAATTTATATATTTCCTGCCAAAATGGGTCACTTATATCAGAAAAGTCACTTACAGAAAAAGTTGTTCAGAGCGAGATAATAAACTTGCTTATGTCTGCGTAGAAAGAAACCACTTGACTTGAGCACACAGAAACTACAATAATTTACAACAGCACCACTTTTTAGAACAAAACTTCCCCTAAAAGAAGGTCTAAGGTTTTTTCTGTACACAAAATTATGTAGGGAATATGATGTTTTCTGTGAAGTGATGCAGAATTCACAGTACAATATGGCAGCACCTTTTATAAAAACATATTGTGCCTACATAAATATTTATTAAATTAAAGAGGAATTTCCAATTAATAAGATGCTCAAAAATAAATGGTGTAATTGTTTTTTGCAATTTTTGCCATTTAGTCTCTGCTTTACATGTACCAGAATTGGCAGTGTACATAACACCCTCTTCTAGCATTAAGAATAACACAAATGGAGATCAGGCTGAATGCCAAAAACAGTGGTATAGGCAGGGGCTCATATTGTCTAACTCAAAGTGTCAAATTGTTATGAAGCAGAGATGCAAGATCATGAAATAAATGAAGAAAATCTTGAAGACGTGTTAAGTTTCACACATCATGCATGGTAATACTATCAAAATAGTAGCTGCACAAACATTTCAAGCTTAATTAATACATACAACTTGAAGAGGATAGTCCAAATCTGACCACATTTTAATGATATTAACTCTTTCAATATCCCTCCTTCAGAAGAAAAAAAAGATGTTAACAATTAAAAGCTTATGAGTGACTTATGTTTTGAGTTATTTTAATTACAAACTCAATACTTCATCTGTTTGCTATGATAACTATGTAGATACATCAAAATCTTTACTGTAAACGTAGTTCATGAAGTAAATCTTTAAACTCTTGTTAACATTAATTAGAATGATTTTCATAACAAACAAATAACATTGAACACAAATAAATATAGAAACATTTTTAAGGATTTACTAATAGATAATGTTGGAAGACATGATTGTTTTATTTTTCCAGTTGCCTCCTGAAACCAGAAGTCTGCCATGGATAACTTTAATTAATTTAAATCAAGATACCAACTGCAGAATAACAAATAAATATTCAGTTATGACATTTCAGTGGCTTGAGCTGCACATTTTTAGAAAATTAATAAAGAATATGACACCTGTTTTATTATGTACTGCATAGTAAAATAATAGAACTTGCCAACACTTCCTATACTTGCTTCAGGTGACACATATCCTATCTGCAGCCTTGCTTGTAACCTTTAAATGCATATTAAAGGTGCACACAAACTGTTAAAGTTTGAGAGCTAAGGCTTGCTCCTTTTACAGTGTTTTCAAGTGAATGAATGAAAGTTGCACCTGGTTGTGATATTCAACTCCCATGCTGAGTGTGTTGATGAGGATGGCCAGCAAGATGCCCTGCTGGAAGTATTTGTGCTGTACCAGCAACTGAATTAGATGTCGGATCCCCCTAAGACAGGCAATACAGCATCGACAACAGCTTCTGCCTCTTCCTCTGCTTCTTTTGTTTTCACGTCTCTCCCAGTCACAGCAGGTTTCTGTTTCTGGGCTACACCATGTGGCAGGATCTTCAACACCCACTGCAGAAATCTCAGGCACTGTGAAAAATGAGAATGTAAGAGTAATAATTTCATGACTTTCACTGGATCATTTAGTGAGAATTAATATGTTCTCCATTTATTATATTCAAATATGGAAAATAAGCATATTTTTTTTCTATCTAGAAGTTTAATTCACACATAGTAAATTTAAAATTTTATCTGTCATTCAGCCAGATTTCTAGGTATTATGAGGGTTTCTACTAGGTGTTTTATACAAATGTTTGAAATAGTTTTTCGTAAGTTCTTTGTGTAACAAAATGAATAGTTTCAGTCTGCTATTTTAGTAAGATGTAAACCTATGTTGCAAAAGCTTTCCAGAGAAAATTTCTTACAAGGAACCCTTGAATGCAAGGTCCCAATTGGCCAATGCACTATTCAAAACCCTGCATATTGTTCACCATTCCTCCACAATATTGGTTGCTAATGGCAAGAGGGTTGGAACTGTGGTTATCCCAATGTGAGCACAGCTTGAGGCTTAAGAGCATGGTTGAAGTACTTAGTCAGTGAGAAAATCTTCATGGAAAGTGTGTAACAGCGGTTAGATGTTCGCATATCCCCTTGGTGGCCCCGGTTTCATTCCAGGGACCCACTTGTGGTATTTGTGGTGGATGAAGTAGTATCTGGGCGGATTTTCTCTGAGTTTTCTGGTTTCCCCGCCATTCATTCCACCAATTGCTCCATCATCACCTTTCCATTGATCCATTTTGCCTACATTTCATATCATTCTCTTTCTCACTCTCATACCTGGTGCTGGGCTGACCACATGCTTCCAGGTCTTCAGTCTGTCCAGTGTATAGGTTTCTCTGCTCCCCAAGAGGCATCTAACCCTAGGCACTGGCTTGTAAGTCCTAGGAGGTGTAAGTCCTATGTAAGGAGAGGGTAGTCAAGTAAAGAAGAAGAAAAGTGTGTGACATTGCAACTGAGTGTTAAAACGAACAGTTAATACACTGATAATGCGAAAGAAGTTTTACAAAACCTTGGTTTGTGACTAATTTTTGACTTATATCAAACACAAAAGATAAATGAAGCCTGTCTATAAATATTTGTGATATTTGTTCCACCTGTGTGGTAGTAATAAATTCTGTGGTATTATTAACTATTTTGTTTATGTTAAACACATTTTGCATACAACAATTATTACAGACAACTACTGTGGTTAAGCAAATTATATTATCTTCAGTTTATAACCCTCGTTTATCTTAGACATGTAATATTCTTATGCTGTCTTATGATAAACATACTAAATTGTTTCTCTTCCACATTAAATGAACCAGTAGAATTCCATTGCTATTTAACCTTAAAATATTTTAAAACTATTTGATCAACATAAAAATTGTTTGATTTTAAACTCAATATTGTGTTCAAATTTTGAAACATGAAATACACTAGCTTATATTAAATAAACTAAAAAATAAGCACCTGAAAAATGGAATTGTATCATCCCTTTTATATGTTTACAAATACAAGTACTCAGAAAGTACCTTTTGAAATTGTAAATAAATACCTGCAAGGTTACCAATGTTTGCTTTATGCTTCTGATCATAGTGGTGCTTGATACTGTAACACTTTATAATTGCAAATTGAAATCCCCATATTAAACAGCAAACTTTCATGCTTTTGCAACTTACAAAACAATTCTCTCTACCACTCTACATGAAACAGACCAGAAAGCCATATTCACCATTGAATGAGGTGTGTTGAAGCAAAGATAAAACTAAACAGCACTGAAGGGGATGGATGGCTGGTGAAGTGAGGCAAGAATGCATTTCAGTGAAGTGACCGTTTTGAGCCAATTTTGCCCATGCCTGGCATAGATGATCTTCTGTGTAAACTTACAACATGTAAAAGAACCTCAAGCCTAATAAAGAGGCCTGTGAGCAAAATTTAAGTTTTTCACGTCAGGTATAGAATGGGACACTGAGAAACACAGCAGTTAAGAGCATAAAAGAGAGAGAGAGAGTAAGGGATAGACAGAGAGGGAGAGAGACAACTGGTGGTTATGTAAGTAATCTGTGATTCAGCTCCATGCAGAAACTAACCTCCTTTACTGAGGTTTGAGAAGAATGTTCCAAGACCCAGTTGTCCGGTAGGTAGAGCTGCACTCAATGCCCCGCTTAGGGCTAGCAGCTCCTGACATGTCATGGCCTCCGTGACAGCTGCTCCGCCCCCAGCACCCGCGTCCAGCAGTATCTGTTTGAAGTATCAAACCACATGATAAGTATTGCAACATTCTAGAAACATTTGTATCACCATTTTAAATTGTTACAATTATTATTTTCCTTTTGGAGTTAACAAAAAGAGGAATTTATGAGGTAATATAGAAATAGGGTTACCAAATTATTTTATAGAAATGTAGAACACAATGTTAAAAAATGTAGGACACTGTTGATCAATGCAAAAATAATATAAAGTTGTGATTTAAATCATATTTATATATATCTACAGGCATATATTTTCTTTAAATCCTGAAACATGCAATGTTAAATGTGATCTACAATCAGATATACTTCTCTGAAGAACAAATCTTGTGCAAGATATTTAGCTTGTTTGAAATATAATCAAGAAATTCCACACAAATGAAAATTTTAAAATTATACTCCATTAAAACAATACCTTTGACTGTATTAATAGATAATCTGTTTCTTTAAACTTTTCATGTAGGTGCTCTTATTGAAAATACTCTTTCAACATTAGTGTTGTGTGCAGAACATATTTCCTTCTTCCTGTCTTGTAACATTTATACTTTAACGAAGATGTATCATTGAATTTGCACTTTCATTGTGGCATTTCAGCTTGTAACTGTGAATTAACTGTTAGCTTCCCACTTTCTTACTCTTCCATAACTAAAATGTGAATGTTAGAATGAGAGTAAAGATCACTTTGCTGTGCCTCCACACACCAACCTTTCATTCAGTGTTACTAATGCATGAGTATGCTCTATGGCTGTACCTGTGTGGCCATAACAACTTGCAGTTGCAGCTAGTAACTAATTACTAATTTCTATTTTCTTAATGTGTTCACAGTAAGCATACAACATGCTATATATGAATTAAGTTAATATGCAAGGACTATAATTTTAACATTTCTGAAAAAACAACAACAAATAAGATCTAAAAGTATACATGCTTAGGCTTCCACGGCCGGCGTTAATCCAATAGATCTAAGCCCGGAAACTACATTCTATAAAATCTAAAATCATTTTAGACGATCAAACTTTAGAACAAGTCTCAAGTTTCGGTGCCTTGGATGTGAAATTGATTCACAGAAAGAGATACAAACCTAAAATTATCAAGATTTCAAACTATATAGATCATTCAATAATTAGTGGCAACATTTGAATTAACAACAAATAAAACATTTTTGGAGCAGTCACATTATTGCAGTGCTTAGAAGTAATCTCTTCCAACATGAAGAACTCACCTCCACACATCAGGGAGCCGGCAGATGCCATCCATAGCATCTTTTGTCCTAATATTTCAACAGACTGCTCTACTGCTGCTATAATTGCCTGAAGCAAACTCCTCTAACAAGAGACACCTTTGACCTTGAATGCTCAGAACCTCAGGAAAATTGGCTTAGAATAACAATCAATCATAAACAAAACAGTGGTCTGTGTCATTTCCATGCAAAACATTGCATTCTACTTCAGGTGACATTTTAATAGAGAGAAACAAAGTACCAAGGTATCAATACCATAGGAGGGAAATTACTTGTAATTCAATGCCATCAGTGTATCATTACATTTTCAATCAACAGTACCAAAAACTCTCAGCTTAAATTATTTATAGTACTGCAAAATACACATACTACAAATCTGATAGTGCTTACATAAATCCTCAAAGTGCAGATGTGGAATGTTGATGAAGTGGTTAAAACAAAGTGGAAGAGAGCAACGTGCACACCTCATTAAAACTGCATTATCACATTCCATATCACTTTCTCATTCATGCAGTCCAATATCAAAACTCACACTAATTATATTTGCAAATGATGATATGGTGTATGGGAATATATGATAAATGATGATATGATATTGACATACCCAGATGCTCCAGAATTTCCCAGTTCCATCTGGGAAGTAAATTAACAACAGGGGCAGAAGTGTGAGAGCGAGCACCATCATATAACACAATGGGATGAGAATGCAGGAGATTTGGATGTTTATGAAACACAGCTGGTCGTAAATGGTGCTCCATAAAGTGACTGTAATTGAGCACAGATTTTTCGTAACTTTAACTTCTTAAGTATGTGGTGAATCATACCAGGTGCAACTCCAGCTTCCCTTGCTAGTTCAATACAAGTCCAACAGCGATGTTCTTACAGCAGTGCTCTAACAGCACTCACACATCATCACTTACTGATTGCAGTCTGCCAGCTCCACATTTCTGATGAACATCTTCCCTTCCTCTATGAAATGTATTTGCCCATCTAGCCACAATACAATATGGTAAAGTCTGTCTACCACAAGCTTCCAATAATTCTGTATGGCACTGTCGAGCATTGATACCTCTTGCAACCTGAATTTTAATGCATCTTTGTTCATATTTACTGAACATATTTAGAGCAGCACTAAAGATAACAGCCTACAATTAAACTTACTAAAAATGTCTTATTAAATAAAATTATTGTCTTCAAACTCACAGCTAACAAACATTAGATGCTCTTATTTTTCACTGTTATAAGCTTACGTGATTTACCGATGATAGCACCAAATGCAGGCAGTGTTGCCACTAATTTTTGAATGACCCATGTATATGCAGAGCATTAGACAACACTTTTAGAAATAAAACAAGAGAGGATACAAGAATTAAATTTTATAAAACAATGGCCAAGCCAGTGCTTTTATATGGAAATGAAGCCTGGATTGTAACAAAGATACAAGGATACATGGATCTGAAATGAAATTCTTGAGAAGAACTAAACTAGACCACATAAATAGTGATGTGATAAGAACAGAGCCGAAAGTGAAATCCATAACTAAAGAAATAAAACACTATAGAAATAATTGACTCTTACATGTGGATAGGATGGACTATGACAGACTTATGAAAATAGCTCTAAATTATAAACCAGCAGGGAGCAGGGATGTGGGCAGACTGCAGAAGAGATGGAAAGACTTACTGTGAAAAATGGAGCAGACAATGTGTCTAATCCTTGGAGTGAAGAAGTAAATGATGATGCTGACGATGATGATGATGATGACAACAACGATGGACGTGGTGGTGATCATGATGATGATGATGATGATGCATGATGGTGCTGGTGGTGGTGGCAGTGGTGGTGGTCGTTGTGGCAGTGGTGGTGGTGATGTCAGTGGTGGTGTGGTGGCATTGGCAGTGGTGATGGTGGCAGTGTCAGTGGTGGTGGTCGTGGTGGCGGTGGTGGTGGTGATTGTGATGGTGGCGGTAGTGGTCATGGTGGTTGTGGTGATGGTGATGGTGGTGGTGTCAGTGGCAGTGCGGTGGCGTTGGCAGTGGTGATGGTCGTGGTGGTGGTAGTGGCAGTCTCAGTGGTGGTGGTCATTGTGGCGGTAGTGGTGGTGATGTCAGTGGCAGTGCGGTGGCGTTGGCAGTGGTGATGGTCGTGGTGGTGGTGGTGGTAGTGGTGGTGGTGGCAGTGTCAGTGGTGGTGGTGGCAGTGTCAGTGGTGGTGGTCATTGTGGCGGTGGTGGTGGTGATGTCAGTGGCAGTGCAGTGGCGTTGGCAGTGGTGATGGCCATGGTGGTGGTGGCAGTGTCAGTGGTGGTGGTCGTGGTGGCGGTGGTGGTGGCGATGGTGGTGGTAGTGGTCGTGGTGGTTGTGGTGGCAGTGGTGGTGGTGATGGTGGTGGTGATGGTGACGATGAAGATGATGGTGATGGTGACGGTGACGATGATGACGATGACGATGACGATGATAACCACGATGATGATGACGACGACGACGATGATGATGATAATATTTTCTGTTTCCAGTTGATTTTTTAAAGATCACTGCTTGTTTCTGAAAATGTGGGACATTACAGACTTCAAAACTTCCCCCCAGACACCAGACAAATGGTTAAAATGTAGGGCATGTCCAAGAATTTCCAGATGTCTGGTAACCCTAAATACTAAGTAATACAAAATAAGTTTTACCTGCTGGTGGGATGTGGGGGCGGGTGGTGACCAGAGGTTGTCATCTCCTGTTTGCGTCATCTTCTCACTGGAACAAACATTACGTTGGGTTGTTGATGCAGCTTCCCCACTTCCACCCCCATTGCCACCAACAGCTCCGCTCCCACTGCCATCATGGAACAGCACCACATCACTGAACATGACACTGCTGGGTCGCCGCTGTGTTGCATTATTATTGGGGTTTAAGAGCTGAAACATTTCATAATAGTACAATTGCTAAACATGTTTTTAAAGAAGTTTGAAATCTAATTGTATAAATTTAGAAAAGCGTAAATATACTTAGTAAATTTACAGCAATTATAGTAAATAATTATTTGATGTGGAATATTTGTTGATCCCCTTTAAGTCTTTGAACTGCATATTTCAGGCTGTTTTGAATTATGTTATGAAATATTGTAATTTTAGTTTTGGATTACAGCGGTTGCAGCCTTCCGACTATTGACAAATCACGACTGCTTAGCAAGTCATCTCTACAGAATAGGTATCTCAGCCTCACCAATATGTGTCCTGTGTAACGATCCAGCAGAAATGAATGAAGACCACTTGAAGACCTGTGAAGCATTAAGATCAGAAGAAACTACAGTTCAAAAGTATTGGAAAGCACGAATGCTAATGGCTTCATTACCAGATGCAAGGCACTAGAAAACAACAACAACAACAGTTTTGGATTACATAGGTGACAGCTGCCAAAGATACTCAACATCAAGTTACCTCACATTGCTACACAGTGAGTAAACAAAGATTGATAAGAACAAAGATGACTATGAGTGTAGCAGAGTAAAGCATTTCCAGATTGTTCAGGAATCTTTCGACTACCAGCTTGTTTAAGAGAAGTGTCAAGAAAAGATGGGTTTCGAGAATAATCCGTGCTACATCATCTTGCTTTTATGTGTGAGTATGGAGGTGTGAAAGGTAAACTTCTTTGGAGTCATTAAGTGTTGGACAAGACAGCTGTCAGCAATTAGTTTTAAGTGTGTGTACAGTCAGTGTTGAATATGTGATTCATCAGAGACAGTTGTAGACATTGAGTCATTGTGTTGGAGTTGTTTATTGTGTAAAATGTGATAGTCGAAAAGTCTGTGAGACAGAGAAAGAGTGAAGTACATATCAAGGTTACAAATGAACAGAACAGCTGTGAATTGTAAGGTCAGGAAAAACTGTAGATTACGTTAACAAAAATAGAAGAAAACTATGTTTCAGCTTCACTTTTAGAAGAGAAATAAAGTGGCAGAAAAGTTAACTGGACATTGTCAGTTTGCCACAATGTGTTTTGACTGGAGCTTCAAAAAAAGAAGCTGCGTTTTATTAAAACTAAACACAATAAAGAAATATGTTTATGACGTCCAGTCATCACGTCACACACTTATGACAACACTCTAATGTCTACTTTCTTCCTGTTTGGTGGCAGATTCTATGAACAAGTAGACGGCGTGGCAATGCTCGTAGTTTCCATCATAAATCACAAGGGGTCGGAGCTCTCAACACTCTGGCCCACAGTGCTGTGTCTGTCTCCGATCCCAGCCACCTAAAGCAAGAACTACAGCACCTGAGGCACACTTTCCGCCAAAATGGCTACTCCGTAGAGGATATTGAAGACTCAATCTCCAAGGCCAAGAGAGGAAAACCACAATCTCAGCTAACACCAGACAAGCCGACCGCCACTGCGTGCATCCCATATACTGGCAATCTATCCAGTAGAATTATGGCAAAACACAACATCAGAACCATTCACAAGCCACCTTTGAAGATCAAACACCTAGTGAGACCGATAAAGGACAAACTGGACCTTAATGTACCAGGGGTGTATACCCTGTGAATGCGGGGTGCTGTACATAGGGCAAACTAGCAGGACCATTTTCACCAGAGTCAAGAAAACATGAACGGTCCATATGCTTAATGCAGCCTGACAAGTCAGGGCTTGCAGAGCACTGCTTTGAAGAAGACCACAGAGCTAACTTCAAAGAAAAGACCATTGTGGCAAAATGTAGCGGTTTATGGGAACAAAAGCTCTGTCCATCTCCTCCAAGAAGAACACACTGAACCAGGACGCTGGATTGCAGTTTAGTCCCTCCAGGAAACCAGCCTTAAGGTTGGAAATCGACCGACTCAGAAAACACAGATTCCAACGGAGCGGTGAACCACCTCCACATTAGACTGGGTGTTTTCTACTCAGTACGTACTAGCAGACAGTACATATACTGGTCTCTTCACTCTTGCTAGTCATTCATCATCCTGATGATGGGAGAAATGTACACTCCCGAAACGTCGATGGCTATCCATCACTACACCTGGCTAGAAGCCCGAGAACATCTTGAATATGTTTATGACATTTAATACTGACTATCAAGTGAAATGCTAATATTTAAAAGCTACATTGATATAATATTTTTCGAATATGAGCACACTGCATTTAGCTTTTTTAATTCTAATGGAAAAATTTTATACAAATTCATAGTTCCCTTAAGATTAACAATGTAAAATAAGCAAGAAATAGAATGCTATAAAACAATAATCAAGAAGAAATATGTAAAATAAAAATATACGCTAAATGAGGTATGTTCTTTGTACACAATTGTGCTTCTGAGTGTTTATTTAACTAATTTCACAGCATTTGTTCAAGTCACAAAACTATGCAACTAGATTTGAAATGCTCTTAATGCAAATTTTCATTTGATTATTTAGGATTTTGTTAGACCATATAAATTTGATGCATTTTGGCCCAGTATTGTAAGCACAGTTTGACTAGAAGTTTAGTTAAACAAAACCAAAGGTTTAACTTCAGGCACCATTTTATGAACATCTGGTTAGTTCAAATTCAGTGCTGGTGCTGGTATACCTGAAGATACCTGTGGGATAACTTAACACATAAAGCATACAAGATAAACCCACACACCCCGGAAGAATTAAAACAAAATGTCCATCAGGAAATTGCCAGCATTTCTCAATGTGAACTATGGCAAGTGATGAACAGTGTCCTAAAGAGGTGCCAAAACACATGGACAATGATGATGGCCAGTTTCAGCACCTTCTTTCATAAACTTGGTAGGTAAAGCCTTTAAAAGTGGTTTCAAAGATGTATGGTTTTATCTGAACCTTTCTATGATAGCAGCAAATGGCAATGAGCGCTGAGAATGGAAAAGCTGAAACACCCTGCAGGTGGTTTGTGTTTTACTTTCTCGTTACACCTATAATGGTCTTAAGAGTTTATACCTTCTCATTGATTTCTGTATCCAGTTTCAAAGTTGACACAATGAGATTAGGACTGTGTTTTGTAAGTTTGAGTCCATTAAAAAGTTATGGTGATTCCACATTAATACTTAAGGAATCATAATGGCAAGGATTGTACAAAGCTGCACTTATAGTTTACACTCTTGAGCTTTTAATAAGCTAGAAAACGTGCTCCAGCTGCCTGACCAAAATTATCCCCATAAGTTCTTCATTAAGAAAGCACTACAATCAAAAGTCAAATATGCTAGATTGCATAAAATGTAGATAAGTAACATGAAAGCAAATTAAAAGCAAGAGCAAACATGTATGAAAAAATAGAACATTCTGTTGCAGTAGAACATTTTTGGGTATTGGAAGGCTGAAATTGGTTCTACTCTTCAGCTTCTGAAGTATATTTTAGATGACTATGAACTTTCAAGTTAGAAAAACATCTTGACTGGGAAATTATGACAACTTAAAACCCTATCCCCTAATGTTCAAAGACAGTGTGCACTCTCCCTTGCATTCTCCTTCACAAACAAAAGAGAAAGATCCGCCAAAATCTCTTAACAAAGCATACAAAATTCATTTGAATGAAGAGAGCTTCAGTCTTTTGCAAAAAGTTCCAAATAAATAGTTTAATCATATAAATAAACCTATTATAGGTACTTTAATCAAATTTGCTAGAGCCAGTTTTACGAAAATTAATGAAGACAATTTTTTCATGTAATGGGTAGCTTGAGATGGATTTCCTTGTACTGCATCCCCGAAAAATCCTGAAATTAAATGTAAAGAGTGGTATTCATTCAAATTTTTGTTTTTGAATATTGTGGCTTTGAATTATGCTGTCCATAGACACACAAAAACATTTTGGCTCTAAAAATACTTTATTGCTATTGTTGTTATTATTCTTCTTATTATAACTAATTACTATTATTATTATTATTATTATTATTATTATTATTATTATTATTATTATTATTATTATTATTATTATTATTATTATTATTATTATTATTATTATTATTATTATTATTATTATTATTATTATTATTATTATTATTATTATTATTATTATTATTATTATTATTATTATTATTATTGTTATTATTATTATTATTATTATTACTACTACTACTACCACCATTACTTACTATTACTACTATTATTATTATTATTATTATTATTATTATTATTATTATTATTATTATTATTCTTATTCTTATTCTTATTCTTATTCTTATTCTTATTCTTATTCTTATTCTTATTCTTATTCTTATTCTTATTCTTATTCTTATTCTTATTCTTATTCTTATTCTTATTCTTATTCTTATTCTTATTCTTATTCTTATTCTTATTCTTATTCTTATTCTTATTCTTATTCTTATTCTTATTCTTATTCTTATTCTTATTCTTATTCTTATTCTTATTCTTATTCTTATTCTTATTCTTATTCTTATTCTTATTCTTATTCTTATTCTTATTCTTATTCTTATTCTTATTCTTATTCTTCTTCTTATTCTTCTTCTTCTTCTTATTCTTCTTCTTCTTCTTCTTCTTCTTCTTCTTCTTCTTCTTCTTCTTCTTATTCTTCTTCTTCTTCTTATTCTTCTTCTTCTTATTATTCTTCTTCTTCTTATTATTCTTCTTCTTCTTATTATTCTTCTTCTTCTTATTATTCTTCTTCTTCTTATTATTCTTCTTCTTCTTATTATTCTTCTTCTTCTTATTATTCTTCTTCTTCTTATTATTCTTCTTCTTCTTATTATTCTTCTTCTTCTTATTATTCTTCTTCTTCTTATTATTCTTCTTCTTCTTATTATTCTTCTTCTTCTTATTATTCTTCTTCTTCTTATTATTCTTCTTCTTATTATTATTCTTCTTCTTCTTATTATTCTTCTTCTTCTTATTATTCTTCTTCTTATTATTATTCTTCTTCTTCTTATTATTCTTCTTCTTCTTATTATTCTTCTTCTTCTTATTATTCTTCTTCTTCTTATTATTCTTCTTCTTCTTATTATTCTTCTTCTTCTTATTATTCTTCTTCTTCTTATTATTCTTCTTCTTCTTATTATTCTTCTTCTTCTTATTATTCTTCTTCTTCTTATTATTCTTCTTCTTCTTCTTATTCTTCTTCTTCTTATTCTTCTTCTTCTTATTCTTCTTCTTCTTATTCTTCTTCTTCTTATTATTCTTCTTCTTATTATTCTTCTTCTTATTATTCTTCTTATTATTATTCTTCTTCTTATTATTCTTCTTATTATTATTCTTCTTATTATTCTTATTATTCTTATTCTTATTCTTATTATTATTATTATTATTATTATTATTATTATTATTATTATTATTATTATTATTATTATTATTATTATTATTATTATTATTATTATTATTATTATTATTATTATTATTATTATTATTATTATTATTATTCAGACGTTGAAAACTTGTATCTCCAGTGAAATTTTAATATCAACTTTCTCAAAAGAAATGCAATAGTTCCTCTACACTATTTTAGTGATTATTTTGAAATGTCAACTGACCTATTAAAGAAACGGAAATGTTTGCCTATGATTAATTTTAGTTTTATTTACATTACTCTTTATCTATGAAAGATGCTGGATATTTTATTCCTTTAAGAAGCACGAACATACTAGAAAAATAAAGCATTTTTGATTAAAATACAAAACAGTATTCCATTTTTGGCACCATTTCGCTAATAGTTGTGTAAAGATTTTGCAACTTGAATTTTGTATATCCACTAAGAAAGTGGAGAGTAAATTTATTCATTCTTTTCCACTCATATTATTAAAAAGTTAAAAAAAAAAAAAAAAAAAAAAAAAAAAAAAAAAAAAAAAAAAAAAGAATTGTGTCACATCATTGCAATGTTATATTTGTTTAACGTTACATAATGCATTAAAAGTAAAACACTGGAAAACTTGAAAGAAAACTAGAAAATGGATGAGCATTGTTTGCCATTGCTGCAGTTATTTTGAAAAGTACAAGACGATTCAAGAAAACTGATAAAAAGGCTGCTTGTGCAGCAAGTTGCTGAATTACCCAATGCGCATAGGAGGATCAGAAGATTATTGAAATATAAGCAAATTAATTGTTGAAACTTACCTCGGCCTCACCCCATCCATTGGAGTTGGAGGGAACCCTGAGCAGACTAGGTTGACGTTTGGGACTGGGTTCAATTTCTACCATTTCCGGAGAAGCACGGGGAGGTGCTTGAGCACCTGGTGGTGGAGTAACCACTTCCGGTCGACCGCTGCCATGGTGGTGATGATGGTGGTGATGATGATGGTAATGATGCAGATGGCTGCCAACCTTCTCCGTCCCTGTGATAATGCAGGAGTTTTTTTCATAATAATCTGCTAGGCTTTGTAATTTCTTAGTTACTAAACATCTCATTACCAGAGCCCGGAAGTTCATGCATTTGCACATTTTTTCCTCTGTTATAATTACAATTCTGATAAGTGATGTGCACGAAACATCGATTCATAAGCGTATTAAACCCAGCTTGATGTTGCATAAACCATTCGCTTCTCACCAAAGCGGCCTGGGTTCGATCCCAGGCAACCGTATGTGGGATTCGTGGTGGACGAAGCGGCGCTGGGGTGGGTTTCCCCCACCACCTCATTCCACCGGTGCTCCATCTTCGTTCCATGTTTCATCAGTGTCACCACCTGCGGTGCCGTAAGTAGCAAAAGCGGGCGTTAAACACTACAAAAATGTTGCATATAAATGCATATTTGGGCTTTTCTGATAAAAGCATTATTCATTTTAATGTTTTGTGGCATAAAACAGTCTTTTTTCCATGATTAGAAATGTTGCAACTCCGAACAGAGCCACTTTAAACACATTGGGGAAACGCGAAAAAAGCGAGAGTAAGCAAAAACAATTGGGGCATAAACTACATAAATTTTCTTCCGATTTATGTGGGGCATTTTGAGAAACCTTCTTCATAAATATGTCACACATCATGTACCTGAAGAAAGTACATTACGAAAAACTTGTCAGCCATGTGTAGAACAATTTGTGTCAAGAATGCGAGACAAATTGGAAAATGAATTTATTTGGTTTCCATAGATGAAACAACAGATTCTGAAGGTAGATTTATTACAAATGCAATAGTTGATGTCCTTAACAAGCAGGAACCAACGGTTTGATATGTTCTTAATGTGATAAATTTGGAGATCACAAACAATGTAACAATAACTCAATATGTAATTGATTCTTTAAAATTATGCAGTATGGTCAAATAGAATTATTCGTCACTGACGGATACCTGATCAAATCAGAGTGCACATTGAAAGGTATTTTCCTTAATTTTATACATTCAACGTGCCTCGCACATGCACTCCACTACATTTGTGAACAGATATGTGAAAATTTAGATCAGTGGATAGGTTAGTGGCTGTTGGAAATTTTTTAAGCCCCATGGATAGTTCAGTTATTTAGCTCCTTCGCACCATCAGTTCCACTTCCTCCTGAACTAATATTAACAAGATGGATGCTGCCCGCTACTATGCAGAGTATCTACAGTCAGTAAAAGAGGTTGTTAACTGCTTAGATCCTAGTGGTACGACATCCATTCTTATAGTCCAAAACTTATTGTCTAATAGAGTATTGGAAGCTAATCTTGTTTTCTGTCTGCACACTTTCTGGGCTGCCAAAAGATATTACCTCCTTAGAAGAGGCTTAAAGAAAGCACTCAAGAGTATTTCAAGAAACAACATCGAACTTAAATTGCGTTTTTGGTAGTTTAGAGGGAATACTAAAGAACAAAGTGAAGAGTGTAATATCATAACATCCTGGATATGAACAGTTATGTAAAATTGGAGACGCTGTAAATGGAAACACTACAATTAACTTACATGAATTGACTTCTACTGTGAACAAGTTAGCATCTTTTAAGTATGCGCCAGTATCATCCTGTGATGTAGAGAAGAATTTTTCAAGATATAAAACCATCTTCAGAGATAACAGTGTTCTTGCAAGTTTGAAAACCTCCGTCACGTGACTGTTGTGAACTGCAATTCGTGGCTATTTTTGGACAGTGAGTCAGAAGGTTCTACTCCTCAACAATAAGTTTAAGTTCAATTTTATCTCCCTTTGTAATGAAGAATATTGGACATAAAGAATATTGTACATAAAGTATATTGGACATGAAGTATATTTAGAGTGCATATTTGTTGACATATTTTCAAGGTTTTAGAGCATATTACACAGCTTTTTAGGGCACGAACTTCCGGGCCCTACTGACTTCTCTCTCCTCTTACTCCTCTCTCTCTCTCTCTCTCTCTCTCTCTCTCACACACATACACGCACGCGCGGTAAAGGTTTTAGATACATGTCATGGAAGGGCCTCCGAAACAGTGACAGGCAGTAATGCGCAGTAGCTCCGTCGTGTTGGAAATGCAGATAAGCACCATCAAGCAGCACTTGAAAATGGGCAGCAACAGGTACTACAAACGTGTTTCGTATGTATTACTGTGACTATGTTGGACAGGCATAAAATATCAAGTCAGAGTGTGCGATCGACGGGAGTCGAATCAACACCCCCGAATGCGAGTCGCAAACGTTATCGCGGCGCCACTTTACTCGGTTAGAAGTGTACAATTCTCAATAATTAACATTTATAAAGCAAAATTGACAATAAAGTGTTTATTACATTAACAAATTCAAGCTGTGGCGATAATTTTGTGAATTGTCGAAGTTCAATCACCAATCTGCAAATACGACGGCGATTCGGAAACTAACCCCATTGTCACGTAGCACGGGAAGAAGTGGATATTGTGCCGCCATGTTTACGTCAGCATAATTCAGCGCGTGTTCAGCAGCGCTGGCTAGAACATCACACTGCTATGAATTTTCTCATAACATTATAAAATGAATGCCCTCTTGAAATACCGCTAAAGAATTTTTTTTAAAAACAACCCACAGAAAGAAGCTTTAAGAGCCTGCATGTAGTTGAAGAGATGATCACTCGGCGCGAAACTGTAAGAGGGATGATCAAATCGTTCCATTTACATTTATTGAACGGTTCTTGAGCTTTCCGAACACTGAGAAGCCGAGCATTGTCATGTAAAAGTACAACAGCTGTCAGCAGACCGCGACGGTTATTTTGAATAGCTTGTCTAAGTTTTTTAAAAGAAGTCCTCGTAATAACTACCTGTCGGGGATTTATTAGCGTAGCACTCATTATGTAAGGTTATGTTCAGCGAATGCGAGGCAGTTTGACGTTTTCGCTAACATGGCTGAAACCGCACTGAGCCACACTGCACAGCAATGCAAAAATAACGGCACTGTCTCTACTAGAGACATAATGAAAGCTTGCCAACCTGCAGGATATGTGGAATACTATTATGGTAAACGTACCATTATGCATGTTGCAGGGCGACAGTATCCCTATTATCAGCCCCAGTATCTAAGAACACCTCGAGGTGTGCATATTGCAGTGAATGAGTAGAAGAGGAGTAGACAACGAGAACGGTAGGTGCAATGCGGGGAGTGGAAGTAGCGTGTGGCTTTTAATCGAGGGAGTTTATCCAACTTTATCCAAATAGCATCGAAGTTTTGCACAGCTCTCGTTGGCATCCTCTCGTTGCGTTACTACTTCCTGCGCTACCTAACAATGGAGGTGAATTTCCGAATTGCCCTCATAGTATGCATTTTACCCATATAGGAGAACCTGTAAATAAGCTTACCTGATCTGTACTGGGTGAGCGTGAGCGTGTTGGCAGTGGACTGTTCCCGTCTCTGTTGTCTTCTGTAGCGATACAATCGCCATTTCTTGAGCAGCCGTCTCTTGCCCCTTCTCCAGAGGTGGGCTACGTACCTGTATATCATACTAATACCATATTACAGGGGCTTTAGTACTTGAATTAGGTAATCACCGGACGTATTGCTACAAAAACAAGCATTAAATCATCTCCGCAAGGTACACTTCCATATATCGCTCAAGGAGCGGCCATTTCCCGATTAAATAAGGAGCAAAGACTGTGTACCAGAGAAGACGATTTAATCTAGCAGTTCTATACGGAGTGTAGGAAATATAAATGACATAGCATTAGAGATGTAAAGTATTATTTTTGGAACCTTTATATTATTTACAAGTATGGGATAGTTTTGCAAGGGCAGAAACTGTTGCTCTGTTTTTACAAGACTGTATGAATTATATATTTTTTTCTGTAAAAGGTGACTGATACAGCATGGTAAAGCGTTTATTTTATAACGAATATTATTTTACAAAGTTGAGTAGATCCAAATGCTATTAATGAAGACTGTCAAGATTGACATTTACTATCATAAATAACACTTTTCTTTGTATACTGATCATTTAATTACCATTTTATACACAATATTTTGAGTGTACATTAATTTAAAATTTGTTGTATAAAGGTTTGCCTGACTTTTATATAAAATGTGTGAAGTCTAAGTTTAAATGTTCATCAATTCAAAAATAAAATACACGGTTTCTTATAATACGTTGTTAACGTTTCAGGAGCTAAAAAACTCTTACAATAAATAAATATTGTCAGTCGTGCTATTTAGATTCTAGCTCACCCTTACGAAATTCTTTTATTCCCTTCTGTCACATCCTCTCAACATTAATTCCCTCTATTTTTCATGCATGCATTAATGATGATCATGATGTATGTGACGTGAAAAATTATTTAAGTATATTTACTTTGTATTGCTATATTCATTATCTTTTATAGAATTCAGGCGGGAATCTTACTAATGGGTAGGGACTCCAAATAACAATTAATTCAGAATAACAGTGAAGTGTGTAACTGAAACGTACTGAGTAAATCGAATGTTTTACATTCACATGCCTTCCTTTATTCACTCTTCTACAAACTATTAAACTTTTATTACACATTTCGTCATAGGTACTATATAAGGATACACTAGGCTAAACGATGATCAAACATATTTTAAAAATGGACGGTTAAGCCACAGCAATTTTATTTAACATAAACTATGTGCATTAACAAATTTACATTTTCTGTCAAGTAAGTGTTTGTATATTTTATGGTTCACCGGTTACTAGAACTACACAATATTTTATATGAATGATGAGGACTTCACAGACTATTCTCAGAAAATTTAAAATAGACATTTTATTTGCCAAGTTAATATCTTGAATATTTAGTATTTTTTATAAAAATCGTTAGAGCAATTTTTGAGATAATCAAAGGTAACGAAAGATTATCCATATAAAGGATGCTTTGGGGAGAGAAATATGTTGAAAAAAAGAGAAAGAAACTGTGTTGCATTCTTGAAAGATACTGAACTTGACAAAGTTTAGTTTTTGCATTATTTTTATCACAGACACGTGCTGAATTTCTTCTTAAAATGCTTTTTGTTGTATTCAGGGAGACGTAAAGCATGTATTTGCTGTAAAATCTTGGCATAGAATTTTTGGTTGGAATCCTCTACTTAGTATAAGTTGTAGACAAAGTAGGCTATAGACTACATAGGACTATATGTTATGCGTGTCAACCAATATTAAATATTTTAAAGCATGCTTGCTACAGATAAAATCTCATGGTACGAAAATGAAAGAGACTCAAGCATTTCATTCTTGGAGGAGCTAAAAATTGCTACAATTCTTGGGGCCAGTTAACGAAGGTGGCCATTACAAACCTCACTTAACTGTACTTCATTTAACTAAATGCATAACATTTTAAAATACATTCTTATCTCAATAATGCATGCAAATCTAGTTTCTTTTTAATATTTATAGACTATGGCTTTTATATTCCTTACATCTCCGTGAAAAACTATTAGTGGTTTTCGGACTTTTCACCAAGGAGCCACATTCATTTCGAAATATTTGGATATAATGGGAAGCATTATTAACAGTACTTCCGGTTCATACCTATTCAACTTGAATGTATCCAGCACCATTGAAACTATAGTCTAAGGTGGGTGACAAAAGCCAAAATGACCAAAGATTGCAGCAGCTTGAAGTATATCATATACTTTCGAAGCAGTGTACTGCAGTATAGTGAATGTGCTGGCTTCAGAAGTGTGCTAAATAGTGCCAAGAGCTGTCTTTGCTCCGTGATTACGTTTATTTGTGGTCTCTCGTCAGTTTGAAAACCACTCTACTACGATGCAATATGAGCAGTCCATGAGAAAACCCTAAACCTAAGCTAAAGTAAACTGAACTAACATAACCCGTGCTATATTCTTTTTGTATTCCTCTGAAAACTAAAGTAATCTTGCGGCACTTGTTTCATTCAGTACATTTCGAATTCTTTATTGATTTGACCTTGAGGAATTTGGACAAAAGCTGAATTTTTGCAATAAAACGTTTATTTGTCGGAAAATGCACCAATTTACGTATTCGCCACTTTGGAGGGAATCGAGAACAAACATCTTAAAGAAATTAAAGTTTAGCAATTCTTGTATACAGGGTGAAAGATACTGTTTCAGGCATACTATGGATTCTACCTAATGAGTGTAACAAATATGTCCAGTGCAGTACAATAAAGAACCATTTTGCCGAAAAAAATAATTTGTGTCATGTTTGGAGTCAGTTACCTTCTTGACGAACGGATACAAATGGTTTATTATTTCGATAACTGACGCGCAAACACTGTGTGAAAAACGTTGTAATGCATTTCTGCCTTAAGTCGAATTAGTTTAGTCACAACTTATTGTTAACGTGACATTACCAAATCTCTCTTAGAAACTAAACTTTGCATAAAGCAGTACCTTCCACCCGGTATTATCAAGTTGAGAAATACTTGTCGCGAGAACACATTGGAATAATACGTCTTCTGATTGGTTAAATAATTACGGTTCTTGTATGAGAATTGCTACATTTAGGAGATAGTATTCAACATCTTATCGCCAGTTTATCCATCAAGCATAATCTCAGAGAAATTGCATTCGAAATGGTAGGCCTGCACTTAGAATTATGCTCTAAATTGGGTAGAACGCCTCCCAGAGTAGTGGCTTTTTATGACATATGCAGCCATTTATAACTTTCTTCCTGTAATGATTTATTTTCGTAAGGCATTGAGTACTTCAAAGGGAGCTTAATTAACTGCTCGCAGGAAACTCTGAGCATGAAACTCTGAGCTTTGCCCAAAACTTTAAGAGTGCAGGGAAATTTTACGCTTGGTAATGTGGTTGTGAATAGGTTTAGTCAAGCGGAAATAAATATTTAAAACTGAAAAGTAATCGTGAGTGTCTTTGAACATAATGATTTAGACCACTATAAGCCTGTAACGAAAATAGTCTTGTCGCCTAATGTTGTTTTTGCTCCTTGTTTCCTTTTTTCATAAATGTAGTTCTATTTGTCTCTCTTTCTAGGAAACTGAGACATTTAAAGTATGTATATTTATGTAATCTGTTAATACAAATTAGTAAACGATGTTAGTATGGTTTTCCTATATTTAGATAGGTTAAATATTTGTAAAATTGGCGCCCAACACGTGGCACGACACCGTGCTTGATGACTGGGGGCTGAAAAGTTGTTCATTGCTTCGAGAATTGAAATATAATTATTCTAAGCTATTTTTAAGATCTGTTAAATAGGCAAATATCTGACATTTTGATACATTATTTAGTGGGTAACAATTATTATCGCTCTTTATTAATTTGTTAATTTATCTCCTATAACAACCTATGACTTAGTGCGTTAACATAGAATAAATGTACCCAATCCATTATGTAATTAATTCATTAAAACGCAACAATCTGAACTGTAGTAACCCAAGAGTTTTCTGATGGACTTCTCATATATCACTACTCACACCACACGCTACTATCTAGCACGAAGCTCTCTAGCTATCATACAAATGCTTCAGCTCGCAGCGGGGTAATTGAAAACGTGGTGTTGTAAGCTGCTAATTGCAACTAAGTTGTGTCAGCATCTCCATTTTCGATGTTTTTGTGCAGTCTGATGAGCTGATGAGAGATAAAGGCTCCTAAATGGTGTAATATGTCACTTCCTTTATGTTGTTTGCTGGCTACAGTAAAACTACAGATTGACACAGTTTTGATGTCCCTGTATTATTCTTGATATACAACAACGTTTGAGTAATACAGATGACATTGAACCAATGGCCTGGTTTTGAATTTTGAGATGAGAATAAGTTATGGTAGAGTTTCCGCCGAGGATAGAAAAAGGACTATTAAGGTTTGATGCATACTTTTTCCTTGAAAATATATATGAAAAGCTAAGGATCTACGGAGTAGCTCCTGGAGTTTCTTGACTTTACCAGGAGGAATCTAGAAAATCCACTCAGGTGCTCTCTCCTTTTACAACGTAACAGATTTTATTCCCTAGAAATGTGCGCGTGAAGAGAGCAGAACCAGGCAAAGAGATGCGGCGTTTGCAAAGCAAATACAGCAAAGAATTCAAATAAAATATTGTAAGAAAGTTTCTTTTTGCGATGTCATTATCACAAATTCGGAATATTGTGTATATTGCTGCTCAGGCTTTATTTATGAAGGCTGGAGCTAAATCTAGTATTACTGAATTAAAAGCAGTAAGATCTCTGAGCGATGATAGGCTTTAGATATAAAAGCTGTGCAACATGAAATTTATATCAGTGGATTTAAACTTTCTGGAAAGAAATCTAAAGCTAGAAGGCAGTACAAATTTGAAATACTTTGGAAATATTTTCGAAAGCATTCCTATATGAATAAACTGTTGCAAATCTACTGATACAGTATCTTACGGAACACATAGTTCCTTTCTTATGGAACAATATATATTGTTAATACATTATTATACTGATACATTATTGTATATCTTTGAGTAGTTCGGTTTTGGAATTGTGTTCCAAAGACAAGTTACTTAATGGATACGATTTTTCATTGCGAATGCAAACTCCACAGTGCACTCTATTATTGTGACTATGAGTCTTTGACATAAATATATTTAAGCTCCTTCACTAAGCAGCAGTACAATTTTTAATTGCTTTAAGAAACATGCATATTATACAGTATATGAGATTTGGGGTGCAAGGTGAGTTGTGTATCCCCAAAATACAAAATAACAACCTTCTATTTGTTACTCTAACGCAAATAGTTTTCGTATAGTGACAGTTTTTGGCAAGAAACGTGTAGAAAATTTGAGATGGAGAAGGCAATAGTTTGTCAACAAAGCTGCAAACTATGAAGATATGAAAAGGTAGGTAGGCATTTACAGGTGTACTTGAAGATTATCGAACTTATCGTCCGTATGAAGACACCTGCCGCTGCTTCATGTCTATCGATTTACATTACTGGACAACATTCGTTGTAATGGCTCGCCGTTCCCAAACTTTCTTACAGAACACTTTTGATTCTTAGGAAAAACGTTCAATATCCTAATCTGTTAGGCAGAGGATTACACTTCTGCTCATATTTGGACTGCAATTAAGAGGAACTACCAGTAATTTATATTATATAGTTAACATCGAGAAAATAATACAGAGTTTATTAGCCATATCTTTTACTGCACAGACCCTTTTGAACTTAATTTGAAGCTATATATTATAGAGATGCCACGATGACGGCAACCTACCTAAGGGAAGAAACCCCAACAGAAAATCTACTGTGCAAGGGGTTGGTACCCCCTTCACGGGAATTCAATACTACCCAGAAGGCAAAAAAAGGAACAAACCGGACTGATCTACGTGCTGACAACAATAGCAAACGTGTACGGACAATGAATTTGGAACAAAGGACAATTGCCACGTGGCAATTAGGATTAGGACAAAAGACGGAGGAATTGGTGAAGGAGCTAGAAAAAAAATAAAATAGATATCACAATCATAGCAGAAACAAAAAAGAAGGGCAGAGGATCAGTAGACGTTAGCAAGAGTACATTTTTATATTCTGGTGTAAAAAAAGAACAACGAGCTAGAGCTGGAACAGGAATAATTATCAGAAATAACCTAAAAAATCGAATTATATCTTACTCATGGGTGAATGAAAGAATAATCACCCTAAAGATAAAAACGGAAAGAGCTCATTGCTGGATTATAGGGGCATATGCGCCAAATGAGGGAGATAAAAAGAATACAGAGATATTTTATAAGCAGTTACAAGACTGCATAAATAAAACAGGTAGCAATGATTATGTTATAATAGCGGGTGACATGAACGCAAGAGTAGGAAACACCCCAATTCAAAATGTTGTTGGGACCAATGGAGAAGAAACAGTAAATAGTAACGGTAGGCAATTAAGAGACTGGTGTACTTTTAATAATTTAAGAATAACAAATACGTTCTTCAGACATAAAAATATTCATAAATTCACATGGAAAGCCCGAGGGTCAACATCAATATTAGACTATGTGATAGCAAACGAGAAAACCTGGCCACGGATAACTGATACAAGAGTGTACAGAGGTATGGAAATAGACAGTGATCATTATTTGGTCAAAGCAAAACTACGAATACCAAAGAAATACATTAAGAGGAAGATCACCATAGAAGGAACCAAGACGACCAGATGGAAAATACAGTTGCTGGAGGAAGCAAGCATCAGGAATGTGTATCAAAAAAGACTTGACCAGAAGATAAGAGGGCAATGTGGCGACATAAATAAAGATTGGGAGAAACTAAAAATTGCTGTCAACGGCGCAGCTGAAGAAGTACTTGGAACGCAACATAAACGTAACCCAAAAAGACTAAAACTTTGGAGTGAAGAACTTAATGACGAAATAAAACAAAAAAAGAGATTATATAAAATATGACTAGACACGAGAAATGTAGAAGATCATATAAATTACAAAAGACAGAGAGCGGTAGTAAGAAAATTAACTAGACAGAATAAAAGGGAAAGCTGAAACCAATTTGTAAGCCGAATAGAACGTGAGGTGACGGGCGCCAAACGATTTGGGTTCAAAGTGTTCAAGAATATCAAAGAAGAAGAAAATGACCGTGCAAAAATTAGCGTATTAACAGGAAAACAATGGATACAATATTACACAGATCTACTATTTGATGAAGATGAAGAGGTAACCACTACACAATGTGTGGACGAACAAAACAAAATAACAATGAAAGAACTAGAAGAAGTCCTGAAAGAAGCAAAAAAATAGAAAAGCTCCAGGCTGCGACATCAACATGGAATTATGGAAATATGGCGGGAAAAAGCTGAGGAATAGGCTACTACAACTCTTCAATTTAATCTGGAAAGAAGGAAAAATTCCCGAAGAATGATGTACGGCCAATATAATAAACATACACAAAAAAGGGAGCAGACATGAATGTGGAAATTATAGAGCTAACGCCTTACTAACAACGGCGTATAAGTTATGTTCAGCAGTGCTAAAAAATAAATTATATCCAAGAGCCGAAACATTTTTAGGAGAAGAGCAAAACGGTTTCAGGAAGGGAAGGTCTTGTATCGATGCCATATTTACTATAAAACAGATCTTAGAGAAAAGGTCTGAATATAATTTACAAAGTGGCCTACTGTTCCTAGATTACATCAAAGCTTATGACAGAGTACAACGAAATAAGTTATGGAAAATAATGGAAGAATATAAAATGCCAGCCAATTTGATTAATGCTATTAAATCATTGTGTAATAAAACAATAATATCAATCAACAAGGAAAGGGCGCATGTTAACAAAGGATTAAGACAGGGCTGCGGATTGTCACCAATACTGTTCGACCTATATTTAAGTAAAATAATTGAAGAATGGAGAATAAAATACAAACCCAAAGGAATAGTTTTGAATAATACAAATATTGACACCATAATATTTGCAGACGATCAGGTATTGCTTGCCGAGAATGAAACAGAATTACAAAAAGCAGTCAAACACCTAAATGAAGTAGGGAAAAAATATAACATGAAAATTTCGGGAAAGAAAACGAAGGCAATGGCAATGATAGGAAGAGAACAAAAAAGAATAAAAATCGTTATCGAGGAAGATATAATCGAACAAGTATCAACATTTAAATATTTAGGCTCTAAAATATCAATTTGGAACACAAAAGCAGATATTGAGGAAAATATAGAAACCTACAATAAACTAAATGGATGCATTAAAAGACACTTCGGTAGAAGCATGAGAAAAGAAGTCAAACAAAGATTATATAATATTGTCACCGCGCCCGCCGCATCTAATTGCCGACAACAGCAGTGTCACCCATCGCATTATTGTCGGCACTACCGCAAAGGAGCCGAAGGAAAGAGATAGAGAATGACCGCATTGTTGGGGCGCTTGCCGAAAGAGAGAAAAGGATAGAGGCTACTGGAACCTTCTACTTTGTATCTCACCGCAATAAGTGAACGTTCCTGAAGCTTCCAGAATAGTGCCTGGGAGATATAAATAGCGGTAAAGTGTGAGAAGAGGCAGTCAGACGTATGTGAAGCGTTGAGTAGTCGTGCCGACGGAGACGGACAGACGATGTGAAGCGTTGTGCCGACGGAGAAGAGTTAGTTCTTTGTGTTACGAATTCGGAGCCGTGCTGTTGGAGAATCGGAAAAGACTTTCTTGTTGTTGCAACGAGTGTACAAAGTTACTGTTTACGGAAATAAAAGTGTTTCTTTATCTCGACTACATCTGTCTGCTTTACTTTACACCCACACCGAAAGTCACAATATTGTGTCCAAACCAGCACTAAAGTACTCTTGCGAAACATGGGTCCTACGATCTAGGGAAAAATCCAGATTAGAAGCAGCCCAAATGAGATTTTTACGATCACTATTGGGAGTAACAAGATGGGAAAGAATGAGAAATACTGATATACGGGCACAACTTATGGAAGAAAATATAATTGAAGAGATTCAACGATATCAGAAAGAGTGGAAAGACCATGTTTTAAGGATGTCCCCTTCGAGATACCCACGGCAAGCTTTATTTTACAGACCTTCTGGACGGAGAAACATTGGACGACAACGGAGAAGATGGAGCGACCAATTTATTTAGCCTCGGAACAGGTCTAAAGGCCTAAACCTTGTCAGGAAGAAGAAGAAGAAGAAGAAGATATTATAGAGATATTATTGTGTGCCTATGGGAATAAGAGAATTGTATTATGTACAACCCTAGTAGTAATTTTTCTTAAGATTGCATGTTTATTTTTAAGACGTAGAGTATCCGGCACATTAGATGGAACAGCTGTACCAATATTGTCAAGCCAAACCATGCACCATACAGGAATTCCTGGTTTAGTTTGATTCAGTTTAAGTTCGCGAATCCGATTGAGTTTACCGACTGAATGAATATCTGAGTACGTGATTAAAGTTGTAGTTCCACTGCAAACCAACACCCAATCATTAGAAGTAGCAGCATCTATCCGAGGGAAGCTTTTACCCCATCGCTATCAGAGTTGGAGTGGCGCTGTACAACAAAACTAAATGCATTGCAGCAAACTACTTCTTGCAGTTCATGCTGTGCAGAATATAAATTTTAGCTTACTTTCAGGTCTGCTGCTCACTAACATGGGAAAGGAAGGGTGTATAGAAACTGACTAACTTGACAATTTCAGCGTAGCAGGACGTGGGTTCAGAATTGTTTGTGGAAGAGGCAAGCGTGCTGGTGGATCTGAACCGTTCACGCTCCAGGCGCATTCTCTCCATTTCACGCTTCTTTGTCTCCGAGAACTGTGTGGCTATGACTACGAGGCACAGGTTGATCATGAAGAACGAGCCGATCTGAAACAGAAAACGTTCAAAATAATGTTTTTGTATATTCCAGGCCTGGGAAACGTACTCTCGAGGTGATAAGCCGTTCCCCTATTTCCCCTGCTTGTGACCACCAAAGCGGAAGGCTGCTAGTGAAAACCGGTTCCACCCAAGGAGTGTGTACTATGACGCCAGCCACGCACCCTTCAATGGGACGCTCAAGGTCAAAATACCTCACACCACTGGGCAGTCGCGCGCTTAAAAGAAGCCGGGTGTTACCTACCATACACCACTGCTTGTAAGTATACGGTCCGACGACAATGAAGCGGTCAGAGCAAAGACGACTACGAGTGCGGCAAAACAAAGCAATTCCAGAAATTGTTCACGTTCCGGGCTTTCTTACAAAATGGTGGATTTCAAGAAAAATCCGTGCTATGTAATCTCGCCTATATAAATGAATCAAGGTGGCGAGAGCAACAAGCTTTTATGATGGAGTCGTTGAATGCTGAATAAGACAACTGTTAGTAGTTACTTTTAAGTGTGTGTGTATCAGTTTGAGTGTTTTGTCAGAAGCAGCTTTTGAAGAAAGAGACAGAGAGAGAGAGAGAGAGAGAGAGAGAGAGAGAGTAGTAGAACTGATAGACTGAAAGATGTGTGTCAAGGTTACGAGAAAATATATCAGCTGTGATTTGTAAGGTAATTAAGAACTGTAGATTGCGATAACCATAAAAGGTAGACTGTTTTTTTTTTGTACTTCAATTTTAGAGGAGAAATAAAGTAACCCCAAAAAGTAATTGAAAGTGTCATTTGTCACAGCGGTGTCAGAAGTGGGATTTGTCACATTGTCATTCTGTCACACTATGTATGTGTGTTGGTAGCTACAGCAGGTAAGGAGAGGAGATACCACTCTGTTCACACATTTGTTGTACCCTTCCCCAGGCCTGGTATATAATGTGCATTAAATGTTTTCTAGCTTAGCTTTTCTTGATCAACAGAACTCTTTCAGCAGGAAGATATACTCACCACAATGAGTAGCACGAAATATATCCAATCCCAGAAGGAATGGGCGTCTTGCACGTAGTACATGATGTCCGTCCAACCCTCCAGACTTATAACCTGAAAGCAGAAAGAAAGCTGTAATGAAAATAGCTCAATATTAATGAGCTCATGTAAGCATCAAGTACAGATTTGAGTCCATCTAGGGGAGGAGATAGCAGAAGGCTTCTTCTCTTATTGCATAACAAGTGATGATCAACTCACATTCTTCTCTCTGGCAGCGAGCTGATGCGGTTTATACTATTACACGGAAGCATTCTGTGTTTGAAAACAACACTGCAATATGTGAGGAGTAGGGCGAGGCATCGCTGTACCTGCTTCAATAAGTGCACACGGACGTAGCCCACGAAATACCGGGCAGCGACAATGTAAACAAAGATGCCTCTTGTACGCAATCAAACAACATATAGTCGCATACAAAGTAAAAACACCTGTAGATAAACAGCTAATTTTAAATTATATACAAGGTGACTGTAAGATGCAGGGTAGCCATTAAATTGTGCATTGAGGTATGTAAAAGGAACGATGCAGTAAAAACGAATTATATGTGACATTGAATTATCTATACCAATCATAAATTTATGCATGCGCATTATTCGGGAGCCTATTGCACTGTATGACCATACACATTGTCAGTGACTCAAAAACAAACTTGTGTAATGTTTTCTCTTCTGTAGAGAAATCCTTTGAATCTAACTCCTCCACAATTGTCGTATAGGTACATGCATTTATAATTAGTGTCCTGCACTTGAGACATATTTAAATATTTATTTCGATTGAAAATGGATACAGAATTAGGTTCTCTATTCGCAATTAGTGACCGCCTCCGTAGCGCAGTTGGTAGCACACTTGCCTCTGGCGTGGAGGACCAGGGTTGGATCTTCGGTACCAGCATGGGGATTTTATCCCCTCTAGAAGGTGTGACACGGGGTGCACTCAGCCTCGTTAGTCCCGGGGGACCAATTAAGGAGCTACTTGATGGAAAAGTAGCGGCCCTAGGTCGTGAAGTACTCATGTGAGACCTGAAAGGTACTCAAATGCCTCGCCATGGTGATGAGTATTAATAACACCAGCTTGCTGTAAGAGAGAGGAATAGACTATTTCCTTTTCCTTTAAGATCGTTAGAAGTGAAGAATGCAATCGTTCTTATTTAGCATTTTGAGGCGATGAATTGGCTTAATTGAAACAAATAAGAGGCCCGAAAAGCAGCTGAGTGTACATTAACTGCGTTAAACTACTATCAGCTTTGATTTTTCTTTTATTGAAAACAATTTTTAAGAATTCTTTCGTTGCTAACGTCCCTTAACTGGACTGAATGAATTAAATGTTTGAAATTATATGCAAATGGGCCCGAGGTCTCTAAAACTTAAGAGTGATCAGACATTCGTCTTCTGTGGACAAGGGAAGTCCCGGAAATAGTGTAAACCAGATAACTCTCCCTAACTCGGGACCTTCTAAAGGCGAGACAAACACGCTACCCCAACACCAGGATGGTGGACTTTTTTGAACTCATAAGCGATTTTGAAGTATGTTCGCTGTACCAGACTCAAAATTTAATGGCAGGTGGCAGGAGGAGCTGCTCAACACAAAATCCAATCAGAGGCTTGACACGTCTTGCGGGTTGCATAGCTAAACACGCTGTGAAATCACGCTGTAAATCCGCTAATATAAATATCATTTGTACCCACAACATTTACTTGCACAACAGGAAAAAGTAAAATGATTATGAAGTAGTCAGCTATCAGCTGTCATTAAACTTTGTGTCTGCCATATTCAGAATACCCGTTTGTTATCTCTTTCCATGGTATACATATCTAAGTAAAATGTGCTTATGTGGTATTCACAGGGCTGAAAATGCAGTTCCTCCCAACTCTACACTTTTTGAAAGAACACATGCCAGTCGGGTCGTGACATCGGGATTGATATGGCAATCCTGCAAGGCAATTCTCTTTACGTTTGAGGATTATGTGTCCACTATTAGCAAATAGACGCGATGTGGCGTTGTCTAACATGGACACTGCAGCTTGCAGTTTCTAAAACAACGCAATACCATGCGCGTGCGCGTGTGTTTCATGTTACAGAAAAGCAACAAGTAGTTAGGATAAAATATGACGTACTTCTGAACATGTCCCAAACTAATTATTTTTAAAATCTTTTTATTCTTTTGAAAAATTGTTCCTCGCGATTCAATTCTTTTTTAAATTATGTGTTACATTCACGTGAATTTCACACTCATTCTTCAACAAGCTATTCTTGTCAGACTATTTTTTATCTACTTCATGTTAATCGAGATAAACATTTGTTTATAACTTACATATTTCCTTGTAGATGCAGTGAAAATAAGGTAATACAGTAGGCTTAAGTGATATAGATTTTTTAAGAGCTGTTAGCTATTTGATGGCATTGAAATTCCATGATCTAGCAGAAGAAAGAAAATAAATGGCTATCCATTTGGGAAAAGTATAAATGTTTGAAGATTCAAATAATTAACAATAATTATTCGACAAACATTATGTGTTTTAGCGCGATCTACATCTTTTCTATAACAAGAAAGAACTTCAGAGACTACTCCCAGAAAATTTAAGATATAATTTGTCATGAAAATATCTTAAACATGTAACATGTTAATCAAAATTGTTCAGTTTTGAGAAAATCAACGTTTTCGAAATCATTTCCATGAAAAGGGTAATTTAGGATAGTCTGACTTTCTTAAAAGTCTTCGGAATACAACACTTGTATTCAACTAAGATCTCTCTCTCTCACTTTCTCTCTCTCTTTCACACACACACACACACACACACACACACACACACACACACACACACACATACACACACACACACACACGGAACTTCTACTAAATATGTCTTCTTCTAGGTTTAGTTGGCCTCAAAACGTATCCTTCCGGTGAAATCTCCACATCGAATATTATCCAATTTTATGGAATAAATACACACTTTCCCTGTTTAGCATAGATAAATAGTAGATAAAGTAAAATGTTTATATTTCATCATTAAACTACAGGATGTTCATTTACAAGCGTGCCATGATATGCCGTACGACGTCATCTGTCTAGCCGCTGAGCCTAGAATTCAATCCGCCTAGTACTTCTGCAAAGGCCACCAAAGCGTCCAGTTCTGAACATGCGAGTGTCCCACATCTCAGCAACAGACTGAGTCCTTCGGAAACCTGTGTTCTGTTCGGTCGATATCCGAAAATCTATAAGCGTAGGATTGTTAATCATTAGTCCAACAGATCATGACTTTGTCAACAGTGAATGTTGTGCTTCTCTGGGAATGTAAAACGGTTTCAAATCCGGCCCAGACAGATGGTTCTAAATGTGCTTAAAAATGACAGCTCCATGTCAGTGGATTTGCTGGCATGTAAAATAACTCCTGTGGGGCAAAATTCCGGCACACCGGCGATGCTGATATGATCCTAGCAATTGACAGCATCGTTAAGCAACAAAATAATTATATTATTTATGATTGTCATTGCTGTGTTAGGGCATTTGGGATTGAGCGCCGTAGTGGCTAGGCATCTTCTCCATCACGCATGTTTTGCGTTACATCCTTCCCTTTCAAAGCTGACACTTGCTTTAAAGAATTAACTCAAAACATCGAAAAACTTTTTAAATGATTAGGGTGTAATTCTGCGCCTCATTTTAAAATCTACTGTTTTAAAATTTTTAGCATTTTAAAACAACTGGTTTTCCCGATTAGTTTTTAGGTTTTAACTGTTTTAACTTTGAGCTCTTTTAGCTTTCACATTTTAACGTTTTATCTGTGAAGCTTCACGGGTGGTGCGTTTCCCTGTTTTTATTCTATAATTTGGGACCCTGATGACCTAGCTGTCGACGGGCCCTTAAGCCCAACACTCACTCTCTCACTCACACTCACTTATACACATTCAAACTCACTCACTCACACTCACTCACACTCACTCACTCACTCGCTCACTCACTCTCTCACTCATTCGACGTCATGACGCTCTTTGAAAAGAACAGTATATACAGTAGCATCTAAACATATTTTAGGGATAAATATTTAATTACACTAATTGTTCCAAAGGAAATAAATATGAATTGTTTGTTTACAATTTTAATAATGCGAATATTATTCTTTAATAACGTTACAAATAAGCATGTCGACTAAGGTTCATGTTATCACTCTATACTATTTTATTTATAAGGGAGTATATAGAATTTCATTCATTTATACCGAGTACATCCTATAGAACAATTTGAAAGTGAGAATGTGCCTATAAATGAGAATCCAGAAAAAGGGTATTTATAAATTTTAAAGCTACAATAATATTGTTTTTTTCCATTTTATGCTGTTTAAAAACGTGTATCTCATACTAAATAACCACGTGAACTTAGTATCAACTGAAACTGATTGGATTGTAACTCTTCATAAGTGATAATCAATCCTAATCAATCTTCCAATTCCAATTCACTGAGATCGATAATATTAGGTGCTTCGCGTACGGCTTGACTCTGTTTGGTTATTAAATGAAACTCTTTGCAATTCAAATAAATTTAATGTCTTATATTTACATAAAAGACAAATGCAAAGCTTTCTAGTAGATTACGCTTTTTTTCCTGCGCGTAAATAATCAAAGATGAATGTTCGTAAAACGTAATTAAGTTCGATTTAACCAAATCTGCTCTCAAAATCCACCACAATTTTTTTAACGAAAAAGATTTTAAATGTAATAGATGCAGCTATCACACGATAGGTTTGCCACAAATGCCATACATTGAAAGTAATATTTCGTCCTTTCCTTGGCATTGTAATGAAGACTGTAAAATCACATGGAATTGTTTTCAATCACTCAAATTTGTTGAAATTACCTTGAAACTTTTACAACATTGAAATCCTCAAACTAATTCTTCGAGTTTCGCTAAAACACATGTCTAAGCCTGCCCTAATTCCTCGAGTCTCTCTAAAACAAAATTGAATAAGTTTTTTCTTTACTTCTAAGCCTGCAAATTCAATTTACCTTAATAGAATGGCTGATCAAACTGAATGTTCGCAAAATGTAATTAAATTCGATTTATCTATTCTCAAAATCCACCACCAATTTGTTTTACGAAATAACGATTTTAAATGTAATAGATGCACCTGTCAAACGATAGGTCCGCCCTAAACGCCATATGTTGAATGTAATCCGAAGCAACAATTTTCATACAAAATTACCATTTTCGATTTTTTTATATTTTTTGGTTGTTTATTTGGGACTTCCTAATATTTTTAATGTTTTTTTATTTTAAACCGTCCCAGTACTGAAGCGAACAAAACAAAAACCAAATTATTCAAATCGGTCGTACTATTTTAAGGTTTTTGTGAGTCTAACGCACGGCAATTTATTAGATATAGATATAGATTCACCTACGTCTTTTTACTTTCTCTACTACCTAGTGGCAGAAAGTAGAGAAAGTATTGTATTCCATCCAAAAATTCTATCCCGAGATTTCACCTGAAATATGTTTTGAGACTTCCTGAATCAAAAAAGCATTTTTAGAAGTAGGTCTGTGTGTGTGTGAAAGTGTGTCTTTGTGTATGTGAGTGCGAGTGTGTCAGTGTATCAGTGTGTATATGTGTGTGTGTCAGTGTGTGTGTGTGTGTGTGTGTGTGTGTGTGTGTGTGTGTGTGTGTGTGTGTGTGTGTGTGTGTGTATGAACAGCATAACTCAAAAACAAACAGTTGATTTAATACCAAACTTGGTATTTAAGTGCAGCATCTTCCAAGGATGCAACAGATGGACTTTCAAGAAAGTCTCCTACTCTAAACAACTCTTTACATGGATTTTTTCTAAAAATTAGTATTTTCTGAAAAGTACCTCTTACAATTTTGATTAAAATATCACATGTTTATGATATTTCCATGAGAAATAAAATGTTCTTACAAATCCTCTTTATTCTGAATGCCTTTTGAACAATTTGTAAACCGTAAGATATGGAAAAAACTTACTAAACAAAAACGTAGATCTCGTTAAAACATGCAATGTAGGCCCAATTGACCATTTTTAAATATTCCTTGTTATTGTTTAAATTTTCAAATACTAATATTATTCTGAAATGGGAACTTGTTATTCATTTTTTCCTCCTTATGGTCATGCAAAAAGAAGTGAATTTTCATCACATAATGACCAGCTCTTAAAATATATGGCTATCGCTTAAATCCTATTGTATTTCCATATTCTCCTTGCATCTACAAGAAAATTAGCAATAATTTAATATATTTCGATTAACATGAAGCAGATTGTGTGTTTGTAAACATAGTTTTAACAAGAGAAAATAATTATTATTTTTAGGTTGTTCGGTATAGGCCGCGACATGTAGGTGTTGGCTGCCGACGTTTCGTAGGTCATGCGGCCTACTTATTAAACAGCTGTACATTCTAATTTATACTTTCTTCCCTCCCCCACCCCCTCCCTACCATCAAAACTTCTATTGGTGGTCGTAGGACCAGTAACGTCATTAGTTAAAAAACAAGGCGCCAGATAGAACTCAAGGCTATTCCGTTGTGACAATTCAAAAATGTCTTTTGTGCTTTAAAGTATTTATTTAAATTTCTCAAGTATTTTTCTGTGAAAATAGTTGTCATAAATAACTAAAGCTTTCATTGTGTGGAAGTCAATGTGATGACGGTTGTCAATAGCATGTCCTGTTAGTGCGGATTTTCCAGGTTGATTAAGTTTAAATCTTTGAACATATTCTTTTCTTCTAATGGCCACAGATCTCCCTGTTTGCCCAATGTAGGATTTGCCGCAATCACAGATTATATTATTACTCTGCAATTAAGAAGTATATCACGGCATTGTACCGGGTGGCAATTTTTTGTTTCCGTGAAATTTTTGCAATTTTATCAGTTACATCTTGTATATAGGAGAGACACGCTCATTTTTTTGTCCTTATACACACATTTCTTTTGTTTCTTTTCACGACTGTTAAAATCACGCAAGTCTTTAGAAGAATAACTCTTAGTTTTCAATGCTTCACAGATCCTAGACTTCTCGTGTGTTAAACACTTCTCGTGTTTCCTGCCAACTTCACAGTGCCTTGAATTCCACCTGGCACCCTCTTTTGTTAACTAATGACGTCACTGCCCTCCCACCACCAATAGAAATACGGGTGGAGGGAGCGAAGAAAGTATAAATTAGAATGTACAGCTGTTTTCCTTCACACATAACCCAAGAAGAAGCAGGTCACATGCCTACGTGACGTGGCCTGCACCGGAAAACGTAAGAAAAATAATGAATATTGGATGTGAAAAATTTAAGAGTAGAGAAAGTTATGTGAGTGCAACACGCAGATTTTTATGCTCCTCTACAACTAATAGTACTTAAATATTCCTGAGAACTCACTTCAAAATGTTCTATTTAATATAGGCTAAATGTATTCTTTTTTTACTTTCTTTACCACGTTTAGTAGCGGAGTTATTGTATTCCACCCAAAATTTCAATGTCGAGATTTGTTGAGGTCCCCTAAATAAAAAAAAGTACTTTTAGAAAAAGGTGCATGTGTCTGTTAGGCTTTGGGCAGCATAACTCAAAAACGAAAAAGTCGGTTAACAACCAATGTTGGTATTTAAGTTTAATGTCTTTCAAGGATGGGACACGGAGATTTTGAAGAAAATTGCTCCACCCTAAACTACCCTTTACATGGAAAATTTTTCGAAAATTTTATTTTCTTAAAAATGGCTCAAACGATTTTGATTAAAATGCTATGAGATGCTTTTATGACAAATGAAATGTATATCTCGAAACTTCTGGCTATAGCCCATGAAGTCCTATTTACTCTGGATGACTTTTGCATAGCTGGTAAACCGTAAGAGATAGACCAAATCTTACTACACAAAAATAGAGCTTGCTAAAACACATAATTTATGTCTCAATAAATTGTTTATAGAGTGAACCATTTTGGAAATATTTCTTGTTAGTTGTGTAAGTTTCGGAGAACTTATACTTCTGTAAAATGGAACATCGCTATTCACCTTATTATATGTTAACCGTGCAAAGAGAACGGAATTTGAAAGCTTTAAAAGATTTGACTATCGCTCAAAGCCTATTCCCATATTCCCGTTGCACGTGCAGGAAAACAAGCAATAGGATAATTTCTGCAAATGTTTATCTCAACTAATACGACGAAGATAGAAGAATGAGGGTTTGTGAGAATGGTTAGTACAAGAGTAGAGAAAGTCATGTGAATGCAACACATTCAGATTTTATTACAATGTTTTAGAAAGTTAGCGTTACAGGTAGACATTTAAAACGCTATAAGAGCGATTTCAAATAGAGGCCTGGCCATGAAAGCTGCTTAAAACTAATGTAGAAGGTTTTTTTATATTGCTTAATAATACTGAGATACATATTGACAAATTTCAGCCTTTTCTTCACAAATGGGTATATTTAAAAGTTCGCTTAAACATAAAGAGAGTGTCGGATGAAGAGGTTGGTGTAGATACTTACGAGGAAGATGGCGACCCAAGCGAGGCCTATATTGTCGAAGCTGATGGTACCCTGGAACGGGTTATAGGGAGAGGGTTTACATTCTGTGTAGTACTGGTTCCAGTTGACGCAGGAGGAGTTGGTGGGATTGTTGGATGCTCCTGGAACAGCGCTAGCGTTGCACAGCATGTCGCCGACCTTATAGGGTGGTAGGTCAGCGCACTGGTGCATTCCGTTGTCTTCCGGTCGCGAACATATGTAGTCTCTATCCTGCTCCACGTATTGGTAGTAGGATGCAAGAGGTCTGCAACAACATCCAAACTCTCCCAGCATCACCCCCACATCCCAAATGTACACATACTCTTTCGCTGCACTTATACAACCCACCTTGGAATAATTCACTTACTAACATTGTCAAATACTAGGTGATTTAATTTATGTGTTTCTGTATTATTCAGATGTCCGGGCTACATTACTGATAAAATCGCTTTATTGAGCGAGCGAGGAAGGACTTTTTTTGGTTTTTGCTCCAAGGCCTGTCGACGGCCTTTCCTTGGAACAATTGCTCATCGGCAATGATGTTCACTCGTTTACTATTTGTGTAATTCTGGGTTTGTTTGCGTTGGATTTTATTTATAAAGTTAAATTCACACACATTTATACTCCCACTTACACTTCCAGGCTGGGAAGAACGGGAAATAGTCCTGGTTAAAGAAAACTTTCCATCCTCCAGTTGGAAATCGAAGGCGGGACCTCTGGATTTGGAAGCTAGCACCCTAACCACCAAACCACAGAGAGTATAGTTGCGGTGTTTGGCTTGTGTCAAGAACTATAAAAGTGGAAGTTCGTTTCTAGGACGCAAGTTACGGAAGGGGGTAAAATATATGTTTTGTGGGCAGAAACACTAATTGGATAGGAGTCGAGCCTTCTCCCACCTTCCCTATAGTAGCAGAGACAGAGGAGTGAATATCTTCGTCTCTGTTCAGCATATCTCTTTCTATTTCTTTAGGCATGAGACAAGTTAAACCAGATAACCTATAGTTGCTCATGTGGGAAAGTAGAGAAAGTGGCTTACTTCACTAAAATCTATTGCTTGTTTCCTCTCAATGTATTATTTATAGTTTTGTCACGGTGTACTGGGTTAGGTGCTGAGGTGTAATTCCAGTAACAGACTTCTGCTTAGTTACTTTAGGTCTGTGACTATAGTTTGGGATTTAATTATTCCTTGTTAAGTGGATGCTACACTGAAATCAAGTATAAATCTTGCAAAAACTGGCGTTTGTATTCCATGACTTTAAAAGTACTAGGAGTATTTTGTGTGAGCTTGGCTCTTTGCGTACTGGCCAATATTTCGCACGGTTACCTTTTTAAGGGGGACCCTGCTCCTCTTTGTCCGCTGCGTGACAATCTTTTGTCAGTCCGCCACGTGCTACTAGAGTACTTTCCAAGCGCACCTTCGAGACTCCCGGCAACTGCCTGCCAGAGTTGCAGAGGTCCTGGCAGACGATAAGCAAGCGGTAGATAGGGTTTTTAAGCTTTTAGCGGAGCTTAACATTAACTTGAGAATTTGGAACTTTAGATACCTCATTTTTATACTTTTTTGATATATTTGTTACTTTGTTTTAGTTCTGGCTTCTACTGTCTGTTTTATATATTTATGTATATTTATTTTTCGTTTTGCTAGTAATTTTATTTTAAAGTTTATATCTGGCTGTTGCCATTAATTGTTTTTTAAGAACGCTGATGACCATGTATTTGAGCGCCCTTAAACCTACATCTCTCTGTACGATGAAGTTTTCATTCAATCCTTCTGAAATTTATGAAGATTCCCAAAACAAACAATTAAATATGCCATGTAATTGTTTTCTTTCGTAAGGTTTTTGAGTTATTAATTTTTGAAGCTATACAAAACTTTTAAAGAACCTAGAAATTTCAAATAAAATAATCGAACAATTTAGACAATATTTTTAGTGCAGCATCCGCTTAAACAGCAGAAATTGTGAATGTGAGAGTTTGATAGGAACATTATGTGAAAGGGGTGTGGCCAACAGTGAACTACTGTTCTTCCCTGTTTCATATATTTATTGTTAAAGTTCACAAGATTGAGTACTTTCCTGTATAGACTGTGACAATTTTATCAACTCAATCATGTTATTGAAAATATTAATACAGTAGAATGCTACTTAACTTAACCACTGAGCGAGATGGCGCAGGGGGTACCAATGTCTGTAGCTACTGTAGATAAGAAAGGGGGGGGGGGGTTACACTTCTTCAGACCTCTCTGTACAACTCAGTTATTTCAGAAACGGAGAAATGAGAAGATATGAAGGATATAGCCAGGGCATGTACAAATCAACGAACTCGGTCATTTTACACTCGTGTGGAGATAACATTAACTAATGACAGTGTTACATTCACAGACCGGAAGTACATATTATGCAGCACGAGAAATTATTTATTAAATGTATTGTGGAACTATTTATTTTCGGTTTAAACCATGTTTATATCATGTTACTTAGCATCACTGGTAATGATGATGACAAATCTTAACATTGAGTGTTTTCTTAGACTGTGTGGCGTTCAATCCCTTCTTCATCAATTTTCTGTTTAAATACGACAGGAAAGCACATTTCATTAAAGGTCTGTGTAGAATTCTTAAGGGATTGAGAAAATAAGAGCGTGTTTGCATATTTATTGTAGAAGCATTCTTATGTATTTAACAAGGGAAGCGCTTCGACTCAAAGGAGAATTCTTTAACCAATAGCTGAATACACGTACATCTTCTACCACTAAGCTCCAAAATAATTTATTTGACTAAGTTATGGTTTGTCTGCAAGAGAAATGTAAAAGTTGAGAGAATTGGAGACCTTACTGGTAATATGGCATTTTTATTTTTCATCAATGAGGTGGACTCAGAAGGTTGTTCAGGTGTTCCTTATACGTGTTGTTCTGCTGTTTCATTTTATAGAGAATCCTGATGTGCTTTCTTGAGTCTATTGGCTAGCACCAACCAGAACAAGAGTTACATACATGAATGATTTCACGGTCTTCTTGCTAGAAATGTTTAACTAAAACTTCTGTTTGAGCTAAAAACTTTCCCTTGTAAGAAATGATTTTGGTCTCGTTTGCATCCTTTTATGAATATTTAGGTTTATCTACGAGTATATTGAAAGTGTAATTTTAAAATGTGATTTATATACTTCAGTTATATAATATACAAGTCTTGAATGTGTACCCTGACTTCTGAAATTATAGTAATCTGTGTCTATCATATGCTACAACTGACATAATGAACCATATAATACTATGTTTTATAGCTACAAAGCAAGTAGAAGTTAAGACATTGGTTTTTTAAGATTTTTAAGGAAGCCAATGCACTCGACTGTGCAATATTTTATTTTCAACAACTATTATCAATTTACACATTCAGTAGACTCTATTCAAATGTCTTAACTCGTACTGTTTTGGCTACAAATTACAAAGCATAATGCAATTACATACCTGTAAAATAAAGCCAAATATCCACAATTTGAAAGCTAATAATGAACATTTTCTTCCTTTTGAATTAAATATTCCTCTTGACTTTTAATTATTTTATTTCATCCAGAACATCTCCCCCAAAACTTCTTGACTGCATAAGTACAGAACAAGTAGAAGAAAGAAATGGTAAATAAACATTTAAAAGTTAACAATACAACAGATGCATTTGGTACCAGTCTACGTGTTAATTTGGCGATGCTGTAGAAGTCTGCAAGTGTACCACCAAACAAAAAACATGCTACAAACAACACGAAAAACAACCACAATGACATATCACGCCGCACCGATTTGCATTTTTCATCTGCAAGAGTAGCTGGCCACAATGATGCAGAGACAGAGAGAGAGAAAGAGAAAGAGACAGCTAGAGAGGGACAGATTGTTATCATCATGAAATGTTAAATGTCAACACAGCTAGAAGTTAACAGAGAAATAATCGTAACCAGACACCCACGCACACACATACATATATACGGCAAACACAGGATATATAACACACATACAGTCCTGTATCCAGCGATCATTTCAGTTTTGTGGCCAAAAAAGAGCATGCCCTCAGTGACTTCATGCAGTGCTAGGATGTTGCCTTTTTTATTTGTCTCACATGACCGTTAACACATCTGCACTATGTAGCTGTTATTCAGATTGAGGTTCACAGTCCTCAATTAGAATATTTTACGTGTTTGTAATACGTGAAATTACAAAAATAAAACGTGATCACTGTGACGCGGTGTTGACTGATCTGTTGAAAAATTTATCTGAAATGTAATGCTCTTAGATATTTTTTTAGGGAACGTGGAGCTTATTGCCAATTTTTATCTGCTGTTTTTCTAGATGCTGTTTTTCTATTACCTTAGCTCTTTTTTCTACTTATATGCTAGAATTATATTCTGTTAAACTAAATCTTGAGTGTGTTAGATTTAAACAGAGGAAGCCTTACCTGAGTAATGAGTATTATTATTAATCTCAAAAATAATCTCCATAACTTCTAAAACAGCTGTATAATAGATGCTCTATTTCATTTTATTTTACGTTTAATGTCTTTTAAGAGTAGATCATATCAGAATGTGAACAAATTAATACAATTTTGGGTGTGCAAAAAACTTGGAGTTACCAACATTCGGTTTCTGTGGCCAGTGAACCTCTATAAGCATACACAAAACCCTAGAAATGAGACGACTTCGAAGAGTTGAAATAAAATGCCCATGCCTCCAGAGATATTGTGTTTTGTTGGCGTAATAAACTAGTCCGACTTTTCTTTGCATCCAACAATGGCAACACTATAGCTGAATTTTAGCCTGCACAGTTGATTTTGTTACATTTTTCGTTGAAAGGCTGAACTCGAAAATATGTCGAAATTTAGGTTAAAATATCTATTAAATCTTTAACACAACATATTAATGAAAAGTCAAAACTTTGAAGTGATCAGTGAGTAAAGGTTTTGTCATCATTGTGTATGTAGTGGTTGGAGTAGAACACTTGGCCTAGCGTATCCATCTTGGCTAACTTCTTCAGCTGCAAAGGACTTTTTAGCACCTTTATGAGAAATGTTTCGCTCTTAGTACATTAATTACCTGCATAAATTGAGCCAATTACGTGTATTATAAGAATTTGAGTATAGGTAGTTAAAATTGTCAGGTTAGATTTACGAAATCTTCATTGCGATTAAAACAGTTTTTAATGGAGCATCTACTGCTCATGCTGAAGGGAAGACTAACAGAAAACATGTGATTGTTGCGGTCATATGACTTTCTCTACTCACTCTTTCGCAAGATTTTCTTACAAAAGCTTCTACACACGTCTTGTTAATCCAGATATAAATTTGAATAACTTGTATGTACACATTTTGTTGTAGTATAGGTACGGTAAGTAAAGTAACAGCTAAATTTTTAAAGAGCGCGTCGTTACGTGATGGCTTTGAAATGCCATGCTCTTTGAATGACCACGGAAAAACTGATACTAACAAAGTGAGAAATGTGTATTTGAAATTCCAATCAATAACAGGGAATATCACGGAAATAATTAACTCTAAAAGAAAGATAGGAAAATGTTATATGACGTAAATTGTACGCTTTAAGAACATCTGCATTTTCTGTAGAGCAAGATTTTGTCGGTCTGTTACGGTTTAACAGTTGAACAAAGGCATAGCTGTCGCAAAATTTAATAGTGATACGAAATCCAATCATAGCCTTGCCACATCATGCTATGTTGTATAGATAGTAAAACATGCTATGAAGTCACACTGTAAAGCCAGCTATATAAATATCATTTACACCCACAACAATTTATTTGCTCAACAGGAAAAAGAATAGCAGTAGTCAGTCGCCATTAAATTTTACGTGTGCTATAATTCAGAATGAAGAGGACTTTATAAGCTATTCCCAGAAAATGCAAGATATACATTTTAATTGACATGCAAATATCTTAAATATGCAGTATTTTAATTCATGTGAGGGGTAGTTTGGGAAGAGGCACATTCTTGGAAATCTTCGTGGCGGATCCTTGCAGGATTCTAATTTAAATAACAAATTTGGTATTAAATCGAGTTTTCGTTTTTGAACTATGCTGTTTAAAGATGTATACAATTACACACACACACACACACACACACACACACACACACACACACACACACACACAATACAGACCTTATTATATATTACATTTTTTTGATCCTAGGGGTCTTAAAACAGGTATTTCCGCTGAAATCTCAACATCGAATTTCTTAGTAGAATGTAAATGCTTCCTCTGCT
Organism: Tenodera sinensis; assembly: GCA_030765045.1. NCBI lineage: Eukaryota > Metazoa > Arthropoda > Insecta > Mantodea > Mantidae > Tenodera > Tenodera sinensis. The sequence goes on from CM060969.1 coordinate 75,406,186, forward strand.
TACTAAAGGCAAGCAGTGGCTAGACACATAGATACATAGAGAGAGAGAGAGAGAGAGAGAGAGAGAGAGGGAGAGGGAGAGAGGGGGGTCAGAGAAAGAGAGGGAGAGAGGGGGGGGGGTCAGAGAAAGAGAGAGAGAGAGTTCCGCCTTTTCTTTTTTTCAGCCAGAAGTTAACAGGTGCTTATAACTTCGTAATTAACAAGTTGAGTCTAACATACGCATATTTGCTTCACTGAACGTATTACCTGCTTCAGTGAAGCAAATAAGTGCACATTCTACCCAAGCGCTAATTAGAAACGTTCACAGTGCTCTGCTAACAAACTGGAGTTTTATCTAATTGAAGCACTTGACAGATTTCCTAACTTCCTGGAATCTGCTCATTTCAGAGGGTCGCTTAGTACATTCAAGAGTTAGAAATTGTAGTTTACGTTGCCTATATGAAATAGAAGTGTTGTATTCAACACAAAAAATAAAAAAATAAATAAATAAAAAATAAATAAATACATAAAATAAATAACGAGACTTCACCGTAAATACACACATTGAGGCTCCCTGGATTATAAAGGAGTTTTTAGAAAAATGTCCATTTATTTGTGTTAATAAGACGAAAAAACCACAAGTCAGTTAAACATCAAACTTAGTAATTGTACACAAGGATGCAACTCGATTTTCAATAAAATGCCCCCTTCATACACTGCCGCTTGCATGGAAACATTTTCCCTATTTTTATTTTCTGAAACACGACTGCAACAAGTTTGATTAAAATGCATAAGTATATCGTATTTGTATGGCAAATAAAATTCTGACGCCGAGCACAGAGCACAATAAAGGACGGTTAGGGCGAAGCTACTTTACAATACATACCAGGCCGGCGAGCAAAGGCGCAAGGTCAAGCTTTCCCACACCATTCACGTGAGCCAACACGTGACTAACTGCAATCAAGCGGCAACACAAAGGGTTTCCAGAGCCTTCGAGAACGTTCTGGCTACGTCATCATGTGTTTGTGCAAGTCGAGATAGGTCCATGTGACGTCATCCCCAGTATGTAATGAGACGAGGAAATGGCAGAGAGAGAGAGAGAGAGAGAGAGAGATAGAGAGTTACAGTTACAGACAAGAATCGGTCAGTGTGTCAGTGAGTGCAAGAAAGCTATGTGTATGTAGATATGTGTGTCGTTGCGTCGTGAAGAAGTTTTAACGAGTGTCGAGTGATCGTATCGTCGGAGTTAATGTTTGAGAGAGAGAAAGTAAAGAGAGACAGTGAAAGAAGTGAGTGAAGGTTTGAAGGTTACAAGAAGAGAACAATTGTGAGTTGTAATATGTCGAAAGACTAGACTGTGTTAACGTCAGTCAAATAGAACTGTTTTCTTTTGCAAAAGTTTAGAACAATAAAGTGCCAGAAAAAAGTGATTGGAATTTTGCCATTTTTTTCGCACTGGTGTCAGGAGTGGGATTCGTCGAAGTGCCATTTTGTTACAATATATATCATGAAGTTTCTGGGAATAGCCTATAAAGTTCTTTTAAGTCAAAGGAATTTTGGTACATTCTTGTATAACTTGTAAACGTTAAGCGATAGAGAAAAACACAGTACAAAATATGCAGATATCTTTAAATCACAAACCTTATTTCATAAAACTTTTTTTATGACGCGAGCAGTTTATGAGATAACCGTTATTAATGGTTGCAATTGCTCAATGCTTATGTTATTTGTTTAAAGTCCTGCCAAAATAAATTTTTTCTCGCGATTTCATGAAAAGGGTATGAACATGACATATTTTACATTGAAACAAGGACAAGTTTTACATTGAACATTTGATGAAAGAGAAAACTGAAATACATTATTGGAGGCTTTTAAAGGAAAATGCGCTTAAACATTCATGTCTACCTTCTCTGCTATGGTAGTAAGTAGGGGAAGTATTGTATCGACCCAATTTTTCGATTTCAAGATTTCAACGGAAGAATATGTTTTGAGGCCTCCTGAATTTAAAAAAAAAAAATATTAGAAAAAGATACGCGCGAGCGTGCGTGTGCGTGCGTGTGTGTGTGTGTGTGTGTGTGTGTGTGTGTGTGTGTGTGTGTGTGTGTGTGTGTGTGTATGTCTGTCTGTCTGTCTGTCTAGAAGAGATACTAAAAACGGAAAGTCAGTTAAAAACCAAAGTTGCTATTTAAGTTCAATATTTTTCAAGGATGCAATACGAAGATTTTGAAGAAAATTCCTTCACCCTAAGTTATGCTTACCATGGAAAATTTTCCAAAATTTTGATTTTCTCAAAAAAGGCTCTAACGACTTTGATTAAAATGCCATATGTTTAAGATCTTTTTATGATAAATGAAATGTATGTTTTGAATTTTCTAATTATAGCCCATGTAGTTCTCTTTACTCTTGATGACTTTTCATAACTGGCAAACCGTAAGAGATGGACCATATAAAAAATGTAGATATCGTTGAAACATAATCTATTTAATATTCATTTTCTTTGTGGAGTTCACCATTATTATTATTATTATTATTATTATTATTATTATTATTATTATTATTATTATTATTATTATTATTATTATTATTATTATTATTATTATTATTATTATTATTATTATTATTATTATTATTATTATTATTATTATTATTATTATTATTATTATTATTATTATTATTATTATTATTATTATTATTATTATTATTATTATTATTATTATTATTATTATTATTATTATTATTATTATTATTATTATTATTATTATTATTATTATTATTATTATTATTCCTTTTTCTTTTATCGCAAGCACTTGTTACCACGTTGAAAACGCTTGAACGTGATTTTAGCAGGATATAACTTTGGCATTTTTATTTACATTCAATTTTGAATGTAAAAATCTGTAGTAAGACATTAAATATACAGGGTGGAAGTGAAAGGATCCACCAGACTTTAACAGCGAATTTATCATGTTGTGAATAACAAGAAAGTCTAATACCAAAATGTTGAAAAGTTTATAGTTTTCAAGAAAAAAATATTTTTTATAAAAAAATTTATCATCACCTGGCTGAATCATTATTGATTGAAGGTTATTGATTTATTGCTATATTTGTAGAAAATTGAATAAATGACAACTTTTTCCTTTGACGTATAATAGATTCAACGGTTTTTGTGTAAATTAAATTTAAAAGAACCCACAATTTATTGTAACAAAAAGGCAACAAATTGTGGGTTCTTTTAAATTTAATTTACAGAAAAACCGTTGAATCTATTATACGCCAAAGGAAAAGGTTGTCTTTATTCAATTTTCTATGAACATAGTCATAAATCAAGAACCTTCAATTAATAATAATTCAGCCAGGTGATGATAAACTTTTTTGACAAAAATATTTTTTTCTTGAAAACTATAAACTTTTCAACATTTTGGTATTAGACTTTCTTGTTACTCACAACATGAGAAATTCACTGTTAAAGTGTGGTGGATCATTTCACTTCCGTCCTATATATTTTGGGAGCTGCCCATCAGCGCATTGAGCTTCGAGGAATTACCATTCAACCAAGGACCTAAGACTGTTTCATTTTAAGTTGAATTTGTATTTATTATTTGTTACGTTGTTTTTAGCTGCTTCTACTGTTCGTTTACTTTATGTTCCAAGACTTTGAATAATGCCTTATGAAAAAGGAACTAGCTTTAACTTTAATCTTTGGAAATTCTTTGCAGGGAAAACGGTCAAATTTATTGCGGGTTCTCTTAGCCAAGATCATTATATAGTTCGTGATATTAAAAATACGCAGTGAACTTAGTGATGACGTTATGTTTGTCTCTTAGCCATGCAAAGATAATGCAGTTTTAAGGACATCACACATAGTGACCAGCTTTAAAACAGCCAACGCTTCAAGTCTAGTGATTCCCATATTCCCTAGCACGTACAAGAAAATTAGTATTAAGTTATGTAAATGTTTATCTAGAGTAGAGAAAGAGCAGAGAAAGTCATGTGTATGCAGTACATAAGATTTTTTAATTAGTATGTCTTTGAACTTCTTCCGCACTGTAGTATGGGCTTGTGTTATTCCAATTTTCAAAACGTAAGAAAGAAAGAAAACAAATATCACACTCTCAGTTTCGCACACATTCACACTCATAAATACAAACTCAGCGATCGTTATAAAATATTGCAATAAGCATGATATTGGAATTGAAAAATTAAGTATCAATGAAAACATGATGGTTTATAATAGTGCAAATTTTGTGCCCTTAATGTGTAAGATAGGCAAATATGTGGAAGACAAATGACCTTTTTGATCTACCTTGCAGTACTTCCATAAGATGAGCTGGCCCCGAAAAAATGTGGGATAAAAGAAATAAATTATTTTAAAACAGTACCGACTTCCTGGTTATTTTGATGTTTAATTTGTAAGAAATATTTTTGAATAGCCTAAAATATTTAAAAATAATGTGTCCACTACAACTCATCATATCGGCCTGGTCACTGGCAGGAAATATCCTTGATAAACTAAAAATGTGTGGTTCTGAATTTTTCGCTTGGAGAAGCTCATAATGATCATATAAAAAGAATTCTTGCAGAAGGCATGCAGAAATATCCAGTTAATCTACCACATTAACTAGAAATACACCAGAAAGTAAACTTTTCTTTGGACTAAATTTCCGATTTAGTTTTTACTACTGCACTTCACATTTTCTCATTAACTATTGAAGGTAGAAGGATGATTTTAGGAATATTTGTTACCATAGCCAAGAATATTTTGACCTGGAGAATTTTTTCAGTTTTTAATTTTTACAAAATTATGGCTAATACAATATATATTTCAGGTGGCCCAAGTCATCCGGCACTGCGGTAATTAGATATCCTTTCGTGCGTTAAAACAGTTGCAGAAAAAAGCCGCGCAATTTCTATGAAGTGGGTGCCAGTGGCGTGAACAAACTTCGCTCTGCTTCTCAGCGATGAGACACAATTCCCAGGCGTGCAGTCCGTGATATAGACAATATCACTCCTCTTTATGTGTAGAGATTGTAAATTGCCGTAACAAAATCCATGCAAAAATAGGGACACCTAATGTTTCATTGGCATTTGTTTGTTTCTTATTATTGTTATTGTTATTATTATTATTATTATTATTATTATTATTATTATTATTATTATTATTATTATTATTATTATTATTATTATTATTATTATTATTATTATTATTATTATTATTATTATTATTATTATTATTATTATTATTATTATTATTATTATTATTATTATTATTATTATTATTATTATTATTATTATTATTATTATTATTATTATTATTATTATTATTATTATTATTATTATTATTATTATTGTTGTTGTTGTTGTTGTTGTTGTTCTTGTTGTTGTTTTGTTTTGTAGGAATGGGCGTAGCACCCGTGTAAAATTCACCTCGACCAACAACACTATGCAATAACTTTGCCCGTAGGGTTGATTAGTGCACGAAGGTTCGACAAATAATGTCGACACCCCTGAATTTCTTGAAAGTGTTCTTTGGGGTAATGAATGCTGTTTCATCAACGATGCCACTATGAATATGAAATACCTACTCAGTTACAAAATCACTGGGACTTAAACGTTTGGTGCGATATTCTTGGGATCAATGTTATCGGACCTGTTCGAAGGTCGCTCACACCTCTGGCGCCTGCTTCATAGAATCTGCACTGTTGCGTTCTGCAACTGTTTTAACGCACGAAGGGATATCTAATTACCGCAATATCGGATGACTTGGGTCACCTAGTATATATTTCGTTCCGTAAAAGATTGGTAGTCCTAGAAGTAATAGTTCTCTAGGAAAGGTACATCAAATTGGTAAAATTTAGCATTACTGCGTTAGGAAGGCCGGCTTCCGAGTTAGACAGCATCGAATAACATTTTAGCCGAGAAATACAAGCTCCAGAAGTACTTTGATAGGACTGACCTAAAGAGAAAATAAAGGTTATTGATCTGCCTATTAACGAAAGAATTTTCTTAGACCCTTCTTTATATAAGGTGTTAGTGTCAGTGAGAAGTGGGTTCCCAGAAGCTGCAGTAGGAAAGTCAGTGGAAAAAATGAAAGAAAGAGCCCAGCCAACTTATGCAACTTTGGCGTTATGCATTGCTGCCTTCCAGGTTTCAGAAAATACAGTCCCTGATCCATGTGGAGAAACGTTGCCTCAGCGTTAAGGAGAGTGGAGTAGCTCGGTAATGGCCTCCTATTGGTTTCTTGTACTGTACATGTGTTCTGAGGTACGTTTAGGGGTTGGTTGATGCTGATGTAGAGAAAGAATACGCTAGGTACAAAAGTTGCTTATATTTTAATAGAGACATAATATGACATACATATATTCAATGAAAGCCTATTTTCACTTCATTACAAAAACTAGGGTAGTGTTAATTACTAAAGGTAGCCATAGTTTACCATACCTATTCTAGACACGCTGGATGCAGTCACTAAACACACACACATGCTTCTTGAGACTTGGGTAGCATAAGGACGTCACAGCAGTTTAGAAGCTAGCATTAAATATGTTTAACATATCACATTATATTTATATACATTTTAAATTCGCATTATATTAATACAAAATGAAAACTATTTTAAAATATTAAAACATAAGTTTCGTCTATAGAAAACCCATTAGCTAATACTAGATTGGTTTCTTTCTACATATTATTGGAGCCTACTTTCAACTTACAAGGTGCCATGGTCACATTGTTCTGCTCAACGATCGATTGTCTGGGACAGGATAATAAACTTTGCCCCGCAACAAGATGCAAATATTTGAGCGCAAGAATGCACTAAAGATAACTTATAACTAAGATTGCATGTAGTGAAGAGAAAATCCAATGTATTTATTTTTTATTTTGGACTTCCTGCTCTTTAGTAATCTATATATTGTGAATTCCTGAAACAATCCTATCTTTGCTAATTACATAAGGTAGAAAGTTATTTACATTACCTTTTGTACTGCGTATATTTTAACTCAGATTACCAATTGGAGAGTTCTGGATGAATCATAATTTTCAGAGCATAACTGCGCAGTTTTAACAATATTATTGAAACAAGTAATTCCACAGGAATTCCAGAAGAACCTGCTAAGAACCCTATATGCAGGATCTATTAGGTAGGATTGGAAGACCTACGGATTAGATCCTTTGGTAATATCGACACTTCTACTTAATTAAAGATACTATATTTGGTAGCTATCATGGTAATTTCCCAATGCAAATGTAGATGAAATCCAAAAAAGTGGCATGCTGGACTAAATAACTTGAACATAGAAGAGGCACAATAAGGTAACAAGGCAAATAACTGGAAAGTGGAAGGAGTAAAATGCAGCTCTCAGAGATTATACGAGTAGTAAAAATATACGGAAGATTATCCGATCCTCCTTGCAAGTCTTCGGTCAGGAAATATCTAGCTTATCAGAGACAGCCGGGCTAGAAAGAGCATTGGCCCACGATCCAACAAATCAGTGGGAACAACATACAAACCAATAGGAGGTTATACTTGCTGAAGAAAGAGTACAAATTCTCTTTGAGATACACTTCACCACGTGTGCATACGAATACCAGACCTGTGAATTCACAGCCACTGCGAAAACTCTAAACCAGAGTATTTCAAAAGGACTGGGAATTCGCACGTCACAATTGACACTATTGATGACATACAAACCATGGGCTTAGTAAAAGAAGAAGAAGAAGAAGAAGAAGAAGAAGAAGAAGAAGAAAGTATTCTATTTGTACAAACCAAGGAAGTGGACTCAAATGTTTCTTGAACTGAAGAACAATAACTAAAGCCATATTTATTAAAACAAGGAAAAAAGTCGAATTTCGAACGCAATTTGTAATGAAACCTGAATTCTTTAGTCTAGTAGTTGAGTATCGTTATCACATCTATGATTTAATGACAGGCGATGTGGAGCAGTTGAACATCGACAAGATCCAAATTCATGGAAAGGCAAGCTGGTGTATGAATATTCAATTTTCACGCCCAGGAACACTAGAGCCTGTAATGAGGCAAACTGGGAGCAAATAAACAGAAGGGCATATTGTCAAGAGTTTGGTTTATTTGTAGGTGTGTTATTCTGGTCTTTATTTAGCAAGTAGATGATTATTTTGTTTACACTTTAAACACTCAACCACTACTGCTGAAGAAGTGTGACAACTGTATAGAGTCCCAATATGCACGCATTTTGAATAAATGACTGATCCTAATATTATGTAATAGAAATGTGCGTAAATTTGTGCGTCAAGAATGATAACATTCATTATTATAAATCCGTAATTTAAAATGTAAAACTGTATAAGATCTCACCCACACTTTATTCGCACGGTTTTTCTGGTAATATGAGATTTTGGTTAAATGACCAATGATAGCACTTTTGAACCTGGAGTTAATCAATAATGAAAATGATTCATAGAAATTCTTGCACGAGCTAAACAAATGATGTAAATTATATAATTTTAGAATATCAATAACGAAAACAAATAGTATGGCTCTTAAAGGCGGAACCTAAATTCTAAGAGAGTCAAAATGTAGGAATATCGAATTTCAATTATTTAGAATGCAGCTTTAATGTAGAAAGGGCTATTGATAACTAAGTAAGCAAATTTCAGGCAATTTACACATTTGAAATTGAAGTTGAGTGTTATTTATGGACTGCTGCGATTCTCAGCGTCCCATTCTACTGCTTAATTTTGCTCAGAAGCAACTCTATCAGGCTTGAGGTTCTTTTACGTGCCGTAAATCTATGAAATGGGACCATCGACTTTACTTCCCTTCCGAGTAAGTCATGCTAAGCATTTTAACGCCCGAAAAAAATCCATCACCCTCCGCCGGGTTTGAACCCACGACCTTGAGAACCAGAGGCTAGCACAGGGCTGGGCAACTGGTGCTCACTGAGCGTAGTCTGCTCATGGCTTTGCACTAACTGTATGTTTAGCAGGTAAAAAAGGAAGGTCACTCAAGGTACCTGCGAGTCGCCCAGGCCTGAACTAGCACGTTACCCTAACACCACGGAGGACGACCCAGGCAGTTTATCGAACCATACAAAGAACTAAAAAAGGGTAAGGAAGGAAAAAGAAATAAAACTACAGTTATGGCAATCTCTACAATATTACACGGCTGTGAATCTTGGCTCCAACGAAGGGGAGGGAAAGAGAGATACCGAGAGATACAGAGAGTGAGAGAGAGAGCGAGAGAGAGGGAGAGAGGGAGAGAGGAAACAAAGGTAGAATTCAGAAAGCTGAGATGAGATTCCTTATAATCGCTCCACCCTGATCCGCATTTGCTGTGAACAAACCGTCAACAACTAACCCGGGATGCGTCGTAACCAAAGCACACCACAAAATGCAGTAGCTTAAATATTGATGATTATCTCTGAATTTTCAAGATGCATCAGAAACCTGGCAAAGACTACTCGAATGTAACTATATTCCTAAAACTCCTGAGTAAATATCATTACATAACGTGTCATAAACACGAGGCATCAGTCGACGTAATATTTGTTTTAGTCGCAGCTAATACGAACACCAGTTATCGCGGAGGGATACAAGGTGCGAATTTAAGGCTGGATGGAGTATAGGCATGTAAAGGATTGCACCAAAGACGATATGATTAAAAATTAAGAAATAGAAGAGGACTTAAAAGTATGGTCTTTAGTCTTTAAACTAGTAAGCCATAGAGATTCAGTGGACTGAACAGACGAACAGAACAGAGAGGAGAGATACCAATTACTGTACTCCATCCAGCCTTAGACCCACACCTTATATTCCTCCGCGGTAGCCTCGTGTTCGTATCAGCTGCGACTAATACAAATAAACAGACGCCATGTGGACAATATTTTTAGTAATATTATTTACTATTTTATATTAATCAAAAGTTTAAAACTATGTTTGGTTATCATATATCTTGAAAACTTACAGATCGTTACCAATATTTAAGGTACTACATTCTGTGGCGAGCTTTATTTTTGCGCGTACCTATCGTGGGTTAGTTGACAGCACGTGTTTACATCAAGTTGGGATCTAAGAGTGGAGCAACTATAGTGAGGAAGTACTAAGCAAGAGGATGTGGGATGTGAACTATTGTTTGTAGTTCAAGAATAATAGAATCGATAGCTAGAGCGTGCTATTTAATACACTAAGCCCACTTAGTAAGCTTTACGATGTTTTATTACCATCTAGGCACAACGGACCATGATTGTGAAAGAAACAGATAGTTCCAAGACATGACATTATTAAGACCTAATCTTAAGCCTTCATGAATACAAGTGAGAGGAAAACGAAGCATTGGAACACGACCTCTGAGTCATAACGGAATGGTGTCGGTCCTCTTTGCAGTAGGTGGTGATGAATAGTAAATCGAGAAAACTCGAAACAGATACCTATACCAGATGAGTGGTATGCTAATACTCTCATATTTCTTTACGTTACTAACTTGACGGTAGGGTGGGAGATTTTTTTAATATCTTCGTGTTGCATTCTTAAATACTACGTTTGGTTCTTTACCGAATGAGATAGCTCCACGTTAACAGGCGAGGCTCGCATTCAGTAGCTTTGGTTTCGGTCCGGTCTACAGTTCACTCTGACCTTGTGTTCTTCATGGTCGATAGGGAAATGCTAGGATAGATTCTTACCTACCATGATTTTCTTTCCATCATTTGGCTTTCATTCCGTTTATTCCTCATCTTTCAGGTTAGCTTGTAAGTTTCATGGCGTATGGTGGTGCCAGATATATGGCATGGACGCTTGCTCAAAGGAAATAGTGTTGTGGATTGTAAGGGCTGCTTGGTCCACGGGTCGTTCATTCATCTCCCTCTCTGGCAACTCCAGCAGTAGGGCCTGAAACTTCCGCGCGTCTCTGTGGTCTGCCTGCCTGCGGTCTGTGGCCTCCTGTTGTTCCTTCATTTCATTCCTTCCCGTGGACATGTGCTACCCACAATAAAGCTATTTGGGTCAGTGTGCGAAGTATCCCCCTCCGTCTAATAGCCTATAGGCTTGTTTGGTATTAATCAACTTTTCGTTTTTGAGTATTCTGTTAACAAACACTCACACATACATATACACGCACAGGCCTTTTCTTAAAATGCTGTTTCTCCTGCGGGACGAAATTCCAACACACCGGCGACGCTGATGTGATCCTAGCAATTGACAGCATCGTTAAACAACAAAATAATAATTTAATAATAAAAAGCTCTTTTTTATTCAGGGCATCTCAAAACATGTATTTCATATGAGCTATCTGCACAAATTTTGTTGAATTGTATTACTTCTACTACTTGTTATGTACTTATCAGAGAAATTAAAAATTGTATATTTCCACTCATTGTACTCCTGGTTTCCGTATTTCTTTATCTTGAACGCCAGTGTGCTGAATGTTTCCATTTTTTCCTTGAAGATTTAAATCATTGCTGAAATATATTAAGAATAAGCAAGGCATTTAGTGCGCTCTGGGGATGTTTATGTGCTGGAAAATTAAAGATTTCCATACAGTACTTTTTTCTGTAATTGCTCTTTCTTTTCATCGAAGAAAGCACGCTCATTATTTCTGCTAACAGCCCATTGTCTAACTTCTTTCTTAATGACGAGGTTTAGAGGAAAGTGAAGTGGTAGAACAATGAATCATGATAAAACTGTCATAGAATTTTATGCGCATTCTACCTAAGTTAGATTTGTGACTCCTTGAAACGATATTTTGAATTGTGTAAATAAAATTCAGACACGCTGTTTTATTGTTAGATATCCACGGATTAAAATAATGCAAGAGAGATCGAAGCTGGGTGTTCAGTATCAAACCCAGAGAAACAATGCCGCGCATTGAGTTAAAACATATGTATTTCGGCGAGTGACATGGCTCCGTGGTAACGTGTAAGGGTCGTATTTGAGGCCTCGAATTCAATTCACACCGAGTTGGCTACTCTACGGTCTTTTTGTGGGTTTTCCGGTTTCATCTTCTTCAGGGTTATAGGACCAGACAATGGTGGTTGGTGTGTTACGGCAGCACGGTGGCACATACTTAGAAAGGTTTCCCCTTGGCGTTTGATGGGACTGCCGGAGAGCTGCCTCGATTGCCAAGAGCACTCTGGGTAGAGCTGGCGCAACGAAAGCTTGCCAATCTGCAGGATGTGCAGAATACTATTTTCGTGACGTGCCGCTACGCCTGTTGCAGAATGACAGTGTTCCTATTACGGACTCCAGTATCTAACAACGTCTCAAGGTGTATATCGCAGTGGATTAGTAGAGAGGGAGTAGACAGTGGGAACGGCAGGTACAATGCGAGGAGTAAACGTGTCATCTGACCTTCAACCGAGCGAGGCAGTAGTAAGAATCAAACTCATATTAACACTTTATTTTAAAACATTTGCCTTAAAAAAAAAAAAAAAAAAAAAAAAAAAAAAAAAAAAATACATTAAATAACAGTAAAAAATGGATCATAAAACACCGCATAAATGATCCGTTAATTGTTTACCAATTTAAGTATTCCGACTTTATCCGAGCAGTAACGAAGTCTCGCGCAGCTCCTGATGGCAAGCTACTTCGGGGCTTAGGCTGAGCTTCGGGATTACCATCATGTAGGAATAGTTAGGGACGCCGTCCTTCCTAGTACACACCATTGTCCTGATCTGACTTGATTGCCCTTCGGGTTTCGCCTGTACTCCTTCCTCCCAAGGATCACGTAGGGTGCAAAAAGGTTCCACTGTGGTCTATTCAGTTACAGGATACCCTTCCGTCCGACTACTCCTAGCTACTACTTAAATATTTTGGAACGTTACTCTTGTTAGAGGTGTTAAGAGCCAACATTTAAAAGTAAAATTATCGTACCAGTCACTCAAAATTATAGATTTGGATTCAAAATTATCGTACATCATAAACCAAATGCGACAACAATAAAAATATCAGCATAACACTTGCAAAAATGTAATAGTATTGACGTTTATGGTATCCACTTACAAGATTGATGACCTCAACAAGTATTACAAGTTTAGTACTTAAGTTTCTCACACTATTCATCTGTAAGTTCATTATCTTCCTCAACTGTTGCAGCATTATACAAATTTGTTGTTGAGATAAACTTTAACATCCTCTTGATGACTTGCAGATTTTCGGACTTACCACTAAGACGATAGCATAAGTCCATTTACCGTATCTAAGGCCAATCTGTTTCTAACTTTGGTTTTTATTAAGTCTAGTTTGGGGGGAAAAAACTCTTTCACAAGAAGCGCTTCTGACAATGAAATCACTGATAATGCAAAAGCCGCTAGTGCTTTGAAATCATTATTTCCACCAAGGTGACATGTGTTTAACAGCACTCCAGAAACTATCAGGAGTTCTTTATTTCACCCGGAATATCACTTATTCCAAGTTTTCTCCAATGATCATCAATTTTCTGAACAGTGCCTTCTTCATTGAGATTATCAGACCTGGGCGCACTGACAATAAGGGGATAAAGGGTTGGAGGCTTAGTAGGGTTGGAAATGGTTGTCTTAGAGGGGTGGAGACAGGCCATGAGAGCAAAAATGGTATCGCTATTTATAATTAGTTTTATTTCGCTTGTGTGAGAAACCAGTGAAAATGATATTTCGCCGGTATCAAACTATCATATATTCAAATTATCGTACACCCCCATAATTATCGTACGGGTTGGCAACCAACTGTACAAGCATTACAATTATCGTATGCCCCCATAATTATCGTACGAGTTGGCAACCCTGGTTAACAGTGACCGTGCGATGTTCTTAATTATCATCATCATCATCATCATCAGTATTATTATATTATTATTATTGTTGTTGTCGTTATATTACTGCTAGCAGAACCCGCCGCTCTGCTCGCGCTATTGCTCTGAATTGAAGATGGTTCTCTCTCTCTTCTCCCTCTTCAATTCTCATAGTGCCTCCTACCCTCTCTCCAAGTTTTTTTAAAAAAAAAAAAAAAAAGTCGGTCTGGGTGGCTCAGTTGGTTAGACGCTGGCCTACTGATCCCAAGGTCGCGGGTTCAGACCCGGCCCAGGTCGATGGTTTTTAAGTGTGCTTAAAAACGACAGCTCCATGTCAGTAGATTTACTGGCATGTAAAAGAACTCCTGCGGGACAAAATTCCGGCACACCGGCGACGCTGATGTGATCCTGGCAATTGACAGCATCGTTAAACAACAACATAATTTTCCAAGTAAAAAGTCTTGGAAGTGGATTTTCTGTGGCTTTATGACTTTAGACCAACTTGTACTTAACAGCCTCTTTAGTCGAGTGGTCATGTTCTGACTTCACAGCACGGAGGCTGACTGCCCTTGTGGTTTGGTGGTTTGTATGCTAGCCTCCAAATCCAGAGCTACCGGGTTCATTTTTTTTTTTTTTTTTTTTTTTTGACCGGGATTATTCCATACCCTTCCCATAGTCTGGAAGTATGAATGTAAATTATATGTCAATAACGTTATAAAAAATCAATTTTAAAAAAGGGAATGAGCATCATAAACGGTGAGCAATTATTTCAAAGGAGCAATGATCAACATAATCTAAGACTTTCAAGGCAAAATATAAATGAAAAAAGCAATACGACATACAAATAGCTTATGGCTGGCGCTTCCGATTGGAAGGTTTTGCTTCTTTTCCTTTCTTTTTTACTTTTTCTACTACGTATAGCAAAGTAGAGGAAGTATTGTATTCCACCCAAAAATTCGATGTCGAGATTTTACCGGAAATATAAGTTTTAAGGCCCTCTGAATTAAAAAAAATATCTTTAGAAAAAGCCCCATATGAATGCGTGCGTATGTGTGTATCTGTGTGTCTGTCAATCTGTGGACAGCATAACTCAAAAACGAAGGGTCGGTTGAAAACCAAAGTTGGTATTTAAGTTTAATATCTTTCAAGGATGTGACACGATTTTAAAGAAAATTCTTCCCCCTTAAACTACCTTTTACATGGAAAATTTTTCGAAAATTTTTATTTTCTTGAAAATGGCTGTAACGATTTTGATTAAAATGCTACATGTTTGAGATATTTTCATGGCAAGTGAAATATATATTTTAAATTTTCTGGCTATAGCCAGTTCTGTTTACTCTGGATGACTTTTGCACAGCTAGTAAACCATAAGAAATAGACCAATCTTGCTAAAGAATTTTTGTAGAGTGAAAAATTTCAGAGATATTTCTTGTTATTTATGTGAGTTGTGGAAAACATATACTTTCGTCAAATGGAACATCGCTGTTCATTTTTTATATGTTAGCCGTGCAAAGAGAACGGAATTTGAAAGCTTTGACTATCGTAGTGTCTGTTTATTTTCAAATAGCTATAATTTTCTCTGGAGGGAAATCGCTATTCATTTTTTATCCTGTGTTATTGCAAAGAGAATGGAATTTTAAAGAGGAACCCGCTATTAAAATATTTGACTGTCGCTTAAGCCTACTGTATTCCCTCAACTCGCTTTATCTACAACGGAATATACAATCAAAATATCTGCAAATACACATCTCGATCAAAATCGAAGATGGATAAGTATTTTTAATTACATTTTGCTGAAGATTGGGTAGCGAAGACGATGTGAATGTGACAAGATTTTTATGCAACGCTGGCGGTTGGTTTAGCGTAGAATGTGTTTTATCATTGTATTAATTTAAATGTGTTTGCAGATATTTATGTTATTCGTTTGTAGTGGTATGACATAAATATTCTTTTCCTGAAGCAGAAAATACTTATAGACACACCGTCTGAGTCAGGAGAGACCACGAACACCTGCGCTGGGAGGAAAGTAATATGCAGCAGCTGTGGTTTGCGTTATTCCGTTTCCCGTTTCTGTAACATATTTGCCAACTGCTGGAATTTCTGAAGGAAAATTTATAGCGGTACTCTACTTGAAGATGAACAGGTTCGAATAGCAGGTAGGTTGCCAAAGGTCTCCCGCCCATCTGTCACCGGATTTAAGAACTTGCCAGAAAATTCACTCTAGAAAAGAGGAATCGAAACTCGATACTATAGAGGAAAGGCAAAAGAAATGGTAAAAACGAAGCCAAAGATAAATAAAATAGTATAAGTGTAGCAAAATAAATAAACAAAATCAAGGAAAACAGGTTATATCGCTGGTCCGTCCAAAAAAAACGTTTACGTGCTCTAAAATTAGTATGCAAATACCATATGCAGTGTTGTATTTAATTATCTGTGGACTATGTGCTAGGGTGTTTTCTCAAGATATATCGGTACCAATAACTCGCCTAAGACGAACATGTGACGCATAAAGTGAATAAAAATGTTTTGGAACATGCTTGACATTTTTAAGTGGTTGAAAGTGTTACCGAAGTTCCGTACTTGCACGGAGACATGAGTTTGCAACCCAAATGCTTGACAATTGCTTGACTCTGACATTTTAGACTTTGACTCAATTGTTTTTTCTTTAAGTAATACGCAGTTTTTAATGTCCTTAGCAAATTTTATGCACAATATAGATGTTAGCATGTATACAACATTTTAAGGAAATATCAACTAAATTGCGACTCGTGTAGCATTTTGAGTGGTAACAAATGTTCAGAGAGAGAGAGAGAGAGAGAGAGAGAGAGAGAGAGAGAGAGAGAGGCGTTTACTAACTTTTTACCTGCTTTGCCAGCAGCATACATTTGGAAGATGGTAGAACTATTAGATGTCAACGTCTTTTTGTTTACTGACCTCATTAGGAGTGAAGTTCAAACATAAAATTCAGAAAAATTGAATTTGTATTGCTTCTCTAACTTCATTGGGAGCATCACCTATTGCTATGTAGCACTTGTGCAAAATGATTATACCATAATAATACCACTGTGTGGGGGAAGGATTGGGGTATGATCTTAGGACAGAATCCAAATTTAGAATTTTTTATCATTTTTGGTTAAAAAGTCAGTAGGGTCTCTCTAAAGCAATTTCCTATGTTTCTTTAACTCAATGATTATTAGAATATACCATTTATGTGGTCATGATTTTATTCGGTCAATATTGGTGTGGGCTCTGCAGTGCCGCTAGAAACACTTTTAATAGACAGATGAAAAATAGACAGGCAGGAAAAACAATAGAAAAGAAAACGACGTATTTCAGTAGATTACAGGAGACCTCAAGTAGTTTATTTAATGAAAATCCGAGCCTTACATACGAGCTTTCGAAAAGTGAAATAGCAGAAGCCGCTTGTTCATAATTTTACAGATGAAACGGTTTTGAGTTTCAATTTGTAGAATGTATTGCACTGGAACTTAGCAAAGAAAATTAAATGCACCCGAGGACAGTAAACTCCCATTTACAACAAAGAAATGATGCTAACATAGTGCAGCATAGTAACGCAGTAAATTTAATGCAGGAATTATTTATTTATGCCAACAGGCTTACTGCTGGTGTTTTTAAGCACACAACCCATCGCCACTCGATAGGCGGAAGATCCATGGTTCAAATACCGACTATGGCATTAATTTTTCAGTCCTGACTCCACATCTTAATGCAAGAAGTTGACGAAGATTTCCAGATCCATAAATTGTATCCTTAAATATTCCGAGGAAGACAGCTTCAAGCGGTGTGGCGTATTGGAACGAAGAACAAGCCTATCAGTTCGTATGACTGAGAACTATGCAACACCATGTTGCCTAGATAAACCGCGCTGTGAGTAACGAACTGGTCAACTGTAGTTCTCTCGATTACAATAACATGGCCAGTACAAGTAAAACGGATTAGCCTTTGTTTCTGTCTGGTTCTGTTATGTGATTATCTAAGTTCAAATCTCCAAATTAACTGTGGGATTATAACCTAACATGCAGCCTTCCATTACAAATTTACCACACATTACGTCCTAGTATTGTTAAACGAGTTAAAGAAAAACGAAACAGAAAGTATCGAGAAAAGTCCATGCAATTTTGCTCTGTGTTGCTCTCTTCTAATTTGTAGAGAAAATGACATTATGTTCTGTTCTATTTACTTTATAACACGACTGTCCTCTACATAAACTAGCATTATTGTTATGTTTGCTCATAGCGTAGAGCAGAAATGTAATTTTTTATGATCTGTGACCAATTGTGTAGCTAAAAGGTCAGCATTATTATTACAACATTCAAGACAATGTTTTGTGCTATTATCACCAGATATCCGCCTGCGGTGCCTAATGTAGTAAAAGCGGGTGTTTAACACTACACACACACACACACACACACACACACACACACACACACACACACACACACACACACACACAAAATAATAAAAATAAAATAAAAAAATAAAACACCAGATATGTTTCCTACATTGCTGCATCCCGCACACCTCAAACTATCTTTTCTTTCCCTGCGGCAACAGTACAGAGCGTGGTGACGTAACACACTGAATTCATCTTCAGTGCAAGCATGTTCAGTGGTGTGAGCTGATGTCACACCGGCACTACCTTTCCTCCTCTGATCTACATGAATGCTTCCATTAAACATCACGATTGCACAGTCTTCGCGTGTGTTGTGTTTGTGCTTACTTTTCACTCTCCATGGGGCCTCAGCTGTCTGCATTGTTACACATGTGCTTTGACAGCGTGGCTAACGAAAAAGACAGGCCGCGGCGCAATTCTCCTATGGCCCAATGAAGTAAAACCACAATCGCCTAATACATCCATATTCTAAACAGCCAAAAACAATTGCTCGTTGAGTTCATACAGTTTCACCATGATAGTATACAGTGTTACCATGTATCAGACTACCATTACTACGTAACTCCGGTTCGCGCCGCAGCCTGTCTTTTCGTTAGCCAAGTTTGACAGCGAGTATTCACTAATGTCTCATGCCACATACTTTTCCATGGTGAATTGAAATCGATTTGAGTACACTTTTCAGTACTGAATGCGATTCTTGTTTTCAAGTTAAACGTAATACGTATGAGATCGACTTGGATACGCAAACTAGATTTACCTTAGCGAAAGATGAACCTGTTAAACATACCTTTTATTTTATTGTTCTATGTTTTAGGCGGTTTTGTAAACAATATGGGACGTTAATATGAAAATGGTAAAAGTGTCAGTGTTGATTCTAGTGTTGCACCAATATCTGACAGATTTATTGTTCCTTCATGAAAAGTTGTAGCACAACAAATATCGTAAAAACAGTAATATTCTTTCATAAATTACACACCCAAAGCTTATATTTCACAACTGCCCTCGAAAGAAAGAAGCAAAGATTGGTGGGATGGTATTAGCTTTCGTTTTAACAAAGAAGATTGGGCAACTTTCAATTCAATTGCAGCGGCTTAAACCATATTTGCAGCGCACTAAAGCGATTTTACGAGTTTCAATATCTGTAGAAAAACAATTATCGTGTTACAATGATGCTATAACAGTTGGTGCTCTTTGGCGTATTCAATGCAATTTCAATACGGCAGGTGTTTTCATGCAACAAAAATTCGACCCAAATCTAATTTCGAATCTAAAATCCAGTTTTATCTGAGTGCACGTTTCCTCACAATATTCGATGTGGAATGTGTATAGGGTATAGGATATGCAACGGAGGAGGGTAACCTGGCGCACTGTGACCTTCGTGAGTTTTATTGCGGCTATCAACCATCAGAGGTGAAGGAGCCACAGCAGGCTAGAGGCCACAAACACGCGAGGAAGTCCGTAGCAATTACTGGCTCGAAGACCAGTCTCTCTACAGGAACTGTCCAGAGAGGGCGATGAATGAGCCGTACGAACAACAGCCTTCTAGCCTACCTTTCCTTTGAGTAAGTATACGCGCCATCTGTCTAACACAACCCTACACCACGAAACCTAGAAGCACAGCTGAAACATGGGAAGGAAACGGAATGAAAGGGAAGTGATGGAAAGAAGTCGTAGATGAGAAACCACACCAGCATTCGCTTACTTACTTGGGAACACCACGAAAAGCCCAGAGTAAGAAGGAATCGAAACCAGGACCTCCCGAACGTAAGACTCACAAGTTACCGTACAACTGTCTCGCTCGATTAAAAAATGTTTAGTCAAATCGACTTCAGTTCCCCGTAGAAACATGATAAAAGATTCCTATTTTGCTCTTGAAAAATGCTATCACAAGAGCATTATAGAAAGTAAATCCTCTAATACATAATACTACCATTTGGCAACAAAGATGCCTAGTCAAAGTTTTGTAATACTGTAATAGTGTTTTTTGTTATTTTATTATTATATTGCCGTTAAACAATAAAGTAAAGGTATTGATAGCCACTCATATCATAAATACAGCAATTTATTTGAGCATTATTGTGGTTTCTTTTATTTCTTTTTTAAAAATCAAAATCCATGTAATGGTAGTGTAATGTAACCCTGTCATCATCCAAGTGTACCATCTCACTGGTTATTTCACGTGGGCTCTCCCCATCCTTTACTATAGCCACATTTTACTGCAATCCTCACGACGTTCTGCTTTGAATGGCTGGCCAGTCATTTCGTCTGGCCTATAACGATCATGGCTATTAGAATTACTTTACGGACACTTAAACCAGTTCAGGAATTAGTAGAAGAGCGGCATGTGTAGTGAAATAATTCATGCAATGGGGGTTAACATAATGTACAAGTTTGTGTTTGAAATATAGTTTAGCTCAATTGTTCTGCGACTTGTACCACTTCACCTCTAAATAACTCATATATACTGAGATGAAACAAAGGCAACAGTAAGAAGGCAATAGCAAAATGCAAAATTTAATAGCAACAAGAATAAAAACAGCAAGAGAAAAAGTATTAAAGTGAAAGAAAAATGAGACAATACAGCAATAACAACAAAACAAAAACACCAAGAATAAAACTGGAAGAAAAAGTTATGGTAAAAATCGACCGACCGAAGATTGTCCTGAGTGGGTGTATTGCAGCATAGAGGTTTTGTTTTGGTGGGGCCACACGTTCCACCACCTGTTCCGGCTCATCAACATTTCATAAGCTAACCTTTCTCTGCATCACAATGCTGTGGCCTGCACTCTGGGGATGTTAAATTATTTTGCTTCCTTTGAGAGAGAAATTGGTCGGTCCTGAAGCCGGACCTCTCGGGTGCGATAAAATGTCTCAAGAAAATTACCTCGGCGTAGCAACCCTGCAGTGTGCTAATATAGCCTTTGCAGATAATTACTGAATTACAATTTAATTCTGTAAGAAAAAGACGAACTTAAGGGAAGTGAATGCATTTTACTAAAGAAGGAAGTGAAATTTCAGTGCTAGTAACAAAATGACAGTAAATGGGTACTACCATACGAACCGACACTTCGGAAAGGCAGGATTGTTCACTAAAGTCGGGCATGCAAAAATATTTAAGCAATTACAGTAAAATGTATTTATCATTTTGTGACATGAAACATTATTTATATTTACTTTGTATTGCTATACACATTATCTTTTACGGAATTAACGGAGGAATCTCAGTAATAGGTAGGGACTCTAAATAAGAATAATTAATTCAGAATAATAGTGAAGTGGGAAACTAAAACGTAGCGAATAAATCTGATACTTCGCATTCACACGCCTTCCTCTACTCTCTTCTACAAACTACTAAAAACTAATTACACATTTCGTCATGGATACGATATAAAAAGGGCACACTTGGCTGAATCGATAATAAAAAATACAGTAAACCCTTGTTGATCCCCATCTCCGGATTATCCGGATTTGTATACAGATGTCCAAAAATTAGACCGACAAACTTTGGGGCCGATAGATAACATTATTTTAAACACTTTTTGCTGCGGTGCTTCGTTTAAGTGCTAGACGAGTTAATGTCATAGATTACTGCCTCCCACCCACTTTAATTATTTATGGCAAAATCAGCAATGCAAATTAGTATTGCATTTATCTTAGTAAGGCACTCAATCTTAATCCAAGAAACAAACACAGAACATATAAACAAAGCACAAATGTCTCATTGTTTACAGTTAATCACAGTTTTACTATTCAAAATTAGACCGACAAACGTTTAAACCATAGAAGGACTGGTGTATGCGAGAGTAGCGTAGAATAGGGCACGTCGATGCACTGTTTGTGTTAATCGCAATAGACGTACGTTCCAACATTTACTTGGAGTAGTAAAGCTATGATTAAGTATAAACAATGAGATGTTTGTGTTTTGTTTATGTGCTCTGTGTTTGTTTCTTGGATTAAGATTGTGTAGTTTACTACGATAAATACAATACTAATTTGCATTTTTGATTTTGCCATAAATACCTAAACTGGGTGGGAGGATCTATGACATAACTCATTTAGCGATTTAACGAAGCACCACAACAAAAAAACTTTCATTTACAAAAAGTGTTTAGAATAATGTTATCTATCAGCTCCCAAAGATTGTCGTCTAATTTTGTGACATATATTCTAAATTTAATGTTCACTATAGATAATCAATTTAACTATGATAGCAAGAACGTAAGTATAGGTAAGCCAAATATTTGCTTTTTTGTTTGATTCAAGGTACGGCTCCTTTATGAATTGTACAATAAATTATGGTAATATGTACGTAATGTACTGTAAAATGCTTCCAGTTGAAGTTTAGAAAGACTTAGAGCGTATCACACGGTGCTGACGCGGTATGTCTCACCAGCTATAAATAGCGCCGGAAGAAAGCGTTGACCTTGATCCCTACTGAGGGCAATCTCCTCAGTTTTCCTGTTTTCAAAAGACACGTATCATTAAGCTTATCGTATATGTTTCAACCGGGATTTTTTGTGTCTTATCAGTGTTTGGGAACTTCGTTCAAATGCCACACGTGTTTAAAACGGAATATTTTTGGATCAATTCTTTGTTAACAAATGGTGAGATTTTATGTGATTAAGATTTTAATATTTTTTGTCTAGTTAACAAAACATACTATATGTTATACATACATAATTTTGTTATAAGATATAGTTTTTTGTTCTCATAAACGGTAAGTCTGCTTATTTAAGGATTTAAGAAGTTTGTTATGTTTATTACCCATATAACCCGGATTATCTATATTTTCGATTTTCCAGCTTGCCTTTTGTCCCAGCTAGTCCAAAGTGGATGGTTAGCCCACGAAAATGGTATTTAAAATACATTGGGTGTATTACCGAAATTTACATTTTCTGTCATAAATATTGAAGAGACTTCATTGTCAGAAATCCAGCATTAGCTAACAACAACATTTTCTGTCATGTAAGCGTTTGTATGTTTTATGGTTCACCAGTTACTGGAATGACATAAAATGTTATATTATCCATGTAAAGAATACTTTTTCGGAGAGGGATTTTTTGTTAAAAAACTATGTGTCACATTCTTGGAAAATGGTGAGCTTGTCAAACTTTTAGTTCTTGAATTATTTTTTTTATAGATAGACAGCCAGACGGATACACACATACTGAATTTCTTCTAAAATGCATTTTGTATTCAGAGAGTCCTAAAACACGGGTATAAAATTTTTGGCTGGAATACAATATTTCATCTACTTACTATAGGTACAGAAAACTATTTTAGTAAAATGTGAAGTCCAAATTGATTGTGAATTGTGATGTTCAATGGAAGCAGAAATCGCCTTGGTCCCCCCCCCCCCCCCCCCCAAAGTCAACACTGCTTATGCATACTTATATTTTGTTTTATACTATAAAGGAATTTGATTATTCTGATGAACGTTTGAATTGAAAACATTGCGAAGATATGGAGAACTTAGAATTCATTACAGATCACATAAACTTCTAAATGTTATAGTTTTATTTTCTGAGTTCTGGGTTTGAGTCTCTAGAAGTAAATCTAATAATCGCTAAATGCTCAATACGAAATAGGATAACAAAACTATTGTGCTTTAACTTGTGTTTAGTGTTACTCTTAAAGTATTAAGCTGTTGCAGTAAAAAATAATGCAATATGAGCTTTTCTTTTTGTGTTTTAATGAACATGTATTGTTCAAAATAAGCCAAATGATGCGTGATTCAATTTTCCGACATATTTTTACTTTGTAAGTGAAAAAAGCTTAATAGAGTGAAGAAAAAGGTAGTTTTAACTAGTAGTAATTATATATTATTTCCAATAATGTTAAAAAAACTCCTAATCTTACGAATAATTTTTACAGCCACAAAGATTCACTACAAACAACAAGAATGGGCGTTGTTTTTGTACACCGACTTCATTTATTACTTTCAAAATGACAGCTTGTGTTCAAACTGTTGTATTTTTTTTTTTTCGATTAGTAAGTATATACTGGAAGCAGTTTGCTTATGCCGCACAAGTTAGCATTAACTACCTATCACATTTTTTCTCGGTTGTTAAAAATCATTATTAAAATGTGTTTTGATGCTATTCTGATTGACTTTATTGTCTTTTTTCTATCACTTGGACTGTAGGATTATGAAAACTGCATTAGGGATACCAGTCTGTGAATTAATATGAAAAAAAATTTAAAAATTCACACAAAATAATATCAGCCTGTAAGCCACGCTTCTTATAAAATTTCAGTAAGACCTTTAAGCTTTTCAAATATAAAAGGGAACCAACCATTCAAGAAAGACCTTAGGAATGTAAATGAGTTGCAGAATACCAGAAAAAGAGGAGCAACAGCTTGGATATGCACTAAAAGCTTTTTAAAGAACATAAAGTCAGAAAAAGTTTTATTTTAGCGTTATAAATTTTAAGCTATCTTTTCTAGGGGTTTCATTTGTCGACAAATTCTCAGTTTCAAATTGTCCCCCATGATATACTTTTCAGTACAAATAAGTGGAATTTTGTATTCTTTGTTGTTATTAACAGGATAAAAATACTGAGATAAATTTTTAACATGCTTAACCGGGACATAGTTAAACAATAATAGTTATGTCCCCAAATTAAACAAAAATTTGAACTATCATACTTAATCTATATATTTTCCCAAACTAGTAGGATAGGTAATTAAACTTTTATCCCTACAATTTGTGAGTATAGTATTAACGAGTTTAATTTTTAAAAGGTTGACTTTTTCAAGAGTACGTATGGAGTAATTTTTCAAAAGAGTAAAAATATAACAAAAAATAAAGATATCCGGAACTAATTTAAAGACGTATGAAATTGGTCTTCAAATTATACAGTAAACCTGACTGCTGTATTAAAATTTCATATTAATTGAATTATAATTGCGATTTTTGAAAATTCACAAATGGGTATCCTTTTAAACCCTATTCATCCATACGGTTATAGGAAACGAGAGTCCACAATTTAAGTGTTTACCTAATGCTTTGTAGTTGTAGTTTGTTTTAAATGCACACTGCTAGGTAATAAATTACATACCTAACACAACTCCGAACGCATAAAAAGGATCACACTGCTAGGTTGTACCCTCAAGATAAATTTGATTCAGATTTTTTGGGCAAAAGTTTGAACTGACGCATAACTAACTTGGTACATCTTTGGGGAAGTAACGTACGCTTTGGAAACGCTGGCAACGCGTGTTTAAAGAGCAATAGACCTACGACATTACAGTATTCAAACGACAAACTTTTAGGGGATGCAGAGGGATGGTGTCGGAACACCTTTATAAAGGACATCTATGGTCTCTGACCACACTGAAGTTACTCAATGATTTTTCATTTAAAATTCTTATTTATATTTGCAAACAAATAGCATTTTAATAGCTGGCCTAGTCGGGAGCGGATTTGCTTTCTGTGCGAGGGATCGCGGATACAATTTCTGGCTAGGAGGTGAGACATTTTCTCAAGTCATGCCTATTCTCGATCTTCTTCTATCCTCTCCTAGGTCTGGAAGTATGGATTAGAGTATAAATGTGTGTGCGATCTAATGTGTGCAACTCAAAAAAGGAAACCCACCTCTGTGACATGTGTGTAGCGTGTCCACCTCACATTCAAGAGGTCCCGAATTCGAATACGGTTAGAGTGAGTTCTGCTGATAAGGCTTCCTTTTTCCCGAAGTTTCCCTAAGAAGCATCATTCAGTCATCTACAATATGAACTATCAGGTTAAAGGACGTTAAGCTTAAAGGAAGAAAGAAAGAAACGAAACGAAAAGCGTATACGGGTTAACACCATTGCCACTAAGTAACACTTTCCAAACGTAAAAAGCCCCCGAGTCACCACTGTAGCTAAAAGCAGGGCACAAATGGATATTAAGAAAACATTACCAATGAGATTTAATTTGAATTTGATCTGATTTGCACTGTAAAATAGTTCACTTGCCCATAGAGAATCATACGTATCAGAGAGCCAAAAACCAGCAATGTCAGACACAAAATTTAATGGCGGCTATAGCTGACTGTTGTGCAAATAAATTTTGTGGACGCAGATGATATTTATACCGTCGGCTTTATAGCGAGACTTCACAGCGTGTTTAACTCTACAACACCATAAGGCGTGGAGGCCTCTGATTGGATATTGTGTTGACCAGCTCCTCCTGGCACACGCCATTAAATTTTGTGACAACCACACTTGTAATATTCCAGTTATTAGCGTGCGCACTCTAAATTTGTTGGTGGGTTTAAACTCAGTAGTGATTAAACATTTCCCTGAACCAACTGTAATTTCTCACAATTTTTTTTTCAAAGAAAGAAATCATAGATATTCACATCGAATATTTGAACATAACATCGCTACCATTACCTGAATTAGCAGCAACTCAGGGAAGTTTTATCAATGGCGTACTGGATTGTTTATACATTATATTGTGATGCCGGGCGCGGCACACAACAAAGGACGCTCTACTTCACATCACATACCAGGCTGGCGAGCAAACAAAGGCGCCCAAGGTCAGGCTGTCTCGCGCGAATGTTTGTGTATACGTGACTAACAATGAGCTCGGCGCATAACAAAGGGGTATCTGGCGGCCGGCGTGTTTATGAAAGTCGAGAAAGGTTCTTGTTACGCCATGCTCGCTACATAAGGAGGCAAGGCAACAGAAGAAGAGAGGGTTGGGGTTTCAGACATGAGTCCGTCGGTGTGTCAGTGAGTGCGAGATAGCTGTGTGTGGTACAGTCGTCGTGAAAGATAAGTCGCATCGGAGAGAAGAAGATTTAATGAATGTCAAGTGATTGGCATCGTCGGAGTTAGTGTATGAGAAAGAGAGAAAGTGAAGGAAGACAGTGATAGGACTGAGTGATAGGCTACAAGAAGAAAACAGTTTGGAGTTGTAATATCACGAAAGGCTATAGATGTGTTAACGACAGTGGAAGATGACTGTTTTTGTGCTAAAATTTAGAAGAAACATAAAGTATCTGGATGGATTTTGTCATTCTATTACACTGGTATCAGAAATGGGACTTGTTACAATATATTTAAGAGTCGTATGTCAAATGCTCACCTAAAATTCCTCTGTGATCTCCAAAGGCCTGTCGTTTGAATTTTATGTAGGTAATGCATGTTTCCACATTATTCGATCAGTTTATTTCTTAACAGTAACGTCCATAGCAGTACCTTATGCAAGAAAGTGGGTGGGAACAGAAATAATAGCAACAAAAAATTGTCATAAGTCAACATAACCAGTGTCGTATTTTTAGTTTAATTGTCAGCTATACACTACGCCAACTCTCAGGTCGGGAGGAGACATTGGACTTCATAAGACGGGTGTTTTGTGTGAAACGCAGGGCTGGAGCACCCTAACGTTTGGAGTACCACTTGCACGT
The DNA here is from genome assembly GCA_030765045.1 of Tenodera sinensis. Taxonomy (NCBI): domain Eukaryota; kingdom Metazoa; phylum Arthropoda; class Insecta; order Mantodea; family Mantidae; genus Tenodera; species Tenodera sinensis. The sequence goes on from CM060969.1 coordinate 75,433,714, forward strand.
GTTTGACTAACTGCTTCACAAGGTATTATCAGGATTTCCTTAACTTTGATGTGTTCATCGCAAAGTCTTTTGAACACGGTGATTCATGGAATTTCTCTAATTTCATGAATTGCCTTCATGTGTTAAAATATATGAAATTGGAATTAATTAGTAATAAAGCATTGTGGCATCCGGTTTATTCACACAAATAAGTTATTTGTTTACACCTAGACAAAATAAACCCTTACATCTACATTATGTGTACGTTTTAAGAATTAGGGCGTTTGTTCTGAGCTCCATAGAAACATCAACTGACGTCATCGAACGGCTTTCACAAGCTTGGGAAATTGCTTTTAATTTTTCATAACTTGCTGGTGTAAACGTTGTACAGAGGTCAAGGGGTGTCCATGCATAAGAAAAACAACAGAATATAAATATGTGACATAAAACAACATTAATTGCAAATGTTCATAGCAAAAGCAAGAAAGAAAATGGTTGAATATTATGTTAAACATTTTGTTTACATTATTCACATAATGCACAAGAAAGATTAGAAGTAGAAATAATTTTCCGGGCTGATGAGGCGTGGTGCAAAAGAAGATGAAGCACCTGACCTTTCGCCTACCTCTGGCTGGAATAGCAAGAGTTAATCACCTCCGAGCGTGCCCGACGAGAGACGGGCGAAACGTTAGATGCTTCATCTTGTGGACTAGGGCCAATCAACCTGGAAACTTCTTTCTACTGGATCAACGTCGGCTATGAAAGTCTAAGTTTTTACAAAGATTTTAAGTTTGGTTCATTTCCAGTTACTCATTAATTAAAAATAGTTTCGTTTATCTTATTTTGCGTTTCTTTAGGCATCAGTTTTATGAAGAAGCTTTTATCGATAAATTAAACTAATATTAGAGTATCTTAACCCTAGTTATGCAACATCATGCACAGATGATTTAAAATTAAGAACTGTCTTAAATTACAATAAAAGATAAATTATTTGAAGTAACGCTTTCTACAATGAAAGTACGAAATTGCTTTAAACAGCAACATTATTCGTTTTAATGGTTGTAATTTATAATTCCGAGCACTTCGAACCCACAAAAGCTTCCAAAATTACTCGCATTCAGAAGGTTCGTATAGTTTAACGAGTAGAGTGCAGATTAAAAAGCTTTGTTTGTGGTTGAAATGAAAAATGCAGGAAGTTTAATGCCTACAGAGGTTGGCAGACATAACCCATTAATGTTCTGCTCGAGAATTTAACTGCCAGTTCATTTCTCTTGCTTACTCTTTGCCCTCAGTCAATGTTGGCTTTAACTTCATGGCAATGAGCTGAAGACCAGTAATTACCTTCTCTAGACACTAGGATGTTAAAACAATTTCTTTCAGCTTCCTTTAATTAATGTGTATACTTGTGTTCTTCAAGAGCAGAATATTACTTGTTAACTGGTAGGGTTCTAGGGCCCTTACAACGGGCAAAATCCACACTACACAGCGGATTGTATTTCAGCTTAGGCAACTCTATATTGAAATTGTAAAGGGTGAAAAAATCCAGATGTGTAGGTAACTTCCTAAAACAATGGAATCTATTGGATGGTATATATAGATACTATAAGTAAACGAATGCTTTGGGAAAAAAGTTCAAACTGAGTTTTTAGGCAAAAGTTGAATTTTGATAGCAGGAGAGGCCTTTTGTCTACCTTTACTTATGTTTGTTAACTGTCTTTTTATTATTTTGTAAAGTTTTATGTCCTATTTTTCTTTCCTTTCCATTTGTTTTTGTTTTGAACTATTAGGCAATCATTGAATTAAATCTTTGTCTTTAATTCAAGAAACATGGAGTGCGATTTTTCTATTCGTTGCAAGCTGAAGTGGTGAAAAGTATTAATCTTTTATTATAATCATGCTGAACAAATTTATTGAAATTTATGGAAATTAGCAATTTGAGTATCAAGTAACTTTAAACAAATGCATATTGTGCCCAATTGGCTTACATTCTAGTAATTACATAATTATATCAAATTTGCCTATGTACAATAACGTTGGTGTGTGTGAGTGCGTGTGTGCGTGTGCGTGTGTGCGTGTGCGTGTGCGTGTGCGTGCGTGTGTGTGTGTGTGTGTGTGTGTGTGTGTGTGTGTGTGTGTGTGTGTGTGTGATAAAGACTTCAAACAATTGTAGCAATTTTCATCAAACTTGGCACAGATTACCCACACTCCATTTCAAACAAGATTTTATTTAATTTTATGTATTGCCTACAAAAACTCACATGACTATCTATATCTATTACGTTTTCACAAAACAACAAAGGGATAGAGAGTTCGTGTAATCTTCATTGATCTCCTCTGACATCGATACTGGGGTAACAGTCAAATTTGGTCTTTCTTTTGTTTTGACTTTCTTGTGTTTTTAACATTTATTTTATATATTTAAAATTATTTTTTTCTATAGGTTTATTAACAGACTGTGTCTTTATGACAATCCTGAAATTGGACAGCTAACCGACTATTGTATTTTCTCTCTCTCTTTTAGTTTCGTGAATGTTACTTACTGAGGACTATTGAACTAACCCCCCTAGCGCAGCAGCCCTGACGGGCCCATGCTTACCGCCCGGCCGCTGCGTCCCCCAGTTCTGCTCACCGCAGGTGTCATGAATGGGGTGCTATGCTAGAGGGTGGGTCTGGTCAGCAACCCGAGCCCTCCCGGCCGGTTATGCGGCCTTCGAAACCTGGGACCGATACTTCTTTATCAAGTAGCTATCAATTAGCCCCTAACGAGGCTGAATGCACTCCGCGTCAGACCTCACAGCGGTTGAAAAATCCCCATGCCGGTACCGGGGATTGATTCCTGGTCCTCTGCGCCAGAGGCAGGCGCGCTACCACTACGCTACGGGCTGAAGACTATTGGGCAAGTGCAATCTAAGGCTAAATTTTGTAGGAATAACCCATCAAATTACGGGAAACGCCAGGTAATTAATGGCATTAATCTTATTTGTATACATTTCTGTAGGGTATCAGATAAAACAAACTTGTGTAAGGTATTATACATTCGTCCATTTGTAAAAGTGGAGAAAGAGTAAAGACATGGCGTTAAGAATACTGGTTGCTGATGACAGCAGTAGATGCTGCCTCTCTCATAACACAGGACACTTCCATATACTCACACTAACCTAGACGTCATAATCTAACAATAGCTAAATTTCGGGACCCTGTATCCCATTCATAGACATATACTAACGTAGGCGTCGGAAACTAACACGACTAAATTTCGATAACACAGGACCCTGTCATCCCGTCCACATACATAAGCAATACCCAGGCATCGTAACCTATGCGATGTAGTCATCTGCATATATACATAAGGCTTTTATGGTTATGTCTTTCTGCAAATAATGATTATAAAAATATTAAGTTCCGCGTGCTTAGAGATGTGCAGAAGTGATAAAAGTGACATCCTATCTCTGTACTGCGTGTAACTCATACTTGACGTGCAGTTTATTGCGGTGGTATTTGTAGTTCAACAGTTTTTGCACAGTATTCTCTTAGTGTTTTTATTTATTTTGTTTATTTTTTGTTCTTGATAGAGTATCCTAAGAGTTTCAGTCAACTGTTTAAGTACATTGAGTATGTATTACAAATGTTTTCCAGGAAACACAAGTCTATTGGGCAAGTACAACCTAGGTGTAACAGTTGTAGGGATAAATCACCAAACTACGGACAGTGCCAGGTATTTTACTAGTGTAATTTATTCACTAACTGGCCAAACTGATTGCGTATAACGTGCGACGCTTGCATTTGGGGGGTCCCGGATTGATTCCCGTGGACTGTTTACTCTACCCTTGGGGTTTTAGTGCTTTATCCTGGTCGGTAGGCTATAGCTAGAGTGATTTATTGTCTATAACAATTTCCAACTCTTCCATTCCCTTCTCATCTTTCAGGAGTGTTTATAGGTTATTGGTGTATTGCGGTGCCGGACAGGTGAGGATCTTTCTCTAGGGAAAAAAGTATTCCTCGTGGACACTAGAGGTCTGCTTGGTTTGATAGGTCGTTTATGGCCCTCTCTGAGCAGCTCCAGTGATGGGGCAATTCTTCGGGCCAGGTACTGTTTGGGACTTCAGCGCGTCTCTGTGGGCTGTCTGCCTACAATTTGTACTCTCCTGTAGTTCCTTCCACTTAGAGGGTGGCAGGAGCAAGAAACATGACACAGGATGCAATACGGGAATAGTCCTCCTCGTTGTATACCACGAGGGGTGATCAGAAACTACAGTTGCAAGGCTGATCCTGGAGCTGCATCCGTTATAGATAAATTAGTAGTGCACAGTAATTCTAATACATGCGGTTGGCAGCTATTCAGAGTTTCAGCCATCTGCCACTATAGCGCTAGTTTTAGGAAAACGCAAATAGCGACTTGTTTGGAAAACTGATCACGCCAAGAAATTCACTCAGTTATACAATTACAGTCACCAAAACATTAACTGCGGTTGAAATTTACTGGCAGATGATAGATATTTATGGAGATTGTAGTACCTGGTCAGCATATGGCAGAATGATTTCGAAAGTTTCCGGCTGGTAGAGAAAACGTTGCCACACTGTTGAAGCAGTTTTGTTGGGGCATCATGGACCACCCCGCCTAAAGCCTGCACGACGCTCCAAGTGACTTTCATCTTTTTCCTCACTTGAAGGATCCTTGGGGTGCCTCCATTCGCTTCAGACAAGAAGGTGAAACACTTCGCAACAACGTGATTGATCATGTAAGGACAGGATTTGTATCAGGAGGGAATATTAAAGCTCATCTCAAGAAGCCGCAAGTGCTTCAAACGATATGGACACTATGTCGAAAAATAACCTAATGAATGTCCTATCAGTTGGCTGTATTGGTAGTATGAAATAAAATTTAACGTTTCACTGCGGACTTTGTTTCTGATGGCCCCCCATATATTGTTATACACATACCTATATTTACTAACTTGGTTTGTTTAGCTCATTGCTAGTAGGCTTGGAAGTCGTTCTGTTGACGTCGCGGAGTAAGCGATGTGGTTGATTTTCATGCAAGCTCACCGACGGAGACGCTCCACAGTAACATTCGACTGATGTGGTCCACCTTCTTGGCCCATGGGGTTTTTCGGGCATTTCTGCGGGTTGTTAGGCGAATTGTGGTAATGACACTTATACACCCCGAATTTCCTATCCCTCCACTTCACCTTTCGTCTACTTGGTTTTTTCATGTTCTTAGTGTCGGTGGGAGGTTCGACTGGTGCTTGTTCTCTGCCAGGATGTCCTCCGGATCGGGAGAGTTCTCTGAGTCCCGACCTTGGAGCTCACAGAGTGGGGGGGGGGGGGAGGGTGGGGGGGAGGGTGGGGGGAGGGTGGGGGGGAGGGAGGTATATAAGCCGCCACTGGGAAGCTCAAATCTGTAACTGTTAGAGGTCCCGCTCTACGCTATCGACTCTTTTCAGGTCCGACCATCCCTGGTATCCGCCCACCTCACTCCTCCCTGTCGGGGACGCGCACAAAGATTTTATTGGCCGAGGTGCTAAGTGCCCCCTCGGAACCTTGTCTACCTTATCCCGTCATGCAAGGTCCAGTCTTTACGAGTTTAATATCAGTAATCACATAAAAATAAATCTTTAAAACTTTCTTTTCTTAACGTCGTATCCAAATATGAAAGGGGACCCTTTCAAATTATAAAAGACATACTAACTAATAATTAAATATAACTCTATTTGGGAATCTTATGAAATTTCAACATTGCCTATATGTGTATTTATATCAGTAAAGTGAAACGGCCCTATGAAAATAACTAAATGATTCTAACCCGCAAGAAAAAGATAGGCCTTATGATAGTATACATTCATAGCCTGTTACATAACCCAGCCTTAATTACCCACTATCCTGCAAACCCAACATCCCGACGTCACAGTGGTTAAGCCCTGACGAGGTCAGGTACACGTTAGACACACCTCGGGCTCTCCTCAGCCTGCAACACACTTCAGCCCCAACTTATGGCGCAGGCATCCCATTATTTAACTACTTTAATATGGCAAACTCTTAACGGTTTAGATTAGAACTAAGCAAAACAACAGATCCTTGAAGTAAATAAATATTAAGGAACCTTATGACAGAAGCGTCCTCTCTGATAATTGCAGAAATCTTTTTACAGGCTCCATGTATGAAGCTTTGTCTGATTATCATATCATTTCGTAACATTAGTATCTTTCATTTCAGAAACATTTAAGGGCGTAGTTTTAGGGATCCATCCAATAAATACCAGACATGAAATATATACTGTAGGATCTTTTCTTTGCTCACCGGGACGTATGTGATGAAGTAATACGAGTATCTGGAATTATTTTTTCAATATAAATGAGATGTTCAGGGGCGCAAAGATACTGCGTTTTAAGTCTGTTTACCAAACTACTATTGTATTTTCCTTTCCATGATATCTTCTGTGAAAAGGAATGTCGAAAAGCTTTTATTTGTAACTCTTCTTCCCTTGGTAAACGAGCCAGTAGCTTCACCTCCTGAACATTTTCGTAAATCAGTCATTCACATTACATTAGATCCTGAAACGCGTATACTATCCAGCCTGACTAGGAGGACAAAATATAAACGTGACAGGTGACTCGACTATTGAGATGTATTCCTATTTCCCCAGCACATGTCTATGTGCTTACCTTGTATACCACTCAATGATAGCGTAATATTAATAACAATTACAGAAGTATAAGATCATTTTAACAGCTGATATTTTTATTTCTTTTGCATTATTATACCTGCTTTTGCTAACATTGAGATATTTTTTCATTATGCTTATACATACACAACAGGTGCAAACGTCATTGCTAGTAGATTGATAGATTTTGGCAAACACTATAATATAATTACATCTGGATTCACTGCTTGACTCCTATCTTTAGCTGCAGATACTGTAAATGTATAAGTGCAGCATTCCATCTGCTCTTATATCTATATTAAAACATGAAAAACTGGTAAGGATGGGGTGTGCATCATCATTTCTCTAGATGCCTTGTTTGGTAAATAACTATTGAGGTCATGTCAGTTAATCAAGCTTCAATTGCTCGTCATTATATTTAACTTTAACCCCTAATTTACAGTGCTCCATTGTTATTTATAGCAATTTAAAAGTTAATACTTTAAAAACAGTTTATGTTGTTGCAGTCACTATGCTGGTGTTATCGAACACCTGCAGATTAGAGAATATAAATTACTTTTTAACTCACCTTTTTATTTTTATAGCTATAGATTTTATATATTGAAAGATTAAACAAACTAGATCAATTTTATAATTAGTATTTATTTTATAATTAAACTGCTTCTGTGACGCCGAAAGGCACCCCTAGTCTTTGGTTCAAGATTCCACACACAAACCAGTGACATAATAAACTGAAGTGCGAAAACAGTGTGAAATAGAAGTGTAAAACTAAAGGTAAGAAATGTAAGTTGAAGATCAAAGAAACAGAAATATTCGCACGCACACACCAACACACTTAACGTAACACACAATCATTAACCACGTTTTAGTTCACAACCGAGCAACTTAACGTAAATTCAAGAAAACACACAGCATTCCCGTCCTTCTTCTGTTTCCTTATGTTGTATATATAACGTATCGAGCTAGGTAAGAAATAGTGTTATCAACCAACCAACCACATCCGAGCAACTTAGTTAGAGAACAAGAGTGAAAGTTTTGTTTGTTTGGGTTTGGTGCTTACAGCGTTACTCTCACGCGCACCGTGTACTCTTCTGCTAGCTCCCTGCAACAGAACAACGAAACCAGCGATGATGTACCCCGAAACCCTCAATATCACTGCATGCAGATCTGTCTTTACACATTATCTAGGTACACTGATCTCTCCTTTCACATTTGTAAGCTAATAGCACTACTACGGGATCGAGACTACTTCAAAAAGTTATATTTTATAACGTCTCTATTTCGAACAAAGGATAGGGAGGTTATCTAAAAATGTATGTTGTGTACAGTGGCGCACCTAGTGCACAAATGCGGGTTTATTGTAAGAAATGTAGATTAGACAATTTAGGACTAATTGACTGTGCTAATGGATCTAGGAAAGGAAACTTTTTCATATACCCGCTGAGAACTAAAGTTGTAACAACTTAATACATAAAACCAAAATCAAGTTTGCTAAAACAATAACTATATTTGATAAAAACACACATAAACAGCTTGAAAATTAAACGAAAAAATTGATTAAAATGCACTGAAGTATGCAGAATGAGAGAGATATAAATGAAAGTATTTTGAATATGAGGGTTGACTCATAAGTCAATAATATTTTTTGGCGTTTTCGTTACTGCGAAGCTGCTACTGGTCACTCTGTCCTTGGGCATGTGAATCGTTGCAAGTACGGAACTGAGATTTTGTACACAAGAACTTGAAGACTATTTGTCGAAACACTTCAGATTGGGTTGAAATCCATAATTTAGAGGATAAACTTTCAATTTTTAGGTGAACTACTGCACATACAGAGCTATATTTTTTATTCATTTTAAATTTGACTGAAATCGGTAGGTCATAAGAATAGAAGCTGCAAGTCAGTATGTTTGAACTGAGGTTAAAGGCTTTGAAAATGTTATATCTAAAATATACTGCAATGAAACGCATTATGATCCATATAAACCTGAGCCACTTTAAACGGTCACAGCTTACGTACGAATATTAGGGCACATGTGCAACTTTGGAAGAATGTAATATACAATTGGGAGATTAAATTGTTTACTATTTCTCAGAGAAAATGTTGGAAGTGTGCTCTACCGGCATCCATACATATCTGCATTTGTTTCACCATAATCTGTGATTTTCTAGAAGAGTATGCTCGCCAATGTTGCTAATTTCGTTGCTAATGGTTTCATCAAGTTCAGCAGTTGGCCGAGATCGATTCTTATACACTGCATTTTAAGATAACCCCATAATAAAAGTCCACTGAGGTTAGGTCAGGTAATCGTTTGTCAGGTAAACTTTTGAGATTATTACATTATCAAATAGACTGGTTACAAGTTGCATGGAGAAGTTAGATATATGCTGTAAATAACCTATCAATCTGATATCATCCAGTTGCTCCACAAATATATTGAATATCCCCGTATAAACTACAGTGTCTACAGTCGTATCAAACAACTATCTTGGAAGCTGACATTGCGCACCATACTCCAAACATTGCATCGTGCATCATGGACAATTTGACGGTTTACAGTAGTAGTATCTGCTGTTTTGTGTGTTGATGTAGCCTGACAGATGAAAGCTTGCCTCACCTGTAAACCACGTTATGGAGAGAGTATCAGGACGATGTCAACAACAATGTGAACAATGCTCGTAATTTCCATGAAATCAACAAAGTAGGCAACAACAGGCATTGACAATAATTCTCTCAGAGCCACTAAAATCATTAAACAAATTTCACATTTCTGCGAGCTTTCAGAGGGAAATTACAGCCCATTAAAGTAATTCAGGTTTATATGGATCGTACTGTATATACGTAACAGAAAGCAATGGGCTGGAGGAAACAAGAACGCTGGTTTTTATGTTCATTTAATCTTTCAGCCATTATAATTGTAATGCCACCATAATGAGACAGATCGATGGCTGAAGCCTCAACTTCAACTTTCTGAGAGTCCTTAGCCATGCACCTGTGATGTTCAATTCAAATCCCAGTTTCAAAAAAATGGGAGGTTTCTTATCAATATGGAGACGGACAGCTATAACCAGTATTACAAACACCCAAGAAATGTAGTGAGTGTGACAATATACTGCTTGCCAAAGTTAGATGGCTTCGGCTCTAGTAGAAAGGAGACCTTATCTTGTCGCTTAGGTATATATTACTGCCTGAAATAAAAGCGAAAATACTAAAAAAGTTAAAATGCAATGTTGCTATATATTATTGTTTGGGGTTTTCTTTCACCTACTTTAGCAGTTTAGCTTCTTGTAGACGATCACATTTTTGTAAAATGGAATGGCCTACAAGACTTCCGAGAAATAGTTACAACTTCACAACTTTTCTTCTCAAATGGCTTCCAATTCTTTTAGTCTTTGAGAGCCTTGAAAGCAGATAAACGATCAAATCTTTTTGAACGATTTGAAGGCTTCGGCAAATGAAATGCGAGTAGTTACAGTGCGTCACGATATGTGCAGCATGGTTGAAAGCGAAAAGTAAACAAAAATGGCTACTTGCACAAAGGTTGTTGTATGCAAGCTGATTAGGTTATACGAAAGCTGCCTGTGTTTAAACTTTACGGTTTCCGTGGATTATCACAGCGGGATGAAGAAGATGAGGATATAATGAAGAAACTGCGGTTATACCCTCTATCGGAGCAAAACATCCAGCGAAGCAAGAGTGCGTTGCTATGACTGAGCATTTATATATGCTTAAGTTTTTGACTCGTGGGAAGTTAGGCTAGGTATAATTTTATATAAGCTTAAGTCAATCAGCAACCAGTGGTTAAACCAAAGCACACGAGCTTAAACGTCGCTTAAAAGTGCTCCAGAGAGTTCGTCGTGACAGCAGCTTGTGATTAAACCACTATTTAACTGCTCAGGTTATTATACAGTTACTCTGTACTCGTCAACGTAAGTATTTCTCATGTGTTATTATTCTGCTCCGATAGGGGAGTAACACCGAATTGTCAGGCAGATTTTCGAGGCATACAATAATGCATTAATGCAGTATTATATAGTTGAGTTAGCCTATCAATTCCTGTTATTTCAATTGTATTCCTTAATTCGTATCTGATTTCATGAGTGATAATAGTGAAAATGCTATGTAATACTTTTATTACTTAAAGAACATTATTTCATTGCAAACTAGTATACTTTGATGCTAATTACTTTGCTCATGACAACTTGTCAATAAGTTCTGAAGGGATTCAGTTTTCCCAAAGACGTTCCCAAATCTTGCCATGTTTTGTCCAATCTTATCAAATATTTTACAATATTTGACAATTTATCCTGTAAACTCGTGAATTGATGAAAATATTTGATAACGCACAAGGGTTAAGACGAATGCTTTTGACAAGATAAGATACCCCCTTCCACTGGAACCCAGGCGAGCAGTATCTCTCCTCAGTAGCAAGTGCGGGTAGTGCGGATAGTCTCTCATCATGGCTGCCTATTCCACAATACCTTACATTTCAAAATTAAGACTAATCAGGTCCTAACTGGTGAGATCAATCTTCAGCAACAAGTGATGGTCCAACAAAGTATTGACACTTACATCTCTCTCGTCCTTAAGGAAACATAAATTACCATTTCAAAATGTATAGTTTGGCTCTATTTTTCATAAATAAAACTTATAGGCCAATAGTAACAAAACAAATGGCAGTTTTTAGTAGAATATAATAAAAACTCATGATTTAAAGAATCGACTAATGAGAATACAAATAAATTAATATAGATATCGAAAGCACAGCATTAATAAACGAGTATATTTTTGGAATGTTACACTTTGAAACTAATCTATTTACTATAAGATTTTGAATACATTATCTGAAACATACTACTACACGTTTCAAACTGACTGCTTGACCTTAAACTTTTAGTACTTGGCAGTTATTAGTCCATATATTTTCACGTTCCATAGCATTATTTTAAATACTTAAAACCACTTTAGCACGCCACTGAACTCAACAAGCTATCACACCAACGCAGGAAGCCCTAGGGTTCTAACTTACAAGAAATATGGGCATGACTGTACATTGTGAATATCTGTTTAATGTGTACAACTAAAGAGGGGAAAAAGATAGCAAAGATTTGGAAATGTATAAGCAAGGATATTGTGTCCTGTGAGATACTACACATATTGCTAAATATTATTAGTCTCATAGGTTGGTAATAATAAATCATATATAGATAATACACATCACAATGGTATAACTGACAGTAATTTACTTCATTCCAAGAGTCAAATTCTAAAATACTTGTAAACATTACAGATTGCCTTTAAATATAAACACAAATACAAAGAATAATACACTAAATATGACACCAACTAATTTGAAAAGACAATTATTATGGTTAGCCTACCTGTTGATTGCAATTCGTGTCACGCAGCCAGCACACTCCCCTCCTATGGCTAAAGGTTTTGGAGTGAAATTGGCCGCATGGCTCGAAGCCGAGGGCCGAGTCAGTTAGAAGAAAGAAAAAAAGTAGGAAAGAAGACAATGATGGTGTATTGTGTTGTGTTAGAAAAAGGGTTAGTGGCATTTCGTTCACGTTCACTGGTTTCGTTTGTCCTATATCCTCACCCTCCCTGAGAACCGAGAAAAATGGGGTTTAGTCTTCCACGTTCTTCCTATTGTGCTCGGATGCAGTAATGAGACAAAAGAAGCATGCAGGCGTGTTACATTGCAGAACTGCAAAAATTTCAAGCTACGTTAGTAAAAAGAGATCAAATGAAAAAGCTGATGATGGATGACTGTTTTTTTCTTAAATTCTCTTGCAAAGTTTTACAATCACTGCCCTGAAAAGTGAATTGCTGAATCAGGCCACTCGTTTTGAAAATAGGAGACAATTCATACTTTTGTTGATCTGAATATTCAGCACTGCATATATTTTTAAATAAAAATATAATCAATATATTGTTGCTCAGTTTATAACTGTTACTTTTTCAATAGATAGTTACAATCTTAAAAAGGTGTTAGCAGCCACAATATAACAAAACTAGAACATTAAAATATACATTAAATCAGTTTATATGTAGTACTCAGTAAAAGCTTTTACTAAAATTGCATCTCTTATAATATCTACCTAATAATATAAAGAAAAGAGTTAATTTTCATTCGTTCCTAAAATTGAAAATAATCAAAGATGATTATGATAAAGATGCAAACAAAATTTACGAAATTTTATTTTATTCAATATTATTTATAGCAATTATCTGAACATACAGAGTAAAACATAGTTAACGTGAAATGCAATATTTAGAAGCATGGCAAACGCTTTATCTAATATTTATTCATGTTTGTTTTCAACTCAAAATATGTTTTAAAACTAAGAACAAATACAATGCAAGTAATAAGTTTTGATACATTTTTGTAGTATTGCATAATTAAGTTTTGCTATTATTACCAAATTTCTCTAAATGTTGTTTTGCAGCATCCACTGGGTAATCAGTAGTAAATGTTTTGACATTCTTTGCTTTTATTTTCAACTTTGAATGTGGTAGAGCAGCTTGATTAAGATGCACCCACAAGTTTAATAATTCAGTGATTGTAAAACTACTTTCAAATGATAACCATGAATGAAGGAGAAAGAGAGAAAAAGACGAGTAGCTATTAAGCATGATAAAAAATTCAAATTCATGCCACATTGAAAATGAGATAAATATTAAAAATATACATCGAGAAGCACAAAGAGAAAGTGCTGTAGTGTTACTGTGAAGGAAGAGAAGAGTCAAGTATCATGATCTCGTTAGTTGAGCAACATTTAACCCTTAATTGCCTGCTGTACTGCGAGGATTATTCTTTACTTAAAATCAGTTTAAGGTGAACTCAGTTACTCTTGAAGTTGCTTAGGGAGGGCGAATCTTTTCTTGGAAAGCGAACTTGGCTGAAACGAAGAGGGATGCATCCTTCCAAACATCTACTACGTCCTCTCAACAGCTTTAGCAGTTCTCTTGTTCTTCTAAGCAACATATGATTTTAAATCACATATATTGCAAGTAAAGTTTGGAGTAGAAGGAGACAACCTTCATTATATGTAGTACTTAAGAGTTGGAGTTTTAACTTTCAACACATCTTCATAATTTTGCTTCAGGTCTTGCTATTCTTGCAGTGCTGCTGTGAGCTGCGTTTCTTTGATTTCATTTAATCCACTCAGGGAGTGTCTCTATGCCCACTTGCATAGCTCACAGATGTGTCTGAAAGACAACACCAGAGAATCTTCAGGAGTAACATCAATGTCTGTAGAGTGCTACGACTAAACAGGGGAAGAAGAGGACTTCGGTTCCTGGTGTTTCTTGCATAATACTTGTACACATTTTAGTTTATTCTGCAAGGAGTTTGCTCTTTTCTGCATAATTTAGTCTTAGAGAACCATCTCTATACCATGTCTGTCCCCAGGTACAGTACTTACTGCAAAGGGGGGCAAAACAGATTCGAAATACATTAAATACATTTTCAGTTTGAACATCCATAATATCAATCCTTTATTCCAAAAATTATGTGGTCTCTCATAAGTACCCTTTAATTTAAAAGGATTTGTTATTATTGGTCAATAGTTAACGAGCATAATATATTTATGAATTTAAAAGTTCAAGTTTCCCAATGACATCTGATGGACATTTGGTGGTGGTCTCTGATGTTTTTGGAAGATGCAAAGCTTTCTCTTAATCCATTTTAGCTTCAAATACTTTAGGTCATCGGCATGATATTTTCTTCCAAGCTGCAGTGAAAAATATTCTTAAAAAGGAGGCCGTAATCTGGTTAGAAGATGGATCCTCTCTTCTCAGTTATTTTGGGATTAATGGATGTTTCAGTTAATTTCTGGCATTTGTTAATTTTTAGGCAAAAAGATACAGATATATTTTGGGTTATCAAAGCTGAGCTTGGCATTAGTTGACTTATAACCATGCTATTTGAACGTCTTAAGTGTTAACGAGGGGTGTGCTGTAAAGGGCAATGTTGGTTTACCTGGGGTAACTGATGTTCGGAAGCTGCTTGAGGTAACATCGTTGACGAAGGATACCCTCCCAGAGCTGAACGCCCACGATGCCGAAGATGAAGAAGACGAAGAAGCAGAGGAGCAGGACGTTGCCCAACATGGGGAGGGTATCCAGCAGCAACATCACCAGGATCCGCATACCTGTAGATATAAAACAGCTGCTTGTCGATCATCGATCATAAATCAGAATAGTATCTATTAGTGACGACTAAACTTAGTAGGTGAGCTACCAAAAGAATGAAGTTATGCTCGTTTTGTGTGTAGAGCAGACGGACAGAATTGGTTCTCAATACTGAGCCGCCACATGCACTACGAACGCCGATAAGTTGATTCCTCTTTATTACTAAGCCTAGTGAGTCAACATGTGTTGTCGCGTTCTTGTTTACCAGTCTGCGCATGTGCACAGCGAATGAAGTGAATACCTACTATAACGTCACGTGCAGAATTCATCTTGGTACCCTAGCGAGTATAGTGTGACATAAGACATTCGGTCCCTTTTCTGGAGGGTCGTAGTATACTATTTGATCCAAAGTGCACTATTGCAATTTGTTACAATCAGATAATGCTATGTTCCTCGGTGTGCCTCCTTTCTACACAAGATCTACGTTCACTGAAAACTGAATATTCACATATATCTGTAGATATTTGACTAAAATAGAAGTTAAGCTAGAATTTAAAGTTTTGAATTATATAAGTATACTTTACGAGTATCTTTGTTTTTATGTTTAATAGAAGTTTGCGGGTTTCCATTGTCATATTCTCACCCAAATATACCATATTTCTGTTTTATTAAAAATATTTCAGCTTTTAATGACTCTGGGAAAGAATTATGGAAGAGAAATTTGGGAGAAAATGAGCAAGAAAGTACTTACAATTGCTACGTGAAGGAAGAAATAACATTATTTCAATTTGGTTTAACACAGGCATGTCAAACGTCACTCCGAGGGTGTGAAGAGAGGAGTCCACCCCTCCTTAACTGCAGTAGCACGCGCTAGTAGAACCGGTTTTCGCTTTGTTTTTCCCGTTTTCCGATTTGATCATCACGGAGGGAGGGAAAATAGGGGAAAATTTTTCACGCCTGGTGAGTGCTGTTTGACACCCCTGGTTTAACATAAGCTCTGAGCGCACCGAATTGAAATGTTTTTCCTCAGAAGGAAAAATTATGGATACAGAGACGGATTCAAGATTTCCTTAGGGAGGAAACTTGCATATTTTGAGACATATGTTAATTGCCACGGAGTGAAATGAAGTCAATAATAGAGCATTTTACCTTTCTAATTTTCAAACGAGTGATCAAAGAATCATCCTTTAGGAGCAAATATTAATGAGAAAACCTAAAGACATATTATGTATTACTTTTAAATGTAATGTTTAATAGTTTTATTACTCAGTTTCACCGTAAATTTCTCCTCCTGTTGCTTCTGAGCTTAATCGTTATTCAGAAGTTCTGATTCTAATTTTTTTCTCCATGAAGAAAATGAACAAAATTTATATCAAACATTTTAACAAAATTGTAAGTTTTCAAAAATGTATTATATTTCAAAGTATAGCTCTAGTTCAGTGCATGTAATAGAGTGTCTCACATAAGTGCGACAAATTGCAACCTTGGGACGTTAGATTTTGAGAAAATGGAATACCTATATGTTTGAAAAAATGTAGTTTTTAAATAATCGCAGTTGAATTTTAAGTTCACAGGTGTAACTAGTATTAGTGCATTCCTAGATGGTAATCATTAACTGCATTGTGTGTTGCTTCTGATTTGCAAGTCTATGCCTTTTGACTTGGGACCCCTTACCTTAGATCAGGTATGGAAAATCTTGGTACCACGTGTCGAGCGATCTCTTTTGCTGTTTAAAACACACAAGCAGTCTTCTAACCCAGTAGTTGAACATAACTGTACGGAATTACGCAATACATTCTATACGAGCCTATTGTCTTCTAATAAAAATGAATTCTCTGCAGAAGTTTCTTTAAAATATTTTCTAGTTCGAGCAATTGCTTCATCAACTCTTCTTAATCCTTTGGTCGGACAATTAGGTAAGAATTGGGCTCTTTCATTCGTAGCACACAGAGCTGCTGCAATGTACTGTAAAGACTGCAAGTAGAGTGTCTCTAGTAAACGCGAGTGCAGTTGCTCCACAAAGGAAATGTGCGCTACCCGCAACGAATGGCTGTCATAACTGTATCTTCAGCTTCAGAAAAGGGGAACCTCCATCTCTGTCCCTGAAGACCAATAAACAGCAACCCTGATTTTAAGGAACTGACAGTTACATCTTAACTCTACGTGGAGTCTCAGTTGTTAAAATCCTAATTCCAATTTTTTCTATTGCATTGGCTGCAAAGGTTCATGTTAAAATGTGATACTCTGCAGAATGAACTCAGGAGAAAGGAACCGTGCTGTAAAACGATTATAAGGGTTCCTCAAAGGAGGCGGCGAATTGTTAGTAGATAACACGCGTTGGGAATTTTAGCAAAAGCTGTGAGGAATTCCAAAGAACGACGCGCATTTTATTTGATTGTTTTTTGTTGTTAATGTTTGAGCTTTTAAATGCGCAATAAGCCATATATATTCTCAATCTAAAAGAATCGCAATACAGTAGAATCCTGAAATAACGTGGCTATGCTTTGGCCCCGCACTATAACGACTCCGCGGTGTATCGAGTATGATCTTAGATGTGACAAAAACCCATCCGTTGAGCTGGTGGGAAACATTAATGCAATAATAAATTACAGTACACTGTAAAGTATGTAATATACGGTAAAGTACATAACTTTTAAATGCAATTATACATCAGTAATGCTAGGTGTGTATTCCAGTCCTGCAACCGATCATAATTTATACTAAGCCCCGGCACTACAGCCCATGAATAGCCAAGCCTTACCGCCCAGCCGCTGCGTCCCCCACCTCGGCCCACTACAGGCCTTATTGGTGGGGTGCAGTACTGGAGGGTGGTACGTGGCCAGCCTTCACGACCTGGGGCCGCTACTTCTCCATCAAGTAGCTCCTCAATTGGTCCCCCCGGAACGGCTGAGTGCATCCCGTGTCAGACCTCCCAGAAGGGATAAAATCCCCATGCTGGTACCGGGGATCGAACCCGGGTCCTCCGCGCCATAGGCCCATAATTTATACAATATATACAATTACACTGTACCCATTTTACACTAACCTAATTTTGCATTGTCATATAGAAATTAGTAAGTTTTGTTTGGCGGCATAATTCACAACGCTTTTTTCTCCACGTATTGTTTGATTGTAACAACATGGAGATAACTACTGTTCGATTCATTTTGCTCTCCACACACAGAATCACCTTTTATGGTACTCATCACAGCAGAATATCTTCTTCTGTGTGCATTTCTCGTTACTTCGGGACATTCTTATTAGTGCAGTGGCCAAGGTCAACGCTAGGAATACAGCGGCCGCAGTGGCCAAGCTCCATGCTAAGGGTAGCGAAAAGTATCTTTCAGTACCGTTCTTTGAAGAAAATGTTAAATCTAACTTTCAAAAATAAAAAAATTAATAAAAAGTACCATATATTTTCGGGGTACAAACTTTCCTCCTCGTAAAATCGAAATCCCTGGTATTTCCGACTGCGCTATTTCGGGCTTCTACTGTATTTGTCTCCAATAAAACACAAGTGTCAAATTTTGTCATTCACACTTCCCCAGTCTCCTTAAGTAGAGTCGAAGCATGAAGTAGATACTCACTAGGTATCCTGTTAATGGCCCTCAGCGGTCGGAGCACCCTGATTGTTCTAATGGCGGAGAAATTTATGTTTTCCATGTTGAGACAATACTCCAAGGCACTAAAACAAACATTCAAAACACAGAAACAAATTATTGTCAAGAATCTTGAGGCAGCTACAGAAAGGTCTTTCAGAAACTGCTTAATATACCTACACATTATTTGTACACATTGCTATGCATGCACTACCTTAGCATACTGAAAATAAATTTTAAATTGCAATGGCTTCCTCTAATCAACCTAGCACATGAATCACATTTGCTTCTCATTTTAACACAATTTGAATACGAAAATTAAAATTTCCATTGAATATCCCTGTAAAACAGGAAGTCATAAGCATATGCCGCAATTAATACAAACTTTTCACGTTTATTAATCTATATGCAGATTTACTGCTCTATGAACAAATGCAACAGATGAAATAAATTTCGAATGTCATATGTATTAATTCAGAATCTCATCAATCTTACTGGGCAGATGAATACTGTATTCGTGATGAATAGTATGAATTATATGCATATTTACTAGCGTTATTGGTTTAATTTGCTCTTTTGTTTCTTGAGGCTTGATAAGCCGTCAGTAAAGAGCAAAAAAGCACAATTATCGCCCTAACTCCTTTTCACAGTTTGATTAAGAGTAGTTTCATAATATTATATTATGTAACGAGAGCATAACGACAGCAAGAAAATACAAGTGTATTTTATGAAACGAACGGTAGCGAGCATCTGAATTGCCATTACACTCAAGTTTTATACCAATATTCATGCTTGACCATGAGTCAAGTTTAAAAGATTTATAAAATGTTTTTAGTATTCTGCGCTGCATGTTATTGTCACTGGTGCCGACATTTTAATCAGGTAGTTGTTATTCGATTGTACATACGAGAACCAATATTCGCGCCTTCAACTTCTACTGTTATGTTGGCCTTGACACATTGATACAGAGAGTATATGAAACTTTAAAAAAGTAGACAATCAAAACCGAGAAGACAAATTGAATTTATTAGAATGTTACTTACAATATTAATTCTAGTTACTAAATAAACAAAGTAGCTTTATTTCTATACGGGAATCGATAGTATCGCATGTGATTTTGTGGTGGACGAAGCGGTGTATGGACGAGTTTTCTCCGTGTTTTCCGGTTTCCCCCGCCACTCATTCCAGCAATTGCTCCGTCATCTTCTTTTCATTCATCCATTTCACCTATATTTCATATAATCCTCTTCCTCACTTTCATACCCGCAGCTGGGCCGACCACCCGCTTCGAGGTCTTGATTCTGTCCGGTACATAGGTTCTTCTTGCTCCCCGACAGGCGTCTGACTCTAGGCAAAGGCTTGTAAATCCTAGGAGGTGTAAGTCCTACATAACGGGAGAGTATTCAGGTAAAGAAGAAGGTTTTCCTTGGTGATTAGCAGTGTCTTATGTACTGGTGCACCCTTGATTTGTGAATAGCAGTATAGTTATGAAGAGGTGGATGTAATGAGGTCCATCATAGTGGACATTCCAGGTCACGTAGGTTTGCCGGGAATGAAAGTCCTAAACCACAGAACCCATCTCTGTATTACTTCGGAGACCTTATGATTGAAATGCGAAGAGTAGTCAGCTCTCCACGGTAATAAGCTTAGAGAAGTGAAAGAACTTCCGATAAACTGCGCAACTTCCTCTCGTATATCTCGTCGCGAGGAGGTTAACTTGGCTCGGTTGCGCATTGCCACTGCATGGTTACCTTCTTCAACGGGAGCCTGCTCCTCTGTGTCCACTGTGCAACAACTTTTCGTCAGTCCATCACGTGCTGCTAGAGTGTGATTCTCTAGCACACTTTCGAGACTCTTTGCAACTGCGTGTCTTGCAGAGGTCCTGGCGGACGATAAACAAGCGGGGGAAAAGTTTTGGAACTTTCAGCAAAGATAAGCATGAGCCTGAGAATTTAAAAGCTTTGATATCGAAATTTTGTGCTTTTTTGAACTTTTTATAACCTTTTCTTATTTCTGGCTTTTGTCTATTTGTTTGGTACAATTTATGTCTATTTTCCATTTTTACTAGTATGTTTATTTTATAGTCAAATATATATCTGGCTTTTGAAATGATCCTTTCTAGAAGGGCGCTGATGACCTAGTAGTTGAGCGCCCTTAAACCTATATCTACTACTACTACTACTCCGTTACAATGACATATAAGCGCTACATTATGGCATGGTCGAACATAAAGGTGAAAGAGAATGTCATAAAATAACGCAAATATGTTTAGGTTTTTAAACACGCATGCAAAATGATACAGAAAAGAAGGATGTGATTATAAAGTGCCTCCTCTTGCCCGTATATTGTTAAATGACCCAAAGTCACAATATTTTGTACTGTAAGGCGATGGTGATAAACATGTCTTTGTTAAGACGCGTAAACTGAGCCATATATATGATGCGGTTTTTGTATGAAACTAATGGAATGGGCTGTGCTATGAGACTCGTTTTCTATCTACAAGGTCGTGTTAACAGATGGAATGCATATATCAATGTTTCTTTATCACAATGTATTTATTTATTAACACTTCGATACTTTACACTCTCAGCACCATATTAAATACTTAAAAACCTTTACACTTTTTTAATTTAGTAGAATTTATGCTGGATAAAAGTTTGGTGAAAGTTCCATATTCACATGCTACCAAAACACGTCTTATCACCTTGAACATATAGACGCTAATGAACTATTTCTTGGCGTCCTTTTGACGCAACACACCGCCATTTTCGTCTTCATCCGCGGTATTCATCCGCGCAAATACTTCTTTCTCGTTAGGGAAGTGATCCCAATTATCGTCTCTTATTTTTATTATGGAACACAAACAATTCTAATATTTATACACTTTTAACAAACATTTACATGAACGATTTTCTATTGGAGTCTTCTAATCTGTCTCATATATAAACTGGCCCGAATTTAGGACCTCTGACGCCCCTGGGCAAAGGAAAAAAATGCCCCCCCCCCCCAACTTGTAATACATATATTACTCAAATCTTCACAACATAGAGACTGGTGAGTGGCAAACACTATAAGTGAGTATTAAAATTGATGTAGAAACATCTTTATGGAAAGAACTTAAACTAAAGAGCATCACCCCATATTAGATGTCAAAACATACTGTTTAAATAACAAGAGGCTTCCTCCTTGCCCTATCATTTGCAAACAAGTTTATGAGTTCGTCATAATCGATTTTCACTGTTAAATCAGATTCAATTGTAAGAACACCAAGATAACTAAGACGATCCTTCACTTGTGATGTTCTTAAATAATTACTTATGCGTCTTAGAGCAGAACATTATCTCTCAGTTGAGCAGCTGGAATGAACGATACTGAGCCCCACTAAGTCTCTTTCTTTCTATCATTTTATTCAGTGACAATCGACACTGAAAATGAGAAAACGAAAGAAAATATGATAAAACAGTTGAAAAACTTGAAAGATTGAAACATAACCTACTACTTCATTTTGCCGGAATGTCGGCTCATTAAATATAAAAGAACTCAGTATAATTACAATAATAATAATTCCTGTTCATTACCTCAGCTAACAATACACAGAAAATTAACGTTAATGAATAACAGCACACACTTCTTGATCTCACAAGATTTAGCATGTGTTAATCGATTCTCACTATTGGAATGCGTTTCGCTGTCTCCGCTACGTGCGCATAGTATGCAAACTAATCAGCATAGCCAACATGCGTCGATTAATATTCCTCTGCGAGCGGAAAATTTAAATGAACTTGATGTTTCATGTCTATGCTTTTTTATCTATTTATTTTTATTTTTTTGTGCAGCTTTTCAGTAATTTTGCCGCCCCCTAAAATGTGCCGCCCTGGGCAGTTGTCCGGTTTGCCCTTACGTAAATACGGCCCTGTATATATACGGCTCTGTATATACGTATATATAAATATGTATATATTTGTCTCCGACCATTTCCTATGTAGATATTTTAGTTTTACCGAAAACAACCTGTGGATGGTCACTTTCCCTAGCTCCGTACATAAACAAACAGCGTAACGGTGCGTTTTGAAAACAAACTCATATCCTGCCTTGTCCTGCCGCGTTTACTGTGTCAGTGTAGCCCAATCACAAGCGTTTGCTCCCAAAACATTACCGAAAGTGAAACCTGTTTACATCCACAAACCAGGTCAGTTCCCTGACCAACTTCAACGCAACGTTGTCGAGTTACGTTATCTCTGAAATAGCAGCTCAGAGTATTCCTTCACGTATTTTTAAGTGATTATACGACGTACGGTTTTAGAAGGCACATGAGCTGAACCAATGCGTACACACGGTGGCTGCACTGTTGCCAAGTGACGCGCCAGAGAGTGGAACGGGGAGGGAACGAGGAAAGTAACATTTGTCGTGTCACAAATTGTCAGAACGTAAGCTTACGCAGCAAAGGATAATCATGATAACATTACAAATTGTAACATTCAATATTAACGTACTTACACTAAACACAAAAGTAAACATGTGCATTTTCTGCTTATTGTCACAGTTACACAAAGCATCTAACACTCAATTTCGTTATGGGCTAGTCTTGAACCGAACTAAAGAATTTACGCGCGACCTTAGTGATCCGTGGTCAGTGCGTTTATAAACTAAATATGCGCAGTTTCTAACGA
The DNA here is from genome assembly GCA_030765045.1 of Tenodera sinensis. Taxonomy (NCBI): domain Eukaryota; kingdom Metazoa; phylum Arthropoda; class Insecta; order Mantodea; family Mantidae; genus Tenodera; species Tenodera sinensis. The sequence continues at coordinate 75,456,763 of CM060969.1, forward strand.
CACTTCGTAATATTTTACTCCGTAACTGCGTAATGAAAAGGAATAAAACACACAGACAAGATTGGAAGTTGCATACTACATGAGCATAAACACGGGAGTCAGTTTATTCTCGAAGCGATAACTCGAGAACCATACGTCGTAGAAAAATGGTCTTTGTACAGGCTGCCTCAAAAATGCTTGCAGCCTATACCAAGACATATTAGAAATTCGAATTTACAGTAATCATTTTGGGTGTATGAAAAGGAGAAATCTTTGTTGCTCACGCTTGTACTGTGCGTTCCGAATTAGGCAACGCTGCACGGCTATGATAGGACAGTCGCTCTAGGCGAGCCCCCTCGAGCTCCGCCTCATGTGCCTTATAATACCGTACTCCTTATAATTATTTTAAAACCATGTGTGATGTCCCATAATTATTAGCGAAGCTATGTCAGAAATAAGTTACTCTACGCATCTCACAGGTAGCAAACAGTTATCTTCGTGCATTTCTATGGAATTACGCATCCAATTTGGATCAAACACCATTTATTTTTTCGAAATCGGCTGATCAAAGAACAAAATGCCATTGTACTTTACGTTTGTAATGCTTCCATGAAACACAAATTAGAAGGAATGTAATGACTTTCCTTCCATCCTGCATATGAAAGGAAAAGGAGGCATATGCTGCATGTTCATGTCCATCCTAAAATAAAAACACTAGTTAAAACGAGAAGGTGTAACTAAGACGACCAGTAGTAAGATATTCGTATGTCTTAAACACTGAAGATTTAACTGTAGTATTTCTTTACTTTAGCAACATACATAGAGCATTAATATAAAACTAAGAACATAATCTCTGATGGGGTAAATATGATGAAGTGTCGAGTAGATGAAAAAAGATGATCTGAAATACAATCTAAACAATATAAAGTGTGCAATTCGAAATTTAGTTGGTACTTTTTCAATAGATTTCATATTCTGTTTTTATAAAAACAAGGAATTAATCTGGCCTTACCAGACCTATACCAAATGCAGTTCGGCAGATGTCCTTACATTCTTGGAAATATATAGAACGTAATAACTCATTAATTTGTTTCAATCCTGAAAATGCCCTCTGATACTATCGCACAAACAGCAACACGGAATTCTGCAAATAAAGTTATGAAATCTCAGCTGTAGCATTTAATTTTTCAGTCTGATTCTCTCTTGTCAAATACTCATGGCATGGATGAAATAATCATTAATTAACTTTGATTGATGTTACAGTGGTTAATTGTGAAACCTGGGTCTTTAAGCACTTACGAGAATGTAGGTTGCCATTGTAGCACGTGGGCTCAAAAATTAATTACTTGGTGCTGGCCGGCATGTTGTTGTGGTAGCTCCGATATTAAGCGCAGAGGCACAGTGAGCCGAACATCCATGGTTGAAAATCCGGCTAGTCAGTCGAACCCATCTTCCCAAATTCAATTTGCTATGCTATGTTTGCATTGTAGGTTGTAGGTTTGAAGATCTCAGCCGGGTTTATCGTGTCACATGCTTATCAAGTTTGTATTACAAGGCCTTCAGACCAGAAGATGAACATTTCACAGGTATAAATAAAGATTAAAGTTCAAACTTGTTGAAAGTTGCTAACAAGAAAACAATCACTTTGCATGATAAACAGCTTTCTGAAACGCGTTCCCTACGTTTCCATTGTTAACACGAAAACACTCTGTGTTGCCACTTGCTCAAAAAGGCATCCCATTTATAACAAGAGGGTAATGGCAGGTTCCTGTTATTATCTATAGGTAAGACTGCGATTAGCATTGCAGCATCCCGGAACATTACGTGGGTCGCGGTACTGTATTCCTTAATTTGAAGCAACATTTTAAATAGCTACCTTGTGTATTGCAGGTTTGAGAATTGTAAGTGGGTTATTATATTCCCTTTAGGAGAGCATAAATCAAGCAAGTTCATAACAATGTAAACTTTAACGTAATTTATACACGTATGTATCTGGTTTTTACTACATTTTTTGGCTTATACAATGCTTTTTATTATTAACCCTCCAGTGGTCGCTAAGGGTCTAGGAGACCCCTACGTTTACTTAAACATTCTAGTTTTCGAACGAACGCACCTATTCAATCGCCTGTCTAGGGCATCTAATATTACACCTTACTCGACTGTTAGGTGGAACGACAACCTTATCTGTTTCTTTCCTTGGGTGTAAGAATATGTACGTGTCGCAGAGGTCAACCAAACTCTGCGCGCCTGCTCTCGTTACGTATTATTGCCATATTTTTCATTAGTTGTGTAATGTATCTTTGTGATTGCAAGTAGATGTTACTACTTCTCAAAAACAGGAATAAAAGCTATAATTTACAAAATTCCAAGAATTTGGAAGAAGTGCAACTTGCGATGATGTCTTATCCATGTACGCCAATTTGTATGAATCAGATGATTACAGGTTTGAAGATAAACTGAAAATGAAATCTTTGGATTCATAAACTGACCAAAGAGGATGAAAGCAACCTATGTCATAAAAACATGTATTTTCTAGGTAATACCTATAATATGCTTGTCAAGGATATTATTATTATTATTATTATTATTATTATTATTATTATTATTATTATTATTATTATTATTATTATTATTATTATTATTATTATTATTATTATTATTATTATTATTATTATTATTATTATTATTATTATTATTATTATTATTATTATTATTATTATTATTATTATTATTATTATTATTATTATTATTATTATTATTATTATTATTATTATTATTATTATTATTATTATTATTATTATTATTATTATTATTATTATTATTATTATTATTATTATTATTATTATTATTATTATTATTATTATTATTATTATTATTATTATTATTATTATTATTATTATTAATTATTATAATGATCATCATCATTATTAATAATAATTATTATTCTTCTTGTTATAATGTACAAATTACAAGCTGTATACCTGAACATTGCAATTTATGATCTTTCCATGTACTGAAGCACAAATTGTAATGTGTAGGGTACTCATACTGCGTTTTATCTTTGATCAATCTAGTAAGATAATGTTAATGATAATCATGCATATTTAACTTAAATGACGATAAAATGGGAATGAAGGAAAAATACAACCCTATAAGCACAAAAATTTATCGAGGGCTCACTAGGCCCTGCGCGACTAATGGTGGAGGGTTCAATCGATATTTAATGTGTTACACACCTTAGAAAGTCTTTATCAATTGTTTTCACATCGTATACTAGTCTTCTATATTCAAGTTCCTCATTTGTTCCTGAATTCTTTTCCATTGATTAATAAGGAAACTGAACAGCTTAAATATTGAAAAGGTGTACATTTTAAAACCTGTACACAAAGAGGTACTGAAAGGTTTACATAATACTAAATTGTAAATGAATCGGTCGGTAGAGAAAGGAACTAAGTCATTTTTTTCACTTTTTCATTTTTTCGCGCATTCACTTTAATTCGACTGAAATACATCGTCCTGTGTTGAAAGCAACTATATCCAAACACTGCTTAGGCCTTAGCGGACAAAAATTAATCTCTGTGCATTCATCAGGAGGAGAAAGGAACTGTCAGTGACTTAATTCGTTTCTCCTCATTTGTTTTATGTGAACTGCAAGCGAGGCACTCCTGTTGCATCAAGTATGTGCTTCGGCAATGGGTGGCATATTACGTCTATGTAATCATTCTTGTTTATCTGCATTTGAGAATGCAACTGTTTAGTCAGAAGCTTGTTGTTGTGAAGGAATCATGAAACCACAAAAGGAAAAAAATAAAACGTGCAAGTGTTCATGGACTACCCTAGTTGAACTATCAGGGCAATCCTGTACCAGGGAAAAGTGTCGGAGCAGATTGCAAGTAAATAAGGTAATAACTACTGCAGCATGAAATGTGCAATGCATTACTTTTATATTTTACAGAGAGCTTTATTACTGATACTAATGTAATTTGATACTGTTTTCAGGTGTCGAATGCGTATTAATGATACGCAAAGCCTGAAAATTCTGTCAGATTTTCTTAACATAGAAGATAAAAATGCTCAAGATATACATCTACAAGGGCTAATTGTTGTTAAAGAAACAGCAACACGAACCTGCAGATATTGTGACAAGCGACAGCATTCTTTTGATTATTTTGTTGTTGTAGAAGGTAGACGCACGGGCGTTTGCAAGCAAGCATTTCTTAATCCTAATGCATTGTCACAGAAGCGAGTGTTTCGCATATCTAGTCTTCTTATTAAAGGACAAATTCCAAGGGATAAACGGAGTGAAAATGAGTGCACCATCAAAACTACAGAAAATATATTGAATGCAATACATCAGCAGCCACCATCTCAATGCACAGTGTGCACAACAGGTCGTGCAAGTTTACCCGTTGCACGCCGGAATAGTCTACCATGCACTCCGTAGCCTTCAGAGCAGTGGCGGAATGCCGGTCTTGCAATTTAAATGCACAATTGACTGTGCAACAATAATAATCGAATTGTAATTTGAGGAATATAATTGTTATATAAATTGTTTTAATATAACATTTCTTTCATTATTATTTAACTATGTACTTTTCTTTTAACGAAAAAACAAATGAACAATTAATTGATAGTTTAAACAAAATGAAAATCTACAATCTACTTACAATACAGAAGTATTAAATAGCAGCTCGAAGAAAAGCAAGGAGCATAACATATTACTCAGAAGTAGAACCTAGTTTTCTAGATTTTTGTTGTCTCTTTTGACGCACTAGTTTTTCAAAATTAGGTATCAATATTTGTGCAGCAGCTAGTCTAAGTTGACATTTTAAGTTCTGATCGGACAATTGACTTCTGCAGCGGTTTTTGTTTAATTTCATTAGCGAAAAAAAAATTAGCCATCGAACTTCACAATAGTATGGTAGAGTACCATACTCACTATTGCACTCTTCTAGGAAGCTTTGAAACTGACGATGATTGAGCCCTTTCGACCTAATTGCATTAGTTGTTTTCGTCACTACGTTCATCACATTGCTCATTTTAATGCTTTTGGCACAGAGAATCTGTTGATGTACAATACAATGTACAGGCATAACCTCATTATTTTTGTTCAGACACTTTATTTTTTCTTTCAAAAGTCCAACCACACCAACTCGACTCCCAACCACACAAGGAGCACCGTCAGTAGACAGGGATAGCAATTTATCCCAAGGCAGACCAAAATTTTCAATAACCTCTTCAAGACACAAAAAATATCTGATCCTTTTGTAGTATCCTTCATTGCAATAAGATCTAACAGTTCTTGTTTAATCTGAAGCTCTGAATCTACAGCCCTTATAAAGATTACAAGTTGGGCTGTATCAGATATGTCACCACTCTCATCAATAGCCAAGGAATAATGCGTAAATGATTTACATAAGTCCAGAAGTTGCAATTGAACATCGTCTCCTAAATCTTGCACACAACGGGCCACGGTCGAAGGTGACAAACTTATGGCCTCGAATTCCTGGACTTGTTGCGGACACAGTTCCTCTGCTGCTATGGTGATACACTCCTTTATAAATTCACCATCTGTAAAAGGGTTTTAGTTTTCTTGCTATTTGGAAGCAGATTTTGAAACTGAGGCGAACAGCCGACTCACTGATGTTATGGTCGTCACTATTTTCCAGCAGCTTTTCCTTCAGTTTTCCTACTAATAACGCACGTTCCTCTCCTTGGTAACTGTCATATTCACTCGCGTGAGTTGAGTAATGTCTTTGCAAATTGAGTTTTCGTATTGCATGCAAAACCTTACCACAAACTAAACATGTTGCCATTCCCCCACTTTCTATAAAAAAGCACTCTTCCCAAGAAGGCATAAATGTAGGAGTAGATGCCCTACGTGTCACATTACATTCTACAGCCGACATGATGTTTACGAGAACAAACCGCAAGGGAGGAGACGACGGTTAGCGCGCTCGCCTACCACCTAGGCGGCCCGGGTTCGATCCCAGGGACCCGCATGTGGTATTTGTGGTGGACGAAGCGGCGTCAGGGCGGGTTTTCTCCGGGTGCTCCGGTTTCCCCCGCCATCTCATTCCACCGGTGCTCCATCTTCATTCCATGTGTCATCAGTATCACCGCCTGCGGTGCCGTAGTAGTAAAAGCGGGCGTTAAACACTACAACAACAACAGAGGAGACGACACTGCTGTCCACTTCCACGCCTTGCCTCGAACTGAAATCGCACGGCACTCGTGGCAGTGCACAGTGCTGCGTCATTTGTTCTAGCACAAAGTCGATCCACTTGGTGGCCGCTGCAATACATGATCATATCCATTCGTTTCCCCTTAGGACAACCCACTATGTTGGCAAAGAAACAAAATACTTGGACGCACGTTTGAATATCAAAAGTATGCATGATCTTTTCCGGCAGAAATATCCAGAGTTTGATGTTAAATATGATTTTTACAGAAAGTACTTCTCGGAAAATGCTAATTATGCTTTAGGCCGCCCACAAATTGATGTTTGCAGCAAATATGAGGAGCTAGAAGTCAAAATAAAGAGTCCTCATATTACTGACAGTAGCAAGAGGGCAGCGCAAAATGATCTTGATACACACAAACGTAGGAGTAAGAGATTTTATACTGCCATAAAACAAGTGGAACAAAAGGGACGACCATGTTGCTGGATTGGCATTTGACTTTATGCAGAATTTGACTTTACCAAAATCCCTGTACAAGAAATATTTTACCTCAGACAGTTATGGGTAAACAGTTTTAGCATTTATAATATCAAATCCAGGCATTGCATCGTGTATCTGTATCATGAAAGTGAGGGAAAGAAGGGGGCCAATGAAGTATGTTTCTTTTTATACGATTACGACTACTCTGCCAGAAAATATTACAGAACTACACTTCTTTTCTGATAGAGCCTCGGGGCAAAACAAAAATCACACCCTAATCCGAATGTGTTTGGCATTGACACAGCTGAGAAGAATAAATAAGATCTTTCATCGATTTCCAGAGATGGGTCATTCATTTCTTCCATGTGATCGAGTGTTTGGTGTACTTAAAAGAAAAATATCAAAATGTGATAGATTTTAAACTCCCAAAGAATATGTGGATTGATTGATTTGTGGATTTAAGAGCACTCAACTTCTAGGTCATCAGCGTCCTAAATATGTGGAGCTGATAGCCAATACTATTACAGGAATAACTGACTATGGCACAGACAGAAAGCATTATGCATTTTGACAAGTGATGGCCACAATTTTACAAAAAGAATGTGATTTCTATGGAAACAGCAAGTAAGGATTTCCAAGAAATAAGAAAAAATAATTTGCAATTTCCCAGTATAAGGAATTTATTTACGAGGCTAATAAGCCTGGAATAATAAGAACACGTCTGTTTATCAATAGTTGTCTGACACGTACATTCTGCTTGCTGAAAACGCGTTCAAATTTTCACATGGCCCTGGAGCCAGCTTATCCACAACTCAAAGTGCCCATTCAGAAAAAGAAAATGGATGACATTCAAAAGCTGATGAAATATACATGAGAAGATGCACAAAGATGTTATGAAGATCTATTGCAGTGGCCAGTGATTTCATAAAACATTCTGTAGGTACAGTAGAATGAATCAGGTACCGTAATTTGCAAATTACTTCTCCAAAATTCTTAAATGTACTACAAATGTCCATGTGCTTTTTCATATTGTGTTGTTTATGATTGTATCTATGTTATTTAAGATGCTGAACATCAATATTGTAACAAAAACTACATTTTTAAGAAAATAAACGCATTTAACAGTGGTAAACCTATCATCGAGTGGAGAAAGGAACTAAGTCAATTTTTTTCAAAATCAATTTTTGCAATATTTGCTAAGAATTAAGTGAGTGCATTTATATGTATTTACTGGACTGCAATAAAGAATACCATAAAACATCGAACAGAAATTTCTGAAAATAAGTTTACCGGCTAAACAGTTTTTTATCTCTCCTGAAAAGTTAAAAAAATTGACTTAGTTCCTTTCTCCGCCGACTGATTCAATAATGAACTATTTAAGTCTAAGTACATATACAATTACTATAACGAAATCCATAACCTAGCTAGGTAATAGACTCGCATTTAGTAGCCAAGGTTCACTACAAATCCTACAAGTCTGATCACGGTTTCTTTTGGTTTTCCTGGAAGTAAAGTAAAATGTAGGGTTGATATACAATATCCACAACTCCGAAGTCACATGGAAATGCAAATAGGATGAACAATGCAGTGTAGCAGTATATTATTAAGAACTGAAGAGAGCTCAACGGCCCTCTCCCACGTCTATGGACGGGATCGAACCTACGAATTTTACGTGGCCGAGGACTACAGCTACCTCGCTCTGGCCCACTGCGCAACGACAGGGAACAATACAGTAAATAACCGCCAATGAAACGGTATAAATTGCAACTGAGACCATCTATTTAGCGTAACCAAATTATTTTTCAGAACATACCATAGATGTCCACAAGCAGATCCCTCCCCCCCCCCCAAAAAAAAAAGAAGAAAAGAAACGAAATGCCACTCAAGTCATATAGTGACGTTGACACGAGTACATACATCGAGCTTCCGTATGGAAGCATATCGTATATTTTATGCTCCGTGGCTGACGTCACGTTGCCAAGGAGGCAGAGTAACTTTGAAACAGTTTGAAATCCACATTGTGAAAGTTTATGAGCAAAAGGAGTTTTTAGTGAGTAAAATTGATATCCAGGGTTAGAATTTTTAGGTGCAAATTTCAGATGAAAAAAGTAAGGGAAAAGGTGTTCAAATAAGGTAAAAAACTGGACAAAAAGGTGCTGGTTTATTCAACAATTTCTCTTTCCTCTATTCTAATTTATTGAATTACAAAAAACACATCAAATTATCACTCATTAGAAGAAGGAAAACATGAAGCTGTTGTACTTAAGCATCTCTACATTTTTAAAAGTAAATCTGTTTCCATTAGGAGATAGAATGTCTTTTTAGATACTAAAACTCCTTTCGACATCCACAGAAACCAGTGGGGCAAATTTTGTATTCACACGGAATGGCAATTCTACAGATGTGGCGAAACCCTCAATGTCCGAATTCTTCTGCCTACTAAACTCAAGTTTGTCTTTCGCAAAGCCATCTAACTGCTCCCTCACGGAAGTAAAAATATCCCATTGTTTCTCCTTTTCCAAAACTTGTTCTTCTAATAGTTTAATAGCTGCAGTCAGGTACTTGTAACAATGGACACATTATAGTTCTGTCTGCAAATTACGTATTTTCTCCGGTAACAGAAGTTGCTGTGCCTTGGAAACTGCATCTGCGTCGGCTGGATCGAAAGAAAGCTCAAACTCTTTAATTTTGTCAAAATTCTCACACAACATAGCAGCACACTCGATCCAAGATCCCCAGCGAGTAATGACCGGGAAATTTGGAAGGGGCAGGCCAATGGTTTAGTTTTAGACTACAACACGAGCTTTCAGCAGAATCTTCTTCAGGACAGAGATGAATTGATTTGCGATGTCGTATTCGTTCTTTATGGATTCATGAAGGGCATGAACCAAGCATGTCACATGCTTCAACTTAGGAAATAAAGGCTTCAATTGGTTAACAGCTGAAACCGTGTATGGAACCTGGTCCGTAACCACAAGAAATTCTTCAAACTCGATACCAGCAGGCCAGAGTTTTTGACAAAAGTCCATAATTAACTGCATTACTGTACTGGCATTGGCTTTCTGCAGCTCATACATTTTTAACAACGTGGACTTAACTTTCTCCCCTACTAAGGGAAAAACTAACATGTTCAAAACACATCAATCCATTGAGTCTATGGTTTCATCCAGAATGATTCCCACATCACAATCAGGCACTTACTCCTTGATTCTTTGCATGGTTTCTTAGTAAACAGGCTCTCATTCGGCATTGACATCTTTGTGTATTTTTCAAGAAATCCCTTTAAGGTTGGATGGCTTACCTTACTGAGAGGAATTCCTGCTTGTATAAGAGCTGCACACAACTCAATGTTGATTTCCTTAAAATGTTGGCCTTTTGACGAACTCTGTTGAAACGCATTTCGTGATAGAGGCTGCTGCGATTTGTTTGCCTGAAGAGTCTTGTTCACTTATGCATAGAACTGAAAATGTGCTGTTTGATGCGATTTCGCTGGTGTTTTTCATCTAACGAAATTCCTGAATTGAATAACAGTTCCATCTGTTTCTATGAAATCTTGTTTGATTTCCTGAGCCGGAAGAGTAAGCCGAGCACTGGACACCTTTGGCATGGTAAAATCTAGTAATACACTCGTTTAGTAATGTAACAAAGGACTAAGACCAGTTCACTTGCTAACTCAATGCGACTGTTACAGAACTCATTCGCTGTCCACACTCTTGTATAACACCGCGACAATTATAGTTGGGGCGCTATTTGCGTTTCCAGTTCGGGTTCTTTGATTCCAGCTTTGCGGTAGCTAACAAAGCGGTCGTTTTGTAAGGAACTGGAAGCCCACCTTCGGCGGTAGCTTGACAAATAGGTAAAGTGGTCGCTTTGTAAGAAACTGGAAAAGCGACTTTCGGCCGAGCTGTACTAGAATGTTCTCATTTCTGCTGGAACTGGAATCTGAGTATTGTCTAGTAGCTTCGAGCAGAATCCAGTCATTTCTTGGAACTATGCTTTCTCTGAGTGATCTGGAAATACGCGCGAATAGATGACGTCTGTCACAGTAACAAACTTACGTTCACGAACAACAGGCTACTGACTTTGCTGAAATTAAAAGGCTAGAATGACATACAATGACAAGGAGTCATTGCCAGTTGCACTATTGCGGGCTGCTTTATAGCGGTTAAGCAAGAGGATTTGTGTGCACAATTATTTTCCATTGTTGTAGGTGTGCTTTCAACTCCCGCGTAGTGTTTACTGAAAGAGTTAGGCTTACTCTTCACATGTTCACAGCAAGCTGAGGAGATGTTAATTAAAAGTTAAATATTTTATATTGATTAAAATCATATAGAGTAAAATGGAAGGAAACTTATAAGAAAAAAGGGGGGAGAGGGGATTATGAGCATGGCTGGGGGAAAAGGGATCAAGGTACCCAAAAAGGGAAAAAGGTGCATCAAAAAATTCCTCTTTTGGCAACTAGAAACAAAACTTTACACTATGGTATCTTTCCGAAGAGCTTAAATTTACCTCAAGAAAAAAAGTGCGCACCTAAAAATCCTAATCCTGCTGATAATTTGTATAATTGAGGCCATACTTGGGCGGCGCTGTGGCCGAGCGGTTAGACTGTTCGCCTACCACCTAGACGGCTCGGGTTCGATCCCAGGGACCGCACGTGGTAGTTGTGGTGGACGAAGCGGCGTCTGGGCGGGTTTTCTCCGGATTTTCCCGCTTTCCCCGCCACTCATTCCACCAATAGCTCCATCATCACCTTTCCATTCATCGATTTTGCCTGCATTTCATATCATTCTCTTCCTCACTAGTAAGTACTAGGGGGTGTAAGTCCTACATAAGGGGAGGGTAATCAGGTAAAGAAGAGGAAGAAGAGATTATACTTAGTGTAAATAGAGAAAATAAAGAAATGATAAAAACTAATTGAAGAGTAAAATTGCTACAATATTAATTTTGTGTTACAATGTATCACGATTTGTATATTACGAATATAATCTTAGAAGTTGGAGCAACAAATAAAGAGCAAGCCGAAAATGCACTGTAACATTTTTAGTATTTTCTGATTAGTATTAGTTGGAATATTTATTCCTTTTTTGACCATATAAAATTTTAAAAAATGAGAACATATTTATTATGTCAGACTAAAGTCTTTTCTTGACGCCCGAACATGACAAAACTTCGTGGATGTCGACAGCCATCAGAGCCCATTTTGGCTGCTTAAGCGTTTGTGTTTTTTTCTCTTGGTGAAGTGTTAGGCTTGCATTCAGAAGGCCCCGGTTTCAATTCCCACCCACCACCCAATATTACCTTGGGTCAGTCGTGGTTTTCCCTAGTTATTAAGGGAAATAATGTAGTAGTTTCTCTTCTTCCCTTTAATTCTCCTCATCTTTCAGGTTTGTTGGTGTGAGGTGCTGGAGACATGACGCATATACTGTTTAGGAGGAAGCAAAGGCTGTTTTAAGGATCTCTGGCAGCACTAGTAGTAAACCGGGAGTACAAGCTAAGAACCTTTAGTGACCAGTGCGTCTCTTTGGTCGCTCTGTGAGTTTTTGGCTCTTGTGTCTTCTTCACTTCAATGTTTTTCCTAGGAGATAGTAGCCACAATAAATACATCGATATGGGTCATGGCGCGAGGTGTTCCCCTTATATGTACCATGTGTACATAAACTCTAAGTTACCTTGTCTATCTCTCTCTTACACTTTCTTGACATTCATTCACATCCCACGTTATTTCCTATAGGAGTACAAGCTATTGACATGCACCAAAAGGCAATTGTGGCACACTTTCCCTATTATAATGCTCTATGCTTAACTTGGTGAAATTCCATCTCTTCAGTTGGCATCAGTAGCAGCAACTATTTGTAAGATTCTCCCCATGGTAAATATACCATGCGGCCTACTTCATCCGGCATTGGCGTAAGTAGACAACCCTTCGTGCGTTAAAAGAGTTACAGAGCCCAACGGGTGCGATTGCCAATGGTGTTAATGAACTTTGTTCTGCTTGGAAGAGAAGCGAGCGGGAGAGGAGTTCCTCAGGCTTCAATTATCGTGTATAGCGCGTGATAATAGACAAGAAAAGTTCAAAATATTTTCCACTTCACTTGCAGGACTTTATTTTCCAGGAAATAAATTCATTCCTGATTGTCTAACGTTACGGATCAAGCTGAAACAAAATCCATGCAAACAGGACACGTAATGTTTCACTGGCATTTCTTTGTTTCTTTTTAATGTTATTGAATTATTACTTTATTATTATTATTATTATTATTATTATTATTATTATTATTATTATTATTATTATTATTATTATTATTATTATTATTATTATTATTATTATTATTATTATTATTATTATTATTATTATTATTATTATTATTATTATTATTATTATTATTATTATTATTATTATTATTATTATTATTATTATTATTATTATTATTATTATTATTATTATTATTATTATTATTATTATTATTATTATTATTATTATCATCATCATCATCATCATCATAATCATCACTTATTAGTGTCGTAATGTTTAGTTTTATTTTAATTAGTTTTAGTATTTTCATTTCCATTGTTATATTAATATTACTATGTTTGTTACTGTTATGGTTTACTTCTATATTATTATTTTCAATGTTCATATCATAAAAGGCTACTCTTATGGTGACTTCGTTCGCAGAATAGGTGCTCAAAATGATGCCCCTGTTGATTGATACATGTTCCAATTGTCTCCTTGTATCCATGTGGTCGTTACTGAGAACTGAGCGTGTGACAAATGCACATGCTTTAACGATTGTTTGAGGAGATTTCTTTCAAATGCAATTTTCTTGAGCTACTCCCATCCAGTGTCCCGGGTTTTATAGGTTCATAATGGTAAGGTGGTCCACCATCTCGTTTGAACCAATGGGCAAGAAAATTCTGAAGCACCACAACCACCGCCACCGCCGCCGCCGCCACCACAACAATAATGATGTTAAACATAACAATCAAAACAGTAATAACAATAGTGATAAACATAATAATGATATAAACACACAAATAAAAATGAAATAATAATAATAAAACTAATATTAATGTTAATAATATAAAGAATATAAATAATATAATAATATAATAAAGATTACGACAAACAAAAATAACAACAATATCTAAAACAATAATAAAATACTACAATAAAGTTAATAAGAACCAAAGAAATACAACTTACAATCTGTGATCCGTAATGTTAGACAATAGCAGCATATACAGAAATGAGTTTATTCCTAGAAAATAAAAGTCCTTAAAGTGGAAAATATTCTAAGACTGTTCTTCTCTATTATCAAGCGCAGCACACGATAGTTGAAGCTTGGGGAATTCCTCTCCCACTCTCTTCTCTTGCAAGCAGGAGAAAGTTTATTAACACTTCTGGCACCCGCTACTTAGCAATCGCGCCGTTAGGTTCTGCAACTCTTTTAACACCCGAAGGGTTGTCTACTTACGCCGATGCCGGATGAAGTGGGCCACTTGGGATGGTTATAGTTGGTGTTAATTACAGCTGTTATGTTGGCAACTTAGGCATTATCTTGCAAGTCCGTAAACAGTTCAGGTCGCGAAGATCGCATAACTGGCCGGGGGGGGGGGGGGGGAGGGGGGCGATACACCACTACTTGGCAGTAAATATGCAACCATGTTCAGCAAGGGAAATTATATAATCAGCAGAGCTGTTTCAAAACAGAACTTGCAAACTTCTTTGGGGAACCTTTTGTCAATGGTCAATTCCTTGTACCCGCACGGGAACAGGTGAACCCTAGAACGCTTTTGGATTAAATAATTTTGCACTGTTAAATACTGCAAATCAGTATTTACTGACTAGCTTGAAACTAGTATTTCCCATTCAAAGTTGGCAGTACTTCAGTTTAGTGTAATGCCGCCCATTTTGAATTCTTGGGAACAGCCATTAAATTGTTCCCTATACCTTCTGAATGTCAACATTTTTATTGCTAGCATATTGTTTACCGTTTTATTCCATTCTGGTTTCCAAATAAATTATTTATTTGTTTCTCTGAAACTACACAATAAAATAATGAAACACTCCTTCTCCATTCATTATGTATACATACTGCAAATTCCAAATCCTTTCACGTTCATTAATGTGGAATGCTTTTGTCTTTGGTTTGTGGAAAACGTTTGGACAGAAAAGTCCTCATCTGGCCTCGGTAAGGCAGGTAACTTCTCAGGAGCGTGTCTTGGAACCTAGGATTCTTTTCTCAGGATGTTTAGATCCGAGATGAATAAGCACTGTTAATTTACTTTTTAACTGCCCCTGTATACTTTCTCCACACAAACATTCCTTCTTTCCTTGTTCCGTAATATAAGATTTGAAAATACTATGCTGAAAAATGATTAATGTTGCTTGTAATTTATTTAACATTACGCTCTTTTAGTGTTATTTGCGTTATGTTAGCTAGCGTAGCTGAAACCCCACTGATGGGAAAAGTGCCTACCTAAGTCACATTTTATCTCCAGTTGAAAAATGGACCTGCATCGTTTTAGCACCAAAAAGACAGCGAAGGACATTGCGAACACCTTCAGAAATTAAGCTCCAACGTTAGAGTACATTTATATTTCACATCTTTATTCTGTTTGGTCCAGTTTTTTTATTGCTTTTATTGGTTCTCGTGACAGATTCTAAATCATTTTATTCACTGCTGTCCTTTAGAAAGAAACGAGAGTATTCTATCTGCACTTATATTATTTAGCTATATTTCATTTTCAGCCACTTCATAATTTTGGACGAGTTGGTTTTTCCCTGTATCCCCTAAGCTTCGGAAACCTACAAACTTTGTTTATCTTTTATTTTTTAATTTATTTAGAGTCGCTTAAACAATTACGTCATATCGCGACTATTCTATGTAATACAGCGGTATACAATAAACTTGTTACAATTATTTAAACAAAATCATGAAAATACTGATCAATAAATCAGTACAACAAAAATATCCTTTATATTATATTTTCGTATGCAAGTCTGTACTTTTGAGAAATGATAATGCCCTTCTGCAGTTGGATGGCGTGTTCAGAATGGTGGATAAGTCTCCAGTGATGTGATGAAGCTGTCGTTGTATAGCGTATTGCTTGCATTCTGTGAGATGTTTTACTGTGAGGCGGGTGTTGCAGACTTCACATTGTGGTGGCTGGCCTTTGCTGAGGAGGTATGAGTGGGTTAACCTTCTATGACCAATGAGGAGACGTGAGATAATCACCTGCTCTTTCCTGCTAAGAGAATCGACAGGGGAAGAATTGGTGTCTCCTTTCCTTACCATGTGTAGTTTTTCTGGAGGCGATTGATTCCAGGCCTGTTTCCATCTTGTTTTTATTAGTCTGGAGAAGTACTTTGTAATATCACGATAAGGTACTGCTTGCTGTTCATGTCTGTCTGTTAGCCGACTTGCTTGTTTAGCAGCTTTGTCCGCTTCTTCATTGCCCTTAATGCCGCAGTGTGAAGGGACCCAAGTGAAAGTAACTATTTTCTTTTTATTTAGAGCAATGGAATAAAGACTGTGGATATCTTGAAGCAGTTGGAGGTCAGTTGAACGATCTCTGCGACTTTGGAGAGAGCTTAATGAATCAGAAATTATAAGAAATTTACTCTCACTAGATTGGATGATGTATGTTAAAGCTTGCTTAAGTGCAGAAAGTTCGCAGGAAAATATGGAATAATATTTAGGGAGTTTCCTCTGAAGTTTCTTATCTGGGGTAATTACGGCACATCCATTGTCCCTGTCCATTTTGGAACCATCAGTGTAGATAAATGTATGGTTAGGGTAGGCATTTCTTATTTCTTTAAACAGCTGTTTATAGGAAGATGCATCTGTATGAGATTTATGGTAAGCTGTAATATTCAAATTTAGTTGAGCAGTTGGTATTCTCCAAGGTGGTAGACAATGAAACTTTCTGGGCCTTATGGCAGGAACTTCTATGTTATGTTCTTCAATGCATTTGCTTATTTTAGATTTAAACGACATTTCTTTTTGTGAATTAGCCTGTAAACGTTGGTTGGACGTTTCTGGGAGGACGTACTGGTATATCATTGATTCGGGTCTTGCTAAAGTTTTAAGGCCGAATTTTAGGCTCAGATCTGTTCTGCGGACGTTCAATGGTGGCTCGTCGGTTTCCATTGTTAAAGCAGAAACAGGGCTGGTTCTGTAAGCTCCCAAGCATATTCTTAGAGCTGCTGTTTGAATTGTATCTAGTTTCTTTAAAACTGAAGATTTAGCTGTATTGTAGATCTGGGCTCCATAGTCGAGTTTACTTCTAATGAGAGCTTGATACGTTCGTATGAGGGTACTAAGATCAAAACCCCAGTTTTTGCAGCTTAGGGTTTTTAGTACATTTAATCTTCTGAGGCATTCATTTCTCATATCATTAATGTGATGTTTCCAGCTTAGAGTTACATCAAACGTTAAACCGAAAATTTTGATAGCCTTCACTGAGTCGATTAGCTTGTTATCCACGCAGATTGTGGGGTTTGAGACTTTACATGGTGATTGGGAGAAGCATATGCATTTGGATTTATGATATGACAAGTTAAGACCAGCATGATTAGTCCAAGTGTGCAGATTTTCCAGTGTTTCTTGAAGAAGTGTTGCAGTAGTGTAGGGGTTTTTCCCCTTACAAAAGATAGGCCATCTGCAAATAGTATACCTTTTACAGGTGGTGTAATACTGCTTACTATACTGTTGATAGCTATGAGAAATAGTGTGACACTGATTACTGATCCCTGTGGAACACCTCTATTAATGGATTCTTCTTTTGACATGGTTCCTTTGTAGCGAACTTTAATTTTCCATTCCTGAAGGAAGTTGTCAATAAAGTGATACAAATTACCACGGATACCGATGTTACGTATTGTTTTGAGTACGTAAGCTCGTGAAATTTTATCATACGCTTTTTCTATATCTAGGCTTATTGCCATTAGATGTTGTTTCTGTGTAAATGCAGCTTTTATTTCAGAATCAAGTATTAAAAGATGGTCAGTGGTGGATCGAAACTGGCGGAAACCATTTTGAAGTTCGGTGAAGAACTGCATTTTCTCTAGTTTCCAACGCAATCGGTTATTTGTGTGTCTTGTTTGTTTGGGGACTGCTTGTATCTGCACAACCTTCAGTTGTTTGAAATGCTGCTTTTGGCTCAATACGTTTGCCTCCCTTATTAAAATTAATAATAATAATGATAAAGATAATGATAATGATAATGATGATTATATGATGATAATAATAATAATAATAATAATAATAATAATAATAATAATAATAATAATAATAATAATAATAATAATAATAATAATAATAATAATAATAATAATAATAATAATAATAATAATAATAATAATAATAATAATAATAATAATAATAATAATAATAATAATAATAATAATAATAACCCATGGCGCAACAGAACTCTACTGCCCAGCCACTGCGTCCCCCACCTCTGTCATGCGTGGGGTGCAGTGGAGGAGGGTGGTACGTGGTCAGCGTCCCGATCCATCCCAGCCAGTTATGCGGTCTATGCAACCGGGACCGCTACTTCTCAATCAAGCAGCTCCTCAATTGGCCCCTAATGGACCTAACGAAGCTGAGTGCACCCCAGAGCAGGTCTCCCACGGAACAAAATGCCCACGTTGGTACCGGGAATCGAACCTGGGTCTCTCGCTTGGTCAGCAGCAGCGCTACCGCCACGCTAAGGAGGCCCGCATCTGTAGCGTGATGGTTAGCGTGTCTGCCACATGTTCAAGAGGTCGCGAGTTCGAATCTCGCTTAGGGTAAGTTATCCGGGTAAGGTTTCTTTCCGAGGTTTTCCCTACCCTGAGAAGACGAATGTCGGGTAACTTAAAGCTCCATGGACCTCGGGCTCATTTGAGCATTATTTCACCCATTTCATTTCATTCGTCCGATATGACACAATGTTGGAGGACGTTAATTCAAAAAAAAAAAAAAAAAAAAAAAAAAAAAAAAAAACGCTAAGGAGACCACCGCCTCCGTTATTACTATAATATTTAATGCATTTAAAATTGAATACTCTGCTAATAATTCCCATTTTGTTATTGCAATTCTTTCTTCTTGTTTATTTCTGTATTTATGTCCCTTTCATTGTGTTTTGTTATTTTCTAAAGTTTTAATATACAATGGAGCGAATATTAGTACCGCACAATATATGATTCTCCCTGGTCTACTTATACAAGGTCAAGTATGCACGTTTCCATAAACTTGCCTATTATTTTGTACATTTCAAAAAGCTTCTCGCCTGAATCTTGGCCAAATATCCTTCCTAAATATTTTATTCTGTTCTATTATCCTTCAAAATGCTTCCGTTTTTCTACTTTTTGAATGAATAAATACTTATACCCCGCTCAGACATTGCATTATTTACAGTTTCTTAAACATCATGAATCCATAGCAAGGCATTATTGAATTTTATTTTCGAAAATCTCCAGATTGCTTTGCCGTGGTTAAAGTGGTTTCACCTGACGTTTCGTTCCTACTTGCGAGAGACTTCTTTCAGAGAACTTATCATCAAGTCGCTTCTTTCTCTGGACTAAATGCAAGCCGAGGTCGAGTGGCCGGTCTTAGGGGAAGGAATTATGTTGTATTTTGCCTGTATTGAGATTCTTATACTTTCTCAACTCCGTAACAAATACACAGGTAAGAAAAACAACGTAACCCTTTCTTTGTTGTCGCTGCTCAACCGGACACGAATATAAATACCGACTCTGTTTAACCGTGCATTCAGTTTACATAGAGTAACGACGTGATGGCAAAATATCTGAGGATGTATATGTAGGATGAACCTCAATAGAAACTATTTTAATCTATAGACCGCGACAAAGCAGCTCGGAAATTTTAGTACACAAAATTATGGACAACAGTAGTGAAGGTTAGGCATGATATTGTTAAACTTACCCAGCTTTGACGATAAAGAAGTCGAGCCGATTCCAAGAGTCCGCGAGGTAGGTGCCCTTCCCATAAATTCCCATGGCTATCATCTTCACAGTCATCTCGAGGGCGAAGAATGCAAAGATGAAGTCGTCGAAAATCTGCAAAGAATTTGCCAAGTATAGCGAGATGAAGAAACACATAGCCAAAATAAAAATCTGGAAGTATCTCCTCAGGGTTAAATAAAATCTAGCCATCTAGGTTAGAGGAAAATAATAACTTGAGAAGGGAGAGAGGGAAAAGAAAATGATATTAAAGTGAAAAACAGAAGAGTGAAAAAGAAAGAGCACTTGGCACATGTAACAAGGGGAAGAAATTTTAATCTAGCAGAGGCAATTTTCATGAGCAGCAAAGAAAAGAAAAACAAATTTGTATACAAATTGCTTCCATAACATCTTTGTTTACTACACAGATTCTTTGGAATACCTTAAGGAATAGGTACATGTAGAGGATTGGTGGCTGCAATTATAATTTCATAGTATGCTACCTGCCAAAACATAACATTTTAGTTTACCACAGGTAATGCAGGGAATTTTATGCTTTAAGCTGAAGAAAATATCAATACAACTTAAAAAAATAGTAAGGCAGAAATATAAATTGAAAAAAGAATATAAATACTCCGTAACTAAATGAAACTAAATGTAAAATGACCTTAATCTCGAACAGTTATAAATCTCAAAAGTACGAAGTGAATATGCGAAATAACTATAAAAAAACAAAGTTATTATCTGGGCTTGTGGGTCGTGATCTAGTGAAAAATCTCTTTCCAGACGTTTCGTTCGAAGCTGCGTCGAACATCATTAGTGCCGCGACCGTAGTACTCTGCTACTCTCGACGACTACTGATACGGAGCCGTTTGGTTTCACAGGGTTTGTACGCTTAGCATGTGGCGTATGACGGTTGGTCTGGTCTTTGTTTATTGGTTTGGGTGCTGCGTGGGATGGTTTAAAGTGGGGGTTGCTTCCATTGTTGTCGATGGGCTGGCGTATACTGTAACTGAAGTTGTTGATGACCTATGATCTTGAATTTGTCTCTGGTCAGTTTTTTTCCCCCCCTTTTTTTTTTTTTTTTTTTTTTTTTTTTTTTTTTTTTTGCGTGCTTTGTATAGTGCTGGATTCCGAGCTTTATTTAAGCGCTTTGTTTCTTCCTTCCTAATGACGTTATCATTATGTTTGAAAATCTCAATAAGCGGGCGTAGCAATGAACTGTGGAAGGCGGGATAGCTGTGTCGGAATACTGTATAATGTGTTTCCCCAGCGCTAGTAATGCGTGTTCTGCGACTGCAGACTTTTCTGTTTGTTCCAAACGGCAAGATCTCTTGTGTTCTGTAATGCGTGTGTTTACTGTAGGTTGTGTGGTCCCTATGTAGACAGAGCCACACGAGAACGGAATTCTGTCAACTCCCGCAGAAGAGTGGTTCTTTTGGACCTTTTGCTGAATGTAGCATGTTCTGCATTTGTTATGTGGCTTTGTATATGGCGTGGATGTCGTGCTTTTTAAGAACTTTCCCAATGCGATCAGTAATACCTTTGACGTACGGCAGATATGCCTTAAAGAATAAGCGTATAAAACCTGTGAAACCAAACGCCTTTGTATCAGTCATCACCTAGAGTAGCAGATACTACGGTCACACCACTGATGATGTTGGACGCAGCTTCGAACGAAACGTCTGGAAGGAGATTTTACACTAGACCACGGCCCACAAACCCGGATATTCATTTTGTATTTTGACACCGGCCGTGAAAGCTTTGTACCATAAGTTTTCTTTTTTGCTCCTTACACTCTGGCACATTCAAAGTATATTTGTTAAGGGTGAACTACTAATTTATAACGGGTAAGTGAAATGGATCGTATAAATACTTCCTAATGTTTAAGAAATCTGGTTGACAATATTATTGAGGAAGTAATGCGGGTAAATTATAAGTCTTAAAACATTTAACCTTAATTGATTTGAAAATGGTATACCTTGCTCTGATTATTTACAATTATAAGTAATGTCTTGATGACGATCTCTCAATGTGTGATTGTGTAAGGTAATCTTCAAAAATATAAACTTGAATAATAATGCCATTAACTTTCCACTAGTTCTCAGTATAATTAGTTTACCCTGAGTGGTCGATATAATTAAGAATAAATTTAATAAGCCGTTCTTTGTCACAATTCCAATTTAGGAAGAAATACGAAATTTTAACGAATCAAATTATTGAACTACATTGAAAAGTTTCTACATACCAACAATATTTAGAAGGCAAAGTAGAACTTAGCAAACTGTAGATTAAAGTCCGACATAACTAGTCCCCATTGGATATAAGGTAGCTACCTCACCATCTTACTCGGAGTTTGCTTCCCAACCAGCTGTCCGTGAGAAGTGCTCGGTCCCTTGAGTAGGTCTCTCACTAGCTCGATGTCTTGACCGTACTACGTCACGAAAACGTCACTACCCATGAGGTGACATCAACGCTCGAGGCATGATCTGTCGGCTATATCTGACCACTTGAGCATGCCGTTGGTTGCGGGAAGGGTACAAAGCACCGTGATGTGTTGAGATAGTTGCCCAAATCGGTGCAGCTTACGCAATTTGATAAATTAGGAAAATTATTTTAAACTTTATTGAAATTTTGAAAACTAAGGTGCTTAACCGCCGGTAAATATAACGTAATTTCTACAGAACATTTTACGGTACTAAAGTCGTGAGCACACATGTAATTTGGTGAGTGTGGATTACGCAGAAGCATTGCATATTCTTAGCCAATGTCTTACCCTCCTTCGGTTCAAACTAAGTTTCACCCTTTTAAAAAAATTAAATAGGGCTCTGAATCTTAGAAATAATATGGAGATGTTTCCCTTTAAATTCCCGAGTTGACTAGGATCCTTTGATCGTAAAAGCTTCCAAGATTTGGGTCACTGAAGTTGATGGAGGTCATCATATCTTATGTGGAACTTGGAAGTTGTGTTACGGCTGTGTATTCTTTTTTTTATTTTACTTTTTATTTTTGCGCGTGAGAACAGAATAGTCTATATGATTTCACTGATGAGCCCTTATGCAGAACATTCTCGAAAGAAAATAAGACGATTTAAATATTCATTAAAAATTTTAAATCGCTCAAAGAACTTTCATTGAATAAGTATAATATATTATATATTGTTATCATTATCCTTATTATTATCATTATCATGATCATTATCATTAACATCATCATTATCATTATCATCATCATTATTATCATCATCATCATCATCATCATCATCATCATCATTATTATTATTATTATTATTATTATTATTATTATTATTATTATTATTATTATTATTATTATTATTATTATTATTATTATTATTATTTGTAGAGAAAAATCAAAAGTAGATTGCCTTGCAGATGGTCATATATAATCATATATAATCTTAGCTCGTGATGTAGTAGGTAATAAATAGTTCAAAAGCAGATTGAATAAATAAGAGAAATTGCTGAGAAAGTTGGTCTACAGATATCTTTTGAAAAAACTGAATACATATCATGTAGCAAACAAAATACATAAAACTAAATATGGAACAATTGAACAAGGTATACAATTAAAATATCTTGGTGAAATAATTCAAGAAAATGGAATTGAAACTAAAGCAAACCAAAATAGATGTCTAAAAATGGAAACAGCATAACGACTTGCTCAAAACATCTATAATAAAAATACATCTCTAAGTATATAAAATTAGAACACTGTAAGACAGTAATTTAACCTGTGTGCCTCTATGGAACAGAAACATTAATCTTGAATAGAAAAGCATATATTGAAAGTATAGTGAAAAAGAATGCGAAATTGTAAGAAAAAGTTTAGGTACACAAGTCGTCGGTGAAGAGTATTAGACTCAAAAGGAAAAAGTAAATAAAAATAGATTATACTAACACTTATAGTGATATTAGAAAAGTAGATTAAAATGTTATAGGCATATTAAACGAATGGACTCAAATAGGCTCACAAAACAAATACTGGACGTTTTTGGAAAATAGAAGTAAATCACAAGTAGATATCACGAAGTAGATCGGGGGTAAAACATGATTTAAGATTGGTAGGAATTACTCCAGAAGTCATCATAAACAGAGATAAGTTTAGAATCAAGGTGCATAAATGACAAGTTGACGAAGAGGAGAAACCGAAGGAAAAAACTGAAACAATATGGGCAGAAAAGAATTGTGGTCTCAAAGGAGAACTAAAAACCATCTCAAAGTACTTTGGGTAGTCCTACATCGGTTCATTCGCAACTTAAAAAATTAACAAAATAATAATAGTAATAATGATAATGATAAGATAATGATAATAATGGCTTACCTGTAAAATTTTGCAGCGGTTGGTATCGCAGGAATCATCCACACACGGCCGGTACATCCCCAGCGTCACGCAGTTCAGCAGTATGACCAGCATAGACACTCGCTCGAACCATGTGCGAAAGGAGTTAAGGAACATAATGTGTTGTATTGAACAACAAAATATAACACTTTAACAATGTACACTTCCTCGCAAAACATTTGTCCAATGAAACAGCGTGCAATTAACTCTTCAATGACACACACTACACATACTTCCCTGGCTGGAGGGTAACAATGGTGGGAAAATTACTGGTCCATATGGCTTCAATAAAACTTTCCTATTATTTCCATTAAAGCCTAAATAAGATTATTATTATTAATTATTTATTATTATTATTATTATTATTATTATTATTATTATTATTATTATTATTATTATTATTATTATTATTATTATTATTATTATTATTATTATTATTATTATTATTATTATTATTATTATTATTATTATTATTATTATTATTATTATTATTATTATTATTATTATTATTATTATTATTATTATTATTATTATTATTATTATTATTATTATTATTATTATTATTATTATTATTATTATTATTATTATTATTATTATTATTATTATTATTATTATTATTATTATTATTATTATTATTATTATTATTATTATTATTATTATTCAGAATACGCTTTGCCGACTAAATCTAAACATCAAGGCGATCAGATCTGCGCTGTAAGCTGAAGATAAGCAGAATATAAAGCACACTAGTGCATTTGTAGTTAGCCTTTTGTATGCAAATTAACATTATGAAAGAGGTGTAATCAGGACTGAAAAATTCAATGCCACAACCGGGATTTGAACCACGGATCTTCCGCTTATCGAGCGGCTACTTTAACCACTAAGTTACCATGGCCAACTTGCCAGTACGACATTAAACTCCCCAGCCGATTTGTACTTTTTCCCGGTTAGACCACAAGAGAATCTCACATCAGGGATACATGCTCCATAAAATAGAAGTATATCACTCTTTGCGAGGTAGAACATTTAAATGAACTGAAATTCAGAGAGTAAGAGGCCAAGAATAAAATACAATCCGGGGCTTGGTCACCATCTTTGTCACCGGTTTCCGCCCGGTTGTCTTCAATTATACTAATTGTTTCAATTCTTTGTCCCATATTTCGCCACTTCCTGGTCTCTTGTCGAGACGTGTGTAACTTATTTGCCTAGGAGCCCCAAATGATGCTCTTTCCTCATGTTTTTATTCTTCATGCACAGTTATTCGAACTCAACTGTGTGAGATGCTTGGGGCCACAGCAACTCTTTCTTGCAATTTGTGAATTGTTTTATTTGCAAAGCTCCGTAGAGTAGCTATATTTATGCTTGGCCTCTTTCTTCATGTATTCACAATCGTTAGCAACTACCTTACGATTCACTATGAATGGTCTTCCTTTTAACTTTTGAATTAAAGGAGGGGTTATCTGAAGATTAATTCCATATATGCACACTAACATCCGTACGACAGTACACTAACTGTACTCAGGAGCAGACGATTCACCTGCGTATAGCATCAAGTAACACGAGACGTAAGTTCGCTGACTACAGAAGAGAGAGAGTTATATCCAAGCTCGCTGATTCCTGGATCAAGGTCACTGCTCTAGAATGAGTATCAGCTGTATCAGGCAGACCTAAACGTGTTCCTATGTGTATTTTATGCTACCAAAATATCCAGTGCCTCTTTAGGGGACACAAAAGATATGTATGTGTGCTAAAGCAAAGCTCATCAGTTAGAAATAAATCTAGATGCATTCGCAGCTCCTAGTAAGAACCTTTAAATCGCGTTGAGTGAAACAAAAGAGTAGAAATAAGCAAAGCTTCCAAAATGTTGTTTGTATACAAAAGGCTAACTACAGTGCTTTATATTCTATTTTATCTTCAGCTTACAGCGCAGATCTGATCGCCTTGATGTTTAGATTTAGTCTGCAAAGCGTATTCTGAATAATAATAATAATAATAATAATATTAATAATAATAATAATAATAATAATAATAATAATAATAATAATAATAATAATAATAATAATAATAATAATAATAATAATAATAATAATAATAATAATAATAATAATAATAATAATAATAATAATAATAATAATAATAATAATAATAATAATAATAATAATAATAATAATAATAATAATAATAATAATAATAACAATAATAATAATAATAATAATAATAATAATAATAATAATAATAATAATAATAATAATAATAATAATAATAATATAAGAATATATATAATATAAGATAATAAACACTAATAAAGATAATAGTGCTAATAAATACACTAATAAAAGTAATTAAAAATATCAATAGGTAATAATTAACAGTAAGAAACTAACAATATGAATAAAAACAATAACTAATAATAATAAACCAATACAGCAATAACATTAATAAGAAACGAAAAAATGCCATTGGAACATTACGTGTCCTCATGCTTGCTCTTTACAATCTGTAACTCAAATGTTATATAGACAATAGCATATACAGCAGTGAGTTTATTCACTGGAAAATAAAGATCCTGTAAGTAGAATGAGACTTTTTCGGTTATTCATACTGTCATTGTCTATTATCACGAAGTACACACGCTGGTTCAATTGCCTCTCACCTCACGTCCCGCTGAGACGCGGCAACGCCATTGGCCTGTCTTGCGCCGTGAACTTCTGCAACTGTTTTAACGCACGAAGGGTCATTTACTTACGGTGGGGCCGGCTGCAGTGGGCCTCGTGGTGTGTGTGTGTGTGTGTGTGTGTGTGTGTGTGTGTGTGTGTGTGTGTGTGTGTGTGTGTGTGTGTGTGTGTGTGTGTGTGTGTGTGTGTGTGTGTGTGTGTGTGTGTGTGTGTGTGTGTGTGTGTGTGTGTGTGTGTGTGTGTGTGTGTGTGTGTGTGTGTGTGTGTGTGTGTGTGTGTGTGTGTGTGTGTGTGTGTGTGTGTGTGTGTGTGTGTGTGTGTGTGTGTGTGTGTGTGTGTGTGTGTGTGTGTGTGTGTGTGTGTGTGTGTGTGTGTGTGTGTGTGTGTGTGTGTGTGTGTGTGTGTGTGTGTGTGTGTGTGTGTGTGTGTGTGTGTGTGTGTGTGTGTGTGTGTGTGTGTGTGTGTGTGTGTGTGTGTGTGTGTGTGTGTGTGTGTGTGTGTGTGTGTGTGTGTGTGTGTGTGTGTGTGTGTGTGTGTGTGTGTGTGTGTGTGTGTGTGTGTGTGTGTGTGTGTGTGTGTGTGTGTGTGTGTGTGTGTGTGTGTGTGTGTGTGTGTGTGTGTGTGTGTGTGTGTGTGTGTGTGTGTGTGTGTGTGTGTGTGTGTGTGTGTGTGTGTGTGTGTGTGTGTGTGTGTGTGTGTGTGTGTGTGTGTGTGTGTGTGTGTGTGTGTGTGTGTGTGTGTGTGTGTGTGTGTGTGTGTGTGTGTGTGTGTGTGTGTGTGTGTGTGTGTGTGTGTGTGTGTGTGTGTGTGTGTGTGTGTGTGTGTGTGTGTGTGTGTGTGTGTGTGTGTGTGTGTGTGTGTGTGTGTGTGTGTGTGTGTGTGTGTGTGTGTGTGTGTGTGTGTGTGTGTGTGTGTGTGTGTGTGTGTGTGTGTGTGTGTGTGTGTGTGTGTGTGTGTGTGTGTGTGTGTGTGTGTGTGTGTGTGTGTGTGTGTGTGTGTGTGTGTGTGTGTGTGTGTGTGTGTGTGTGTGTGTGTGTGTGTGTGTGTGTGTGTGTGTGTGTGTGTGTGTGTGTGTGTGTGTGTGTGTGTGTGTGTGTGTGTGTGTGTGTGTGTGTGTGTGTGTGTGTGTGTGTGTGTGTGTGTGTGTGTGTGTGTGTGTGTGTGTGTGTGTGTGTGTGTGTGTGTGTGTGTGTGTGTGTGTGTGTGTGTGTGTGTGTGTGTGTGTGTGTGTGTGTGTGTGTGTGTGTGTGTGTGTGTGTGTGTGTGTGTGTGTGTGTGTGTGTGTGTGTGTGTGTGTGTGTGTGTGTGTGTGTGTGTGTGTGTGTGTGTGTGTGTGTGTGTGTGTGTGTGTGTGTGTGTGTGTGTGTGTGTGTGTGTGTGTGTGTGTGTGTGTGTGTGTGTGTGTGTGTGTGTGTGTGTGTGTGTGTGTGTGTGTGTGTGTGTGTGTGTGTGTGTGTGTGTGTGTGTGTGTGTGTGTGTGTGTGTGTGTGTGTGTGTATTAATGTTTTAGTTCTGTCTTCGGGATGACAGCCTTCAAGTTCTCATCCCTATAGCATTTGCATTTGCTTCGTCACGTGTCCAGAGAGAGAGCAATACAGGACAACTGTAACTCCGTCTGTACGAGGATGGCATTTGGGTGCTATCAAGTCTATCTGTTTATTGGGGATAGATGATACAGCATTCACAATTATCGTCTATTTTTATTTTATACTATCATTTTAGAGTTAAGGTGTAACTTTGGATCGTGGTATTAAATACCCAATATGGTATTTACCTGGCAAATGAGGGAAATCGCAAGAAAATCCCAGGCAGATTGGGACTTGAAACCGGAGCCTCCCAAATGCGGCCCGCAAATGTTACCTGTAAGCCATCCTGCTTGGTAAAAATTAGTCTTGTTTAGCAGCAAATGCCATTAATTTACTTTTTGGAGCCCATATCAGGCACGCTAATATGCGGATATTCATAATAGGAATTTTGCTTGCATAAGGGTTCTCCCAACGAAATAAGGTATCAGAGAGATATTTTGTGAGATATGTTTTGTCTGAAATTTGTTGAATAGGAGTATACTTATAAAGAAGGTTCTCCACGTGGTTAACATTTTTGAAATCTATAACGTTCAAAATCCTTTAACCTTCCTAAGAAATACAGTTAGTTTTCATTTTGTATAGGTTTAAGTGTGCATGTTTTGTGTCAGAATGAGTACACAGAGCATTTGAAGGTAAACTAAGAAAAGCAAGAAGAAATTATCAGCGGCTATGAATCACGGCACGTAAGCACGGTCTGTTGGGTAACATCTGCCAATGTTAAGAGATAGTACGAGTGGTAGTGGTTGCCCGTAAACTGCGACGTCACTGCGTAATGCCCAGTAAAACTTCATTGTCATTCGGACCTGTTGATTCACGTCCAGTGACGTCGCTCTGTTCTTTTACTTTTAAGCCCCATTCTCAATGATAAGTAAGGCAGACGTAACATAGCTGTAAATGCAAGGCCTTGCACCCACGCTATTTAATGGAAACATTCACATAGAGTTACGTGACACGTAACACACTACAGAATGCCAGATATTGCGTGCTCCAAAGCTTATGGTTGCGTCGCGTTGCTTGCGAAGATCTGCTTTAGTAGTGCACGATTCGCGATGCGAGATTTTACGCCATACATTTCATATGCATGCTTTCTTTTCATTTGGCCATTCCATCAAACCATTTTAAATGCTAATGCCAGAAGCCACTCTGTTGTTTGCTTTGGAGTTATTGTACCTAAGTGATCTTTGTATTATGTGATATAATTCCCAGTAGTTGAATTTTATGTTTGAATTGTTTTTGCAATTCTTTTGGCCGTTAACTCTTAGAGCACCAAGTCACGGCACCGGATAAAGCAAGAGTATTCTCTGCTGAAATTACAAATCTTTGTCATTTTATTTTCGCAATAAACAAGCATTTATTGTAACCAAATCTTCTTGAAATGATTTTACAGTTTGATAATTTTCTCAATAATAATTTACAAGTATTTCTTCTGTAACGGATGTATTTCTTTTATAAGTATTGTAGCAATTGTTTTTTTTTTTAAATTATTTCCTTTTTGCCTGGATAATGGTGTCTCGTAAAGTTTTAATAATTATTATTTCTTAAGTACTTTATCTTGTTATAAACAATTGGATTTGTCTCCTAACAATACCTATTAACTCAATTTGAAGCTTTCGCGTATTAATTTTGCAACGCCATTTTCTTTGCAATAATGTATGCTTCATATTCAAGATGGGCGTATTGTACTTTTATTTCCTTTACTTAGTATTTATTGTTAATTTTTCTATACGTGTGTAGTATTGTTACTTCTTAAGTGGGAGTTGTTTCTTCGTTAATGAGTATGTGTGCAAAACTCGTGTATTTTTCTCTGTATTTTTCTCTACTCTACGTACTATTTTACCGGAGGAGTTCTTTACTTATTTCGCGGATATATTATTTCCCACAAGTGTTAACTGTTTGTACTCAGAGTCTGCATATTTATTCTCCACGACTACATTAAAAATAAGGTGATTTGGGTCTTCTATCCTCTTCGTCAGCTTCATCTTCTACGAGGTTCTTTTACTATTCTTTTGCGAGTATCGTCTGCTTCGTATAAAAGTTCATTTAGGAGTATCTTTAGACTGGCAAGTTTTTCAGTGATTTATGGTCGAGTCCACTTTGTATTCATAAAACCATAGGGGTATCGGGCTAGTACTTCTCCGACTTTCGTGTAGTAAATATCGCCGGACAGTGGTGATTAAGTAGAGTGGCCACTCGCATTATCAGCCGTCTCTTGTTTATTTCAAGTAGGAAGCAGAGGCGTTGCCCTACCATCAATTTACATGGCATCACTTGCATAATCCCAGCAAGGTATTTGCCACGTCTAAAAATACATCACCACACGTGTGACACGATATGGCCACTAGCGCTTCTTTCCTGCAGCTAAAACATTGTTGTTTATAGTCTCGGCTTTCTCAATCAATCATTATGTCATTATATTACTGTTTACTTATTATTTTATTCTAAATTGTGTATAGATTTTTTTTAAAATCTAAAATCATTCCGAATCTAGAGATAATGTTTTCAAAATATTTCAGATTATATATTTATCTCATTTTACAGTGCGCGCTCTAAAATTTTGTTTAGCGTTTCTCCAAGCACGCTGCTTCTTCTTATTCTAACTTACCGTATATTTATGTTTTATCGTTATAGTTCGATTTATTTTAAATATGTAGGTATTCCAAAATTAGCCGATAAACTTTGGGAACTGATAGACAACACTATTTTAAATACTTTTTACTAAGGATTTTTTTTTTTTTTTTTTTTTTTTTTTTTTTTTTTTTTTTTTTGCTGCGGTGCTTCGTTTAAGCGCTAGACGAGTTAATGTCATAGATCACTGCCTGCCACCCAGGTTAAGTATTTATGGCAAAATCAACAATGCAAATTAGTATTGCATTTATCTTAGTAAGATAAAATATATTAAGCCAAGAAACAAACACAGATCACACAAACAAAACACAAACATCTAACTGTTTACAGTTAATCAGAGCTTTACTATTCAAAATTAGATTGACAAACTTTTAAACCAGAGAAATAGCTGGTGTCTGCGAGAGTATGGCAGAATAGGGCACGTCGATGCACTTTTTGTGTTAATCACTATGCGCGTGCGTTTCAACATTTACTTCGAATAGTAAAGCTGTGATTAAATGTGAATAATGAGATGTTTGTGTTTTGTTTATGTGTTCTGTGTTTGTTTTTTGGATTAAGACTGTGTGCCTGACTAAGATATATGCAATACTAATTTACATTGTTGATTTTGCCATAAACTGGCTGGTAGGCAGCAATCTATGACATTAACTCGTTTAGGGCTCAAACGAAGCACCGCAGCAAAAGATTATCGTTGCAATATTATATATATATAATAACGATAACAATATCGTATATTGTGACATGGCTTCTGCATGTCATTAAGACTCCTTGATTTTTCAAGGAGGTTGCCATGGAGACATTTTTTTATTGGTAAGAGTTTTTGGAGAAGGTTAAGAGACAGAAAGCAGTGTGGCTATACTTGAAGGTTGAGATTAAATGTGTAGTTGTGTTAAGAGCATATAAAAGAATGAGATTTACTAAAATTGTTACAATATACCTATATATACACCAAGTGTCCAACCATATTCGGCTCCACCGTAAGTAGATAACCCTTCGTAGGTTAAAAGAGTTGCAGAAGTTCACGGCGGAAGAGAGGCCAGTGGCGTTGCTGCTTCTTAGCGGGACATGAGGTGAGAGGGAATTGAACCAGCGAGTGTACTTCGTGATAATAGACAATAACAGTATAAACAACCGAGAAAGTCTCATTCCACTTACAGAATCTTTACTTTCCAGGCAAAACTCACTCCTGTATAAGCTGCTATTGTCTAACATTTGAATTAGAGATTGAAAAGAGAAAGCATGGCCGCTTGCTGAAATACCTAGCTTTGATGCTTCGTGGCACAGGGGGTCGAGGGTTGAAGTCCCATCTCTGTAAGGATGTCAGTATCTTTGTAGATAACTGCGTATAATGTGAGTAAATACTGACCCCTCAGGGAGCTAACGAGGCTGAGTGCACCCCGCAGCATGTCTTCCAGCGGGAGAAAATCCTCACGCCGTTACAGGGAAAAAGCCGGGTCTCCCGCTAGAAATGTTGATGCTATTAGAGTGAACTAGCACTTGAGTTTTAAAAGTAAACTTTCTCGGTGTGTAATAGCATTATCTTGCGCTTTTAATACTTATTGGCATATGTTATAATCAACAAAGAGTGTTTAATTTCGTCTAGCACGTTACAGCATTTAATAAAGCAATGTTTTGAAGTTACGCCTTTTAGTCATGTTAGTTTTTGTGTTCCTTTTATATTGAGTACTGCGGTTTAAGTTTGCGTATCTGCGTTGTGAAAATGGAGATCTGAACATAGGAGATGTAAATTGGGCATTCTAATGTGATCACAAAAAGACCGTAAAAACCATTTCCATATTTTAGATCCTATTTTTTGTTCCCTCTCTTTCCTGACGCACAGTTACGAATTGTTTGGTGTTGCAGGTATTTATTATTTCAGAGCAATTTACTCCCTACAAATGGAGTGCTCTTTAACATGTAAAATGCATTACATTAGCCAAATGCTATGCGAACTTTTTCCTTTTTTATGTGCCTATGCATCTCTTGAAATATTTCCCACCTGTTGAAAAATACCGCCAATACAGTGGAGAGCGTCATTACAGTTTAACCAAATATGCAGCTTAAACTAATAAAGTCAATTTTTATATTAAGTACACTTTGTGTGTTTATACATGTTAATGGCAAACCAAAGCATACAAACTGTTTCTAGGGGAGGTTTTTGAAATAGGAAAATAGAAGAGAAGAGTTACAATCGAACTGATTCCTTTCTAGTGAGATGATGATGATAATGATGATGATGATGATAATAATAATATTATTATAATGATAATGGTAATAAAATATTGTAATGTACATTATACTATAAACATCTGTGTGTGTGTGTGTGTGTGTGTGTGTGTGTGTGTGTGTGTGTGTGTGTGTGTGTGTGTGTGTGTGTGTGTGTGTGTGTGTGTGTGTGTGCGCGCGCGCCCGAAGGTTTTTTTTAGAAAATCTCTCACCTCAAATTACCCACAAATGGAAGAATTTTCAAAATATTTCTTTTTCTAAAGAATGAAACTATAATTCTGTTTTATTAAACTACTACATATGTGAGAAATTTACCTGGCAAATAAGTTTAATAGTTTGAATTATCTGGGAGCGCGGCGCCGTGGCCGAGCGTTTGGGCCCCTCGCCTGTCACCAAAGCGGCCCGTGTTCGATCTCAGGGACCTGCATGTGGTATTTGTGTTGGGCGAAGCGGCGTCTGGGCGGGTTTTCTCCGGGATGTCCGGTTTCCCGCGCCACTCGTTCCACCAAACGCTTCTTCATCAACTTTCCATTCAGCCATTTCGCCTATATTTCACATCATCCTCTTCCTCACTATCATACCTGGTGCTTGGCTGACCACCCGCTTCCAGGTCTTCACTCTATCCGATCCATAGGTTCCTCTGCTCCCCGACAAGAAGCTGACCCTAGGCACAGGCTTGTAAGTACTGAAGGGTGTAAGACCTGCATAAGGGAAGGGTAATCAGATAAAGAAGTCACTGTTCAGTTGCTTCTCGCGATGTCATGGAAAGTATGTGGAAGTTCTAAGCTAGCACACAGCGGCCTGCATTTGTACATCTGACTATCAAATCGGTTTATTCCATCCCCATTGTACCTATAACGAAAGCTGCGATAGTGCAACTCTTCTAGAAATGTTTATCACGATTAATATGTAAATAGAAAAATAAGCGTTCGTAATATTAGTTCGTGAAAGCCACACAAACTTACAGGATACTAAGTAGAAGTCCCGTGAATGTAACGCATCAGGTGCTTTACTTTCTTGAGATTGGAATAATTCTTAAAGAAACCTAATATTTCAAAACCTGTTCCCTGTTACGTACTTACAATAAGGTACAGGTCGAATATTTACGGAGGGGATTCCACACTGAGCCAACTGTTGAGGCTACTGCAAGTCATACACTTGAAGGAAGGAATGAAGTGAGAGCGCTCTACGGATGTGTTGGAACCCGGGTGAGTAGTTCGAGCGAGCGTAAGGGGTCCATAACGTGTGGTGGAGGTTCTTCATCTCGACACAAGGGTTCGTCAAGCAGCAACCGGTCAAGCGACTACAAAGTCACCCATCCGCCAAGAAAGCAGTTACACTTCGCGCTAGGTCCCCACACAGCAGCGCCAAAATCGCCCATCGCCAACAATTTCTACCCTGAAATACCGGATTCAAAAGGAGGTGAAATGAAATGGAGGGATGTAGAATTCGGGGGTGTAGTTATCCTTTCCAACATTTACTGTGACCTGGGAAAAACCCCGAACAAAACCCAATGTGTCAGGAAGGTCGACCGCAGGAATTAAACCCACAATCTCTCGAATGCGAACTTCACATGTTACCGTGGTGCCATCTTGTTCAGTACGATCTTTCAACAAGCAGAGGAAGTGCTGTATTCCATACAAAAATTCGATTCCACAATTTCACCAGAAATGCAGGTTTTAAGATATCCCAACCCAGAAAAAGCACTTTTAGGCAAGAGTGTGTGTATGTGTGTGTGTGTGTTTGTGAACAATATAATTAAAAAATAATAAGTTGTAAGATACAAAATCTAGTATTAAAATTTAGCATCTTCTACGGGTGCTACACTAAGATTTTCAAGAAAATTCCTCCACCTCAAACCTCTCTTTACATGGGAAAGTTCTCGAAGTTTCTCAAAAAGATATTTGCCCTCGAGGTAATATACTACATCCCATAAATGCTGATGCTATAACTAGAAATATTTTTTATTTTCTCAAAAAATAGCTTTAACAATTTTGATTAAAATGCTACATGATGTATGACGAATCCATGACAAATTAAATATTATCTATCTTGAGCCTCTGAAGTTCTCCTGATTCTGAATGACTTTTGCATAGTTGGCAAACAGTAAGAAATAGATAAAATCGAACTACACAGAAAATGTAGACATCGTTAAAGCACACATTCACACCATTTCCTCGAGATATTCCTTGTTATTGGTTTCAGTGTTAAAATCTTATAGTTTTCTCAAATGGGAGATCATTCTTCTACTTTTTTCTTATTCTTTTGGGCTCCTGGCCATGCAAAGAGAATGGAACATCAGACATCGCATAGCAACCAGCTCTTAAAGCATCTGGCTATCACTTAAGCCTGTTGTATTCCCTGTTCCTACTTACTGTAGAGGGGTAGTTCCGGCCACTTCGGCTACCGGGGCGCGAGCACTGCCGATCCCTAGCACTCGTGGTACTTCACACGTTACTATACTGGAGGAGGTGTAACTTGGCATTTGCTTACTAGAAAAAGAAAGTAACACTCATAATCTCTTTCTAAGCCGTCCCACTTTCATGGCGAACCTGTTTACCCTTATATAACCGCAAGTAATCAGGGATTACAATAGGACTAAAAGGGCTAATAGGAACTTTTCAAGGAAAGAAACCCATGGCTTTTTCACAGTTAATGCTACACAAGGATATAGAAAAAGTGCCAAGTTAAATCTCGTTCTCTATAGAAGTATGTCAGGCCGAACTTTAGAGCTCCTACGGGTTGGACTGGACTCGGCGAGGCGATGGTTCCCAATACGTCTGAACAATCCGCAGGTGGATGCCTCAGTGTTCTCAGGCTCTAACCTGGAGAGCTAATAGAAGGTAACTGGGTACTGTCGACCTGTCTCGATAGTTTTCCTTAATGGGTTGACGCGCGTAAGTGGCGTATCCACTTACGTCCTGACTTAACCTGGGGGAGGTGTGTATAAAATAGGTACCATTCCCAATTGGCAAAGACTTTCTAGTTGACAGTGGGTTGCAGTCTCTTGCCTCTGTATTTCTGTTGCTACTGTACCTTCAAGGAAGTACGTAATAAAATAATTTCCACAAATGTCTATCTCAATTAACATGGAGTACATAGCAGAACAAGTGTCTGTAAGAATAGTTTGTTCAAGAGTGAGAAGAGAATGTAAATGTAACAGATCAGATTTCTTGTGGTTGCATTATTATCACGTTGTGGGTGCCTGAAAACAAAAGCAACAGGTGCTCTGCTTTTTCGCTATTGCTCTCAATGATAGAAATTAGTGACGGTCGTCTATGCTTCTGTACTACATAATATATAACTTATAAATTGCACAGTTCATAGTATCAGGTACACTTCTGTTTCTTTTAACAGATATTCTTACCTGGGGTTGATCCATACCCTCGCTTAAATATATAATATTTGGGACAGCTACACTCACTATATTTTAAGTTTTAGTACTCCAGGGAAATAAAGACGATCAGCAACTCCCATTACATTTAATGTACTAGGACAAAAGAAATACGATTTTATAGATTGTTTAAGTAAACAAAGCCAATGCATCTGGTCGATTGATTGATTGATAGACGTAGTGCAGTACAGATAGTACATATACACATATAGTTTATGAAAAAGGAAATAAAGAAAAAGAATCAAAAGCTTTCAAGTGGGTCTGTTACTTGAAATCACTCTTGGTGTATACAGGTGTAAAAAATGTAAATTTTTATTATAGAATTCTTGGAGAACGACTGACTCAATGAAACAAATTGCGTATTTAAATGTGCTCTCTTATTTGCCAATGCGCAGAGTTCTTATTTATCTGGTTTAAAAAGCTATATAAAATTCATTTGAACAGAGGGTAGTTCACAGCCATTTCTCGCGTCCACAAGCAAAACGCGTGGATTTTTAATAAAAATTGTTAAAATGGCTTTCTAAAAAGCATAAAATGACGAAAAAGTTCAATTTCCATATCATTTCACCTTCGCGCGTAATGAAATACGCTTGACTTAGCCTCTTCTTCCGAGCGTTTCACTCGCTGGGTAGTCAAAAACAAGAGCTCTGAATCCCTTGCAGTAACAACACTCACTGCCAGTCGCCACAAACTCCCTCAGAGAGCGGCACTTGTTGCAACAGAGACGCACTTGATAACTCGCTCGCTGACTGGCTCATTAACTCGAGACCGCTTCGCGAGAGCGTTAGCTTACATAGCTGTTAGTGACTTACAGATAGTTCCTGAACATTCGGGATGGAGAAACATCCAGAAGATTCTAGTCATTTGGCGATAGCGTTTATCATGTTTTCTGAGCAAGCTTATGTGCTTAGCGCTCCGACTGACCGTCGCCCACCTTCCGATAACCGTGCACCATAGCCACTGCATCACTATCTACAGAGAGATTATGTAGCGATTCAAGGAAATCAAGAATATATTTCTGCAGAAATGTTGATAACAAATTTTTGGACGGTTTACAGTACTTATCTACTCTCTACAGGTAGAGAAAGCAAAAATAATTTTAAAAAGTTTTCAGAATGCTTGTTTGGCCATCAGGTGGGGTGAAACATTTCCGAGATATTCCTTCGTATCTGAATTTTCCAACTTATTTTAAACTCGTTATTCCTTTTTTTTAACTCTTGGCCACTGCTAAAACACACAATCTATGCCCAAATAAATTATTTTGTAGATTTCGGAGGTATTCCTTGTTATTTGTATTAGTTTGGAAAAAAAGAAAAAAAAAAACTTTCATCAAATGCAACATCGTTGTTCATTTTTTATACGTTAAGCGTGCAAAGATAACGGAATCTCAAAGCTTTAAAATATTTGACTATCGCTCAAGGCCTACTGTATTTTAATATTCCTCTTTCACCTTCAAGGAAATACATAAGCAACTAGTTAATTTGTACAAATGTTTATCTCAACTAACACGAAGAAGGTATAGGAATCAGAGTTTGTAAGAACGATTAGTACAAGAGTAGAGAAAGTCATGTGAGTGCAACACATCAGATTTTTATTTCATTTCTCGTAGAGGTTGTTGACACTGCTATAAAAAGGCTGCATTTGAGAGGTGCTGAGGTGTGTTACGGAAACTAAATGGTTAAATGTCTGATAGATCTAAAATTATGAATACATTTGTTGATATTTGATGTACCTACACACCCCTTCCCGCATGATATGCCAATGGATTATAAAATCACGGAGAACATGCGCCAATACATTCGGAATCCGCTCAAAAAGATTGGTGGATCCCAGTGGGATTACAGCGGGCGGTAATCAATCCGTATCAAAGTTTCTGGTGCAGTGAGCACGTGCATATTCCAGCCGTCGGCTTTAATTGCACCCGGCCAGCGAATCAATACCGCATCTCGTGTATTTTTTAGCAGCCATGTTACTGCTGTCCTAATGGTTTTGTGGGCCATCTTCATGCAAGTTTAAAGTTGGCGGCGGGTTTGTTGATATCGTTAAAGCTTCATGCGGTTCTACGGACGGCTGAATTCAAAGAATCCGAAACCATCCAGCGGCCTTCTGAAGCGAACTGGAACAACAGTGTTGCCAACTCCTGCAACAGTTGCATCCGCGACAGATGAAGCACTCTGTACAATGGAACTTCGAACCTTTAATAAAATCTTTCATGACATTTCAAGACAGAAAAGCGTATAATGCTATTCATTTGAGATGCCCAGTAAATGTAAGTTAATATATTATTATTATTAGAGGAAGCCAAGCTGTGTCATTAGTTCCATAGCAGTGTTTTCCCACAGAACAATAATTTATTATATTGTGACAAAGACGACCAGTCCAGTTACTTTTCTATCGCTTTATTGTCTTCTAAACCTTTGCACAAATTGTTTCCTTCTGGTCGTTAACACAATCCACAGTCCTTGGTGATATCACAACTCACAACTGTTTACTTCTCGTAACCTTGACTCGGTCCTTTCAGTATCTTTCCCCACATTCTCTGTCTCTCATACACTAACTCCAAAGATAAAATCACTCGACGTTCGTTAAATCTTCTTTACTTCGACGGAATGTAACACACACACACACACACACACACACACACACACACACACACATACACACACACAAACACACACACAGCTGTCTCGCACTCACTGGCACACTTGAAGAACTCATGTTTGTAACTCTAGCAATGCTGTTTTCTCGCCTCCTTATATAGCGGGGATGACATCACAAGGACCGTTCGCGAACTCCTTCAAACACACAAGCAATGACATAGCCAGATCTTTTTCGAAGGCTCCGGAGAAAACTACTTTTGGTTCTGCCGCTGTGATTGTTGTTAGTTACCTACACATAAACAGTCGCGCCAGGCAGCCTAACCCTGGGCACTTTTGTTTGTTCGCCAGCCTGGCATGTGGTGTGAAGTAGCTTAGCCCCGCTCGTCCTTTGTTTTGCGCGGCGGTCGCCGTCACAATATTTACTACTATATTTTATTATTGTTATCTTTTTTTCTCTTTCGCTTCTACTATATTAGGCATATTACTATATGAAGTATAATTTGATGTTGAAATTTCGCCGGAAATACCTGTTTTGCCACTCCTCAAACTGAAAGGAACGGCATGCTTAGGAAAACAGGCCTAAGGTGGGTCTGTGTGTCTGTGGACAGCATATCTCGCAAATAAAAACTCCGTTAAACATCAGACTGGATATTTAAGTTCAGGATTAGCAAGAATGCAACAGGAAGGTTTTAAAGAAAATCCACTTACTCGAGCTACAATTTACATGGAAAGGTTTACCTCTTTTGGAAGGAGATTTTCTCGAAAATACCTCTACGATTTTGATTAAAATATTGCATGTTCAAGTGTGTTTCTTTGCAAAAAACTATATATCTTGCATATCATCTGTAGTTTTTGAACTTTGAATGACTTTTGTACAACTGGTAAACCGTAAGAGATAAAGTATTACAACAGCAAATATGTGTTGTTGCTAATGCTGGATTTCTGACAATGAAGTCATTAATCCTCTTGCTCTCCAATATTTTTCACTGATGGATGAGGCACTAGATGTGGCCGGGCATATTTGGAGGTGGTCTCGATCCATTTCCTCTTGCAGATCACATAGAGGACAGAGTGGTGAAGAATATATCCCAATTCTGTTTAAATGTTTTGCCAGACAATCATGTCCTGTAATCAACCTGAAGGTTGCAACTGCTGTTTTTCGAGGATACTCAGGTATTACTGTTTGAATGTTTGGTAGTTCCCATCGTTTATTCTTTGATTTTTCATAGCAATATTTTGCAAACATTTTTTTGTATTTAGAGTTGACTAATCTTTTAGCTGCATAAAATGGTAGATTAACTATAGATTTCTGTACACTACCGGTACCCTTTTTTGCAAGAAAATCAGCTTTCTCGTTACCACTCAGTCCACAGTGAGCATTGGAAGACTAGGTGTTTTTGAAGTGCTGTTAGATGGGTAAGGATTTTCCAACACTCTATAATTGTTTGGCCTTTTGGTGACAACTTAGACGTAATTGCTGTAATTGTTGCCCTGGAATCCGAGAGAATAGCTGCTTGCTGAAAATGTGAAATTCTGTACAAAAGAGTTTGTAGAGCCATTCGAATTGCTTCAATTTCTCCATCAAAGTTAGTAGTTCCATAACTTAAAGATTTGTAATAGGAAAAGAGGTGACATGTGACTCCGGCCCCTGCTCCATCTCGGTTTGATATCAATGATACATCAGTATAAATATGGAGCCACTCATGTTCTGGAAACCTAGTATGGATTGTCTCTAATGCCAATAATTTGAGAACACTAGTTGGAGTATCACTTTTCTTAACTTCTTCTGTCAGGTGTAAATAATATGTGATGTCTAATGTTTGTGTCGGATTGACTTTAGATATGAAGTTTTCCTTTGAATTAGGAAGGTATATATTCTTCTTGATGCCTTGGATTTTGGAAAGAAAGCTCTCCTGTGTCTTTAGTGTATGTGTAAAATTCCTCTTGTTCCATGTATTGAAAGGGAGTCTGATCAACTTTTCGTGTTGAATAAGAGCTGCTTTTTCTATTTCATATTCAATGGAGTATTGGTTGGTATGTATTTCCATAGCTGGTATTGATGTGGTTTTGATAATACCTGTAATTAGTCTCAGACTTTGGTTTTGAAAGAGTTGAATTTTTTTTTGTATTTACTGTTATAAGAGCTTCACTGCAGTAAGTAAATAATGGCTTTATATATACATTGTATGTTGTGTTAAGAGTTGCTCTGGAACATCCCCACTTCATTCCTGTTAGACGTTTTAACAGTGAAAGGCGCCTTTCCGCTCTTTGTATTACATTTTCTATTTGTTTGGTCCATGTAAGTTTGGTATCGAATGTAACTCCTAAATACTTTGCTTCCTTTGTTTCTGGTAATTGTTGACTCCCAAAATTTAGTTTTATTTTTAGTGGTTTTTTTCTTAGTGAAAAGATTTGGTAGTTTGATTTTGTTGTATTAACAGTCATTAAATTTTCTTTGGTCCACTTTTGTAGGTTGGTTAAGGATTGTTGCATGTTTTTTTCTAGTTCTGTACTTTTGCTTTTTGGTTTTGAAGTCCACATTACTAAGTCATCAGCAAATAGTGCACACTTCACACCTGATTCTTGTATTTGTTGTGGCAGATCGTTAATACATATATTAAAAATTGTAGTGCTGAGCACTGCACCTTGTGGTAAGCCACGGTGTACTTGTTTGTATTTAGATATATTTCTTCCATATACTAAATAAAGCGTTGTGTTAGGAAATGATATAGCCACGAAAACATTGGACCTTGTATCTCTATTTTTTTTTTTTTTTTACTTTCTTTAGCAGTTTTGTTCTGCATATAGAATCATATGCACTTTGGAAATCAATAATCTTCTTTCCTATTGAAGGAGTCTTTGATTTCTTGACTGATGAGTAAGACTTGTTCATTTGTAGAGTGGAACTCTCTGAATCCAGCTTGACATGGGGATATTAAATTTTGTGATTCTAGAAACCAGTTTAACCTTTTTGACACCATTCTTTCCATCACATTTGCTATTATGCTAGTAAGAGCTATTGGTCTATAATTTTTTATTTCTGATGCTGTTTTGTCTTTCTTCAAGAGTGGGACAATTATTGCTTTTCGCCATTCAGCAGGTGCAGTGGTTTTCCAGGATAGATTGTAGAGTTTCAGTAGTTATTGTTTTGCTGTTTTTCCAAGGTTTTTTATGATGTATGTGATCTGGTCCAGGAGACTTTTTGTTTTTAGATTATTTATTGCAATGTTCAGTTCTTGCATATTAAAATTTTGAAAAAAGATATTGCACTGAGTGTTAGGATCACATTCTCTTTCTTGTTTCAAATCTTTCTTAAATTCTTTACGTTCCTTTTTATTATTTCTTGTTACTCTATGTGAATTAGCATATTTATTGAATGTTTCGGCTATGACTGCATCATTTACTAACATTTTATTGTTGTGTATGATAGGTGTGCTGTTGTTTTCTTTCCTGTCCTTGACATTTTTTATGAACTTATGAACTTTGTTACCATCTGTCCTATAATCCATTTGTTAAGAAATTATTAAAGTGATTCCTTTTAGCAGTATTAATTTCTTTTTTTAGTGAGGCACATTTCTTTCGCCATATTTGTATATCCAATATGTTTTTTGTCTGTTCAGCTGTATTTATAGCTATCCATTTAGTTTGTTCTTTAAATTTATGTTCTAATTCAGTTTTATATTTGTTCCAATCTGCTTTTTTGAAGTTCCAATACAGATTCGTAAGACCTTGACTGTTATTTGTATTCTCTAGTTTTATATCAGAAATTATTGCTCTGTGACCAGAACTTGGATTTTCTATAACTTGTTTTTTAATTTTTAAAACAATATCTGTTGTAGCTAACAAGAGGTCTGGGTTACTGCCTGCTCCAGAGTAATGTATGAAGGTTGTGGGATGTTCTTTATTATAAATCAGTTCAAAAGTTGTGGTATTCAAAAATTCTTCCACTATCTTCCCTGTAGAATCCACTTTTTCATAACCCCATCTTTTGGAATGGGCATTGAAATCTCTGATTACGATTGTTTTATTTAATTGGTCAATAAGTGAGAGAGTGAGCAAAACTAGGAAACGGTCACAGATACTGTGTGGACACATTCGAGAGAAAACTGAGAAACTTGTATGTAGGACGTGGTTGACAAGGATTGAATATTCACAGTGTATTCACTTTGTTAGTAAATTGAAAAAGAAACATGTTTATATCTTTTTTTACTTTAACTAGATTTCCCTTCCTCGGATGAAACGACCCAGATAAAGATCTCCTGCTCGCCTATTTTCTTAATAAATCAACGACCAACGACTCCCAAAAGAAGACACCTACGCCTTTGACT
Organism: Tenodera sinensis; assembly: GCA_030765045.1. Taxonomy (NCBI): domain Eukaryota; kingdom Metazoa; phylum Arthropoda; class Insecta; order Mantodea; family Mantidae; genus Tenodera; species Tenodera sinensis. The sequence continues at coordinate 75,500,149 of CM060969.1, forward strand.
CCCATGCACACACTGAAATATCTCATCCGCAAACAACAGCTAAACCTTTTTCTTTTTAATGCCACATCAGCCTGCTAAATTCTTCGCTTTTAACGTAACTCTGTAATTTGTGAATGTAATAAATTTTGATTACCGAAATTTGGACTGATGGATTTGTTGTTGATTGTGTTCACCGGAACACCTAATTGCCTTAGCTACTTTGACCTTCAATTAATTGTACATATTCAACATTCTTGGAACAATGTAGGGGTAATATATGTTATTTTTCTTGGTTATAATTTGAATTCATTAACTTTTTATTTGAAATTAATTTGTATTGCTTACCTGTTCTCTTGTGTAGTTAGTGAATTATAAGAGACGGACAATAACGTCCTACAGGAAAAATGTAGATTCCTTAAAACACAGAATGTATTCTAATAACTTGCCTGTAACATCAGCCATTATCGAGATATCAGTTTTGATGGATTAAACGTTTCAAAACTTTGCTACTAGTTACTGTCGCCATTCAGTTGTTTCTTGCAATGTTATAGAAAGAGTATGAGCTTCTTAGACCAGTAAATGGTAACACGAATGGTAATTCAAATCTTTCAAAACCAAAGTCTGAGATTAATTACAGGTGCTATCAAAACCACACCAATAGCAGCAATGGAAATACTAACCAACCAATACCCCATTGAATATGAAATAGAAAAAGCGGCTCTTATTCAACACGAAAAGTTGATCAGACTACCATTCAATACATGGCACAAGAGAAATTTTACACATACACTAAAGACTCAGGAGAGCTTTCTTTCCAAAATTCAAGACATCAGGAGGAATGTATACCTTCCTAATTCAAAGGAAAACTTCATATCTAAAGTCAATCCGACGCATACATTAGACGTCACATATTATTTACACCTGACAGAAGAAGTTAAGAAAAGTGATACTACAACTAGTGTTCTAAAATTATTGGCATTAGAGACAATCCATACTAGATTTCCAGAACATGAATGGCTCCATATTTATACTGATGGATCATTGATATCAAACCAAGATGGAGCAGGTGCTGGAGTCACATGTCACCTCTTTTCCTGTTACAAATCTTTAAGTTATGGAACTACTAACTTTGATGGAGAAATTGAAGCAATTCGAATGGCCCTACAAACTCTTTTGTACAGAATTTCACATTTTCAGCAAGCAGTTATTCTCTCAGATTCCAGGGCAGCAATTATAGCAAATACTTCCAAGTTGTCACCAAAAAACCAAACAATTATAGAATCTAACAGCACTTCAAAAACACCTAGTCTTCCAATGGATACCAGCTCACTCTGGACTGAGTGGTAACGAGAAAGCTGATTTTCTTGCAAAAAAGGGTACCAGCGGTGTACAAAAATCTATAGTTAATCTACCATTTTATGCAGCTAAAAGATTAGTCAACTCTGAATTCAAAACAATTATTGCAAAATATTACTATGAAAAATCAAAGAATAAAAGATGGGAACTACCAAACATTCAAACACTAATTCCTGGGTATCCTCGAAAAACAGCAGTTGCAAGCTTCAGGTTGATTACAGGACATGATTGTCTGGCAAAACATTTAAACAGAATTGGGATATATTCTTCACCACTCTGTCCTCTATGTGATCTGCAAGAGGAAATGGATCGAGACCACCTCCAAATATGCCCGGCCACTTCTAGTGCCCCATCCATCAGTGAAAAATATTGGAGAGCAAGAGGATTAATGACTTCATTGTCAGACATCCAGCATTAGCTAACAACAACAGTTTTGCTCACTTTCGTGCCTATCACGTGATCAGAGTGTATTATTGGTTGCTTCTCTTTATCTTCTTTGTGATATTTTTTTATACTTGCCTTCATATTCTCGACAATTTAACACTTCATATGGTGCTATCCTGTTGCGCGAATCTAGATATTTCTTCATTCTATTGTTAATTCACTTCCTTTATTGTTGCTGGACACTAATTTATTCACCTTAATAGGCACGAATTTTCCTTTCAAGGTAAAAGGGTTAAAGTGTGCTTCAGTTACAAATAAGGGGCATCAATTGGCAATGTATTGTCACCGCGCCCGCCGCATCTAATTGCCGACAACAGCAGTGTCACCCATCGCATTATTGTCGGCACTACCGCAAAGGAGCCGAAGGAAAGAGACAGAGAACGGCCGCATTGTTGGGCGCTTGCCGAAAGAGAGAAAGGGATAGAGGCTTCTGGAATCTTCTGCTTTGTATTTCACCGCAATAACTGAACTTTCCAGAATAGTGCCTGGGAGATATAAATAGCGGTAAAGTGCGACAGATTAGCGCGTCACCTGATTGACTAACCAGCCAGTCAGCATGTATGGGCAGTGCCCGTTCATGGACCAATCCCTACCATCATCTATCTTGTCCCTAAAATACCCCTGATCCCAAACATTCCCAGAGATTAAATCCCTGTAGACCAAAACACCATACTATCGCGCAGGTAAAGCCGTATAACGGCTAGGTACTGCGGTAAAGACACTTCGGGTGGGGGAATAAGCTTCCCCACTCGACTCGAACTGCCTCTGGAGCCTCTGGAGACAGAAGACCAGACGTATGTGAAGCGTTCAGTAGTCGAGCCGACGGAAAGGTCAGACGTATGTGAAGCGTTGAGGAGTCGTGCCGACGGAGAAGGGACAGTTCTTGTGTTACGAATTCGGAGCCGTGCTGTTGGTGAATCGGAAAAGACTTTCTTGCTATTGCAACGAGTGTACCAAGTTACTGTTTACGGAAATAAAAGTGTTTCTTTATCTCGACTACATCTGTCTTCTTTACTTTACACCCACCAAAGTCACAGTATGTATAACTAGGAACTTTGGTGGGGTAGTCATAAAGTGGGCAAGGTAAGTGAGTGCATATTTCTACAATTCATGTCCTCCAGTCTTTTACATTTTACAGAAGTGTTTCGCTGTGATCGATTATCGGCTCGTTTACCTTGCAGTAGCCGCAAGGGGATTCCCCGTTTAGTGCTTTTGCGATTCACGGCAACTTACGCACATGCACATTTATTACTAGATACACGAATATTCAGAAGTTAGCAGATATAGTTCATGCGTGTAGGCGTTAAACTATCATATACGAGTTATCACCTGATCATTCTATTGTTTTGTGCAAATTATCATCAGGCCATTCTTTCGTTATCACTGTCCCCAACTGTATCCCATAAATCGCCGAGAAACAGTTTATTACACATTACAATCGATTAACAATCAAAATAACGCTCCTTTCCAATTTAAAAACTGTATTTTTAGGAATTATGCTTTTAATAATTAATAAAAAGTTATTTGTTAATGTTAAAAATAAAGTGAGATTTATGTGATACTATAAAGTTGTTTTTTATAGAGAGACCAAAGAATATCCGAAACCGCTGCGTGGTATTTTTAAACTGCGCACACGGAAACACGATAACACGCAATGCTGTACACAAGGTCATGCACTGACTTGTTTCTGTCTGCTCTGAAAGTGAACTAACCGTGATATAGTGTGGCTGAGTTATTACCAGTGTGCTTTGTTATTTTGTCCTGTACTAGTCACAAAGTGTATTATGGCTCAGCATTTGTTTTCTACCTCAGAGCGTGTATTTATTTATGATTCGTAAGTGTTAACTCAGCTCGCCAAGTGAAAGTGCGATTTGCAGAAACATTTCCAGGTGTAAAAGTTCCAGGCTGTACAACAACCATGAACTTCACAATAAATTTCAGGCCACAGGAAGTGCCCAGGCTCAGAAATCTAAAAGACGGCGTATGGTTCTTACCGAAGAAACATTAGACGACATCGATCATCCTTTGGAGAATTCCCCCCAAAATCGCTTAGGACGCCATCTCATTCCTTTCACAAGAGCCAGGCATTTCTTATAGCTCTGTGCAAAGAGCTACTAAATTGCTGAACTTAAAAGCCAAATAAAATAACTGTAGCACATGCTCTTCAACCAGGTTTAGGTACACATTTTATGAGTGGGCTCTCAATAGTGTATACAATAGCGAAATTGACCGTCATTTAATATTTTTCACAGAGGAGGATTGGTTCCACCTTTATAGATATGTGTGTACACAAAATAATCGTTATTGGAGAACTCTGAGAAACCAAACACCTAACGTATTGTTCATAAAATGCCCCTTTATGACGAAAAAAATGGTACATGGTACTCCATTAGCAGATAAAGGCCCAATTTTTTCGAGACCATTGTTAACGCCCGTACATACGTTGAGTACAATTTTGTGCACTTTTTAGAGAATTAACCGACAGACAGCGTGATTTTGCCTTTTCTCAACAAAACTCTGCAACGGCTCATATATCCAATCTTTCAATGAGAATAATTGAAAGTGTGTTTGAGGATAGAATTATTAGTAGAGGTTTGTGGACCCCTCGGTCCCCAGTGATTTATATTTCTGGGTTAACTTAATGTATAAGGTGTACAAGACAAATCCACACATACTAGAAGAATTAAAACAAAATATCCGTTCGGAAATTTCCAGCGTTTCTCAACGTAAACTACGGCGAGTGATGGATAGTTTCCTAAAGAGGTGCCAAAAATGTATGAACGACAGTGGCCAGTTGCAGTATCTCCTTTAATAACATTGGTAAGTAAAGCCTTTAAAAGTAATTTTACGCGCCGCGGACGCGTACAGGCAAAACACAGTGCAGCCGGTTCGGTGTCTTTTAGATTACCGTTATTGTAACAGAAGAAATCCAAATGCATGCAATTCTTGGGTGTTGTTCTTATTTGGCAGTGCTGAGTAAGTCGAACTACACTAACTGAAAGGAATATTTTTTAGGTTATTTTATACGGAATTTAACATTTTCTGGTCAAATCTTTGCAATGTAGTTCTCAAATTCATATTTTATTTATGAAATAGTCCAGATAAATATCATTCGACGGTCTAATGTTCTTAGGTTAGGACAGAAGTCGTGATATTGCTTGTGATTAGTACAGTTTATAATGCTGAGATTTAGAAACATTGTAATTCTTCATTCTCAAATAGCTAATTTATTAGCCTCAATACTGATACATTTAGCCTCAATTAAATGGTGTACTGTATTCTCACACCCACCCATACATGCTCTGAGCTCACCAGTGTAGTAGCCAACAGCCCAACAGTATATTAGTCAGTGTTAGAGATACTACTGGAGACGTACGTCATCAAAAGTGTTGTACACAGAGGGATAAATAGCATAGACAAACTTTGGAGCGGGGACTTGTGGTGCGCCCCCTGGTAGGGTGGAGTGACGTAAGAGGATAAGAAGGCTGATCGGACCTGACCAGAGAGGACAGCAGACGGCGATTTCCGTAAACACCACAGAATTGAACAGTCCAGTGGCGGCTTGCGAAGCGCCCCCCTCTCCCCCTCTCCCGCCAGATCAAGCACATCGTGGGAACAACCTTTTTAACTGAAAATAACTTATTATGCATACATTAGGTTCTATTTTACAGCAACTGCTTACTTCCATAATTTTGGGTTACGGCCAGAAGCAATTGTAAATTTTACTCAAGCAGCCACACGAAAGTTTTAGACATATGGCTAGATATATTGGGGAATCCATATAGCTAACTTAATAACCAGATTAAACAGATTTTAGTTTTCATTAAGGTACATATTTACGCTGGGATAAAAAAATCTATATCCTTAGCCAATTTTTTTTAATTGTTTGCTATTGATTGGAATAATAAAAAACTTGAAAGTATTCCTGAGTAACCTAGAAAAAATTAAAAATTGAAACTTCTATAAAATTTCTCAGACTTTAATAACCCAATTTGTTTCTCTAAACATGTTGAATGATTTGAAACTCATTTATATCAAGTAAACTAGCTGTTTAAAAAGTTATGAATATTGGAATTCAAAATTGCTCTTTTTACTAACTGAATTTTTGTTTAAATTGGCTACAGAATTTTTGTAATTTATGTTAAGATTACAGTTGTTAATTCATACCATTTCTTATCTAATAAGCTTAAAACTAATGTGTGAATAAGGCATGTAGTTTAATTTTAAGAGTAGTTCCTTGGGATTGAAAAAAGTAGAAATGTTGAACATTTTAATTTCGAGGTATACTGAAAAGACATTTCTACAATGTTAGGTGCCCAGGCTAGCTTGTTTCTACAAATTTTTAAACTAAACATATTGCTAGCAACAATTAGCCTGCAAACTATACGGTTTTCAAAACTAGAAAGTCAGCGATATATGACAAAAAAGTTGAAAATTTGCTGTTTTCAAGTAAAGATGTATCTTACGGGTAGTAAAGAGTTGGATATGAATATTATAAGAATTTTATATTTTGCATTGTGGAAAGTCTATTGACATATGGGATAATGTTTTGGGGAAACAGTAACGATGTTCATTTAACTTTTGAGACTGAGAAAAAATAAGTTGAACCATTACAAATATTGGTGACATTGACTTACCTAGGCTATTCTTAAACAACTAAAATAGTAGCTGTGCCCAGTTTGTATTTATACATTACATAATATTGTGTGAAACAAAATATTAATAATTTTATGACATATGAAGATATTCGTTTCTAAAATAGTAGAAAAAGTTAGGTTATTGAACTCAACTGTTTGCAAAAGGGGTAAGCTAATGTGGCATTATGCTATTTAATAAATTACCAGCAAATTTAAAAGAGCAGTCCATGTGTTGTTTCAAAAGAGGTTTAAGGAGCTTGATAGAGAGAGAGAGAGAGAGAGAGAGAGAGAGAGAGAGAGAGAGAGAGAGAGAGAGAGAGAGAGGGGGGCTTATTATAGCATAGATGAATTTTAGACCCAATTTAATAGCTAACTAAATTTATTATGTATTTAAGTTGATAAACATTGCTGTTAAATTGATAGTAGGGTAATTTTGCATTAATTGATGTCATCTGGCGAAACCATATACCTTGTTATAATAATGGTGAATATACTTGGATTTGAATTTGAAAAATAGTTTGTGATCTCTTACAACACTGTAGAAGTGCACGGTCACGCTTCTAACATTTCAAAACACGTCTTTTAGACACGTTTGCAGCTATTTCCTATTTCGGCCCAAATTTCAAGTTATTTATACTCTGTGAATTTGTATATCAAAGGTTTCAACTGTTATCATTGACACTGCTTCAGGTCGTCAAGTAAAGCAATTCAAAATACACATAATATTTCTTTTGTAACACTGGAATGTTCGTTGTCGAAGCAGAGTTCAAAGAGACCAATGCATATACTTAGTCCACGTTGGTAGGGGTATAAATACGGTGGTTCTGTTAGTTCTGACGTCACGCAATTCAAACCAGAAGGGGGCTGTTCCAAGCTTCGGTGCGTTGAGTTTGAATCACAAATTGAAATAAATCGCCGAAGCGGGATCGGTAATGGCATATTAGTGAGTTTCAAGTACCCATAGAGAGAATTATTGGCTTTCTGACTCATGAATATTCATTTTAATGCCAGACTCGAACCCCTGCCTGCGGTGAGCTCTACGAAGTCAGATATTCTGCTTTATGTTTGAAAAGCCAGATGTAGCAACAACATCCTCTGTAGTTGTAAATGGCTTCGTGTACAGACTTAACTTATATATAGCATTATCCTAATTGAATGAGCCAAACTAAAGGGGGCAGCATAATTTCAGAACACTTCTTTTTCGGATAACCGATAGCAACGATTTTAAGCAACGAACGAAGAAATTAATGCCATTCCAAACGTATGATTGATGTTCCATTAAAAGGAATCTGAAGTGTTACACTCACACGCCTTTTTCTACTCTTGTACTAACCATTCTTACAAACCATTATTCCTCTATCTTCTTCATGTTAGTTGAGATAAACATTTGCAGAAATTGTCTTATTACTAATTCTCTTGTACTTACAAGAGGAATATGGGAATACAGTAGGTTTGAGTGATAGTCAAGTCCTTTAAAGCTTTCAGATTCCGTTCTATTTGCACGGCTAACATAAAAAATAACGATGTTCGATGTTCCATTTAAGGAAAGTCTAAGTATTCCACAACTCACAAAGATAACAAGGAATATCTCCGAAATGATTCACTTCACAAAAAATTCATTTGGACATAAGTTGTATTTTAACGCGCTCTACATTGCCAGATGCAAGGCACTAGAAAACAAGAACAACATTTTGTGTACAGTAAGATTTGGTCTATCTCTTACGGTTTACCAGTTTTCCAAAAGTAGTCAAGAGCAAATATGGGTATAGCCAGATAATGCTAAATATACGAGTACATTTCATTTTCCATAAAAATATCTTTAACATGTGGCATTTTAATCAAAATCGTTAGATGCATTTTGGAGAAAATAAAAAATTTTAGAAACTTTTTCCATATGAAAGGTAGTTTAGCGTGGAGAATTTTTTTTCAAAATCTTCGTGCCGCATCCTTGAAAGGTATTAAACTTAAATACCAAATTTGGTTTCTAACCGACTTTTTGCTTTTGAGTAACGCTGTTCACAGACACATACACACGCGCGCGCGCACATATACACACACACAAACACAAACACATATATTTTTTTCTAAAAATGCTTTTTTTTTTTTTTTTTTTTTTAGATTCAGGAAATATATTTCTGGCGAAATTTCGACATCGAATTTTTGGTTGGAGTGCAACACTTCCTCTGCTTATTATACGTAGGAGAAAGTAAAAATCTGATGTGTGCATTCACATGACTTTTTTTAACTCACTCTTGTTATAACATATTCTTAAAAGCGCTTATTCTTTTATCTACTTGATGTTAATCGAGACAGATGTTGGTAGAAATTGTTTTATTGCACATTTCCTTATAGCTATAATGGGAACAAGAGGATACATAAGTAGACTTATGCAATAGTAACATCTTAAGAATTGGTCACTAAGTGATGGCATCGAAATTCCATTGTCTTTGCAATCCAGGAGAAAGAAAGAAAAAAAAAAAAAGAAGGAATAACGTCTGCCCATTTAAGAAAGTAGAAATATTGGAAATTCATACAAATAACAAGAAATGTTTCGGAAATGATTCACGCTGCAAAAAGTATTCGACATAAACTGGATACCACCTGCGGTGCCGTAGTACTAAAAGCGGGCGTTAAACACTACAACAACGACAACATAAACTGGATGTTGCAACGAGACCTACGCTTTTGTGTTGTAAGAGTTTGTCTGTTTCTCACGATACACCACCACCACCATACCAGAACATCATGACCAGCACCAATAACCACCAATAACCAAAAATAACCACCACCAATGACCACCAATAACCAAAAAGAACAACCACCAATAACCAGAAATAACCACCACCAATAACCAAAAATAACCACCACCAATAACCAAAAATAACCACCACCAATAACCACCACCAATAACCAAAAATAACCAATACCAATAACCACCAATAACCACCAATAACCAAAAATAGCCACCACCAATAACCACCACCAATAACCAAAAATAACCACCACCAATAACCAAAAATAACCTCCACCAATAACCACCAATAACCAAAAATAACCACCACCAATAACCACCACCAATAACCAAAAATAACCACCACCAATAACCACCACCAATAACCACCACCAATAACCAAAAATAACCACCACCAATAACCACCAATAACCAAAAATAGCCACCACCAATAACCACCAATAACCAAAAATAGCCACCACCAATAACCACCACCAATAACCAAAAATAACCACCACCAATAACCACCACCAATAACCAAAAATAGCCACCACCAATAACCAAAAATAACCACCACCAATAACCACCACCAATAACCAAAAATAGCCACCACCAATAACCAAAAATAGCCACCACCAATAACCAAAAATAACCACCACCATACCAGTACACCGCCAGTACCAGCACCACCACTGTTTTTACTGCTGTGCGTAAGTCGTTCGTAGAGAAAGTAGAAGTAACTAGTGTGTAAAGTATTATCTAGGTAAGTATGCTATTCCAAAAACCCTTAGCCATGAATTTCGTCTTGTTGCGATATCAATGGAAGTGCAATATGAAACGCATAATTTATCTATTAAGTTGTTCTATTACCTTCCAACCTTAAGAGAGCAAAGACGTTTGCATAGTTACAGTAGTGTTGAATACTTCACTTGTTTTGTACATCTATTTGGAAGGAAAACGTAATGAACATGAAATGCTATGTCGTGGAGAACAATTATTTAGACCTCTTGAATATCTTACACCAATCTTAGCATTTCAATTATTTCCACACCGTTTAGAGGAGATAACCTTTTAATTGCTCTTCAGCAATGATACATTCACTTTTTTGTTGTGCATCTGGTCTCAAGACATTGAATTAAAGCTACAAGCATCCATTTCCATTTTCACATTCCTAACCACTGATACGGTATTTAAATCCTCGACTGTTACATTTATATTTCGAAGCTCTAAATTCACAGCTAATTTTCCCCTGTTAACCAATCCTTCTGGAAGCTTAAAATAAAATTAATAGAAAATCTCTTTTCAAAATCATTAAATTTGTTTTCCCACTTTATACCCTGTGTTTTCTATCCTGCCACGACAATGACCATAATGTTTTATTTAAAAATAACCTAATTCGTAGGTCTGCCCGCATTATTTCATTAAATGCTGGGATTTTTCTCTTCCATCCTACTCTCTTATTTGGTCGCTATCTCTTTCTTCCCACATCTTCATCTCTCCACCTCTCCGTCCACATCGTTTCCTGACCTTCCCCTTCCCTCTCTCTTTCTCTCCCAGTCTTTCTTCCTCCACCCGGTCTCTCTCTCGTCTCTCTACCAAGTGGGTTGCCATCGATTGGCACTTGGGACTCGCATTCCTGAGTTCTCGTGTTCGAGCCCCGGAGACCGACCAGTTTGAGCAAAGGCTTTTTCGCGGTTTGGTCACTAAGCGAATGTCCACTTGGCTACTCTTTTCCGCTACTTCATGTCCCTCCATTTCATTTTACTATCCTTCAATCTAGTTGTCCGTCTCGGAAGTGTCAGCGAAAGGCTCAAGTGTGACGCTGTACCTCTTGTTCTCTGCGTAGGAGCGGCACTACGGTAGCCTGTCCTGCAGCGGGTGTCGAAACTCGTGAGCCAGTTGGCTGCACGAGGACACCTAGCGCAGGAATGAAGAATCTTCAGCACATGTTAGGGACCCCACGCTGGCTGGCGTCACGTAACTGGGTTCTTGCATATTCGCTGGGCACTCCCACCTCCTTCCTCCCTCCTTGAGTCTAGGTATACAAAACTGACTATAGGCTCAGTGTGGAATCCCCTCCACTTGTACTTTTTCTCTACGTCTAACTCATCTCCGTAATAATTAATTATGATAAAACGACTTTTCTGAGGTGTTAATAAAACTAAATGCATAGGTAAAACATTTAACAGGTACAAACCCATGTGATCAGCTCGAAACAATACCTATACCTGGCGGAAAGGAAGTTATTAGGTGCATCAATTTAAACCAGTTACGGATCTCATTATTTGGAATATATTTTACAACTTTCATGTACCCTAAGACAATTTCCTGCGGAAGTAGTTTAGTTAATTTTTTTTCAAAGACCTACATTAATACTGGCAAGGTTACAGGGTTGATCGACCGTGGTAGTATTACTTTTTCAAAGCAGTTGGAGGATCTCACGTAGAATATTTCTCTTTCGCTTTCTGATTGGCGCGTGCCTAATGAGCGTGAACAAGGATACGTTTCGTGGGTGCTACTTCGTAATAGTTGCAGCTGAATCTTCCTAAACCTAAACTAACCTAAATTCACATGTATGGATATTTTTAGAACTCGTTTACCATTAAACTTAAATATGTTTTGCATTTGATACTGTAGTAATGTAATCGACTACACCATCCCTCTGACATGGAAGGAAAAAAAGGTATTACATCTGTTTTACTCTGTTCTAGTGTAGACCAATAGTTTGCTAGTTAAACTTACTATTCTGCTAGAACATAACGTCATCCTACGTAGTGTTTGTTTTGAATAAGGGACGCGTGGAAACCCAAACCGCTAGACACCCTTCAGATAAAGCAGAAATGTAGAGTAGGTTATGCTTTGTTTACCTCTAGAAGCCGGTTCAGACACATAACCTAACTTGCAATTTTGCCGAGTTCTACAGTCACAAGTTCCGCAACCGTTCGTTATATCCTTTTAAACGATTACTCGTTCAAAACCACCCAGACTCGATCTCAGGCACCCGCCTGTGATGGACGAAGCGGCGTCAGGTGTTTTTCTTGGGGTTCTCCGGTTTCCCCCGCCGCTCATTCCACCAATTATTCCATTATCACTTTTCCAATCATCGATTTCGCCTGCATTCCATATCATCCTCTTCCTCCCTATCATACCCGGTGCTTAGCTGGCCACCCGCTTCCAGGTCTTCACTCTGTCCGGTCAATGGGTTCCTGTGCTCCCCGACAGGCGTCTGACCCAAGGCACTGGCTTGTAGATCCTAGCGGGTATAAGTTCTACACCAGGGGAGGGTAATCAGGTGAAGAAAACTCGTTCAAAAACTGTGATGTCACATAGTTACCGCAACAACAAACTCAAAAATAGGTTACTCATCTGACGAGTAACAAACTATTATGACATACATTCCCATTGAATTAAACATCTAATTTGGAATAATGCTATTTACTTTTTCGAAAACTGTTAATCAAAGAACAAAATACTATTATACGCTTTTGTTTGTAATACTTCTATGCACTACATATTGGCAAGAATGTATGTAATAAATCCCTTTTCACCTGATATTTATAATAATAAATAAAGAAAATTCGCTAGAAATTCTTAAATAATCATTGCATCAAAACTTTTAAGTAGTAAAACTTGTCAGAAACATAATGCTACTTCTGTTACGTAACAGAAAAATTGAATAACAAGCGAGGTACTTAGATTTTCATAACGTTATATTCCATTAGAACTATCCACCCCTTAGAGAAGTGTAACTAAACTATGACACAGCCTACTTTCCTAGTGGGTCTTAATATGTGCTGTACACGAAAGTTTATACAAATATTTAGTTATTCTTGCATGAAAATGTTAAAAAAACACACAAAGTAATATTTTGAAATGTCATTTTTACTTTCTCTACTGGTAAGTAGGGGAAGTATTGTATTCCACCCAAAAATTCAATGTCGAGATTTCACCGGAAATTATGTTTTGAGGCCCCCTGAATCCAAAAAATGCATTTTTAGAAAAAGGTCCGTGTGTGTGTCTGTGTGTCAGTCTGTGTGTCAGTCTGTGGACAACATAACTCAAAAACGAAAAGTCGGTTAAAAACCAAAGTTGGTATTTAAGTTTAATGTCGTTCAAAGATGTGACACGAAGATTTTGAAGAAAATAGCCCCACCCCAAACTACCCTTTACATGGAACATTTTTCGAAAATTTTGATTTTCTTGAAAATGGCTCTAACGATTTTGATTAAAATGTCATATGTTTGAGATATTTTGATGACAAATGAAATGTATATCTTGAATTTTCTGGCTATAGCCCCTGTAGTCGTATTTACTCTGGACGACTTTTCAATAACTCGTAAACCGTTAGAGATAGACCAAATCATACTATTAAAAAAAGTAGATCTTGGTAAAATACACAATTTATGCCTCAATAAATTTTCTTGTAGGGTGAACCATTTCGGAGATATTCCTTGTTATATGCGTGAGTTTCGGAAAGCTTAGAACTTTAGCGAAATGCAACAACGTTGTTCATTTTTTTATATGTTAATCGTGCAACGAGAACGGAATCTCAAAGGTCAAAAAGATTTGACTGTCGCACAAAGCCTTCTGTATTCCAATATCTCCCTTGCACGTACAAGGACATAAGCAATAAGATAATTTGTACGAATGTTTATCTTAACTAACATGGAAATATAGGAATAAGAGTTTATTAGAATGGTTAGTACAAGAGTAGAGAAAGTCATGTGAGTGCAACACATCAGATTTTTGGGTACGGAAATATGGTATCAAATATTGATCAGAAGAAACCAGAAGAAATTATTCGGTTAGTTTTGTGATGTGCAGAGATAATGTAATCTTATGGATGAACAACAAATAAAACATGCAATTATTTCGTCGTTTAGCTTTTGGTGCTTCATGTTCCGGAAAGATTTCTTTCTCCGTCTATCATGTAAATAAGTAATGGAAGCTACACATAAATAATTAGTAACAAAGTCAACATGACTGGCGTATCAGTAACTTATTTATGATTGAGAGACAAAAGAAGGAGAAACGTTTTTTCTTGGAAAAAAGGAAGCTATGCGTGTGTGGCAGAAGATTAGTGGCACTCTGAATTTTATAACATGTTCCACCGGCTCTGTCCCTTCTGGGAATTTTAAAATTAAGTGGTATGATTACAACTCAGACGGTAACTCTATGAAGGGAGGTTGTGAAAGAAGTAAAATTCGGAATAGTTTTTGAGATTATCCTACGTAATACACAAACACACAAGTTTTACTTCTTTATCATATTGGTGTAGTTCTGAGATACAAGTGCTGGACATTACATGCACACATCGTCCTTTCTTGGGAATTACCTAAGCTCTTTTAATACTGATTGATTTTATATACTTTTGTTTAACTTGACAATAATAACAAATAGGAAAAGCTTGTGAGGAAGAAAGACGCAAAGCTTATGAAGATACATTTTCACCGCAGTGTTTAACTATTTTCGAAAATTCCATGTGGTATGTTCACACTTTTCCAAGTAAGTTATGAGGGACGAATTTATTCTTGTACTGCTTTATGTTTGGAGCGTTATGCGTGGTTATTTTACAATTTTGTTGCGGTGAGCATGAGGCTACCGTCATTTTTAATTGCCTCAGGCGTCTGTCTCAGGATTTTAACACATACTTAACACATCTCCAGATTTAACCCTTTTAACAGTAATTATAACACATGAATTGTTATACTTTCATAATAAAACTTTTACTTTTATATTTTCTTCCAATTAATATTCCGATGGAATAGATGATTGCTTATTTTTCACGAATTTCTTTTTATTGACGCAGAGCATAAGTTTAACTTCTCCTCAAGATGCTATCTCGTTTTATCCCCTTGGCAACGCACTTTTTCACTGTCACATTTTCGTGACGTCACGCAATTATGCCACGTGCACCACATACTTATGTTTACCCGCACATAGGACTTTACTCGTTCACACTTTCTTTGAAACTATTTTCTTTTAATACCAAACAATTTATCATCATACCAGCAATTAAACAGTCATTTTCTAAGATGAACATAAACGAAAATAAACGAACGGTTTCCGTCACCAATAGTTTACTTTCCATTGCACGATTAAACATTTTAATTCTGTTTATAGGGCTTGATTTGAAATAAGTTATAAATAAAATATGTCGTGAACAACGTCGCTCGGGTGCTTTTCCCAGGATGGTAGGTTTCAGGGTTGTAGGACTAGGTGAAGGCGGTTGGTGTGTTACCCCGGGACGGTGGAATTGAAGATCTCGCCTTGGTGTTTGGCGGCACTGCTGGTGCCCTCTTCTTGGGAGGTGTATCGATTGCTAAGTATCCACGGGTGGCTAGGGACTTTGACTCGGGCTAGGTGACTTCAGCACTAGAAGACTAGAGACGCCGTCCTTGCTTGCGCACATCGTCGTCCGGATCAGGTCGTCCTTCAGCTCTCTCGTTCATCCCTTCCTTCCAGGGTCTCGGAAGCAAAAAGGCTCCACTGTGAACTACTTGCGGTGCCACCTCGTCAGCAAATTTCAAACTTCAAAAGAAACCCAGGAAGAAGAATCATATTTGTCATGATGATGATTAACATCATCAGCAGCGACAACAGGATTTAAGCCACTTACGCTTACTCCTGTCTCATATATCAAAACAGTTCTGCCCATCTTCTTTTACACCCGCTTATGTTAATTTTTCCTGTAGGTATGAAGGTCCATTAAGCATAGTAGGTGAGCTACCAAGAGAATGAAGTTGTGCACGTTTTGTCTTTAGAGCAGACGGACAGAACCGGTTCCCCACACTGTCCTGTCACATGCACTACGAACACCAATAACTTGATACCTATTTAATATAGCTGGACCGCTAAGCCTAGTCATAATTAATCTGGGATTGCGGTAATTATCCATCGTTTCTACATGCTTCTTTCAATTATTCCGATATTGGTGAATTCTTTCTGTTAAGATGAAGATCTTGAAGTCCTTATGTATTTCTCCACTTCTTTTTCTATCAAGGTATAGGCAGCTACATTTCTTAAAAATTGCATGTCTCAATTTTTATTTCTTCTTTATTTCTTTAAATTTTTCTTCTTTGGTCCTTGTCCAATATTCGGATCCATATACAAGTGTTGGGACCACTATTACTTCATAAAATTTTAATTTTGTTTCTCATCTTATATTTTTTAGGTTTCTCTGGTACCACACATCTATTTAAATCCATTAATTTTATTTCTTATATCTTCATTTTTGAGATATGACACATCAGCCATTATACCTCACCTTTGGGCGGTTAACTTCACCTAGCAAGCTCCCGCGCGCCAAGACAGGCGTAAGGTCGTGGGCGGGGTCATGAGTTGGAGACATTACATGTTCACCTGTGTGACGTTTAAGTACGTCACCAGTGGTCAGCTGTAATTGATGGCCACTGCATTGCGGAGAGCCTCCTGTTAGGCACGTTGTCCACTAGAGAGAGAGAGAGAGAGAGAGAGAGAGAGAGAGAGAGAGAGAGATAGAGGAGTTAGTTTATCTGTCAACACGAACGCAACAGATGGGATTAGGAACAAGGTAGCCGTTCGTCAGTATAAACATTTTCTTCCGTATTGGTGAGTTGTTAAAATGAGTTTAATTTGTGTTGCAAAATAGTCAGGGTTAAATTTTAAAAAGGAAAGGCTTACATAGCAAATACAATAGAGCCACTTAGAGTTAGGAAACGGGTTATCTAGGATTTTAGCAGTGTGTTACATCTTGGTTTGGATGAAACGTGTACCTAATGCTTATGGTCAAATACTATAAGTCGGACTGAACACACATAGTGATCTGGTGACAAGAAAAAAATACTCCTAAACTACCTTTGCAAAATCTACAAGTGTTGTTGCATGTAAAGCAAAAAAGGTTAATGTAAATACCGGAAATAAATCTTAATGAGATTGTGCTATGTATACAATTGTAATCTTGCAATCCATTTAAGTTGAATGAAGTTACTATAAATTCCTAATTTATATAGTATTCATTGTTACATACCCAGTGTTTAGGTCCCTATATATTGCATGTGTGCAGGTGTCCAAAACACACCAAGTATGTTGTGTGGTATGGCAAATTGATCGGTTTTGAGGCAGGAACCCCTGTCCGGAAAAGCATGGTTTGGACACTGTAGCACATCGAAGTGTGCGATGGTACGTTCACATTTCGTCCTTAAATCCAACAATCGAGCTGTCTACATTACAAACCGGCTTCGAACTGTGTAGCTCCTACGTAATTGGCGGTGGTGAGCCTAATGCATATGACCCAATAAGTGCGGTTGTCTTCGAAGACTTTCAATCGCTTCGTGGACTCGAGACATAAGGTCCTCCGCTGACGTTACAGGAATACCACATACCGTACTCTTCTGGTGACCACGCTGGCCATGGGACTGGTCCATCTCTACTAGTTGATCGACTTGAATATGCGACATTGAGGTGATTCTACACATTTACAAAGTGTGCTGGAGCTTAAGTCGGCCATTTCCACAGCTATGTACTGGTACGTGTCACACTACTGTTGTTCAGTGACTGATAGTTGAATTGTGCGGTCGAAAGGTTGGCTAGCCTGTCTGATGATTGCCAAGGCGATGTTACTATTTGAGAAATTAAATAGAGATTAGTCTAACAGGTAGTCTCTTATAGATATTTGACTCATTTACGTGCTGCATTAGTATTGTTATGATAGTGATTGATTGATTTGTTTGACTGTTGTGTATTTAGTGAAAGTAAATCAAATTATACAACCTGTGCTAATTGGTTTCTTGCTGGCAATAATAAAACATTTTGATAGAGTCCATTTTTACACCAGACGGTAACAACTGTTATAAAACGTTATTGCATTAGAAACTACGCAAGTAACGCAGTTGGAAGCGCACAAAGAACTCTAGGAATTTAGTGCAGCGCACATGGCTAAAGAGTTGAATACCTTCCTATTAAGATACCAAAAGGAATGGCAACAAATTGTCGCAACCCTTCGTTCTCAAATTTGACGCTCTTCGGCGTCCTAACCGTGCATTTCTGAACAGGGCTTCCTATTTCAAAACCAATCAGATTGCCATCCTGCAAAACATACTAAGCGTTGTCGGTGTTTTTTTTTTTTTTTTTTTTGGGGACACCCAGCATATGTATGTGTGTTAGTAAAGACAAAATTGTCCAAAAAGGTAAAGGGTATACAAATAAACAACACATGCAGTTTAGACTAAGTTGCAAAACAGTTATTTGTTCAAATATTTTTTCTTACATATCAGGTTTTATATGAATAATATTACAAGGGAGATATGTAAGTTTGTCATGGTGCAAAAAGTCAAGTGAAAGCTCACATAAAATGTTTTAATCTATGCCACGTGCACTTCAAGGAGGAGTATGAAAATACACAGCATTGCGTTATAAATTGTGCTAGACCTATACGTAATAAACGGATCTAAGAACAACACAGACAATAAATAATTTAGAGCCATGGAACGGAACGTGCTGAATGTTTTGCGTACATTGCAAAGAATAGCACTTTAGTGTTATGTTCCAATGCGATTAGTAGCGAACTCTGTGATACAAACGACTCGGCACATATTTATGAATCCATAAACGCCCGGGCTGATTTATAACGTTATCAGGGGTGGGTTGTTCAGCTGAACGCATTTTAATTACTTCTTCAATAATTCAACCTCTGTAGATCCGGTTCGCCTTTTAGCTGGTCCAAAGCTTTTGTTTGTTAACTATTTATTTTTCAACCCCTTTCCGCGCCTGTCCGTGGCATTGTTCCCTTCCAACCGCCTTACGGTATTGTTTTGCTTAATTATGTGAAAACTACCGGGTGTTGGGTTTCATTGACAATGGTTTACAAATTGCAATCGGTGTGATTATCTACTGATCCGAGGCTGTTCTTGTCTATTCAATTGCAACCACTAATGAATTATTCCGTAAACATTGGGAGCAGAAAATATTTAAAATAATAAGTCTGTGAAACTCCAATAATTCACAGCCTTTTGATTGTTTTGAAGCTTTTATCATATACATATAGCGCACATACAGTGTTAGGGAATGTTATGTGGCACATTATTCTCAATTAATCAGGCCTTGATATGCTAATATAGAACCCTTTTCGGACACTCGCTTTATCGAATCGTTACGAACCTTTTAACCTGAGCTTGCATACAAACATAGATACTGGCAGCTTTGTCCAGCCTTTTCTAAATTTCTCTTATTTGAAGAAAAGCTGTACACATGTTGTTGAATTTTTAGACTTTTTCTAGGTGAATTATGGTAAAGAATTAGCTATTTACTATTTTAACTAGTGCATAACAATGTTTAAATCGTAATTGGCGAAAATTTCAAGCTAATAAGTTGTAAAATATAGTCTACAGAACATTTTGAGTATTAAATAATGCGAAAAACAAAATAATTGACAAATAACAGAGTTTGGTAAGGGACTCAAAATAAATATTTGTGGCTTTAATTTTTATATGAAAAAGCCAGTTGTGTAGCATAAAAGTGTAAGTTATAAGCACAGTAAAACGCTAAAAATAAACCGAAAAATGCAAAAGTTTCTTGTGTTTGTCCAAATTTCACAGGTAGATTGGACTAAGAACGCAGTGTTCAGATTAACCTGCTTGATGTTATGAACAAAGTTACCATAATGCTAAGGTAGAGAAAAATATGACATTTTAACAAATAAGCCCATGAAGAGATTAACTGAAAGCGCAGGTTTTGTGGTACCCTAAACAAAAGATTTGATGTGTTGCACTCACATGACTTTCTCTACTTTTGTACTAACCATTCTTATAAACTCTTATTCTTATACCTTCTTCATATTAGTCTAGATAAACATTTGTACAAATTAACTTATTGCTTATTTTCTTGTAGGTGCAAGAGGAATATGGGAATACAGTAGGCTTTGGGCGATAGTCAAATCTTTTAAAACTATGATATTTTGTTCTCATTGCACGGCTAAGATATATAAAACCAGTACATGCACTCATTCTTAATAAGAGTTGTAGACTAAGTGTACAGTAAACACACCATACTCATAACACTGGAAAAGCTTTTCTAGCACACTAACTATATCTCTTGATATGATCCCTTGTAATTCAAAATTATTTTTTACAGCACTGCAGGTTACTTTTACGTCATCAATTATAAAAGGCATCGGCAAACATGTACTCAATGAGGCCTCGCAACTATGACGTGTCAGGGGCAGGGCTTACTCTGCCTCCCCCTCCCTCCCACGCAGCCTTAACTGGCACTGCATACACACCGATCACGGGCGGACTGTCCTGTCGTATTTACCTGTACTTCTAAATATGTCTATGAAAGTGTAATTTAATACTAAAACTTAAAGATAAATTTCTTTATTTATAGCTTTGAAGGATATTAGTTTGTTTAACTTAAAGTCTTAATATATTCATAGAATTACAGTGCATCTAATTATTCCTGGTCTATTAAATTTGATATCTAGAATAGCACTTTGATGATTTCTTCTCCCATCATGTAAGGAACGTAAGGTGTTTGTCGTGCTCTAAAGTTCAAAAAGGCATTCATCAATGGACCATCAAGCGGCATTATGATACATGTCATAAGATCACCATACAATTATAGACAAGCATGTATTAATAAATTTACACCACGATTTAAAGTAGCATAACACTGATGTAGTGTCCTTTATTCATTTTTTTTTTCAGGTCTAGATCGGACTAACCAACTGCAACAGCTCAAAGAGCAATATTCAGATAATACACCTAATATTAATTCAAATATTATAACTGATTGACAACTTCACGCCAGCTATGCTGTTGCTTTGGAGATTGCTCAGTCACTGAGGTGTTTTAGTGATGGAGATTTCATAAAAAATGTGAGAGTAAAGTTGCCAACATAATTTGCCCTGATAAATATATTTTTAGTAATATTGTATTATCACCACCAACCATACAGAGAAGGATACATAAAATAGCAGAAATAACCGAAAAAAGACTACAAACCGAGGTCCATGAATTTATAGTCCTTTCTCTCGCGTTGGATGAAAGCACTGACAACGTTGACACAGAACAATTGGTAATTTTCACTCGTGGCGTTACTAACAACCCCTCGATACAAGAATATATGCTTGAAGTTATTCCACTTAGGGAAAATACAACAGGGACAGAATTATTTCAAGCATTTAAGAAATGTGTAGAAGAAAAGAAACTGAATCTAAAAAAAATCTTGTATCACGATTAACAGATGATAATTTGCGTGCTATCCTGAGAGTGGCTACTTGTGATATATCAGTAGATTTTCATGGTAGGTACATTGCAATTAGAAGTGAATTGAAATATATTGCTCAAATATCTAGGCCTACCTAAAGTATCGTAGACCAAAATAGCTGGATTCAAGTATGTGTACCATTCCTTATTGTACTCTGTAGCGAGCGAGTCTAGCACTGACTCTGAACGAAGGTCAATGCCATCCCCTGTTTTACATTACGTCATGTGCATTGCGGGTTGCATGCTGAGACGTCATACTGATACCTCATTGAGTACATGTTTGCCGATGCCTGAATTATAATATCCTGAAGCCAAACTTCATCAGCACACAAGATGGACTTGGCTCAATACCATTATAATTTGAAATTGATGTCAAGTGCAAATCATTGCCTAAATGAAGAATTTATCAACAGCATGCGAATTCCAAGCATTAACACTTATCACATTTGATACATTTAACTCCATCACTGAATTACTTATACACTGAGTATTTTAATGTCAACAAATATAGCATGATTTTAGCTAAGAGAACCATGCAATCACTTTGCCGCTTTTACTGAAAAGGATTTCTTAAGATTAAAGTTAAATATAGTTCGTTTTTTACAAGGTATTATGGAAAGTCTTGGAACATAAATGTAAACAAATAGTAGGAACAGCTAAACACTGCTATAACAAATGGTTAATACAAAGTAAATTTAAAATGAAACAGTTTTACGTATTTGGTTGAATAGTAACCCCTGAAGTTCAATGAGCTGATGAACAGCCCCAAGATTTTTACACTCGTAATGTAAGCAAATCTTTCATCTTTATATCTTGCCAAAACCGCATCAAATGTCCCCATTATGGTAACAAGCGCTTGCGATGGAAAGCAAAAATGGGGAGTAAAAGAAAATCAATAACGATTCCAATAGGCTTTGAGCAATAGTCAAACCTTTTAAAGCTAGTCGCTATATGAAGGCTTTGAAGTATTGGAAAGCTCACACGAATAGCAAGGAATATCTCGAATGGTTCACGCCACAAAAAATTTCATTTGTACATAAATTGTGTATTTTAACAAGGTTACAAGTATTGGTAGCAAGATTTGGTCTATCTCTTGCAAAAGTAATCTAGAGTAAACAGGACTATGTACATAGGCTACAGCCAGAAAATTCGAAATATACATTTTATTTGCCATAAAAATATCTTAATCATGTGACATTTTAATCAAAACTGTTAAGAGCCATTTTGGAGAAAATCAACATTTTCGAAAAAATATTTCATATAAAAAAGGGTAGTTTAGAGTGGATAAATTTTCTTCAAAATCTTCGTGTTGCATTCCTAAAAGACATTAAACTTAAATACCAACTTTGGTTTTTAGCCGACTTTTCGTTTTTGAGTTATGCCGCCCACTGACAGAGATACACATACACACACGGATCTTTTTCTAAAAATGCTTTTTTTATTATTCAGGGGGCCTCAAAACATATTTCCGGTGAAATCCCGGCATCGAATTTTTGGGTGGAAAACAATACTTTCTCTACTTACTATTCGTAGCAGAGGAAGTAAAAAAAGTGATAGAAAAGTGTCCATTTAATGTGTAAGAAGGATAGAAGGAGACACGGACTATTTGTGAGCTGCATAGCTCATAAATAGAGAGCGGAAGATTGTGCGAAAAGTCACAAGTTTATTGCACACGGGTTTTACTGTTGCTACTCTCGTATGTATACAGCTGCAGGCGTCTATTGATGCTGGTGCATATGCGACGTGTGCGCGGTACCGGTTACGTCACACATTTTCCATGTGCAACTAACTTGTAACCCATTTGATCACTAGGGCTCGGAAGTTCATGCATTTACATATTTTTTCTTCTGTTACAACTACAACTCTGGTAAGTGCTATGCAAGAAACAGTTTATAAGCTTATTAAACCCAATTTGCTGTTGTACATAAATGCGTATTTTTCCTTTTCTGATAAAAGCATATTTCTTTAATTTTAATATTTTAACGCATAAAGTCGTCCTATTTTCAATGAAACATTAGAAGTGTTGTAACTCCGAAATGAACCCCTTGTTAACACGTCGGAGCAAACGTAAGCGGAAAAAAAAAAAAAAAAAAAAAAAAAAAAAAAAAAAAAAGGGAAAAGAAATAACTAGGATAAGGAAAAGCAATTGGGACAATATTCAGGGAACAAACCAGATCAATTTTCTTCCCATTTATGTGTAGCATTTTTAATAATATCAGATATACCACGTTGGAAACTTGCTAATCCTAATTTGAGAATCTTTCTTCATAAATATACCGCAAATCATGCACCTGACGAAAGCACATTTCGAAAAACTTGTTTGTATGACAATGTTGTATCAAGAATACGAGATAAACTGGTAAATGAATTTATGTGGTTTCCATAGATGAAACAACAGATTTGGATTTGTTGCAAATGTAATAGTTGGTGTCCTTTATAACGGAGGTCACAAACAATGTAACAGTAATTCAATTTGTAATTGATTCTTTAAAATTATGTTCTACGGTCAAATTTAATTAAATATGACAGCTACATGTTTGAATCAGGTGCACATTGAATTGTATTTTCCCCAATTTAATATATTTAACGCGCCTTTCACACGCAGTTCATCGCATTTGTGGAACAATACATGGAAAATTTACTTCAGTGGTTAGATTAGTGGTTTTAGTAAAAACAGTTTTTGAAAGCCCCATCGTAAGTATTTAGGTCCTTAGTACCATCATTTCCACTTCTTCCTGAACCAATATTTACAAGATGGAGTTGATTCTACCTCTACTAAGCAGAATATTTACTGTCAGTAAACGTGACCCCTTAGACACTACTGGCGCTGCATCCATTCGTATGGCCCAAACTTTCTTCTCTAATAGTGAAGCCAATCTGGTTTTCTGTGTGCACTTTTCCGGGCTACTTAAAGCTATTACCTCCTTAGGAACAGTAGCCTAGCCTTAAATGAAACAGTCAGAGTATTTCAAGAAACCAAATCCAACTTAAATTTTATTTGCGGTAGTGTAGGGGAAATGCTAAAGAACTAAGTGAAGCACGTAATATAAAAACATGCTGGATATGAACAGATATATAAAATTGGAGACATTGTAAATGGAAAACACTATAATTAACTTACATGAATTGACTTCTACTGCAGACAATTTAGTATATTTTAAGTATGCGCCAGTATCATCCTGTGATATAGAGGAGAGTTTTTAAGATATAAATCTATCTTCAGGGATAACAGGTGTTTTTTCAAGTTTGCAAACCTTCGTCGCGTGGCTGTTGGAACTGTAAATATTCAATTCTTTTCGACAGTGAATAACAAGCTTACATTTCTCAACAACAAATTTAAGTTCAGTTTTATCTTCCTTTGTTTATAACGAGGAATATTACAGCCATAATGTACATTTTAAGTGCACATTTATTGGCACACTTTCAAGCCTTTAGAGAATATTTACATGCATATTTCACAACTTTCTAGGGTATGAACTTGTTGGAACTAGTGGTCGCACATGGCTCAGCGCTCTGCTCATAAACATGTCCACTAGCTGCATGATTTTAACTTTCTCTAGGAAGGAACAGAAAAACAAGAAACATTTCCCTGAAAGATTGAGACTACCAAAGACAGTACTTTCTCCGAAAGGCGCACCTGGACCATTTGTCACTTCCTTATAAAAGCGCTGATTAAATTTTAGAACAGTTCAGGATGCTGGATGAAGACTTCCAGCACATTTATTTCATTACAAATAATCCCTTACATGTAAAAATGTTCTTAAAGCTTTATTTTCTCAAACAATGGTATAAAGCTTTTGATTCAAACATACATGTGCACAGAATGTTGAAATGGGGAAGAAAATATATATCTTAAATAGCGTAGGAAGTACTCTTTATTATCGCTAAATCTATACTAATAATAAAAAGAAAGAAAAATAAATGTCCCGTGCGTGTGTGTGTGCGCGCGCGCGCGTGCGTGTGTGTGTGTGTGTGTGTGTGTGTGTGTGTGTGTGTGTGTGTGTGTGTCGGGCACTATCAAATCTAATTTTATCGTCTTTTAAACATAGAAGTGCCCTATTCGATGCACTTTGACTATATAACACATCTTATAATTTCACTTCCTGTATGAATAAAATACTATCAGGGGTTTACACAACCTATATACTACAATGTGAAGGTGGTGGTGTGATAAAACAACATGCTTGTGAAGAAATTCTAGTTCTTACGTTGAGAGGACCAGAGTCCAACTTTTATCGTTGAAAATGATATACAGAGAAATTGCTACTCTATAGACAATTGGCGTACTAATAAAAAAATTGCACATATTTCATTTCAAGCAATACTCGTAAATGGTCACGGTTTCGCAATTGGAAAAACAGAAGACACAGCAAAACAAAAGACGATCTCATACTAACGTCGTTGGAAAAGCAACCAATAAAGCTGCCAAGTTCTTTCAAATATTGAGTCCGCAGAAAGTCCATTCCAAGATGTCAACATACATTTGAAACTAATTCTCTACACGACTTGGAAAAACTGTTGGGCTGCCTCGTCAAATAGTAAATTACATAAAGCAAAAAGCAGCTCCATCGCACCCTCTTCAGTCAACTGCCTAAACCGCCGGGTTAGACACTCATCGCTAGGGCTGGGATTTTTATGACCTCTAAAATATTAAAATGGCCTTAAAATGATAACTTTATGATGTTAACATTTATTAAAAGTCATCTATAAGAACAAAGAAAGACTTAAAATTATCTTCATTCAAATTAATTTTTCGTGCACATTTCACCTGTACTCATTACTGAATAGTGCGTTACAACATGTTACAAACACCTTTTGTAAGTTTTCAAACTTTAAGAACTTTCCATTGAAACCGAAATTATGTCATCAGCCTTAGTGATTCAGAGGGCTGATTCCTATCTTACCATGACGAGCTCTAAAGTTAGCCAATGAAAATCGCTTCCTTCATGTTGCTCGCGCAAAAACAAATGCAACGCAACACACACTCGTCTTGAATCGAGTCGAGATAACGCACGTGCAACTTGGGAGTTGTACGTAAGCTAGCACGTATACATAATTCGGCGGTTGCTAAAGGGTGAGAAAGTTAAAGTGTCATAACGTTGTAGTAGAAGTTACAAAGTTACATTCTATTTAAATATCGTCGGCAGTTCTCTACAAATCTGGAAATGTACAAATAAAGTGATCTGTTGGTTAATTCTTCGTTTGGTTCCATTCCTACCATAACTCACGCACATCCTGTAGATTAGGACCTCTTGCTAGAGCTAGTCCGGACACCAAACACGAGATCTTATAGGTCTTAAAGGTGACGTCTTCGAAGGAGAGGAACGTTTGCGTCACCATTGTCAGCTATTACAGGCTTTCACATAGAAAACTTTTTTCAACAACAGAAGATACTGGAGCATGCTTAAAGCAATACATACTTATGGTTTCCCGTTCTTTATCGAGGGAAGAGGTCTTAGCTGACAATACCTAAGAAATTTTGAAATTTGTACTCGTAGCTGCCACTGTTTTTTCCCAAGTTTTCCCTTTTGACAAAAGACAAGCTTGTTCACATCACTTTCCTTACCACTTAGATTAGTATAACCGATTTCACCAATTTTACTTGATTTTAAATTTCGCAAAACTACAATTTTGCATTTCCATAAAACTGTTATTAATAGGGCCACTTTAATTCATTAAACTGTTAATTAACCTTTCCTTTTCTTTCCTGACAGCAAAATTTCGAAATACTAGTATGTTGGCCACTTTTATTTCTTTATTGATAGTACAAAACTTTCTCTTCACTATAATTTCCAATGTTTAATATTTATTAATTTTAACATAAGAATGCCATTCCCTCTTTTCCTCTTATGATCTTCTTGTCACCATAAGACTAGAGATTTAACTGAATTTAATTCAAAACGTCAATTACAAAGAAAGGAAAGAAAATAAGAGGACAATCAAATATGCATATAACGGTACACTATATATGGATTTTTATTTGAAAATATGTTAATAACTTCCATGGCATTAAAATATTTTAGAAAAGTTTTTCCATAACTCAAAGGTAGCAAAAGTTATCTGTTTATGCCATCTGAAATTTCAGAACACAAAGTACTTAAGATAGTAAGGCGCCATTGGGGTAATTGCCTCTGATGTGAGTCTGCCTTTGTGGTTTACCGGGAGAAACACCAATTGGTTGGAGAATTCAGTGTCATTCTGGCAGGTTGTCACAATAGCCTAATGATTAGAGCACCGGCCTGGTAAGTGGAGGATCTGTGGTTCAAATCCCAGCTGTGGCATTGCATTTTTCAGTCCCAGTTCTACTTCTCAGTTATCTGTATTTCTCTGATGTTCTAATCTAGTGATGTCATTTAGGGAAACAGGGCGGTCACTTTCCCCCCTTCCTAGTTACCCATCACTGGTGACGTAATAGATATGAGACAAGGAAGAATGCCGGGAGGATTCCTGGTGAAGTTTGTAATGGGACAGGCTGAGCCCGACACTGACTTTCTTATTTCGTGAAACTCAAAGGTGTGCAGACGTACAGCGCTAACCAGTGTCAATCATCTTTACCCTGCACAGCCACGCTACTAAGTCAAAGCTAGTGTCGGGGAGGGTGGGGGGGAGGAGAGGAGAGGAGAATGACCGACAGTGTCACTCTTTGGCATCTCTGTTCTAATAATTTTCGTTACCATCCCACTCGAATTATACGATAAAGGAAGGCAATTGTGTCCAGCGCAGCATCAAAAATATGTGAACTGGTATTTCATAATTAAAAAACTGAAAATAATTTATCGATCGTTGCAGGTCATGTGAGATTTCAAAATTGTTTAATTTGGTGGTCTGGCAGTAAAGAATTCCTTTACGTTGTATATTGATTTTAGGGGTTTTTACATTATATGAAATCTATATGGGCCTTATTTTATTGTATGGCAACGGGACCATGGTGGAAGTACAAAGCATTTCATGTACTTTGATTACTAAAAATAAATATTCACCAATTCAGATAATTGTTTCATGCCTCTTAAAGGCATTTTATATAGTTGGACCACTATTGGGGTAAGTTTAAGGAAGTCATAAATACGATCTCCACCGATATTTAATTTCTGTTTCAGCGAATAACACGGGATATTTCATCCACTATTAGAAATATATAGAGACCTCGGAAAATTAGGCTTACAATGTTTAAAGGGTATGTTTTAGTACAAAAATGTTTTAGATTGCTGTAGATTAATTTCATAAACATTGCGGTGGAAGTTTAATTAAATTGATTACCCGATGTTGGAGGTTTAAAAAGCCATTTGCTGGTAAACCAACTAGTTATATGTGTATATAACTGGGAAACCACAAGAGACAAACAATAGCCTAACACAGAGTACATACAGAAATTATTAAAACATTATGTAATTTATGACAACTGTTTGTAGCACGGGCGTTTCCGGAGTATTTGTTATTATTTATTGAATTTTAAGTTGCTTGTATCCCTTTCCTGTACACATTCCAAATTTATTTTACATTATTTAAATACGGCAATTGATATGAATCATGATTAAGGATACCCATCCGAGAAACTTCTAAAATCCACAATTTGAGTTTCACTTATTGAAATTTCAATACAGCAATCAAAGTTTAACGTGTAACATGTACACCAAAATCTATGCAGATTTTTACATTAGTTCTTATGATATTCTTTTTGTTATTTGTTTTAATTTTTTTTAAAAATTGCTGCACAGATGTGGGCTTTTTTTTTTTTTTTTAGGAAAGATAATACTTTATAGTTTAACTATATAACAGCATATTAATAGATTATGTAGATGAGGTTTTACTTTCTCAACTTCATACTTATAGTATGAAGTATAGGGTAAACACGCAGGGGGATACCCCGCGCACCACGACCAACTCAGATCTGTCGTGGCTACCACCCCACAGGGGGAAGAGACCAAGTGAAAGTGAAGGAACCGAAGAGTGCCACAGGGTCGCAGCTAGACAGGAGACAGAGAAGCGCGGAAATCCCTACCGCAAACTGCGGGGCCGTTGTCGCACAGGACAGCTGCTGCCCAAACGCCATCTAGCGCCGAAAACAGCAGTTACTATGTGCAAATATCCGCGCTATCTGTCCGGCAACGCCAACACCACTCGCCTGAAAGCACAAGGAAATGGTGGAAAGGAAACCGTGGTCTGAAATTATGCACCTCAGCATTCGTCTACGTGACAAGGAGAAACCACAGAAAAACCCATCTCAGAGTGCATGGCCACGGGGATCGAACCCGCGACCTCCCGATTGCGGGCCATAGACATTACCGCCTGAGCTATCACGCTTTGTATGTTTAATATTCCACCCAAAAATTCGATACCGAGTTGTCTCGGAAATACATGTTTTGAGGCCCAAAGGAAAAGCAGTTTAGGGAAAAAATTCTAGCATGTGTGTATGTGTGTATGCATGTGCGCGCGTGTGTAATTCTCTCCGTTAACAGCCTAACTCAAAAAAGAAATGCTTTAAATACCAAACTTGTTATTTAAGTTAAGCATCTTCAAAGAATACGACACAAAGACTTTTAAGAAAATCTCCTCTCAGCCTATCCCTTACATGGAACATTTTTTTGAAAATTATTTTCAAAATATGACTGACGATTTTGAATAAGATACCACGTATTTCAGATGTTTTCAAGATAAATTTAATACATTATTGAATACATTCTGGGAATGTCCTCAGAACTCTTCTTCTGAATGACTCGCATAACTAGCAAACCGTAAGAGATAGACAACATTGTTATACACAAAAATATAGGTCTTATTAAATCACACAAATACATTTTGTTGTGTATTGGAGAAACCATTCCAAACATACTCGTTATCTGACTGGATTTTCCAATATTTACACTTTTCTCACATGGGACGTTGCTATTCAGCTTTTTTGCTCTTGGGAATGTAAAGAGAACGGAATTTTAAGGTCATCACATAGTGACCAGCTTTAAAAGATTTGACTGACTTAAAGTCTATAGTTTTCCCACACTGTCCCTGCACCTGCAAGAAAATGAGCAAAACGATACTTTGTGCAAATGTTTATCTCAACTAATGTGTATACACTAGAGGAATGAGTGTTCCTAAGAACAATTTGTAGAAGAGGAGAGAAAATCACGCGAGGCAATACATCAAACCTTTTTATTATCTTATTCATAAGGACCAATACGAAATATCATTGATTTACAAGAAAAGTACATGGAACAATTTGAAAATGATAAGTGTTGACACGAAAAAAAAAAAAAAAAAAAAAAAAAAAAATTACAGTTTAAATATTATATTCTAAAATGACACTGTTTCTGACTTTATGTCGTTTAAATAGCCTGGGCATATAGAGGCCGTCGTTCGTCTTCTGCTCCTTTGCAGCTGTTATAGTATTTGCAGACTCCTGTGGGTCCTCCTTTTAATACTTTGTTCACTTTAATATAGGCAAAAGATATCATTTTAACTACAATTTTGTAGGAATCTGTTTTACAGGCAGACATTTAAATTGCTATGTATCTTGTTCACTTTAATATAGACAAATGTACGTTTTTATGTAAAGTTGTATTGGAATCTGGCTTACAGGCAGACATATAAATCCCTATATAACATGCTTTGAAAAACGCTGTGGTGTTATAAAAGCTACGTAGAGGTAAAGTAGAAGCTTTATAGCGTTCAACACCATTAAATTGTCGATAAATTTAATGGATGCTATTTGAAGTGAGTTTCCGGTTTTTGAGGTTGAAGAGTCAAACTGTTTCTGAATCTCACTTGAAAGGCAACTATTGAAAACTATATTTGCTTACCTATGACGCATTCAGACTTTACAGTTCAAAAACAGCTGCTCTCGTAATAATAATAATAATAATAATAATAATAATAATAATAATAATAATAATAATAATAATAATAATAATAATAATAATAATAATAATAATAATAATAATAATAATAATAATAATAATAATAATAATAATAATAATAATAATAATAATAATAATAATAATAAATAAAAAGCACAGGAAAAGCTAGCCGCAGAAGTTTTAGTTGAAGTTACCGCTATATCTACATAACTGTAGCACGGTCTTTAAGCGTTGTAGGAGCCGACAATTGATCGCAGTAAATCCCTCTCTAAGACTGTAAACACACTAAAGAAAATACGTGAACTTTAACAATATACATCCTTATTAACTTAAGTCCCGCCTATAAGCATTATTCCCACCAAGGTTCCTATACATATTGCCAACTCTGAAACGCAACTGTTACTATGTACTATGCTAAAATTCTGAGTCTTGTTTCCCGTTCCAATTTTCAGATCTGAACATCGTGCCTAGCAACTGCATCTGCTCATGTGTGGACAAGTGATTTTCAGGTACACTTTGAGCTAATAGTATTCCTGTCTAGAATTCATTAGCACCCTAACTATCTGAGCTATGCTAAGCAGCTCGCTAATGGACAAATGAGAACATTTTAAGTGCCTATCGAATAATTATATATCATGCTTATGATATTATGCATGAAAATTCTATTTATTGCAGATTTTTATCTATACCTCTATAACTTCTTTACAAAATTATAAACCTTACCCACCAATAATTTCGGTGTCAGTATTATGCATTTTGAAAATGCTTGACCTTTCTTCACAGATGACTTTAACGGGGAACAAAACACAAAAATTATGTTTCTTCGTAAATAAAGGCCTTTAAAATACAACAGTAAGATTGTTCTCTTACTACATTATTGCTGTGCAACAGAAATAATAAACATGTTTCTTCCTAAATGAAGGATATGGCCTTTAAAATGCAACGTAATATTGTTTTGGCCTTTTCTCATAGATGCGTAATATTTGTCCTATCCTGTATTCCTACAAAAGCAATACAGAATATATGATCTTTCAGTATAGATAAGCGATGTCCAACCTTGTCTCATTAAACATGCTTAAGTAATGAGCATTCCCCTCTTTCAATTGGAGAGAGTCAGTAATTGTCCGTCAGTATCCAGTGACGGACACAAACAGGCAATTCGCGATTCCATGACAACTTCTAAGTCAAACCTGGAATTTTCTGGGATTATCCTCAGAAAACCTCTTCATTCCGGATGATTTTTTGCATAAATGGTGAAGTCGGTCTGGGTGGCTCAGTTGGCCTGCTGATTCCAAGCGTGGGTTCAAATCTGACCCAGACCCGATGGTTTTTAAGTGAGCTTAGAAACGAGAGCTCCATGTCAGTAGATTTACTGGCATGTAAAAGAACTCCAGTGGAACGAAATTCCGGCACATCGGTGACGCTGGTATGATCCTGCAATTAACAGCGTCGTTAAACAACAAAGTAATTTAATTTAACATAAATGGTGAACAGTAAGAGGCAGACAAGAGCTTACTAAACAAAAAATGTAGATCTCGTTAAAACACACAATTTATGTCAAATATTCCCTTTTTTCTTTTGACTGAACCATTTCCGAGATATTCTTTATTTGTTTGAATTAGGTAATAAGTACTTTCCTCAAATAGGAATGTTATTTGTTTTTTTATCTCTTGATCTTGCAAAGAAAACGGGATTTCAAAGGCATCGCATAGTAACCAACTCTTAAAACATTTTACTATCGCTTAAAGCCTACTGTATTCCCATATTCCCCTTGCACATGCAAGAAAATTAGCAGTGAGATACTCTTTGAAAATGCTTATGTTGATTAAAATATAATAGATAGAGAAATAAGCATTTGCAAGAATAGTTTTGTGTAAGAGTGAGTATAGCTCTACATAAACTTAGGAATAGTTTCTCCAAATTGAAATATAGGTACTAAAAGTTCGTACTGCAGCAAGTTAATAATTCCGGTGCTAGTGTTGTGCTTTCTGGAAATGTTTGGCCTTTTTTCACAGGTGGATTAACCTTAACGTTGGATAATATCCGCCCTGTCCTGTAGTGATTCAAATACATGCAGAACGTTGGCTGCGCTGTCGTCACGGCGTCACTGGTTGCGGGAAGTCGCAGTGAAAGGATAAGTGACCAGCAACAAGTGCGAGGAAAACAAAAGCACAGAGGGATGTCCTCATACATTGTGATGGTCTATGGCTAGGGACATCATCGCTTGGTTGGGTGTGCGGCCAACCCTGGAGACCACAAGTCACGTGCCCAGAGGGTGTGAAGGAAACACGATTAACTACCCGATCACAGAGAGACGTGTTTGAGGACTAAATCCATCTGTCCCTCCCCCAGAGCGTGCTGCTGTCAGCACTGACTCAATGTGTCATATCACTGTCATTGGCAGCACGGTATATGCATCAATCTCCTCAGATTCCACTGACGTTCCTATCAAAAGTTTTTTGTTCATGGCGATTAGGTTAGGTGCCGAAAGAAATTGGGTTAATCCACTTCACATTAGCGCCTTCCATTGCTTAAAAACGGAGATTTAGGGAGTATATTTCTCCACGTCACTTCAAAAATGGAGCGAATAGGTATTTAAAATAATTTTCATTATAATTGAATACTATTAATTGAACTATAAGTGAATTAAGTATAATCTGTAAATATGATTAATAATCACAGATAGTTAATCTTAGGAAACTAATTATTTATAATAATAGTAGTTGATTTAATTTATAAAATAACTTTTAATCCACCGCTTCATATAACTTATTTGCTGTCAGTATTACACTTTTTACTTTATCGACCACATAATTGTTTTATGTTCAATTACAAATTCGATATGAAGAATCGTGTTTACGTGTTTTGAGGTTTATTGCCTCTTAGATTGAACTTAATGTTTGATTATTGCATCAAAATAAACTTATGAGACCGATCCAATAAGGACGAGGATACTACGTATGAAAACAAGACTTAGAAAGGTTTAATATTTAGAAAATATTGCTTTAACCAATTAAGTATACCTACCAGTAATATTTGGATGACTTTATGACAAAGGTCTAAGGCGACGAGGCTTGTTGGCGTTCCTTTCTCAGTTTGTACGTTAAAATCAAACACAATATCTCAAAATAATAGTCTGAAATTGTTAATTTTTTCTAAATAATGTCGTCAGTCCTGGAATATTTCCTTTCGTGCTCTTTTCATTAATCGAATGCTCCCAAATACATTTCATGCCTACATTCAGCATAGGATCGCTCCAGATAATACCACAATGCTATCACGGCAACTTTGCCCTCTCCAACAACATCCTTACATGCTTTTGATGCCAGTAGAGCTAAACAGCTTCCACAACAATGGTGTTAGAATATTGTTTCACGTCCGACCTTGTACGTACATTAAGAGTGATTAAAGTATTATGAAAAGCTGAAGCTATTAACAGTGAAGCAACGAAATTCTAAAGATTATAACAAGTATTTTAGAGAATATACGTTTCACTTATCTTAATATCTGCTAAAAGTTCTTACTACGCAGTTTTACAGTGTATTAACTGTATCATCAGTGCATATTTTGTTTATACTGGTTGCCATCAGAACAATCTAAATCACTTAAATTTCGGTGCTACCAGCCTACGAAAACAAAACAAACTTAGATATTAACAGAATCAGTCGGCGGTATTTCAAAATTCATTACGCGATCCTTATTTTTCAAAATGAATATCTCTTCCCAAACTATTAAATATATGAGTCCATTTAACTATTTTAATAATTTAACCTCTAGATTTATTTGAAGATTAAATGATAAAAAATGATCTGCCACAGCTGATTGATCAATCGGTTTATTTTTAATATTTTTAGATATTCCTTTATTATTATTATTATTATTATTATTATTATTATTATTATTATTATTATTATTATTATTATTATTATTATTATTATTATTATTATTATTATTATTATTATTATTATTATTATTATTATTATTAATTTCAGCAGATATTAAGGTAAGTGAAGCTTATGGTCTCCAACCTTTAGAATGAAGCTTTGGTACACAAATCGTAAAACCTTAAAATATGAAAATTGTGAAGTAATAAACGTTTAACAAACTTTGATTTAAAAAATCAAGTCCTTCTTATTCTGAGAAAGGGAAAGGTAGGAGGTAGAGAAGGATAAACAAAGAGCAATCTAGTTGTACCAGATTTTTAAAGATTAAAGCTAGAATTTTGATAATATAATCATATAATATAATAATTATAATAACATTTTTAATATTTAGTGTTCCAACCAAAAATTTGATACCGAGAATTCACCGGATATTCATGCTTTGAGGCCCTCTGGATAAAATATAGTACGGTAAAGGCGTGGCAAATGGACAGCCTAAGGACGTGTTTCAAAATGAAGGCTATAATAATAATTGAAGAACCACAGACTGATTTTTAACAGAGGCATTGAAAATTCATTTAAACAAATTGAAAATTGATTGTTCTAAAATAAGATACCAGGACCACAAAAAAAAAAAAAAAAAAAAAAATGCGTTGACGCATGTCACAATGTCCCTAAGGTAAACATCTCCTAAGGTAAACGGGCACAACGTTTTCAGTCACTGTCATCACTCATACAATTATCACGCACGAAATATGAATCATTTCTTGTCTTTGTGCACCTAACATGCTACTAGCAGAATTGAGGCGTAGCACCCAGTTCTACCCTTCCTTATAACCTGTTGGCATTCCTTGCAGATACTCTGCTTTTCATAAGCAAGCTTCTAACTTTTGCTGCTGCTGCCTTTTCCTTTTCAGAGCGGGTAGTTTTTCAAGCTTTTATATTCTTTATAAATTCTTAGTTTGTTATAAAATAAGATTTTTTGCATTTTTTTATTCCTGGCTTACTTTTAATTTCCAGGGAAGTTGTTGGAAGAGTTCGCTGGTTGACACTTGTCGAGGGTGTAGAAGCTTGAGTCCGGTCATCTTGTTTTATTGTGTTCCCATTATTTGGGATTGCCTCCAAGGGAGCTTGATTCTCAGATTCAAGAACCTAACTTGAAACATTAGGTTCTCTTTTTCCATATGAAAATGAGCACGGAACTGAATTTAACTTCAGTAGATATAATTCAATTCAATTTCTAGATATGATTCACATGTATAAATGTTTTAAAGGTTCTATTGATTTAATTGCGAGATGAAAAGTGCGGTGTCCTTTTGCCCCACCCGGACCGTTTTCATCTACCCCGCTGTACGGTCAAACAAAAAATAGCTCAGAAGACAGACAGGCTGGATCATTTATTCACCAATAGATGGATCCATAATATCAGCATGTGTTTATCTAGAACATTCGTTTACCCTTGTTGTCATAAAAACCTTACGTGGTACGCATGGGACATTACAGTTCAAATAGCCAAAAGGAAACATTTTCTTACATGTTTCGTTTTTCCTGCCGTATTGCACGTTAGCCTTGCGATAATCACAGATACTTCCCACAATATGTCGACACAACTTTAGCGTAGGACGAACTTTCAGTACATTATGGTACCAACATTGATAAATATGCTTAGCAAGTTTCCTTCTGATCCCATGTTCTTTTATCCCATCTTTATCCTGTGTGTGTGTGTGTGTGTGTGTGTGTGTGTGTGTGTGTGTGTGTGTGTGTGTGTGTGTGTGTGAATGGAGAATGTTTCGAAAATTTTATTTTTCCAAAAATTTCTCTAACAATTTTTATTAAACTACCATATGTCAAAGATATATTAAGGACAAATGAAATGCTAACATTGAATTTCCTGAAGTCCTCTTCATACTACAGGACTTTTCACACAACTGCTAAATCGCAAGAAATAGTCAAATATAGTTAACCATTACTTAGATATTTCTTCTTACTGGTTTTAATTTTCAAATACGTTTGCTTTTCTCAAATGGGAAGCACTTATTCTTTTTCTCTCCTGCTCATAAAAACGTAATTTCAAAACCATCAAAAAGGGACCAGCTCTTAAAAGATTTGACTATCATTAAGCCTGCTATATTCCCATTGTACCTACACGTAAATACGTAATAAAACATTCCTACAAATGTCTATATCTATTAACATATGAATAAACGTTTGTAAGAATAGTTTGTACAAGAATAAGCAAAAACGATCACATAAGTGTAACATATCAGACTTATTTTTCCTGCTCATGCAAAGATAAGGATGTTTCAAAGACATTACATAGTGATCAGCTGTAAAAAGGTTTGTTTGTCCCTTATAATCTTGTTCACATTGTACTTACAAGGAAACATATAAAATGTGACAACTACAACAATGCTACAACTGTTTATCTCCATTATCTTAGGTCAATAGGAGAACAAGCTTCTGTAAAATTAGTTTCCTGAAACATGTGTAGGGAAAACAATGTGAATATAACGCAAGATTTATTGCAGACGTATTGGATTCTTACTAGAGTGCAATTTCATGCCTATATGTTAGTGTGCCATGCCCAAAAGACCTAGTTGTTTACAGGCCCTTAAAGTCACTCACTCACACTCACTCCCAATCCACCCACGCAGTCACCCACCAACTTACTCATCCAGTAACCCAGTCACCCAGTCACTAATTCAGTCACTCACAGGTTTAAAATGTGGAAAGACATTACACATACTGTTTCTTTTAGCATTCTAGGAATTACTTTTATAAGCTAGTTTTCAATTTCTTGTCCAAATAAGCGCATGAATAAGTATTGGAGTGGTAGAATAGCTGTAAGTGAGTACAAATGCATCAAGGAATAAAAGATGGCCGCCATAAAAATAATTTGTAAAACAGTAAAATCTGCCTAAAACAGAATCCGATGAAGAGGTATTTTTATCCAGTTTTGTAGATTTCCGTCTTGTAGTTTTATTCCGAATAAAACAAAAATGTGATCGCATAGAATTACAACGAAGGAATACTTTAAAATGAAAGTCTGTAAATAAAAATCTTATGTGTTGCACTCACACAACTTTCTCTACTCTTATACTAACTATTCCTACAAACTCTTATTCCTATATCTTCTTCGTGTTAGTTCAGATAAACATTTACAGAAATTGTCTTATTGCTTATTTCCTTGCACGTGCAACGGGAATATAAGAATACAGTAGGCTTTGTGTGATAGTCAAATCTTTTAAAGCTTTGAGATCCCGTTCTCTTTGCACGCTTAACATATAAAAATGAACAACTATTTACATTTCACGAAAGTTTTGTTTACCGAAACTGACACAAATAACAAGGAATATCTCTGAAATGGTTCACTCTACAAAACAATTTATTCAGACATAAATTGCGTGTTTTAGCGAGATCTATATTTTTTGTACAGTAAGATTTTGTCTATCTCTTACGCCTTACGAGTTATTCAAACGGCATCCAGAGTAAACAGGACTACATAGGCTATAGCCAGAAAATTCAAAATATACATTTCATTTGTCATAAGAATATCTTACATATATGGCATTTTAATCAAAATTGTTAGAGCCATTTTCAAAAAAATCAAAATTTTCGAAACATTTTCATGTAAAGGTAACTTAGGGCGGGCTATTTTCTTCAAAATTTTTTATCGCATACTTGAATGGCATTAAAATTAAATAACAACTTTGGTTAACGGACTTTGCGTTTTTTAGCTATGCTGTCCACAGACTGACAGACATACACACGGATCTTTTTCTATTTTTTTGGGAGGGGGAGGATTCAGGGGCTCTCAAAATATATTTCCGGTGAAATCTCGACATTGAACTTTTGGGTGGAGTACAATACTTCCTCTACTTACCAATGGAGAAAGTAAAGATTAGCTTCAAATGTCGTACCGATATGTTGCCATGGTAACTCAGTTGATTAGAGCAGCGGCACGGAAAGCTTTCCAGTAATATTTTTAAATGTAATTTTGTTTTTAGTGAATAGATTCAACGGATAATTATAAATAACATAGAAACGGAGGCAAAAAACACATGTCGTGTTTTTAATTATGCATTCTGCCACGCTCGCCAGTAGACTGAGTCACAAGTTTCATCATTAGAGTGTTTCAAAAGTTGAAAAAGTTGAAAACTGATACGAGAGGAGAGAGAAATAAAACAGATTAACAAGGCATATTACTGTGATGTATAGTGTAAACCTGCTAACCACACAATTTCTGCAGACATAATATTTCGCGCAGATCAAGCTCAGATAATATGCATCGAAAGCTAAAATCTAAATGTATTTATTGAAGCGGAAATCATAAACTATGATTTTTCACGACTTATTTACTCGCTGTCGCCTTATTTATAGATGGTGTTGCCATAGAGATAGACATTTATGAAACTTCATTTGGTTATTTAAATCAATACGGTGTAGCAGTAAAATATCACACATGAAAATAGATACGTGAAGGTTGCCTAAAATGGAACGGATTGAACCAGTATTTTTATTTCATAAGTTAACGCCTCGCTTTACAAAGGGTTTTATTGTAATAAATCAAAGCTGAAAATATGTGTTGCACTCACACGACTTTCTGCACTCATTCTTACACAAGCTATACTTACGAATTCGTCTATCTGTTCCACGTTAATCGAGATAAACATTTACAGAAATTATTTTATTGCTAATTTTCTCGTAGGTGCAAGGGCAATATGGGAATATAGTAGCCTTTAAGTGATATTCTAGTGTTTTAAAGCTAGTCGCTATGTGAGGTTTGAAATTCCATTCTCTTTGCATGGCCAAGAGATAAAAAATGAATGACGACCTCCCATTCCCATGTAAACAAAACAGAGGAGGTGATAATGAAATTTGATAAATTTTTCGCTGATGAAGGCTGTCATTGGTTGTTACTGTTATCCATACGATTGGCTGATTTCAACAATATCATGTATGAGTGGAATAGTCATTCTCAGCATTCACCTAACGATTCGAAAATACCCATACGACAGGAGGTAGCTGCGGGAATCGAATTCACGACCTCCCGAATGCGGGACACAGGTGATACTGCCTGGACTAACTTGTCGGTTATAAATGAGTAAGGATATTTCATAATGAAGACCATCAAGTGACGTACTCAAGAAAAAGCGTATAACTAAGGTATTAGCCGATAAAATTCGATGTCTAAACAATTCGCGTACATCTGCAAAAAATGCGGAAGTAAAAAAAAAAACGTATAAGGGAGCTTCAACTATGTTAACAAAATATTTTCTGTAAAAACAAGTATGTAAATGTAATTTCGTGTTTGGAATGGCTACATAACGGTATTGCTTAATGAAGTACTCCCATCTTTTCTCTCGACTGCTGTTCATTCAACGCACAAGCAGTGTGGTGTATTTATGTTTGATCGTAGAACGTCTGAAAAGTGGCTAAACCAAACATTGGTTGGCGAGACAGCCGCGGGCACAAAATGAGTGCAAGGAGATGAGGAAGGAATGAAACGTTCCCTCGGGATAGAACGGGATGACTGTGTTCGGATTACGAGAGAGTTCCCACGGGAGAGTAGCTGACACACACACAGACACACACACAGACACACACACACACACACACACACACACACACACACACACACACACACACACACACACACACACAATACTGATGAAGTATAAACATTCCACAAGTGTTTGTGTTTGCACTGCGCTCTTTTATTCGTCCATTTAAACAAGATTACAAAGAGAGCGTGGTAGATGGACTATTTTAGTGCGGCACAATTTGCCCAAAATCTTGTCTCACAAACACAACTATAATGAGCGGATTTAACCGCTTAAATCCCAACCTGAATGAAGGTAGAACGGTGCTTTCTCTACAGAAACTAATCTTTAGGAAACCCATTCAGATTATTATGTCCTATTCAACATCCTTTACTGCATTCCTTAATCACAGCATGGGAAAATGCTTAAGATTTTGTGTTTACTTGTTTACTTGTAAAGGAATACATGGGAGCAAATCTTTAAATCTTTACATTTTTATCAAATTATCATATTTGACATTGATTGCTTTGCTGACAACACTTATTCATATCAAGTTTAGCCCGCCTCTGTAGCGTGGTGGTAGCGTGTCTGCCTTACGTCCAAGAGGTCGCGAGTTGGAATCTCGTGTAGGCCCTTTTTGTGAACTTTTGGTAAGAGTTCAAACTTCAAACTAGCAACACAAGAATTGCTAATGCCATTGTAAACATTCTCAGAACTCACTTATTTGGACCTTAGACGTGCAAACAAGATATATTTGTTATGTGATCTGTATTTAAAAGTTTCACTTGCTGTTAATATTGCTATGTATGTCCTTTTTTACTTTGTCAAATTAAAATGGGAAGTTGTTGATTTATTTCAATAAAGTAGGCGCGCTTAATTATTTTCATAAATGGTAACATCAATATTTTATAAAGCACCCAAGGGATATATTCGTATATTAAAGGGATAGTAATCTTGTTTCAGAGCGCTTCTATACTGAATATGTGCAACTAAATTTGTAATGATAATGTGATTATTGAACGACAGGAAAAGTTTCTCATACAAGTGAAAACGTTCCGAGCTAAACTATTAAACTCAGTTTGAGAGAACTAGGGTGCAATCACTCAGCGATTACATTTTACTTGCAAATCCGCCCGGCATCTACAATGTCTTCCTTCAGAGGGTTCTTTATATCGGCTAAAAGGCGTGGTACACATACATTGTTACTTTTAACTAGGTACTTAAAACGAAATACTGTCGCTAAAGTACATAAATTTGCCAAACGCTAATCTCATTTTATGTTCTACTGAATTATAGCTAGCGTGACCGGGTGTTAATACAGCACATTTCCTGATAAATGTTGCAGCAATTGTAGACGTAAGACAAAAAATAACCTGTAGCATAGGAAGATAGCATCTTGGGTAATGCAAGCGTTTATGGATATGGTTAATGACCGTATCTGCCAGATCAACATAAAAACTAATGGTGTCTAAGGCAAAGGCTTTAGCTTTTACTTTCTCTATCACACACACACACACACACACACACACACACACACACACACACACACACACACACACACACACACACACACACACACACACACACACACACACACACACACACACACACACACACACACACACACACACACACACACACACACACACACACACACACACACACACACACACACACACACACACACACACACACACACACACACACACACACACACACACACACACACACACACACACACACACACACACACACACACACACACACACACACACACACACACACACACACACACACACACACACACACACACACACACACACACACACACACACACACACACACACACACACACACACACACACACACACACCACACACACACACACACACACACACACACACACACACACACACACACACACACACACACACACACACACACACACACACACACACACACACACACACACACACACACACACACACACACACACACACACACACACACACACACACACACACACACACACACACACACACACACACACACACACACACACACACACCACACACACACACACACACACACACACACACACACACACACACACACACACACACACACACACACACACACACACACACACACACACACACACACACACACACACACACACACACACACACACACACACACACACACACACACACACACACACACACACACACACACACACACACACACACACACACACACACACACACACACACACACACACACACACACACACACACACACACACACACACACACACACACACACACACACACACACACACACACACACACACACACACACACACACACACACACACACACACACACACACACACACACACACACACACACACACACACACACACACACACACACACACACACACACACACACACACACACACACACACACACACACACACACACACACACACACACACACACACACACACACACACACACACACACACACACACACACACACACACACACACACACACACACACACACACACACACACACACACACACACACACACACACACACACACACACACACACACACACACACACACACACACACACACACACACACACACACACACACACACACACACACACACACACACACACACACACACACACACACACACACACACACACACACACACACACACACACACACACACACACACACACACACACACACACACACACACACACACACACACACACACACACACACACACACACACACACACACACACACACACACACACACACACACACACACACACACACACACACACACACACACACACACACACACACACACACACACACACACACACACACACACACACACACACACACACACACACACACACACACACACACACACACACACACACACACACACACACACACACACACACACACACACACACACACACACACACACACACACACACACACACACACACACACACACACACACACACACACACACACACACACACACACACACACACACACACACACACACACACACACACACACACACACACACACACACACACACACACACACACACACACACACACACACACACACACACACACACACACACACACACACACACACACACACACACACACACACACACACACACACACACACACACACACACACACACACACACACACACACACACACACACACACACACACACACACACACACACACACACACACACACACACACACACACACACACACACACACACACACACACACACACACACACACACACACACACACACACACACACACACACACACACACACACACACACACACACACACACACACACACACACACACAGAGTTCTGTCATTAACTCAGGAGAATGTCTTTGTCCTTGAACGCGCAATCGCGCTATTGAGTGGGGAGCTTCTTGGCATGATGTAAACAGAGTAACATCAGCAGTTCACAATTACTGTCTACAAGGCAGTTGGACTATAAGCAGCTACAATATTATAGCGTATTGTTTTGAGTCTCCAATTAAAGTAATTCATTGGTAATATTACTGAAAGTATGATCATAATTGCTTTGTTTTATGCAGTAATATGATGTATTAGTGATGCTCTTTCGCATAATATTTATTAAACCTGGAAAGAAAGGATAAGTTGCTTTTGAAACAGGATGTAGAACGCCAGCGCGAGAGCAAAAAAACAACAGCGCTATATTTCAGGTTTGCTTGGTCTACCACAAGATCATAGCTACACTTCTGAGACAAATACAGTAGGTAGTAGCAGTAGCAGCAGTAGTAGTAGTAGTAGCAGTAGCAGCAGTAGTAGTAGTAGTAGTAGCAGCAGCAGCAGTAGTGGTACCAATAGTAGTAGTAGTAGTAGTAGTAGTAGTAGTAGTAGTAGTAGTAGTACCAATAGTAGTAGTAGTAGTACTAGTAGTAGTAGTAGTAGCAGCAGTAGTAGTAGTAGTAGTAGTAGTAGTAGTAGTAGTAGTAGTAGTAGCAGCAGCAGTAGTGGTACCAATAGTAGTAGTAGTAGTAGTAGTAGTAGTAGTAGCAGCAGTAGTAGTAGTAGTAGTAGTAGTAGTAGTAGTAGTAGTAGTAGTAGTAGTAGTACTAGTAGTAGTAGTAGTAGCA
Source organism: Tenodera sinensis (assembly GCA_030765045.1). Taxonomy (NCBI): domain Eukaryota; kingdom Metazoa; phylum Arthropoda; class Insecta; order Mantodea; family Mantidae; genus Tenodera; species Tenodera sinensis. The sequence continues at coordinate 75,545,033 of CM060969.1, forward strand.
GCAGTAGTAGTAGTAGTAGTAGTAGTAGTAGTAGTAGTAGTAGTAGTAGTAGCAGCAGCAGTAGTGGTACCAATAGTAGTAGTAGTAGTAGTAGTAGTAGTAGTAGTAGTAGTAGTAGTAGTACCAATAGTAGTAGTAGTAGTAGTACTTTAAGGTTGTTTATACCGTTATTGTTTATTATCACGGGCAACACCGCTAGTTCAACTGCTTCTCACATCGCTCCTTCGCTGAGAGACAGAACACGCCACTGCCCTCTCTACTGCTACAATCGCGCCGTGGACTTCTGCGACTGTTTTAACGCAAAATGGTTATCTGCTTACGTCGATGCCGGATGAAGTGGGCCACCGGGTATATGTTTTGAGGCCCCCTGAATCCAAAAAAGCATTTTGAGAAAAAGGTTCGCGCACGAGCGTGTGTGTGTGAACAACATAACTAAAAAGTGAGAAGTCAGTTAAAAGCCAAAGTTGGTATTTAAGTTTAATATCTTTCAAGGATGCGACACGAAGATTTAGAAGAAAACTGCTCAACCATAAACTAACCTTTATATACAAAATTTTTCGAACATTTTGATTTTTTTGAAAATGGCTCGAATGATCTTGATTGAAATGCCATATGTTTAAGATGTTTTTATGGCAAATGAAACGCAAATTTTGACATTTCTGGCTATACACTATGTAGTCCTATTTACTCTTGATGGCTTTTGCATAGCTGGTGAACCATAAGAGCTAGAACAAATCTTAATATACATAAAACTGTAGATCTCCTTTAAACACCCAAATTGTGTCCAAATACATTTTTGGTAGCGTGAACCACTTCGGAGATATACCCTCTTATTTGTTATACTTTTCTCAAATGGAAGGTCGTAATTCACTATTTTATCTCTTGGCTGTGCAAAGAGAAGGGAATTTCAAAGCCTTCACATAGCGACTATCTCTAAATGATTTGACTATCGCCTACAAGAAAATTAGCAATAAGATATCTACTGCAAATGTTTATTAACATGAAGTAGATAAGGGAATAAATGCTTATAAGGGTACTTAGTTCAAGAGTAGCGAAAATCATAATCAATTGTTTAATATGAGCGCAAATGTTTAAAAAATGTCTGAAAATTCCAACTAAATTGCTAAAAGAAGAAGACAAGGCATAAAAGGAACTTGTACTACACAAAATGAGTTGTACTGTGACAACTCTAGTGAGCCAAGATCTACTGAATGGCTGCTGCACCCTCTACCTCCATGCATACTGAAAGTCTAGAGCAGAATTCATTAATGAGGGTGGTATGTGTCATCAGGGAGCATTCCTGGGGTCTCTTTGGTGTCATGTTTGAAACCAAATAGCCGCTTTTGATAAAATACGTTGTCTGTTGCTTTCCAAAGAGGTGATGTGTATAATTGAATTTTTATTTATGGATGCTGTTTAACTGTTATGGTTCTCAACGTGCCTTACTATATTGGGGTGAAGGACCATTTAATTTTGCTCAGAGGCCTCTTTATCAGGCTCGAAGTTCTTTACGTGCCGTAAATATGCGACATGGGACCACAGGCTTTACTTCCCTTCCGAAGGGAGCCATGTGCGAAATACGTCCTTCATTCTCCCCTCAGATTGAACCCACGACTTCGGAAACCAGAAGATAGCAGGTCACTCGTAGATCACGAAGGACGACGGGTCTCACGTGGCTCTCAAGAGAGAAATGCTGGTACCGTGAATCGAATCTGGACCCCCTTGCTCCGCAGAAAACAACTGTACTAGTACAGCGCTAAGCTTTTCCAGATAAAAATTTAATTATCTTCAGTAATACACGAGTGCTGACAGTTTTTCGGTAATTTAATTGACGATAACGAATGCTTGTTGTCATAATAATTATTGTGTTGTCTAATAATCATGATAATCATTATAAGAACAAGTACCAATTTGAAACCTCAATTAAATAATTAAGACAAATATAAGCGAGAGGGGAATTTAACAAGATAATTAAAATGCGCGAACGATGCCATTTTTGTACAATCAATTAATTAACCAATCAATAAAGCACTAAAGTGGCTTTCGCTCGGCGCAAAACTCTGAAATTTGATTACATAACACCCTTTCGTTTCTATTTGTGTTATACGGCATTAGAACTTAAATGCTTCTTCATATAGCTACTTTGAATTCGCATTTTGTGCCGTCTGTCAACAGGCAAATGTAAGAGCCCAGTTGAATCAAAGCAGAGATTATAGGAATAAACAAATTAATGTAGGAAAACCATCGTTTTTGAGCATCATCCTTTAAAACTGTCGATTAACTTCGATTTCGATTGGTGAATAAGGCATAAAAGAGACCGTACATTGGCTGAAAGGTGCTCAAATGTAATTATCCCGATTATTTACTACTAAGAGCAAGAATTTTAAGCTTTAATAATCCATTAATGCATTAGAAACTTATGCAATATGCACCATATAAAAAGTATTAAGACATATTGATATACAATAGAAATTTAAAGCAATTTTATGTAATCTAGGTATCCATGAATAACCTATATGAATTATCTAATAATTAGAATTTATTGTTAATATTGAAGAGTCTAGTTCCACTTTTGGCATAATTAAAAAAAAGGCCTTCACTATATACGAGATAAGCACCACATCGCTTCAACTAGAGAACAGTTGGAAACCTACTGGAATATATTCGGAACTAAATTTTTAAAATTATTAACGTCTGAATATTTTGAAATGCCTGCATAAGTTGCAGTTTACCCTTTTGATATGTATACTTAAGAGATACTAAACAATTACATTTAAACTATATTTAATATTAAGTATAAGTATAGCCACCACACTTGAACTCAATTCCAATAACTTTCGAGAAATCACCTTCATACCGAGGGAGCGGTTACGACCAGATAAGGAAGGAATTCCCCGATGTGACGTCACCTTTTTATTGCACTGCATGTGAACTATCATCAGGCTACCAAGTTTCAATGACATATAATTTTCGAATATAGCATTTGTAAAATAAAATACGACGTAAAACGAATAAAATGTTATTTATAGCATGTAAAACAAATGTAAAACAATTAATTATGTAGTATAATTTGAAAAGTGCGGAATTGCTATTTGGTAACGGAATAGGAAAAAGATGCGTCTTATGCAATATAAAATATTTATTAATTGCTGGAAATTTAATAATTATCTCAAGTAAGCATATCTTCTAAGCAGAGTTGTGTGGAAATTTTATTTTTTAGGCCCTCATAAGAAAATGTAAAACATAGAGGCTTTGGTAAGACGATAGTCTTATGTTACAGAAACATAACAACTCTTCGAGAAAGTGCGAAAAGAGTAGAGTATATCAGAGGAGTATGCGAGAAGAGTACATTTTAACACATACAGTGCACCCGTAATTCCAGAGCACTATAAACCATTGCATATCAGAATAAAGGGGATAGAAAGTCAATGATAAACAAAGATTAAATCTTGTCTTTGCACATAAGATAACAATAGCTTTTCTGTAGCTAACGTTTGCAGATAAGTGTTTTCATGCAAATATTGACAGAGAATTGGGAACAACAAACAGCAAAAGGGTAAGGAACTATGATGCTCCCTTGGAAATGAAGGTAAGAAAGAAGTATATTACCACATAATAGTATATTATGTAATGAAACTAATGGTAGTAATTAAGACGCGAGTATATATTAGAAAACGAGCGAAGCTAGCTTCCTAATTTTCACACGAGCGTCTCAATTACCATTATAGTTATGTTTCATACGACAATTTATACTCGACCATATGTAAACCCCGCGCGACAGCCCACGAAGGGCCAAGGCCTACCGCCCAGCCGCTGCGTCCCCCACCTCTGCCCACTACAGGCGTCATTGGTGAGGTGCAGTACTGGAGGGTGGGACGTGGTCAGCGCCCCGAGCCCTCCCGGCCAGTTATGCGGTCTTCTCGACCTGGGGCCGCTACTTCTCCATCAAGTAGCTCCTCAATTGGTCCCCCCGGGACCTAACGAGGCTGAGTGCACCCCGTGCCAGACCTCCCAGAGGGGATAAAATCCCCATGCTGGTACCGGGGATCGAACCCGGGTCCTCCGCGCCACAGGCAAGCGCGCTGCCAGCTGCGCTACGGAGGCGGCCACTCGACCATATAGGTACCTAATTTTATAGTTGAAATATCTTAAAATGTTTTACACTCACCAGGAACATTGACCTACATATTGATATCAGCGCAGGTGCTAAGCGATCGATTCGTTTCGAGTACGTCACAGCTGTATTATGAAAATGATAACTTTGGAATGCTACGTAACATTGAAAAATAGAAGGAAAACTGAATATATTGGTTTTCAGACGAAACTTTATTTCATGTATAAGTTCTTTGTTGTTTTATTGATGAAATTAATTTGCGGGACTGTGCTTAGTGGAATATTCTTGGAAATTGATGCCGTATTGAGGTTAATTTGTGTATTTTGTATTTATCCGACATTTTAGCGTTTTCTAAACTAGCTGCGTTTCGAGAATTAGTCGATATTGCACTTTAGCATTGCTGTGTGGGAATTCTCTAATTTTCCACACCTGTCCTTTAATGAAAATTGAATTCTCCGATTGGATGAAGACTAGTCCTAATGAAAGTTTGAACTTAAGGAGGTCCATTAAAGGATCGCTATTAGACTGATCATTAATAAATTTGGGTATGGTCGACATAAAAACATTAAATTATCACGCCACGAAAGAACATGCAGCGAACATACAAAAGAAACTAAGGAAATATGCATTTGCATTAAAATTCTGTTAAAACATTTGGGTCATGAATTTAAGGTTGGTCGGCTAAGCCATTTTAAATTCCCTTAACCATTTGCTCAGAGACCATGTTGCGCGTATTTGAGGTTAGTTGTTTTTCCAAGTGATTATGTTGTATGGCTCACAAATGAAATGTAATCTAGCGTGCTGTGTGTTGTAAAATGGAGAAGGCCGGCGATAAATTACCGCGACACAACAGCTTATGCAAATATTAATTACAAGAGGGAGTAGATCAGCTGGGAACGTGGAATACGGAACACCCGCTGCAGCATGGATTTGCTCACAAGGTTGAGGATTACATCTGTTGAGTCTCCCCACCACGAGAAAAGCAGCTTACTCCCAGCAGAAAAACAAAAAAAGAAGTGGAAGAACAAATAACTCCGAGAGCTTTCTACGTTCACGTTAAACATTTGCAAGCGTTTTTATAATATACCATTATTCAAAATGGACGTGGTTCCTCTTTCTCTGTTTTATGAGGATTGTGCAATTCCTAGACGATAAATAATGGAACAGAATATGTATAGGTATACACTCGTAGGAAATAAAATGCTTATGACATGGAGGGTATTTTAATCACAGAAGAAACCCATTTTCTTTGTTTTCTTTTATTTTCAGGTTCCCGTTTTAATCACAGCAGAAAATTACTACACACATCTTTGTTCCATTTTGTTTGCGATTTTCTGTTTTACTCTATCCCTCTCTCTTGTTCCTTCCCCTTTTTCGGAACGTCTTCAGTTTTTCGATGTTATTTTCTATAGTTCCCACACATTTTAGAACGCCATCTTTAATTATTACAAGATTCATGCAAACTCTATCTATATAGATACATTTGTTGTGTTGCAAATATGGAGCTTTGGGCTTTATAATCGCTAGCTATGTAATTTACGTGAATAAATCTGTTTGGAACCTTCGTTTACCCAGAATGCTAAAGCCCAGGTAACCAACGAGGAACCAAGCGAAATGGCGTCGCGGCAATGTGTACGACTCACATTCGGGAGGTCCCGGTTTCATCTCCGTCGACCGACCACTCTGACTTGGACTGTTCTGTGGTTTCTCCTTGCCACTAGGCGAATGCTAGGGTGGATTCTCTTCTCTACGGATTCCTTTCCCTTCATTTCTCATTTCCCTCCCTTGTCATCTTTTAGGTTTGATTAGTAGCACGGTACGTTCCGGCAAATGCTCTGGAGACTCCTCTTCCCTGGCCCCTTCTGGAAGTTGCTGCAAGATGGTCTCCCTGGGTGGAGGAAACACTTCGGTCGGTCTCCAGGTGTCAATATCTGTAACTATTAGGGACTTCTGTGCGTCTCTAGGCTTCGCTGGCTCCACTCTCTGACAACCTTATGGTCTACTTCACCTCGCCCCTTTCCCCTGGGAGGTAGCTCGCAAGAGATCCATGTCGGAGTCGCGCTGGGTCGAGGTGTGCCCCCCCCCCCCCCCTCTGTTATCACAATCACAACCAACAAGGAACGCCTCCCTCCGATTTTTCGTTCGCGTTAGAAGATCAAATGTTAAAGTGATTTGCTTATCAAAGTTATAAGTTTGGGCCAAAATAATATTTAGTGCTGCTTTCGAGTATTGGAGTTTTCATTGGTCGGCTTTAAGTTCGACTTATTGAGCCACTCAGGTGCTAGTGGTTTGGTCTCTCTTGTCACCCAATTATTATGTTCCTTTCACACTACCCAGCAAGATGACTACGTGATAGCATATGAGGTGCGCATTTCGGAGGTTCCTATTTCGGTTCACATAGGACCGATCACTCTGACATGGAGCTTTTTGTGACTCCACCCAGTAGGGGTGGGGGCGAATGCTGGGGCGATTCACCTTCAATTACTACCCATTACTCACAACCTATCCCCATCATTATCTTTCATCCGTTTTAAGCATGGAAGACCAGGTGATTAGTGTACTGCGTCAGCATGGTACAATTAGCCCGCCCAAATTCCTTTCCGGGGCTTTTGGCGGACTCCTCGGAGCCGTTCTAGATTGCCACGAGAATCTCAGGCAGCGTGGAGATTAGGCAATGCGTCAGGATTGGCTCTTTGTGAAATCGTTAGGGACCCCGCCCCAGCTGCCGCACATTGTCGTCCGGATCAGGACGCCTTCGGTTTTCCTCGTCCCTTCCTCCAAGGGGTCCCGTTGGGAGCAAAGGGTGGTGTTGTGCTCCAGTTCCTTAATCCTAACTCTTTTCAGACGCCAAGCACAAGTTATCCCGTCAACCTCAATGAAATTCCAGCACCGAAAGAGGAGAAGGTTAACTGTTTAGTATTTCCGCTAGTGGGTATTACTTCGTAATTTGTTTAGTAACTTCAATGTGGCTACAAAGCACTTAGAAAGTTAAAGCATGAACCACATGTCCCCGGCAGCTTGGTGTTCTGGGTTGTAGAATTAGTTCATGGCAGAGTCAGGGTGAAGTTCCTAAGCGTCTATATATTGTGCCAAATAGATAAAGTCTCTTAAAATGTTGTGACTTTTTTTTCCTCTTAATTTTATCTTTATGGTAACTGGTCACGTAGCTCAGTCCATTTACTGACAGACACACAGACAATCACACGGACCTTTTTCTTAAAATGCTTTTCTTTATTCAGGGGGCCTCAAAACATATATTTCCGGTGAAATCCCTACATCGAATTTTTGGGTGGAATACAATACGTACTTCCTCTACTTACTAGTAGAGAAGGTAAAAAAAGCCGCGAAGAAGGGTGGGGGGGGGGGGGGGGGAAGGACTAAACAATACTACGCGACGCACTAGCCCGATAACGCACAAGACCTGCAGCGATTGCGTCCCCCACCTCTACCCATAACGGGAGTCACGAGTAGGGTGTAGTACTGGAGGATGGGACGTAGGGACGTAGTTAGTGCCCCGAATCTATCCCTGTTTGTGGTTGCCACCTTTGCAATCCGAAACCGCTGTTTCCTGAAGTAGCTCCTCAATTGCCCCCCCCCCCCTCCCTCAGGGACCTTCCGGGGTACCCCGGAGAAATATGACTAGCACAATATTTAACATTATAAAGAGAGAGCATATGCATATGTATATGTATGTAGCGTAATCCCAAAATCCAATCATCCGATTTTGATAATTCTTTCACTATTGAAAAGCCCTATTCCTACTGACGGAAAGGGTCTATATAACACCTAATTTATATATTTTGCTAAAATGGTAAACATGATAAAGAAAGCCTACATGTTAGAAAACCAACATATTTAAGTAATTTACTTGCCAAGGAACCTTTGACTTTCTCAACAAAATGGTTTAGAAGGCCCTGGATTTAGAATTTTAATATCGATTCGGCACATTTTGCCAATACCAGTGTTGAAAGGCTTTGCAAATAGGGAGAATCTAACTGACCAATGTTCATGGTTTCCAATATCTACAGAGTACAGGTTTTTAAAACAAATAGTGAAATCGCACTCACATTTCAAAATTTTCTTCCTTGCATTGCGGGATAAAGCAACTACTTATAAGCCATGTTTAGGCACCCATTTCCTGAATCATCACCAGTGTTTTGTTTATTTTGTGGCGTTTTTATTAGCTGCTAACATTAGCGGTGAAGTTGTGGAAGGGAGCCAAACAAGTCGATGTTTGTTTTTCTGCTCTGAGAGAAGTTCACGAAGAACAAGGAAGCTTTATCAAAACTCAAAAGTTTCGAGGGAGAAAAACAGCCGGTTATGATGAGAGTCTGGATTCACACCTTCATGGGGGATAGATCCTTTTAACCGCGAGCTTGAACATGAACTTGAGCTCTCTGGTTGCTATTCAGGATGCCCTGAAACTTTGTCCATCTCTTGCGAGTGGGTAAACCAAATGACCACATAACCAAAATCGCTGTTAGATCTCCTGTTTTACCATTGTAGTAAGTAGTACTATTACTTCTGTTTCAATCACTTTATTTGGGTTTTTATTTGCAAATCTCTTATTAGAATATATTTTTTTCTTCCTTCATTTTTGTGATACTATTACAATATTCGGCACCAGTGGCGGTAGGCACTGATGACAGATGAAATGACATAATTAGGAAAGAAAACGTGGTAAGGAAAGGTATTAAGCTAAATGTTAGGGTACCTTCTCGTCATTTGCCAATTATGAAGATTATACAAAAGGTAGAGAAAACCCCAGTATAATTGCCGCACCAGATCTAGACATATGCAGCTTTTAATGATATTATCAGTTCAGGAATGATAATGCCTGCTGTAAGTGTACAGTTTCAAATACCCACGCACCGTTTATCCACATCACCACATCTTCATTCATTCCGTCACTTCTGCCTCTTGCTTCACGATCTCGAGGACATTTGCAATTATTTTTCTACTCTGATTATGAAATATCTTACCAATTAACTTTAAAGACATAGGAGACATAGCTATAAGTGCCAGAAATATAAAATATTTGAAATCATAACGAGACACAAAGCATCCGTGATACAGACTATATCTGTTGCCAGCTGTGAGTAAGCAACGGTATCATATCGCTTGCTCCGAGTAAGCTAAACATACGCAGTTCCTAGGTTCAGTAGCTGGATTGACAGCCAGGATCACAATTTCAGAAGTTTTGAGCCCTGGAAGAGCTTATGACAATGTTTTTTATTGTTGATTCCAACAGTACTATGTTATTAATAAAATGAAAAATTAAAGATCCAATAATAATAATAATAATAATAATAATAATAATAATAATAATAATAATAATAATAATAATAATAATAATGAAAATAATAGTAATAATATTAATAATAATATTAATAATATTAATAATAATATTAATAATATTAATAATAATGTTAATAATAATATTAATAATATTAATATTAATAATAATATTAATAATAATATTAATAATAATAATAGTAATAATAATAGTAATAATAATAATAGTAGTAATAATAATAGTAGTAATAATAATAGTAATAGTAATAATAATAATAATAGTAATAATAATAATAATAATAATAATAATAATAATAATAATAATAATAATAATAATAATAATAATAATAATAATAATAATAATAATAATAATAGTAATAGTAATAGTAATAGTAATAATAATAATAATAATAATAATAATAATAATAATAATAATAATAATAATAATAATAATAATAATAATAATAATAATAATAATAATAATAATAATAATAATAATAATAATAATAATAATAATAATAATAATAATAATAATAATAATAATAATAATAATAATAATAATAATAATAATAATAATAATAATAATAATAATAATACAAATAATAATATTATAATAGCACCTCTAAAACATAATGAATTAGAACTGAAAATTACTATTAGTTAATGCTGTTCACAGGCAAAGGCGCGCGCGCGCACGCGCGCACACACACACACACACACACACACACAAACACACAAACACACAAACACACACACACAGGCACACAAACGGACCGTTTTGCAAAAATGTTTTTTTGTTTTTCTGGAGTCTTAAAATATGTACTATCGAATGCGATACTTCCTCTACTTGCTTTAATAGGTAGGTGAGAAGGTGAAAACTCTTAAACTCACTGTTCACTGAATAATAAAACCATCAGTTCTTTCTCAAGTCAGAACACCCGATATGACATACGAATTAAAGTGGTCTCTACAAATTAAGTAATAAAAAAGACCAGTTAAGCGCTATCAAAGTTTAATCTTCGCTAGGAATTATGAAAGAAACTCATGCTTCACGATAATGACAAAGGTGGGTTAAAATCGGCTGCACTTGAACTTTTACAGAGTGAGATGATTCCATGGTAACGTGCAAGCTCGCATTTGGAGGTCGTGGGTTCGGTTCCTGCAGCCGACCTTCCTGACCCATGGTTTTTTCGGGGTTTTCTCCGGGCAAATGTTGGAAAGGATAATTATATCCCCCGAATTTCACGTCCGGTCTCTCCGTTTCATTTCACCTTCATTTCAATCGGAATTTTCAGGGTCGGAAATGTTGACTATGGTCCGGTTTGGTGCTGCTGTGTGGGGCTTTGCGAACTGTAATTGCTGTTCTTGGCGGATAGGTGGTGTTATAGTCGCCTGACCAGTAGTTCCTTCCTGAAACCTGGTGTCGAGGTGATGAATCTCCAGCACACATTAGGAAATCTCGCGCTACTTGCCTGGATTCCAACACGCCTGTAGAGCGTTCTCACTTCATTCCTTCCTCTCAGGATCTGACAGACAATAGCCTCAAAAGTTGGCTCAGTGTGGAATTCCCTCCATCCATACTCTAACCCATTCTCTATCTTTAACTTAAATGTTTCAACCAGCTAAATTGTTACACCAAATCAGACGAAGCTATGTCACCCGATCGTCTATCTGCGCTGGTACAGTGTGTCGTTTTACGGTGAAACCAGAGAGCACACTGTATTAAAAGGTTCTAAAAAGCTTCAAATAAATTCAAATAAATACTTGTTGAAGCGTTATGGGCTTGAAAGCAAAGGAAATGCAAGCTTTTTTACTGACAGAGACTTTCTTCCACCGAGCAGTAAAAGCTAATACTCCATATTTGCTGTTTAGAAATACCAAACAGTCTTCTTCGGGGCTTAGGCCTCTCGGTCCGTTCCGCCTCCGTCAGATTGCTCTTGCCATCCTTTTACTGCTCTGTCTATTGACCTTCTTCTTGGACTATAGTTCACAGCTGCTTTTGTAATTCGTGTAATTGGTATGTTATAACATGGCCCTTCCAGTTTTGTTGGTATCCTTTCATGTACTGTATAATGCTGTCTACTTTTAGTTCTTTTCTAATTCCTTCATTTCTTCTTTTATCTAACAATGCATATCCAGCAACGCATCTAGGAAATTTCATCTCACTTGTTTCTATTCGTTTCTCCAGATTTTTACTTTCTCTAATGGTAAGTCGAAAAATTATTTTGTTCCCAAACATTTGATGTTGAGATTTCATCAGGAATATATGTTTTAAGACCCCCTGAATCCAAAAGAGCAATTTTAGAAAATGGTCCGCGCGCGCGCGCGTGTGTGTCTGTCTGTCAGTCTGTGGACAGCATAACTCAAAAACGAAAAGTCGGTTAAAAAACAAAGTTGGTATTAAGTTTAAAGTCTTTCAAGAATGCGACACGAAGATTTTGAACAAATTAGCCCCACCTTAAACTACCCTTTAAATGGAAAATTGTTCGAAAATTTTGATTTTCTTGAAAATGGCTCTAACGATTTTGATTAAAATGTCATATGTGTAAGATATTCTTATGACAAATGAAATGTATATTTTGAATTTTCTGGCTATAACCTATGTAGTCCTCTTTACTTTGGATGACTTTTGAATAACTCGTAATCCGTAAGAGATAGACAAAGTCTTACTGTACAAAAATGTAGATCTCGGTAAAACACGCAATTTTGCCTGAATATATATATATTTCAGAGTGAGCCATTTAGGAGTTATTTGTGTCAGTTTCGGAAAACAAAACTTTCGTGAAATGCAACATCGTTGTTCATTTCTTCATATGTTAAGCTCACGGACTACTGTATTCTAATATTCCCCTTGCACCTACAAGGAAATAAGCAAAGATAATTTCGGCAAATGTTTATATCAATTAATACGAAGAAGATATAGGAATAAGGGTTTGTAAGAATGGTTAGTACAAGAGTAGAGAAAGTCATGTGAGTGCAATACATCAGATTGGTTAAAATCGGAGATTCACAGCCATAAATAAAGTGGGAATTGCCCTCACTTTATAGTATTTAAGAATGTTTCTTTTCTCACTTTTTCACCAATGTTCTGCTTATTGTACCACAGAAATAATTACGTTTACTTAGTTTTTCCTTAATTTCGCACTTCGTCTTATGTGTTACTGAACAGCCTAATAAAAGTGTTAACCTATTTTACTATTTTGTTATCTAACAAGAATTTGACTCTTATGGATTGAGGTCCAATAATTGCAATTGCCTTTGCTTTTTGAGCTATATTTTCATGTTAAAGTCTAAAGCAATTGACTTAATTTCAAGACTGCCTCCTGTAAAGCGTTTTCACTCTCACTAATGACCACCTGGTCATCAGCAAATAAAATGGTAGCACAATTTACTTTGTTTATTTTAAAATATATTAATATTTCATTTAGCCACACTTCAAAGTAAAATAATAAAATTTCTATATCCCTCCCCCAGTGTAGGAAAACCTGGAGGAGGTTTTATTAGGTTTACACCAATAAGCTTTTCCCAAATCTATTTAGAGCAACAACGAGTTTTTCGTTGTCAGATTTGATTAATAGCGCTCAATAGGATTCACCATGGGCTAATGTTGGGCAAGTGACAGACTTGACAGATAAATATACGGATCTGGGTTTTGAGGATGAAAGAACTGTTTAAATTCCAGGACCTCTCTGACGCTCGTAACTTAGGCTGGAGGCAGCAACAGAATTGTCTCCCTGGGATTACAGAAACTGACAGTGAATAACATTCTTCAGTCCGTCAAAAGCGAACATCTAAGTTATCATATTAATAAGAAAAGAGAGGACATGAGATATATTGGATGCTTCAAAAAGTGATGAAGCATTGGTTGTCCGTTCTTTCATGCAAAATAAATATATTTCTGGCTACACGTTCTATTTATATATTATATATGGTCGTCGTGCAATCCTAATCGTCAATTATACAGATTTATTCCGGTCATCTTGTATGAACTTTAGCATGCATACCAATGGTAATGCAAATTTATGCTAATGCACATCACTACATGAGGGGCTTACAAGGGGTGTTTGTATTATTCATGTCGCAGTTTCTCTTGGAGATTTTTCAGTGTAAGTATTTTGAAAATAAGTAAGCCTCTTCCTGGAAGTTTTATCTTTTTGCAAACTATTACCTGAAATGTAACATAGCTTGCATAGATTTTCGAGCACTCCAATGCATAACACAAATAGTCACGGTTATTAAATTAAATAAAAATGCATAGCAATTCTTTAAAATGAAGGTTATGTGGTCCAACTTACCATTAAGCTTGTGAATACATGAGGAAAGAGGCCAATCATAAATATAGCTGCTCTACGGAGCCTTTCAAATAAAACAATTTAAAAAAGAATTCCACAAATTGCAAGAAAGGGTCGCTGTAGCCCCAAGTGTCTTACAAGTTGTGTTCGTATAACTGTGCACGGAGAATAAAAACATGAGGAAAAAGCATCATTTGGGGCTCCTAGGAAATAAGTTACACACAACGTCTCGACAAGAGAACAGAAAGTGGCGAAATATGGGACAAAGGATTGAAAGAATTATATTTGAAGACAATGGGGGGAAACCGGTGACAAAGATGGTGACCAAGCCCTGGATTCTTAGTTTCTGATCTATTTTATTCTTGGTCTCTTACCCTCTGAATTACCGTTTATTTAAATGTTGTGCCTAGCAAAGGGTTACATACTTCTATTTTATAGAGCCTAAATGGAACTCAGTTTTGGTTAGGACTTAATAAGAAGTATTTTTCAATAGAATCTAATAATAGCTAACTGGGTTATTTAAGTAAATACAGTACACGTATTTATGTAAAATATTTGGAACGGAGACCATTCGAATGAGGAAAATGTTAAATAATTATGATCTTATGAAATCTTTTGTAATAATAATTCCAAGGCACCACAGCCCTTGCCGGGACTAGGCCTACTGCCTGACGGCAGCGTCTACCATCTTTGCCCATCACAGAAGTTTCAACAATTAATATACCCTATAAAATTCTGTTTTAGTGCGCAATGAGATGTCAAGATCGAAGAAAACTCAGTCGCATTCTCTGTAAGAAAAAGTGCAAGAATCATTAATTTGGCCCTGAAAGATAGCCGAAATGATGTTTGCACCTCTTATCCCATTTGAAGTGGAACCAATTTCTTTAGTTTCAAGAGCATTTTAACTGAGGACAGAAGAGAGTTGACACCTGAGAATATTTCAAAGTATGCTCAATGTTACTTTTTTCAATTTGACAGTGTTATAACCACAATGGCATGCTCAGTGATTTCCACAAACGTCCAATATTTAAGTGTTTATACTTTAGACAATCGTTTTCTCTCTCAGCACTGATGACCTCTTGGAACTTTTGGCTTCTAGGCTAAGGAAGTAGGCTTATGGAGTGTCTTCGACTAGTTACTTCGGGTAACTAGTCGAGCCCATTATAATTTAAATTAAACATATGGCAGAAAATATGCACATAAGCATAAATAAATCCTAAACCTGAAGCAATTTTGCTTTTGTGTGTGGATATAACACATAATACATACATAATTTTCACTTAGGATGTGGTACTGGTCATTATTACACATTTTGTGGTGAAACATGAGGTGGCTAATCTTGTGAAGATTATGCCCTGGTTCACTTGTTCCCATTTTTATTTTTCCTACTACGTATAGTAGGAAGTATTGCATTCCAAGCAAAAATTTGATGTCGAGATATCACCGGAGCTATATGTTTTGAGGCCCCCTGAATTAAAAAAAAAAAAAAAATAAAAAAATAAAAAAATAAAATAATAATAATAATAATAATAATAATAATAATAATAATAATAATAATAATAATAATAATAATAATAATAATAATAATAATAATAATAATAATAAATAAATAAATAAATAAAAACAAAAGATAAACATTTTTAGTAAAAGATCATGTCTGTCAGTTTGTGGGCAGTATAGCTCAAAAACGAAAAGTCGGTTATAAACTACAGTTGGTACTTAAGTTTAACATATTTTAAGGATGCGACACGAAGATTTCGAAAAGAATTCCTCCACCGTAAACTACCCTTTACATGGAAAGTTTTTCAAAACATTTTAATTTTACCGAAAATGACTAATGGTTTTGAGTAGCTGAGTGGTTAGACCATTCGCTTCTCACCAAAGCGGCCCGCGTTCGATCCCAGTCAACAGCATGTGGGATTTGTAGCGGAGGAAGCGCCACTGGGGCGGGTTTCCTCCGGGTTCTCCGGTTTCCCCCGTCATCTCATTTCACCCGTACTCCATCTTCATTCCATGTATCATCAGTGTCACCGCCTGCGGTGCCGTAATAGTAAAAGTGGACGTTAAACGCCATAGAAAACGAGTTTAAAATGCCATAGGTTTGTGATATTTTTATGAGAAATGAAATGTATATTTTTAATTTTCTGGCTATAGCCCATGTGGTCCTGTTTACTCTGGATGACTTGACATAACTGGTGATCCATAAGAGATATACCAAATTATTCTATACATAACCTACATTTGTGGTAGGTATATAACATGCTGATTAGAAAGAGTATTTTACATTTATATTACATTTCATTGTGCCAAAAATTCACTTGTGACGATTGTTGCCTTGAATTCATGAGTTACAAAAATGACATTCCCTTACAGAACTGTGTACGTAACGTTCGCAGTTGAATAGAAGCATTCTGAGAAGAAGGCAGCTAATTCTGTGCTCTCTTCAATTTTTGACACAGAAGTGGTAATGCTATCCATATTAGTGAATTGTAAGTAGTGTAAAAGGTATAGTATATAAGAAACATGCCTCGAAAGTGTGTTAATGACAGAAGCAACTTTTGTTTCGTGTGTTATGAGCTGACTTTCAAAGCGCAGAGGTGAAAATTTGCTCCTCTTACAAAAAGAGCTTACGCCTGTTCTTTTAACAACAAAATAGGTCAGAACAAGACATGGCTCCCTGAAATGTGTAACACTATTAACTGGCTGGTCAAAAGGATCCCTTCATATGCCATTTGCAGTCCCTTTGATATGGCGCGAATCTAGGGATCATGTGACAGACTGTTCTGCCTGACAAATACAGCTATAATAAGTTCGATGTTCAGACACACTGTTAAATGTTCATGTTCAGATTCAGCAGTTCGACCGATGTTTTATGGGCCAGGGCGTCCCATACCAACTCCACCAGATAACTTAACAGTGACTGAAGAATTTCCTGATGTTGAGGAATTACAGAATGATTCAGATTTTCCTGAAGATGGTGCTGTAAATGAACCTCACCTTTTAACACATGAGGATTTATTTTTCCGACAACGTCAAAAGAAATTTGAACATTTTTTTCTAAAGAGGCCTCGTTTTCCCCAATTATGTTGAGAATTTGTTCCAATCACTGAGTGTTGAGCGTAAGTCTGAGGATTGGGTTTTGTTCATAGACAACTCGAAAACAGATTACTACATAATAGAAGCACATATCCATCCGTTTCTTTTGTCAATGTAGTTGGTTTGAAAGAAAATTATGAGAATATGCAGTTCTTACTATCCGTAATCTAGTATGACAAATTTTCTTGGCAGATGTGTACAAATTTTTAAGCGTGCAAGAAACAGCTGCACGACATCTTTCAGAAAAGTTGCCATAATCTTTCTAGGAAACTACAGGACTGATAACTACAGAGATGTTGTCCGTGAGATGATTGAGTGAGTGAGTGAGTGAGTGAATGGTGTTTAAGGGCCCGTCGACAGCTAGGTCATTTGGGCCCCAATGTGAGATGATTGAGAACTGCAACATAATAGGATATATGTATTTAAAAATATACTTTCTGCACTCCCATTTTTATTTCTTCTCTGAAAACGTATGGGCTGTGAGTGACGAACATGGGGAGCTTTTCTATCAGGGTATCGCGAAAATAGAAAGGCGCTGCAAGGGTAAATTGAATAAAAAATGTTGACAAATTAGTGCTGGATACTGATAAGGGATATTCCATAAGTAAAGTAGAGCCGAAAATCCCATTCGCATAGATTTTAGGCGAGTGAATGTAATTTCCGCGAAGATATAGTAGTACCTATAATGTAGATATAGACAACGAAATGTTTTTCATGAGATTACTCGAGAACTCGAGGTGATGTAAAAGTTCTGTAGAAAGATTTTAAATCAGCATACAAGTGAGCCAGAAATACAGTCTGCTTTCCTTATAACATAAAAAGTCCAAATTTTGTTGGCCAGTGTTTTTGTGCTGTTCGCTGTGTTTATCTTAAACAAGATGAGGGTGAGTATTCAACCTTTATGTTGACAAAACCAATTTTTGGGAAGAATTGGGCTTCTTAGGGAGTCTGATATGCTCACTTTGATTAAGTTTCTATGTGTTCGCTTATGACTAACGACAAAGTAACGCATTAATAACTTCCGGTGGCTTGACGCTACAGGACATGTGTCATCTACACACACAGATCACAGCTATTTAACTTGGTTAAGCAATAGATGGTACCACAGTGCTATTATGCTGTTTTGTTAAAAAAAGACAAAAAATGGCGAAATAAGATAGAGAAATATAAAACATGAATTCCAGTTTATAAATAATACGTTTTTAGGAATGTCCTGATTATTTATGAACATTTTACCATTTTCTTGATGATATCCAAAAGCATGCTTACATGATGTCTTAAAACCTATAATGTTACATATGTACGATATAGCTTTCTAATTTTAATGTATATGATGGTTACAACTAAGTGATTGCCAACATTGGCAAAGGTGAGCCGAAGTATCGTAAACATTCACGCATTAAAATGTTTTAGACGTCGCTCGGCTCACCGACTGATGTGCGCCCATGCAACCACAGGCCACACACGATCAGTTAGGAGCTGCAATCTGCCCGCTCAGGAAAACAGCGGAAGTGTACATAGTGAAGTGTAAATAGTGGGTGTTTTAATGTGCTGGGACGCATAACTTGCTGTTCCCAGCAGACATGTACGCTTAATCTTAAGTGCCCACTGCGCGCGCGCGCGTGTGTGTGTGCGAGTGTATATAATTGTGTGTGTATGTGCGTGTGCATGTGAGGGGACATATCTCACGATATGTCCCAGAGTGAATGCGTGAGCACTTGTGTGTAATTAAAGTGTAAATATTTATGTGTACAAAGGAAAAGAAAGGATAAAGAGCAATTCAGGGAGAAAAAAAACCACACACACACACACAGAAACTGTGCTCGGTGACCCAAAGCGGGTCACTGTATGGGTTTCTGAGAACCCCGCTATACATAGGTATGTTGTAAATAGACACAAGTGTAAATATACCTACTGTAAATTTAAGCGTGTAAGCCGGGCCACATGTACCGGCACCAGGCAATAAGTCAATCTGAATCTATATGATGATTTGGTTTCTTATGTTTTTAATAAGGCTTGAAATGCCTAGCCATCGTCAATTATAGGATTGCTGATGTACACCTTTAAGGTCGAAGTATGTAATATTCATTAGTCTTAATGTCTTTATATATGTAACAATGTAGAGTTCAATAATTCCGTTTTCAAAATCTACGATGGAAGCAAATTCTATTAAAATATTTGGACATACCACTTCTATGAAGACCTGTATGGTTTTATTCATTTACTCGAACATGTTTTAGTTTTGAATTTACCACTCTCAAGATCACCTCAATGTGCCACATTATCTATAAATTGAGATATTACGAGAACTATTAGAGTACTACTAATTTCTAAGCCACTGCAAGGAAAATATACAGTTTTTATCCTGAAATCTGCTGAACCCAATAGTGATGGCGAATTATACAACTGAAGCACCTTGAAGGTTTTAAGAAACTAGAAATCTCCAGCTCACATAATACTTTAATATCTTAAGCTTAAAGCTCTTGCCATTATAGGTGGGAATTGTTTTCGTTAAGTATTTATATTTTAGACAGTCGTTTTCTCTTTCACCGTTAATGACCTCTTGGAACTTTTGTCTTCCGATCTAAGGAAGTAGGCTTAGGGCGTGTCAATCAAAGAGGTAACTAGTCTAGGCTATCATAATTTACATCAAATCGCAGAAAATATATACATAAGCATAAGTACATCCTAAGTCTGAAGCAATTTCGGTTTTGCTTTTGTGTGGATTAATTTCCACCTCTGGTAAACTTTCTTTCTGATCTACTGTATAACATTTCCTTCTGTCTCCATGGCTTATTAAAAGCAATTGAGAAATGAAAGACAAAACTGCTGCTCGATAATAAATACAGATACCGGACACTTATCATTACTTTTCGTTTGTTGCTACATTTTCATGCCAAAAGCTGCCGGCTGTATCAACAAACGTCTTTTTCTTTTGTTTCCGGGTCCGAAAACCGCCCGCTCAGCTTATCAACAAGGATAAGGTAAATACACCTCGAGTTTCTTTAGAGATAGCGTATGCCGTATGGTCATTATAATTAGGTAAAACTCAGTTGGGTTTCACTGAAATGTAACACAACAGCGAATGAAGTACAAGTGGATTGCGTATATAATAAGTTTCTATTAGCACGTTTCGCTATAAAAAGCACTGTTTATTTATTATGTCATTCCAAGCACATAGGTATATTTACGTTCAGTAAAGTGAACGGTAATCTCTCACTGTCTTGTATTTTGAAACAGGCTTCTGTGTCGTCTTTTGGTGCGGCAGCACGCGAAGCAGTCTTGCCAGAGAAGCTCCCGCAGCAGCTGGGAATATTCAACTTTTATAATAAGATAAAGCGCACAACCGTGTAAAAGAAGGTTCTTTAGTCCACTTATGCCAACAGACGCTACTGGTAGCAGGAGCGCTCCGAATGCTACAGGATAACTCTCTTCGATCTTAAGTACGACAAGTGACTGCGCCTCGAACTAGCTCGACCCCGCGAGGTACATTGAATCTAGTGGTAAAGGCTGCACTGAGCTCTGACTTTGCGTAGCCATAACTCTGTCAAAACCTTCTAGTCTTCTTCTGCTTCCAATACTAAATATTTTGATTCAGCTTGGTATTAGACTTGATTCAGACTTGACTATCATTCAAAGCCTACTACATTCCCACATTCTCCTTGCACCTACAACGAAATGAGCAATAATATAAGTTCTGTAAACGTTTATCTCAATTAATACGAAGAAGATATAGGAATAAGAGTTCGTAAGAATAGTATAAGAGCAGAGAAAGTCATGTGCGTGCAACATAACAGATTTTTTGTTCATCATGACGTCCATTGAGAGACATTTAATTATAATCCCCTCTCTTCTTTCTTCTGTTCTCTAAATGTTTCTGCTCTGTAGGTTTGTAAGTTACGACTTTATAACCACCATACCAATGTCCATTGATCATGCGTTCCATCACCTTGCAAACGCAACTGGTGAGGGAAATAGGACGATAGCTGGAGGGAGGTTTGCGATCCTTTCCAGCTTTCAAAATGGGAATAACGGTGGCTTCTCGCCACTTTCTGGAACTGCATTGTCAACCCAAACACTATTATAGAGCTCGAGCAGGAATGCATTTCCTTCAGGAGAGAGCTGTACGTGAATACCTTCTGGTCCTGGTGCTGATTGTTGGGAAGATGAAAGGGAATGTTCTAACTCCACCATGGTGAAAATGCGATTGTAATCTTCTACGTTTCTGGAACGAAACCGAAGCTTTGAGATTTCACCTGAGTTTTATTGAAAGGAACTCAGGGGAGTAGTTATCCAAGCTAGACACTGGGGTAAAAGCACAGCCAAAGGGTTGGCCACTTCAAATGGATCAATCACAGCTCCTGTAGCTGTTTTCAAGGCCGCATTTGGTATATGGGTCGATTTCCAGGCTACGCGTCTGGACTTATCCCATACAACCGAGGAAGGTGTATGTCGGTTAAATGAAGCTAAACATGCTCCACGATGTCTTTTGGCATCCTTAATGACTTGTCTGCACCCGGTGTGCATTTTCTTACATTAGACTAGGTTATTCAATAGGGTAACGCTGAAAAGTCCTAAGAACACGTTTTCGAGCACGAATGGCATTCCGACATTCTTCCGTCCACCAGGGGACAGAAAATCGATGGGGGTGGGAAGTCGACCGCGGAATAGATTGTTCAGCAGCAAAGAAAATCCTGTCGGTCAGATGCTGCGCCAAAGCATCCACTGAACCTTGTTCGCTGTAACTAAATACGGCCAACTGGGTGTAAGGGTTCCAGTTGGCATGGTTCAAGCGCCATCTAGGCATACGCGTGGAACATGTATCTTGCGTTACGAGACTAATAAGACATGGAAAGGGGTCACTAGAGTGCAAATCAGAGATGATCTGCCATTGCTAACTGAGGGAAACAAACTGCAAGATCAAGATGTGAGAGACTATTGAAAGAACCAGAATGAAATGTAGCCTCTAAAGCGCCTTGTGGACGTAGCTTAGTTTCTTGCAGACATACGATCAAAGGCTCACTCTTAATGAGGAAAAGTTCCAGCTCTGATCGTTGTTCTAATATTACGTATGTTCCAATGTAGGACAGTCATGCTGAAATCTGTATTGGCTAAGTACTCAAAGGTAACTCCGCATCACCTTGAAGTAGGTGGTATTCAATCCATTTTTGCCCTTATCTTATCTCTTGGGCTTATACTCTTTTCAGAAGTTAGAAAATTACTCTGAAGAGGATCTCCTAGGAAATGTATTTGGGCTTTTCTTTTCCTTTGATGACTTGGAAGAAACCATGCTTTCTTTGAGAAAATTGGTACTTTGCAGTGGGTCTTAAATTTTATCGGTGAAGCATCGTACACTACTAGCTTATTTGTCAGGGTCGACCTTTTTTTGTTGGCTACCTTTCTGATTTGTTCTGTTCAACAGCGGTGCTTGTAGATGCTGAAACGGACTTAGGCGATGCCAAACGCTTTGGATATGGCTTAGCCATTATAAGTTTGTCTGAGCTTGTTACCATGTTTGTATCACTAATGTGAGTTGCGGTTTTTTGCCGCTGTACCGGGTTAACTGCAACCGAGCTATAGGTACCGCAGTTCGGGATAGAGGGCCTACACAAACGTAAGAGTTTCCTCTCTCTAACCGGTGTCTCCTGGAGAGTCCTTTCCTCCAAAGAATGGGGACATTCTCGGGAATTTTCTGTGTGTTTTCCCCTGCAGTTAATACAACTGAAAGGCTTCATACCCCGCCTTAATTCATTGCAGGAGATCTACCCGATCAAAGGTAAGGAATAGGGTACGAGCTGATATTTGCCTCGCTCTTTCCTCTGAACCCGATACTGCTGTCACACCTTGATCTTCCAGGTTCATCTGCATCTCCTCATTGGACATACCATCCAATTTCCGTTTACCACTCCACGGGAGGAATTCAAAGTCCTAGGTAGTTTTACTCCTACCGGAAGGCTGGCTAGCAAATTCGCCCAAAGTATAGTAGCTGCCTGGGGTGCTGAATTAGGTTCAACCAGGAGCGTGCTGTTGCGAGATCTAGTACATGCTTTGATTGGGACAGCCATTTCATCAAGACCTTTTGCATCACAAATGGATCCACCGATGTAAATCTTCTTCCTTTCTCAGTTCTGATAGTTATTAAGTAGTGAGCACCAGTCAACTCTGCTAGTTCCTTTACGATGGCCTTCTGCTTTTTAAAATTTTGTTTGGGATGTCCCATTGCGATGATATCCTCTACCGTTTCAAATGTCTCCGATGGCATGCTCACTTCCTGGACGCCACCCCAGCTTAGATGAGAGTCATGGCCTAGACCTTGCTCACCCTAGGGTCACACTTCGCAGTGTACAAATGGGAGTCAATCGCCATCAGGAGTGTATCACATCATGCAATGGGCCCTCCGCGGGACTGACTTTTATCAGCGGATACGAACACAGATCCTACATAACTAGGGGCTGGAAATTATGCGGTTAACCAGTCACCCCTTGGGTCACCCTATCCATCTACAACCCGCGCGTAGGTTGTCCACCAGACTGTGTTCAGAGGGGTATCAGGTGGGATGTCACACACAAAAGTGAACCAAAGTAGTTTGGACGTTTAGCAGATGCTCTCTCACCCCTTAGAGGAACCCAATCGACAGTAGGGTTCGGGAAACCGGGTGCGCCAAACCCGTACTTACCGTGGTAGGCCCCCCGGGGAAGGGGGGAGGCTTAGGGCGTAATCAACTAGAGAAGTAACTAGTCCAGACCATTATAATTTACATTAAATCGCAGAAAACATGTTATATGTTTTCTACAATTACCTTCTTGCCCAGTTATAATTGATAATTGGTTAACTTTAATTCCTGAAGATTTACGTTCAGTTATACAAGATAAGGACGCATGGATTATGGATGGATTCGAACAATATATAAACTCCGCTGGTAAACTAATGGAGAAAAGTCTTATGTGCCACAATCACATCACTTTCTCTGTCCAATATCGCTAGTATTTAGTACCGCTTCTACAAGAAATAAGTTAAATTTTGCAGAGATATTTCCAGTACACTTTGTTAAAAGCTACGAGGGGGAACCAGAAGTGATACTCGGAAGCAATAAAGAATGCAACGGCAGTGTTAGTTCCGATGAACCAACCAAAGCAGATGTAAATCAAACATTTTAACAAAACATTAGCGCGTTAATCGCAGAAAGAAACAGAGCCAAACGTAGATAGCACGAATCACATATAACGGACCTCAAATACTAAAGATACTTAAATGTTTTAATAAACGGAAGAATCACATACCACGTTTCAAGACAACGGCAGAGCACATTGTAGAACTTTGATTACGAACGAGACTCAGTGTGGACAGTTGCTCGCTGCATGACACGCGATAAAGTACAAATTCTCCCGCTGCATAACAATCCAAGTATAGCTGTTACGGATCAACAAAAACTGGACGCACTGCCACATGTGCTGCAAAAAACCGAAGGCCATTCCGTCATCCCCGCAATTCGCGGTAGCAACAGAAACGCAAACGGGAGACTAGAACGAATTAATAGCGCATAGCTAGATCCGAAAAAATGAACCAGCGAAGTTAAATGATTAATTAACGAATCTACCATACGCCATAAAACGATTATCCAGTATATTCAGGTACTCTTTAGAAAGTGGGTACTACACTGACACTACTACAAATGGAAGTAGGCATTGTGACACACTTTCCCAGGAAGGGTAAGAGCCTTTTAAACCCATAGTTGGGCTACTAAGCGTACAGGCAAACTGCTCGAGAAGATTAAATTAAAATTCCTCAACGCAAACTTAATCAAACACATCATAACCAGCCCGAACAGTTTGGATTGAGAACTAAACACTATGCAACTCTGCAAGTTCTCAGACCCGCAGAATACATTACATATGGATTCAACATTAGAAATTCCACAGGCACACTTCTACCCGAAGTTGAAAGAGTTTTCGTCAGAGTACGACAGAGTATGAAACTTAAATCTTTAAATACACAGGACTCACTATAATATTAAACTAACTGCGAATTAGCTATACAATAGAACACTCCAGTGAAAAGTCAACAATCATCTCTCTTCCTGGCGCCCGATAAAAGCGAGAGTGCCGCAAGGTAGGATTTTAAGGCCGAACATATTGAACATAACCATGTATGGCATTCCCAAAACAGGAACGCGAGTCTATTCATTTATCGAAATGACTCAGCAATAGTCCCGCAATCGGGAAAAAGAGACTTTATACATAGAAGATTACTAAAAGGTCCTAATGACCTAGAGTAGTGGTTCACAAGTGTGGCGATTTGAAGTGAACGAAAATAAAACATTATTTTATTCACAAAAAGGAATAACCACAGATTTTTACAAAACAACTTCCTTTGCTACCATATTCGGAGAATACATTGAGTGGAAAGATAGTCACCTGGCTAGGGCTTAATCAAGATGGACCAGACACACAATCCAAATAAGTGGAAAAATAAACGTTCAATTAGGTAGGCAGTACCCTATCACAAACATGGATTCACAGTGAATCTTAACATGGGACTCATGCTATATATTTATATACGCTGGTCCCGTTTGGGGTTATCCCACCAAAACACCCATTAGAAACACTACAGGTGCTACAAAACAAAATATTATTTACGCATGAGTGCAACAATTTCTTACACATCTCCGGAATTCTTGCATGATGAACTTAAAATATATTCGGCAGAGGAATTAAGAAACTTTCACACGAGATTTACAAAAACTTACCCAAACACCAGAATCCACTAGTCGCTAACTTAGGAAACTACACTATGCAATTTAATCCTTGTGCACGACCCTATCACTTTTCGATAGAACATTATTACGGGATAACGGTGATGAATTACAGGAATTCTTACACAACTTATTGTACACGACTGACACATTACACTTTTCAAATTCCCTCCCTTATCTATCTCTTCCAACTGACTTTTCAGATCGCAGCCTGCTACAGAGCCTTTCAAGTTCCTATACTCCATCCAACCTTAGATTAGCACCTCGTATCCCTCCGCGATAACCTGGTGTTCGTATCAGCTGCGACTAACACAAAAAATGCCACGTGGACACATATCTCGTGTTTATATTGGAACAGAACGATAATTACTCGGAAGTTTTAGCAATAGCGCTGCTATTGCGTTACATTCAAGTGGTCTTTACCAGGGTTATCATATATCTTGAAAACTCACAGATATTTAAGGTACTATATTTTATGGTGTGCTTTGGTTTCGGCGTATCGCGGGTAAGTTATTGACGGTTTGTGTTTACATCAAGTGCGGATCTAGGGTGGAGCGATTATAGTAGCAGCTAAGGCGAATTGGGAGGTCAAGAGCCTACGCGTACGGTGATAGTGGGCAACTGCATAATGGAATTGGACACTCCAACAACCGAGCTACCTCTAAGGAATATGGAATCGATGAACAGCTACGACTGAGCAACGCACCGGCCTACAAATTGCTGGCATATTCTTCATAGGAAATAGACCTTTATCTGAAAAGATTAGAACACCTAGCACGCGCATGTATTCTCTTAGCATTTAAGCGAATAATCGAAGTAAACTCAGCATTAAACACTAGCAAACATAAGCTAACGACTGGCAGGTCTATACGTGTGCTACACTAAAATATGTAACATCGCTAAAGCAATGCAAGAATTTCACTTGGTTCAGTGCAGGTTTCATGCACTCTACCAAGAAGTAACACTTGTCAGCTTAGTAGCATTCACATACTAACCGGGATGCCATGTGTATAACAAAACATCCAGTCCAGTTATTTTTTCTGTAAGATTATTGTCTTTCAAATCTTTGCACAAGTTCACAGTTCTCCTTTGCTGACGTGAACACAGTCTACAGTTCTTCGTGATATTACAACTTACGCTTTCTTCTTGTAACTTTGACTCACTAAAACAGCTGACTCTGACGATACAATCACTCAACACTAAGTAAATGTTTCGTTACCTTTATATATTTAATAATAGAAAGAAACAAAAGGAGATTCTAGTCAATAGTTAAGGGTAAGACGTAATAAAGCTGAATATGTTAAAGTCTCAAGAATGGAAGCCTAGGCAGATTTAAATGAATGATAAGGTTACAATTGTTGTTTGTACGAAGCCATAATGATTCCGCGGGTTGATTCGTATCTTACCATGACATGCTCTAAAGTTAGCCAATGGAAATCGCTTCCTTCGTGTTGCTCACGCAAGAACAAATGCAACGCAACACACACTCATCTTGAATCGAGCCGAGAGTACACGTGCAACTTGGGAGTTGTACGTAAGCTAGCGCGTATACATAATTCGGCGGTTGCTAAAGGGTGACAAAGTTAAAGTGTTATAACGTTGTAGTTGAAGTTACAAAGTTACATTCTATTTAAATATCGTCGGCAGTTCTCTACAAATTTGGAAATTTGCCAATAAAGTTAAATGTTGGTTAATTCTTCGTTTGGTTCCATTCCTAGCATAACCCACGCATACCCTTGCTAGAGCTAGTCCGGACACCAAACACGAGATTTTATAGGTCTTAAAGGCGACGTCTTCAACGGAGAGGAACGTTTGCGTCAGACACAAGCAGCTGACACACAAACACACACACACACACGCGCGCGCGCGCACACACACACATTAAAACTAAAAACTGCCTGCACTCATGCGCTTCGGTAGCTTTCATACGTCGATGGCGTAGCCAGATCTTTCTCCAAATGCTTCTTTTCTCTCGAACTTGCTGGCAGCCAGACGATTCACGAAGATTCTAGCAACACTTTGTTATACACCACGCTCATTGTTGTTAGTCACGTATACACAAGCCGCGCGGTGAGTGGTGTGGTGTGTTTGACCTTAAGCGCCTTTGTTTGCTCACAGGCCCGGTGTGTGCTGTGAAGTAGCTTGATCCTGGCCGTCTTTTGTTGTGCACGTAACCTGCGTGATGCCCAACGGTTACGCTTATCACAATATGCATTTCCAGTGCAATATGTCGATCGCATTTTTTGGATGTAAAGCAATATGTCCTCTACTTACTATAGGTAAACAGCAGACAAAGTAAGCACATGGTTGCAGTCTAAATAATGGACAATATGTTTTAGAGAAATCTGGTAATAATCATTTAGCTCTGCTCTAAAATTAATGCAGTTAGGTTTGATAAATCCATATGGAGCAATTCCTTCATATGGTAATCAGCTGTAGCCTCATGTATCTTCTCTTTAAGTCAGAAAGGCGTAATGCTTACACGAACATTCTCTACGTAACTGGATACCAATTTGAGAATATTTGAACATTCGGAATAAACAAGCGCATTTGTTGACCACACTAGTGGAATCTTCAGGCTTGAAGTTATTTTCTTCAGCCTTCGTTGCAATGGTTGTTGGAGCGCATGTCATTGGTGGTCCACCGCGCAGATGGTCACGGGTTCAAGTCCCGCCTTGGGCGTGGGTGTTTGTATGCATTGGACATGTATGTAAAAAATAAGGAAAGTAACGAAAGCTAAATATACGAAACAAGGAAAAAACTAATATAATATGATTGAGTCAAGATACCCAGATTGTTTATCACCTAACAAGGAGTAAATATTGCGAGAAAAGAATATTAGGGAACGCCGTGCCTAATTCCCCTTTGCTAAACGTTAAATTACATTGTACCACTTACCATATTCGGGCTTCCTCTAAACTGCACATCTCCATTCAATCCACTAATTGGGTGACGATAATTAATTATTATTATTAATTATAATATTAATCATAATGATTATTAGGGACTGTTTTCTCTTAGGTGATTCCGACGTTTTAAAAAGCTTGTAACTACTTCGAAAATAAATCTGATGACTACAATCACATGATTTTCTCTACCAGCTGCCGCTGATTTTCATATGGATTCTACAAATTAGTCTTACAAAAGCGTATTACTTTACCTACTACGTATTGTTATGTGTGCGTTTGTGTGTCAGTCTGTGGAGAAAACCCCCTAGCGCAACAGCCCATGAAGGGCCAACGCTTGCCACCCAGCCGCTGCGTCCCCCACTCCTGTTTACTAAAGCGTCGTTGGGGGGGTACAGTACTGGAGGGTGGGACGTGGTCAGCGCCCCGAGCCCTCCCGGGTAGTTATACGGCCTTCTCGACCTGGAGCCGCTACTTCTCCAGTACCTCCTCAATTGGTCAGCCTGTGGACAGCATAACTCAAAAATGAAAAGTGGGTTAAAAACCAAAGTTGGTATTTAAGTTTAAGATCCTTCAAGGATTCGATACGAAGTTTTTGAAGAAAATGCCTCCACCCTAAACTACCCTTTACATGGAACATTTTCCGAAAATTTTGATTTTCTTGAAAATGGCTATAACGATTTTGATTAAAATGCCATATGTTTGAGATATTTTTATGGCAAATGAAATGCATATCTTAAATTTTCTATAGCTCCTGTACTCGTATTTATTCTGGATGACCTTTGTATAACTGGTAAACCATAAACCATTTCGGAAATATGCTTTGTTATTTGTATGATTTTTTGTGAACTTACTACGTACTTATTTTTATGTGTTAAACATGTAAAGAGAACGGAATTTGAAAGCTTTAAAATATTTGACTATCGCTCAAAGCTTACTGTATTCCCATATTCTCCTTGCACCTATAAGAAGATAAACCATCACATAATTTCTGAAAATGTTTATCTCAAACAAGTCGAAGAACATATAGGAATATGAGTTCGTACAGTGTAGAAAAAGTCATGTAAGTACAACACATAATTTTTTCCCCCATTTAATGTTAACTGAGTTAACATATTTCTTGTGGACTCAAAGGAAATAGATTATGCCAAATAGAAAGTCAGACGTTTAAAGAGTGACTATATGCTAACTTCAGAAGTCCCTAACCTTTCTATGGTAGTACGATAAACAGCTGAGTAGCGACTGCAGCTTTAAACATTGACAAAGTATTCCAAATTTCCAACCAACAATAAAATGTATTTTGGAAATGGTGATTCCATAATAAAGTTACTTGAATATAATTGAGTGTTTTAAAAATAAATATAGTTTGGGTGGTATATTTCTAGCTCATAAAGTTTACCAGTTATATAACGTTCTTGAAAGTTGCTTTCCATGAGGAGGGCTTCCCAGGCTATTCCAATATAACTCAAGACATACTATTCGTAATGTAAACAGCTTAAATATTTTAAGTATTTTAATCGAGAGGCAAAATCTGCCGTTCTATCGTTGAAAGATACTGAGCATACATACAAGTTTAGTGTTCATCTCGTTCGTGCTGTTCATAGATATTCAACACAAACACACACAGACCGTTTTTCTAAAAATCTGGCGTTGCACTCACATGACTTTCTCTACTCTTGTACTAACCATTCTTACAAATACTTATTCCTATATCTTCCTCGTGTTAGTTGAGATCAACATTTGCAGAAATTGTCTTATTGATTATTTCCTTATAGGTGCAAGGGGAATATTAGAATACAGTAGGCTTTTAAATCTTTGAGATCCCCTTCTGTTTGCATGCTTAACATATAAAAAGTGTACAACGATGTTCCATTTCTCGAAAGTTTTGTTTTCCCGAAACTGACACAAATAACAAGGAATATCTCCGAAATGGTTCACCCTAAAAAACTTATTTGGACACAAATTGTGTGTTTTAGCGAGATACACATTTCAAAATATACATTTCATTTGTCATAAAAATATCTTAAACATATGGCATTTTAATCAAAATCGTTAGAGCGATTTCAAGGAAATCAAAAATTTCGAAACATGTTCTATGTTAAGATTAGCTTAGGGTGGAGCTCTTTTCTTCAAAATTTTCATGTCGCATCCTTGAAAGACATTAAACTTAAGTACCAACTTTGGTTTTTAACCAACTTTTACTTTTTGAGTTATGCTGTCCACAGACTGACGACACACACACACACACACACACACACACACACACACACACACACACACACACACACACACACTACACACACACACACACACACACACACACACACACACACACACACACGGACCTTTTTCTAGAAATGCTTTTTTTTATTTAGGCTGTCTTCAAACATATATTTCCGGTGAAATCTCGACATCGAATTTTTGGCTGTAATACAATACTTCCTCTACTTACCAGCTGAGAAAGTAAAACGACTTCACTTTGTATTCTGGTAGACGCAAAACTCAGTATTTCTCGGTATCGAATATTTCGGTATAATGAAACACTTTTCTACTAACGTGATAGAGAAAGTAGTGACAAAAACAATTATTGTGTTGTTTAACGACGCTGTCAATTGTCAGGATCACATAAGCGTCGCATGTGTGCCGAAGCTTCGTCCCGCAGGAATTCTTTTACATGCCAGTAAATCTACTGACATGGAGCTGTCACTTTTAAACACACTTAAAAACCATCGGTCTGGGCCGGATTTGAACACGCAACCTTTGGATCAGTAGGCCAGAGTCTAATCAACTCAGGCACCCAGACCGACAAAAAGTGGTCACACATGCATTAATCGATGGTAATAACGTTTAGCACATTAAACTTTGTGATATTAAAGTAATGCATTAGTTAAGTTTGGAAAATATAAAATAAGTAAAACATTGTGAAAAACAGACCAAACTCAAGCCCAATGGCTTTTTGTTACTTTATTTTCTTCTAACTGGTGCACAACGCAGTTCTCTTTTACTGACGTTATCATAATCCGCCGTCTTTTATGATACTCTCAAACTGCTGACTTTGACGATACATCTCTCAACACTCATTAACTGCTTCGCTATCTTCCTTTCGACACGACGGTTCTCTCCCGACCACCGTGCACACACGCGCGCCCGCGCAGCAAAACGGAAACCAAAAAGTGACTGATTAAAAACTGCCCAACCTGCGCGCTCCACAAGCTCTCTTACCGGCAATGAAGCGGCGCTGGGGCGAGTTTCCTCCGTGTTCTCCGGTTTCCCCCGCCATCTCATTCCACCGGTGCTCCATCTTCATTTCATGCATCACCAATGTCACCGCTTGCGGTGCCGTATGTAGGTTATCGGCGTATGTACCAAACCGGCGAAGACATACTTACTCGAAAATGCTCATTTTTCTCAACAGCCAGAAAATTCACAACTAAAAAACCCCTTTGTAATCTCGCACTGATTTTGATTACGTGACGAGGTAGACCGGCTCCAAGCCTTCCTTTCATATGCGCCGCGCGGTCGGCGTCACACTGTGTTATTGAAATTTATATGACTAAATGCATATAAGAACAGTAACATTCTTGCCAAGTTTAAAATTCTGAATTGATGGTCATTTAAACATTAAGTTTTACTTTTTCTACTAAGTACACATAAGGTAGTGAACGTATTGTATGCAACCCAAAGCTTCTATATCAGATAACGAAAATAATTGCTTTATACTCCCTGAATCCAAAAGACGAAATAAAATAGAAAAAGGTCCGAGTCTATTATGTTGCATACGTACAACTACAAAACGAATATGTCGTAACTTAAGCACAAAATTTGTCTTAATTAACGCGGAGCAGATAAAAGAGAACACATTTTTAAGAATTGTTTATTGAAGAATGGGAGAAAAAGTAATGTGAATATTACACAAACATTTTTTACTCTGTGAATTCATTGTTGTAATGAAAAAGCATAAAATGATATATTCATTTTTAAAAACATTCGTTTAAAAACTTCAAGTGACATGGTAAATGCATTTATAAAAATTTGATGTGTTGCACTCACATAACTTTCTCTGCTCTTATACTAGTCATTCTTAGAAACTCTTATTCTTCTATCTTCGTTTTAGTTGAGATAAACATTTTCAGAAATTACCTTATTCTTTGTTTCCTTCCACGTGCTACGGGAATATGGGAATGTAGTAGGCTTTGAGCGAGTCAAATCGTTTAAAGCTTTACAATTCCCTTCTTTTTGCACGGATAGCATATAACAAATGAATAGCGACGTTCCATTTGACTGAAGTATAAGTTCTCCAAAACTTACAGAAATAACGAGGAATATCTCGAAATGGTTCACTCTACAAAAAAAAAGACAAATTGTCTTTTAGCAAGATGTACATTTCTTGTATATTAATGTATCTTGTATGATGTATCTCTTACGGTTCACCAGTTATGCAAGTCATCCAGAATAAATAGGACTTCATGAGCTATAGCCAGAGAATTCAAGATATACATTTCATTAGTCATAAAAATATCTCAAACATATGCCATTTTAATCAAAATCGTTAGATCCATTTTCAAGAAAATCAAAATGTTCGAAAGGGTAGTTTAGGGTGGAGAAATTTTCTTCAAAATCTTCGTATCGCATGCTTGAAAGGCATTAAACTTAAATGCCAACTTTGTTTTTTAAACGAATTTTCGTTTTTGAGTTATGCTGTCCACAGGCTAACAGACACACACAAACACACACACACACACACACACACACACACGCACACACACAGTCAGTCTCACACACACACGTGGATCTTTTTCTAAAAATGCTTTTTTTTTTTTTATTCAGGGGGCCTCAAAACATATATTTCTGGTGAAATCTCGACATTGAATATTTGGTCGGAATACAATACTTCCTTTACTTTACCTAACGTAGGATAGAAAATAAAAATACCTGAGTTTAAATTTTAAAGTAATACACTAACACTCTATCAACATACGGCGCGGATGGTTGCTTCAAGGAAAATGTTTTTCCCGTTGACACTAGAGGACTGCCCTGTTGAACCGGCCGGTCATAGCCCTATCTGAGCATCTGCTATAGTGGGACCGGTCTTTCAGACAGGAAGTGTTAGGTCTTTTGCGCGTAGCCTGTCTGACTCCTGTGGTTCCTTCACTTCATCCCTTCCCGCTGAGAGGTGGCAGCCACAATAGATTTCACATGGGTCACAGTACACAGATGGGGGCATTTTGCTCCATTCAATATCCTATGCCCTACATTGTCTCATTAAATTTCCTTTCATTTCCATCATTTTGACTAAGCTTACAATGTGAAATTGGAAAGAGCAAAAGCACTGAAGGACTTTGATTTGAAACTTTGTCAAAAGATCTGTTGTGTTCCACTTTCTCTACTCTTGTACTAATCATTCTTACAAACTCTTATTCCTATATCTTCTTCGTGTTAGTTGAGATAAACATTTGCAGAAATTATTTTATTGCTTAATTTATTGTAGGTACAAGAGGAATGTGAGGATAGTCACATCTTTTAAACCTTTGAGATTCCGTTCTCTTTGCACGGTTAACTTACAAAAAATGATTAACGATGATATATTTGACACAAGTATGCTTTCCAAAACTCGCACAAATAACAAGGCATATATCCGAAATGGTTCACTCTACAAAAAGAAATATTTAGACATAAATTGGGTTTTTAGCAACATCTAACTTTTTTACTTTCTCTACTGGTAAGTAGGGGAAGTATTGCATTCCACCCAAAAAATTCGATGTCGAGATTGCACCGGAAATATTTTTTGAGACCCCCTGAATCCAAAAAGAGCATTTTTAGAAAAAGGTCCGCGTGCGCGCGCGCGTTTGTATCTGTGTGTCTGTCAGTCTGTGGACAGCATAAATCAAAAACGAAAATTCGGTTAAAAACCAAATTTGGTATTTAAGTTTAATGTATTTAAGGGATACGCCACGAAGATTTTGAAGAAAAAAAGCCCCACCTTAAACTATCGTTTATATGGAAAATTTTGATTTTCTTGAAAATGGCTCTAACGATTTTGATTAAAATGTCACATGTTTGAGACATATTTATGACAAATGAAATGTGTATTTTGAATTTTCTGGCTATAGCCCCTATACTCGTATTTACTCTGAACGACTTTTGCTTAACTGGTAAACGGCTAGAGATAGACCAAATCATACTATACAAAACTGTAGATGTTGCTAAAATACACTATTTTTGTCTAAATAAATTTTCTTGTAGAGTGAACCATTTAGGGGATATTCCTTGTTATGTGTGTGAGTTTCGATACACTTAAAACTTTCGTCAAATGGAACATCATTGTTCCTTTTTTTATATGTTAAACGTGCAAAGAGAACGGAATCTCAAGGCTTTAGAAGATTTGACTATCGCTCAAAGCCTAGTGTATTCTAATATTCCCTTTGCACCCACAAGGAAATAAGCAATAAGATAATTTGTACAAATGTTTACCTTAACACGAAGAAAATATAGGAATAAGAGTTTGTAAGAATGGTTAGTACAAGGGTAGAGAAAGTCATGTGAGTACAACACATCAGAATTTTTCTATAGTATAAGATATGGTCTATGTCTTACGATTTACCAGTTATGCAAAAGTCTTCCAGAGTAAATACTACTACAGGGAATTATAGCCAGAAAATTTAAGATACACACTTTGTCATAAAATATCTAAAATATGTGGCATTTTAATCAAAATCGTTAGAGCCATCTTCAAGATAATCAAGTACTTTAGGTTGAAGCAATGTTCTTCAAAATCTTCGCGTCGCATCCTTAAGAGACATTAAAGTTAAATAGCAACTTTGGTTTTCAACCGACTTTTTGCTGTTCACGGACTGACAGACACACAGATACACACATGATCCTTTTTCTAAAATTGCTTTTGGATTCAGGGCCCTCAAAACATATATTTCCGGTGGAATCTCGACATCGAACTTTTGGGTGGAATACAATACTTCCTCCACTTTACTATACGTAGTAGAGAAAGTAAAAATGCAATCGGTATAGCATAAGTCTTAAAAGAAACAAGGGTTTTATGTTACTGCGGAATAAATACACCAGTTTTTTAAAGAAATGCCTCGGCGCGGTTTGGTCATAACGACCGTACTTTTACAAGAAATACCCATCGGAAGATGATTGTTTTTTGAAAGGTTTCTGTGAGTGGAAAACATCCTGGCTCTTGGTCCAGTGCCGTATGTGACCGCATTGGATTACCATTAGGGAACTATTCAGCCGAAAACAGTGATACTCGTACTGTTTCTATATCAGATACAGTCCACAAAAAGTTATCGACTAAGGCGTTTAAATTCAAAGCACGAACTTATGCCATCCGACTCAAAACAGGGTCAGAAAACTTACGTTAGAGAATAGCGTTTTCACAATTAGCTGATCAGTTGTGCAACAAAATGGCTAAGGAAGTATACATTGATTTAGGAAGTAAATTGAATAAAAGAAAACTTTTCAAGTCCCATTTAAGTTGTAATTTAAATTAAATTTCCATTATTACCCTATTAACATATATGGGCAGCGTTCAAACTAGCGAATTACGACTTTTAAATCTCAGCGAAAGGAATGATCTGAAGAAACAAAGCCACGATTTGGCAAATAATTCCATGAACGCTTATGATTTTTTCCGGATTCTCTCTGTTTTCAAAGAGGCAAACTCCTCAAAAAAGTGACAAAATAAATGTTTAAAAAATGTGATACATTCTTATACATTTCACTGCCCATTCTTCAAGAAATTCTTCTTCTAATTCATGTTAATCGAGATAAACATTTGCAGTAAGGTTTCATTACATATTAATTCTTTGTAGCTGCTATGGTATAAGGGAATACAATGAGCTTAACCGATAGCGAAGTCTTTAAAAAACGGAGCACTACATGATGACTTTGAAATTAGCTCTTTTTGCACTAACCGAAGGGACAAAATTGACACCAATTTTACTTTCTTTAATCTTAACCTGATTACCCTCCCCTACTCCCCCTAGGACTTACAAGCAGTGCCTAGGGTCAGATTCCTATCGGGAAGCACAGGAACCTACAGAATGAAGACCTGGAGGCGGGTGGTCAGCTAAGTACCAGGTATGATAGTAAGGAAGATAATGAAATGAAATGCAGACGAAACAGATGAATGGAAAGGCGACGATGGAGAAAAGCCACTTCGTCCACCTCGAATACCATATGCCTAGGTGGTAGGCGAACAGTTTAACGCTCGGTCACAGTGCCACCAATACCAGCTTTACACTGGAGAAAATTAGGTACAATTATTTGAGCAATAACGAACTAATCCTGTCGATAGGCAGGAGTCCCTGCCTTTAAGGATTTGATGGGCTTCTTACTCTTATTTGAAAATAATTCAAGCCAATTACAAAGAGTATCTTCAAGATAGAGAACGCAATATATGCTGCCTAATACGAGTAGTTTTCCCACAAATTCATAATATAATTTATTATACTATATTCTTGAAAATTTGTGTGTTGCATCATTTTTAGAGGACACAGGACTACCAAGTTTAATCACACTCTACATTTTCGACTTATGCTCTCGCTCTCTTTCTCTGTCTGTCTCTCTCTCTCTCTCTCTCTCTCTCACACACACACACACACACACACACACACACCCACACACACACAACTCTGACGTTTTAAACATTTGATGAGTTTCTTTACACGCTCTTCTACAACATTTCTTACAAAACCTTGTCCTGCTATCTTCTTCTTGTCAATCCAATGAACTTTGAATTCACATTTACACATTTCTTTGTAGAGTACTGTAGATAAACGAGAGTCGCATCCTTAAAGAGCGTGTCGCTATGTGATGGATTTGAAATTCCATGCTTTTTTCACATTTGAGAAAAGTATAAGTACTTGAAAATTCAAACCTATAACAGGGAATAGCCTGAAAATAACACTAACACCGAAAAACCACATATGTGCTTTAACATCACCGCGGCCCGGGTGGGCAAAATGACACCGCATTTTTTGTCTCGCAATTAATTAATACAAGTTTTTAAACATTTGTATATCTAAATGATGCCCAAGCAATGATTTGCGTAATATTTATTGAAGTTAAATTCAGTTCCGTAATCATTTACATAAGAAAATGGAGAACCTGGGCTTGAAAATTAGATTATTGATCTCAGAATCAAGCTTCCTTGAGGAAGTAATCCAAAATAATGAGAACACAACCATACAACGTCAGACTCAAACTTCAACATCCTTGATAAGCTTCGAATAGCTAAAAAGCTAAAGGTACAGAGAGTGATACCTCGCTCACGTCGACCTACCACACCCCAGGAGGCAGGGATGAAATGAGGCAACCGAAGGGCTGCTACCAGACTCACAGCTAGACAGACCCACCAGAGACACGTGGAAGTCCCTAACCAGTGCTGAGATGTCTTCATCCCGGCGCTAGGGCCCGCCTGGCAGCCAGCATCACACCGCGGGTATCACACGAAGAGACACCCCCCCCCCCTCGACGGAGGACAAGGGCCACCAGACGCCACCCAGCGCCGAGAGCAGCAGTTACCATGTGCAGTCATCCACGCCATCTGCCCGACACTGCCCACACTACATGCCCGGAACTTGAACCACCTGAAAGATGATAAGGAAATGGAATGAAAGGAAACCGTGGTGTGAAATAATGCACCCCAGCATTCGCCTAAGTGACATGGGGATACCACGGAAAAATCCATATCAGAGTTCGCGGCAACGGGGATCGAAACAGCGACCTCCCGAATACGGGCCACAGACGTTACCGCCTGAGCCATCCCGCTCGGTTTTCGAATAGCTAAAGTTCTGCTTCAACAACTTCCCTGGACATCAAAAGTAAAGCAGGAATCAAAAGGATACCAAGAAAATGTGGTTATACAACAAGCCTGGATTTTCTAATTAATTTAAAAGGTAGAAAAACTGCGCTGAAAAGGAAAAGGCAGCAGTCAGCAGAAGCTGGTCTATGAGTAGGATAATATCTGCAAGGAATGCCAACAGTGTTACAATGCAGGAGAGAACCAGATGCAGTGCCTCAATTCTGCACGCGAATACCATGTTAAGCGTTTAGAAACCGAAAATGATCCATATGTTGTATGTCATGATGACAGTGACTAAAAATGTTGGTGTACCTAACGTGTTTCAACTAAACATTTTTACTTTCTCTACTACTTTTAGCAGAGGAAGTATTGTATTCGACCCAAAAATTCGATGTCGAGATTTCACGGGAAATATATGTTTTGAGGCCCCCTGTATCCAAAAAAAAAAAAAAAAAAAAAAAGCATTATTAGAAAAAGGTCTGTGAGTGTCTGTGTGTCTTTCAGTCTGTGGACAGCATAACTCAAAACCGAAAAGTCGGTTTAAAGCCAAAGTTGGTATTTAAGCTTAATGTCTTTCAAGGATGCGACACGAAGATTTTGAAGAAAACTGCTCCATCCTAAACTACCTTTTACATGGCTTTTGCATAACTGGTAAACCGTAAGAGATAGGCCAAATCTTACCGCACAAAAATGTAGATCTTGCTAAAACACAATTTATGTCCAAATAAATTTTTTGTAGAGTGAACCATTTCGGAAATATACCTCGTTATTCGTGTAAGTTTTGGAGAACTTGTACTTCTGTCAAATGGAATATTGCTGTTCATTTTTTACATGTTAACCGTACAAAGAGAACGGAGTTTGAAAGCTTTTAAAGATTTGACTATCGCTCAAAGCGATTCCCATATTCTCATATTCCCATAGTACGTCCAACAAAACGAGCAATAATTTCTGCAAATGTTTATCTCAACTAACACGAAGAAGGTAGAAGAATAAGAGTCTGATCAGATTTTTATTGTACTTCTATCTCACTTCAGAGGAATCAATTTTCAGTTTGTTTAACTGAATGACCAGTGCTTTTGTTAAAACAACTGCTATTTTACAAAAATTACTATTGCTTTCATTTTGAAAAAAAGGTCCTTAGTCTAACTACTTCTGCCGCCTGTACCCCTTCATGCTAATGTTTTGTGTGCATATAGGAATATTTTCTGTATGTAAGTATATGATAGAAAAGTCAAAGGAATCAGTAGAAATCTATGTTGGATTTTCATAAACAAATTGCCTTAACTTCAAATGAATGTCGCTCCCTGTTTTCTTAACTTGAAGCTCTACTTCTTTAAGGGTATACATACATACATACAAATTTGTGAACACAGCACTCTAGTCTTTTATTCCGTTCAGAATCCATTAGCCAAAGTAACGGCCAGCAGTGTGCCAAGCATGTTCTAAACTTGATAGCTGGTGGTTAGAGATCTCTGTGCAGCGATACGGCACGCAAACGCTGGCGGAAATGTGATTAATCGGACAAGCTTCCCAGGAAACCGTTGCCCACTTAGCTAAATTAACACCTACGCCGCATGAAATATTTAATACTCACACTTTATTTAATAGAACGATAATATCAACTTGTTTGCACGAAAATGTGTTGCTCAGAAATATTTACACTTTGACACGAAAAACTAGTAGGTTATGTTTTATGTCTTTCACACTCAAAGAATTTACGTGATTTCTGAAAATGTGATTTTGTAAAACTTGGAGCAAATTTAGCTGAGCATTTATTACTTTCTCTACCACGCATAGTAAGTTGGGAAAGTATTGTACTCGACCCGAAAATTCGATGTCAGAATGTGTTTTGAGGCCCTCTGAGTCCAAAAAATCATTTTTATAAAAAGGTCTCCGCTTGTGTGTATGTCTGTGAAAAACACAGCTCAAAAACTAAAAGTCGGTTAATAAAAGTATGTATTTAAGTTCAGTATCTTTCAAGGTTGTGACAGATATTGATGAAAATTCCTCCACCGTAAGCTATCCTTTACATGGAAAATATTTCGAACATTTTGATTTTCTCAAAAATGGCTCTAACGATTTTTATTAAAACGCCATATGTTTAAGATATTTTTATGGCAAATGAAATGCATATTTTGATTGTTTTTGCTATAGACCATGCAGTCCTTTATACTCTTGATGACTTTTGCATAACTGCAAACCCGCAAGAGATAATCTTAAAAACTAAAAGCTAAAAAATGTACATTTCGTTAAAGCACACAATTTATATAGAAATACATTTTTTATGGAGTGAACCATTTCGGAAATATTTTATTGTCATTTGTGTGAGTTTTGTAACACCTATGCTCAAATGGAAGGTCGTTATTCGCTTTTTTATGTCTTGGGTGTGCAAAAAGAACGAAATTTCAAAGCCTTCAATTAGCGACGAGGTTTATAAATTTGGCTTTCGCTCCAAGCGATATTCCCATATTCCCTTTGCACTTACAAGAAGATTTATCGCGACCAACATGAAGATAGGAGAATAAAAGTTTGCAGGAATAGTTAGTGCAAGAGTGGAGAAAGTGAGTGCAACACATCAGATTTTTTTTTTTTACTGTTGGCTTGTATGAACGCTAGTCCTTGCAAGTTCAATGGGCTAGAGTGTAGTAGCTCTGGATCCCGACCACGTAATGTTCCCGGGTTCGATTCCACCTACAGAAGTAGGACTTTTAAGCCCGGGTAGTCTTCCAGTCACTGAACTTTCTAGTACTCCTACTGGTTGCACAAAAGATCTTTAGGTCGAGGTTCGAGGGCCGAGCGGGATTCACTGGTTGAAGGTGTTTCGCAGATACGCTATTACCGGCATCAGTGTCAGTGTCGTCGTCGTCATCGTCATCGTCATCGTCATCATCATCATCATCATCTACAACAACAACATCATCATCATCTTTTCCTGCATCATCGGTTAGACTTTTTGGCCTGTTCCATCTCCAAACATTCCATCCTGTCATCGTTTCCTGGGCCTTCCTAGAAATCTCTTTCCTCGTGGATTGTATGGGCTGTTTTAGTTACAGTTACTACTGAAATTCATTGAATGTGCTCCAGCCATCCTTTCTGATATGCCTCTATGATTTCTAAGATACTCTGTATTTTTAATTCAGCCCTTGCTTCTTCACTCCTTTTTTATCAAAAAGTGTATAACTTGCGACAAATCTGAAAAATTTCATCTCAGTAGCTTCGATTCTGCTTTCATCTTTCTTTCTAGTGTCCCAGTCTTGCTCTAAAATAAGTACCGGTAAGATCTATACTTTATAAAATTTTAAAAGTGTTTCTTTCCTCACCATTTTTCCTAATGCTTGCCTTAGGGTTTCACAGAAACAGTTAAAGAAGTTAATTATATTTTCAATCTCACAATTTTCCAAACTTATATTACAGTCCAGGAATTTCAATGTTCCTATTTGTTCTACTGATTTATTGTCTAACACTGTTTTTATTCTTATAGCTGGAATTCCATGCCATTGTCTTTGTCTTTAACTGATAAATTCAAGTTAAAATGTTTTCCTATGTGGTTCAGGCTATGAACGGCTAACTGCATATAATTTCAGTGCGGCTTATTATAATTTAGTTGTCTGCAAATAAAAGAGTTGTAAATTTTACATTGTCAATTTTAAAATGCTTAGTAGTACTGAACCAATTTCTTATCATTTGGTCTACATAAATATTGAAACGTGTGGATGAAAGAACGCACGCTTGTCTAACTTTTAAATTAATTTCTGCCAATTTTTGTTTTCCCCTCAATACTTTAATCTGAATTTTATTGTTCTGTGTAGGCTCTGTATTGTTTCAATAAGATGTGGAGGTACTCCTCTGTCTGATAATATTTTCCACAGCAAGTTCCTGTTTACTTTATGAAATGCTTTTTCATAGTCTACAAATGTAAAACAAGTTGGTAGATTAAATTCGCGACGTTTTTCAATAATTTGACTAATAATCAATATACACTCTGTAGAGCATTTTCCTTGGCATCAGTATTGGTATATAATTCTGAAATTTAGAATGATCATTTCTTTGTACATCGTCGTTCTGATCTAGTCACCTCTCGGGTTTTCATCCAGAGGTCACGTAAGTCGCAAAGGGCCTTCTATAGCCCTGAACTACAGGCCCTGGGGTCCCCTTTTTAGCTATTACCCTAAACAAATTTAAGTCCAGGTATTGCCTTTGTAACTTTGCACAATTCATAACCCAATATAGGGTAGACCGTTTTTACTTTGGTTATTGGTGCAGTCATGGTACGACGGAAATGCAGGAATTCTGGCACTCATTCCAAATCTGAAAAAGGGGAGCTTTAGATGCATCAAAAATTAAAGCACGTGGTACTCTAATTGCTTGATTCACTACCCTATTGAACCTTCTTGGAGACCGGAACTTTCCAAAGTAGATGGTTCAGACTCAGATGTAGTGTAGGTTTTATAATGTACTTTCGTTTTCAGCGTTATTTTTAACACTGCCTCTATGATTGAACAATATTTTATGAGTTTATTTTTTATTATTTTAGTAGAATAAGAATCTGCAATTATGCTTAGGCTATTCCATTATTCCGAGATTTTTCTTTCTTTCTGTATTTGCCACTTTTGTGCTATAGCTCTTAATCTAGAATTTCATAAATACGCTAGTGGGATGCTAGGTATTAACACCAAAATGCATCACTTTATTATATATTTTAATGCTAGGAAATTTAAAACTGCACAAATTTTATTTAGTGTACCAGATACATGTAAATTTTGCTTGGGTAAAAGGTTTCTCAAGTTCTCCAAAGCTCTAACTTTCTATTTTATTAAACACAAATGTGTGTCTACTTCCCTTGGCACACTTTTT
Organism: Tenodera sinensis; assembly: GCA_030765045.1. Classification (NCBI taxonomy): domain Eukaryota; kingdom Metazoa; phylum Arthropoda; class Insecta; order Mantodea; family Mantidae; genus Tenodera; species Tenodera sinensis. The sequence continues at coordinate 75,588,165 of CM060969.1, forward strand.
ATTTATTTTCTAAGGTTAACTCCTTTAATCAGAAGTGTCTTATGAAGATATGATGAATGTAGATGCGTCATGATATATAAAATTAATATGAGGTCCAAGATAGGTTGGTACTTAGGATGCATCAGAGAAACCTCAATGGGGAAAACTTGTCAATCGGGATACACGAAACACCAAACATCTCCATAATTATTGAATAATACACCTATTACATCTTTCTGCGAATATTCTACTGCTTCTTCATTTTCAGCTTCAATGGATTTATCTTCATATAGTTTCCGAAAGCTCCATAGGTAAAGTGTAGCCCTCGTTATGATGCCTAAATTTTTTAAATAAATTTAAAATACAGAAATTAATAGCTGAACTTGCATAAAGTAGGAGGCGTATAATCGTGTAAAATTCAGTGCCAAAACCAAAATTTGAACAGCGCCCTTGCTCTAACCAACACAGCTACCAAGGTAAAAGATGGCCACTACACTGAATTCCCCAGTGGACTTATATTTATTCGGCAAATCACAAATATGCTCAACAGACCCCAATGGCGGTTTACACTCTCTTAACACTTTACAGGCCAATGCTGTCATATGACAGCATTATAGTTATATTTTTTGTTGGCATTCGGATAAAAAAATGTACTCTGAGGACAGTCCAGAAAATTCAAGACATGCATTTCGTTTGAATGACAATATCTTAAACATATGGTATTTTAATCAAAATCATTAGAGCCAATTTTATGAAAATTAACATTTTTAAACATGTTGCATGTAAAGAGTAGTCACAGTGACGTTGCGAATTTGTGCAATATTTAAACAGCATAAACTTTCAATTGCTGTAATTAATGTAACATGCGATAGACAGGGTAATATAAGCCACGTAAGACAGCTACATGTTATGGGGCATGATAATTAGATAAAATAAAATAATAATAATAAAGGGTAGTCTAAGGTGGAGGAGACTTGTTTAAAAATCTTTGTGTTGACTCCTTGGAGGATGCTAAACTTAAATGGCAAGTTTCGTATTTAATCAACTTTTGAGTTATGCTGGCTATACACACGCGCGCACGTGCACGTTCACGCAAAGGCACACGCATACGCATAGGCACACACACGACAACCAAATAACACTGGACTCAATTTAAATAACCCTAAACTCCATAAAGCATTAATATACAAGATACGAAATCGATTCTAATATAGATAAAGGCACATGTGGGACATCATGGAAATGAAATAGCAGATCAACTTGCAAAGGATGCAGCAAGCGGCAACATATTAAAAATAAATATAACAAAATGCCGAAAGGTGAAGTAATTCGTCGACGATTAGAGCTCTCAAGTTTCAAAAAATAGCAACAAGAATGGCAACAAACAAAAGGGGAAACTACAAAATCCTTCTTTCCTACCATTAATGACAGAACAAAACCTAAAGTGAAATTAACGCCGAATATAACGACATTGTCAGGTTACTGCGGAAACTAAAGTGTACTACTATCGTTTCAAAATAAATGACAATCCAACGATATGTAATCAAAACGAACAAACTGTAAATCATCTGATTTTAATGTAGTGTGTTAGACAGGAGAGAAAAGACTTCAAGACAGAAATACGAGGCGCATTCCAAAGCTAATGTCCGGTGAACAGTATGTCACAGATGATAGGCTTGAATGACGTTTCACGCCTACTCCTGGGGAACATACAGCAGTATTGGTGTGCCGCACTAGGCGATTGTCTGTCGATGAGAGCAGATCGAAATGGCTGCGACAATCGTAGCTCCCGCCAGTTGTGAAGTGCGCGGTTTGATTAGATTTTTGCAGGCAAAAGGACCGTCAGCTGCCTAAATCCATCGTGAGTTATGTCTGGCGTATGGGCCGGACATAATGAGTGACAAAGAAGTTCGACCTGGTGCCGAGACTTTCGAAATGGCCGCACAAATGTGCACGATGAACAGCGGAGTGGCAGGCCCAGTATTCGGACCGATGACATCGTTGATCAAGTGAACCAAAGACTTCTAAGTGTTTGGCGTTTGACGATTAGTGGTCTGGCTATAGAATTTCCAAGTGTTGCTTGAACCTCACTTTACAGGAATGTCACTGACGAGCTTGGATATCGGAAACTTTATGCTAGGTGGTTACCAAAACTGCTCACTGGTCAGCACAAGGAGCAGCTAATTTTGATGTGCTAAATTGAATGGTGATTACAGTTTTCCTCTATCACGTAAGATTTTTCTAAAAATCATTAAATATCATAATGCAAATAAAACATATGTTTGATGTTAAAAAAGCGCGTTATAAAATAAATAAAGAATGAAAATTTCTCAGTAAACAATAAAAATAAATACCTACATACCTGTAAAAGAGGGTATGAAGTTCATTTTCTTGCCTGGAAGGATGACTGTGTTGATTTACGTTTATAGCCTGTTTTTTTTTTTTTTTTTTTTTTTCATTTTATGTCAACGGGCCCTTAAACCTCACTCACTTATTCACTGACTCACTAACACACTCACTCTACCTTTTAATTTTGAACTGTCAGTGGAAATTATTGTGTTACATTTTCTTTCAGAAATATTACATCTTGAAAATATTTCCATGTATATTTCCTTTTGTTTTGTATTTTTTTTTTATTTTTTTTTAAATTTTTTTTATCTGAGTTCATTACCTTACCATAGTATGATAAGCCTATCAAATACAACAAGCCTTTTTTTTTATGTTTTTTTTTTTTGGTGACACATGGTCATTTATTTTCATAACAGATACTCAAAGTTAGCTTTTTTTATTTTATTTTCTTTTTTTCAATTTTTTTTAATATATATATATTATTTTGATTATAGTTTCATTGTCGTATTTAAAGTGCAAGGCGTGTTATGTACGGCTGCATTGATTTGCTAAGACCAGAAGTTATCAGTTGCCAGCGTGCCTGTCTCAGAAAACTGACCCAATCCTTCCTCTGCGCCACTGGGCCATTATTCTGTTTAAGGATCCAGTACATTGTTCCCATTACCAGCCAAACTACACAGCGTTGGAGTGCAGTATTCTGAAAATGAAATTCCAAACGCTGGAGCTTCTCAAGGCATGGTGGAGCTTGCGGTGGGCACCATTTGGCGATGTAAGTCCTGAGCTCTACCCAGATGACTTCAACCTGCTTACAGGAAGCAATCCGGTGGTCCAGTGTGTCGACGGCGGCACAAGATGGACATTGGTTTGACTGTGCCCTTCCATGTCGCCAGAGTTTATCCGCTGTCGGTATAGTCTCATTTAATACTTCATAGGTGGTTTCCTGCCAATCACTGGGCACATGTTTACAAAATAAATTCTGCCAGATCACTTTCCACTCCCTGGTATATTTCTCTGCCACTCTGGGAACCAGATGAACTGTCGTGAGCATACGGTAGTGGTTCCGGGTGCATTCGAAGGCCGTAATGTCATCGTTGTTGTCCAGAATTCGTTTTAGGTGAAGGACACTGGGTTTAAATCCGTTGAGTGCCACCTGAGGGTTATGCAGCTGTTCCTTCCAGAAATTTTGGTCAATGGATGAGCCAGATCCGCGCAATGATTGTGTGGCGGTTTTCCCCAATAAGGCCATGCATTTCTTGGCAATGTCCACTAAGCTGCAACCACCTTTGGACGGAGGCAAACGTAGTTGAGGCCGGCTCACCTTATATGCTTTTCCAGTCCACAAAAAGGAACCAAGGAGTTGTTCCAATTTCTGTGCGTCACGTTTTGCAATCGGCAGAATCTGTGCCACATACCAAATTTTGCTTAGACCATAAGTATGCAGGTACCAGATGCATTGTAGCAAATTCAGGTTCCGGATCCTCTTCATGGATAAGGAATGGCGTAAACTATTAATTTTCTCCCTCCAGTTAACTGCAATAGTATCTTCTATATTTGCCATAAAGCATATTCCAAGTATCCTTGTAGTAGTCACACATTGCATCCCCAAGGTCTGTGGCGGTTCCGGCCAATTTCCTAATATTAGGATCTCCGATTTCTCAGCATTTAACACTGCACCGGACATCGTTGTGTACTGCTCCAATCCCTGTTGCATGGTCGTCATATCTTCATTATCTGCAGCCACCACAGTCACATCATCAGCATAGGCTGCAAGTGTGAACCGTTCATTGTATACACTGACTCCTCGCATGGTTTGTTGCAACCTCTGGAGTAAAGGATTCAATGCCAATGAAAACAATCCCATTGATAGCGGGCAGCCTTGACGTACTGATCGTTTTATTCGTACCGGCCTGGAAAACCATCCGTTCCATAAGACTCGAGACTGTGCCGTGCCGTAGAGTCCCTGAATAAGATTGATTACCGGCACTGGAAATTTCGCAGCCGTTTAGCAGTTCCACAGATACGAATGGCGCACTCTATCAAAAGCCTGTTGAAAGTCGAGATTGATCAAAGCCACCGCTTTATTTTCTCTGCGTAGATGGATCAGCGTGTCACGCAGTTCCGCCAATGTTTCAATAATGTTCTTTTTCGATATTGCCGCTTGGTTACAATGCATGATTTCTGCATATGCTCCTTTTAATCGGTTAGCCAGAACTTTCGCAAATAACTTATAATCGGCGTTTAGCAGCGTTATTGGACGATAGTCCTTCATGGTGGCGGTTTTCTGTTTCTTCGGCACCAGGGTGATAACACCATCCGCGAAGGTTTCGGGAAACACTGCTGTCTCCCATAGTTCCGTATATACTTCTATCACTTCGTTCTTGATTATTGGCCAGAACTTTCTATAGAATTCATAGGTGAGCCCATCAGGACCTGGTGATGTGTGTCGACTGGCTTGTTCAATGGCGACCAACACCTCCCGCTCCGTGATAGGGCTGGTAAGTATTTTTGCGGATTCCTGGGTGATGCCGGTGTCAAACAGTTCATGTTCCACACGCCTATAAGGGGTGTCTGCTTCTGGCGCTTCTTGAAATAAAGCCTGAAAATGATCCGCTATAAGCTGGAGCTGGGCGCGCGTTCCAACATGGGCAGTTCCAGTGTGCGCGTCCCGTATTGTTTGAGGATATCTTCCATGTCCCTTCTGCCGCTCCTTTGCGAAATAATAAAATGAGTTCTGTTCCGCTTCATGCATGGATTTCACTTTAGCTCGAACTTTATGTCCTTCCAGCTGGTGTAAGTGTTTTAATTTGATGATTTCTTTTACTTTTTTTATCTCCGTCTGCACCTCATAGCCCTCCCTTTGCTTCAGATGCAGCCCCCACAGCGCCTCATTGTAAAAATGTAGTAGCTGCTTCTTGGCCTGTGCCCTCACAATACCCATGGATTTAAATAGGGAGCGAATCGCTGGTTTTGCCGTGTTCACCCACCAAAAACTCTTCCGAGTTGAACTTCTAAAGGCCGACTGTAACTGAAGCCATTTGATTTGAAATTGTTCCCTAATGTCTGTGTCCTCCAGCATAGAATTATTGAGTTTCCAGTAGCCACGGCCGGCCGTCGCAAGCCTTATTTCATTTATTTGCAATTGACATAGCACTGCATGATGGTCACTAAAAACCACCGGAATGACCCAAATTCGATGGACATTTGGAGCCATTCCGGGAGATAGATACTGTCGGTCGATGCGTGAGGCAGAAGTGTTGCGGATGAAAGTGAATTCTACTTCGTTCCCATGCTTGATCTCCCATGCGTCAAGCAGTTGCAGCTGTGACACTAGGTGTTGTAGCATGATGCTAAAATTCGTAGCACCTTTTTGGTCCTTCGCCTGCAACGTGCAATTGAAGTCGCCTGCTAGCAGAAGTTCCTTGCCTTGTCGCAAATGCGGGGTTACATCGGTTTGGAAGAAACGCTCTCTCGCTTGTCTATTCTGTGACCCAGCTGGAGCATATATGTTAACCAGGACGGTCTCTTCCAAAGTAGCGGAGAGGACCCGGCCGTCGGGATCCATCTGAAAATTCTGCAGGGGAAGTCCCTTCCTGTACACTATTGCCGTTCCTCTGCCGTTCAAACCTAGGTTAACTTTATAGTCGTAATTGTAAAGAGCATCCAAGTTGTAAGTATTTACTTCTTGGAGAAAGCATATGTCAATGTTGTTCACCTGGAGGAAACTATTGAGCAGTTTTTGGGTTACTAGATTTCTGCACCCATTCACATTCACTGTTGCCACCGTTCGTAGATAGATCATTATGAAAGTGACTGTCGCAAAGATAGTGTAACTCGGGCGTCTACGTTCTTGGCCTCGTGCATTGCTACTAGTGTGCTACTGTTCGGTCTCTGGATGTCTAGCTGGGGTTATCTGTGCCGGAGGATTTCCCTTAAGCCTTGGGTCACATAAGGACACCTGGGGCTTCCGTGTCACCTGAAGTAGGATCGGCGACTCCGTTTCTGTGGTCCTCGCATCAGGTTGAGAGGGATGAGATCCACCAGCCATCTCTGCACGCCGATAAATTGCGACTGCTTCAGCTGACCGTGGTTGGTCCTCTTGGGATCTGTGTGGCCGTTCGAGTACTTGCGATCGAGAATCACTCGCAGATGGTCGTGCCGCTACGGTGGTGCCGGGGGTGTCCTCCCGGTAATGGGAGTCAGCTCCTATCTCCACCGCTGGGCACCTCACACTTTGTTGTAACTGTGCTGCTTCGTAATCACTCTGGGGGTTGTTTCCCGCGTCCCTCCTTGCAGGTAGAACCTCACAGGTGTTCCTGTCACCTCCCTCCTCCAGGATACTGCTGCCAATCAATGCTGAGGCAGGCTCTTGCGTCAGTACTCCAGCCGTATCTGCTGTGTCTGTGGACGGGACTTGCAATTGACGTGCCTCCTCATGGGCTCCTTCCACAACTTCCTCCAGCTCCATTTGGTTATTCCAGGATGGTTCTTCCTTATGGGCTTTGCTTGTCTTCGCCCGCTTGGCCCGTTTCTTCTCGGTCGGGCGTTTCTCTTCTGCTGCAGCTGTCTCCGTCACAAGTGGACCCACCTCGGGTGGTATTATCTCCTCCGGATTGGCCAGATGTACTCGTTTCCTTGTGGTATCTCGAACTATGGAGGCATACTCCCTTTGCGGTGCAGACCTTGCTGCTTCCTGTTGACTGTCATTCACCAGGGACGTTTGCCTGTTTTCATCCGTAGGATGCGCTCCCTCACTCTGCGTGTCCACTACCACCTTCGTCGGTTCTGTTTCGTTTCTCCGTCCAGTCGCCACTGGGCGTGTTGCGGTCGGACGGTGGGGGCAAAATTCCTTTAGATGTGCCGTGCTACTGCAGACGTAGCAGGATCTGGGTTGGCCGGCGTAGGACACCGATAATCTGTAGCTGCCAATGATGATAAAACTAGGGATGTTCGTCTTCAGTTGCATCTTTACCGCTCGTACCCCATTAAACACCGGGACGCGATATTGTCGGCTCCATTGTTCCTTCCGGACGTCATACACCGTTCCGTAACGCTGCAACGCTGCTTTTAAGACCTCTGGCGGGAGCTCTGGGGGTACATCAAACACTCGGACATTGACAGCATTACCGGTCACGTGTTCGATAAGCACTTTAGTCATCTCACCATTCATATATGTGAAAGGTGTTTCCGCCGAGAAGGTATTGAGGGTTTTCTCCAGCAAGAGTGCTGATATTAATTTAACATAAATTGCCCGTTCACTTGCAATTAACTGTATTGTATCCACTTGTTCCGCATTTAACCGTAATGTATCTGCTATGAAATCATGCACTTCATATGCCGACGGTCGCGTTGCACTTAAAGCAAACTTGATCCTGGGGGTATTTTTCCTCGCGTACATTTCCATTTCTTTTCACTGTTAAATTTAGCTGATCTACTCACTTTAAATTCCTACACTTGGTGATCGATAATATCACTCACAGTGTGGTATATGCCTTTCTTGCACTCACTCACTATCACGCCACACACGCAGTAGACAAAACAACCGGTTCTCCTGGTACGTCCGCTCTGTCCCAGCGCACGGGCTTGACTGGTTGAGCGATTTCCCTTTTCAAGCACCAACTGTAGTCTGCTAGCATCGCAACATTCCATTTACCCTGATATCTCCTCTCCATCTCTTTGATTTCTTGATGGAATCTTCCACCTTGTTCATTACCGAGGGATCCGAAATTATCAGGAAAATAGTACAGATGCGAATACAAAAACTGAAGTTTCAAACTCATATTACACCCAAGTATTCGTAACTTTTCTAACATATTTCTCACAATTACTTCATATTGCGGATCCTTTGTATTTCCCAGAAATTTATTGACTACTTCTTTGAAAGCACACCATGCTTGAAGTTCTCTATCATTCATCACATACAAAAATGCAGTGTTCTTCATTAGCAGCCTTATCTGAGGTCCATCAGATACGGTCTCTTTCATCTTAGCTTCAGACATCACAGAAATTTTTACTACTCAAGTATCTCAAACGCGAATGTTTTCAGAATTGTTTATAATACCTAGTTTTATACGCAATGGAGGGAATAAAATTTTCTTTGGGTTAACTAGACTGGCACGAATTACATTTTTTTTCTCCTGGTGTTAAACTTGTTCTCTTAGGCCACTCTCTCGTTGTCCAATGTTTAACCCTATCTTTACTGTCCCATTCGCATAAAAAACATGGGTATTTTGTATAATCTCCTTGTTGCACTAGTAAGACAGTGAATATTTTCAGGTCCGCACAGTAGCAATTTGATGTTCCTGGTAATTAATCTTTTCTAAAATGTTTTCAAGGTTTTCATATGACTTTAGTAGGAAAATAGAATGTGCAAGTGGTATTGAGGCAAATTCGCTTCTATTGTGCAGTAAAAGGGCTTTCAAGCTTCGTTTTGAAGCATCAATAAATAAACGCCAGTCGTTACTATCATATGTTGGTCTTCCCAGTTGCTGAATTAAGCCTGGTACATCACTGCAATAAACAAGCTAGTCTTCCATCTTAAAGAGCTTGGTAAATTCTTTATCTCTATTCATATATCAGGAAAATGTGGTGTCTTGACCCAGCATATTTTTCTCTTTTAATCTTGATCCTAATAATTCGCTCTTGTCTTTGGTAAGACCTAAGTCTCTTACTAAGTTGTTCAACTCTTCTTGACTAAAATGTGACTTGTCTTCAACAGTGTGTGCTGGGAAATACTCATCAATGTTGGAATTTTCTGTTGACACAAAGACTGAACTCTCAGTATCCTCTGGTTGAGTTGGTGGAACAGGAATAAGGAGATCTACTCCATGTGGCACAGGTCTTAGAACTGATGCAAGGCTATCTGGATATTTAGTTTTTGATTTATTTGTTTATTGTAGCCAGCTACGTTACACATGCAGAAGTAACAATCATCACAATGATTTTTTTTTGTTCAAGCCATATCATAGGAATCCCGAACTTCATTGATTTCTGTTTTCCATTGTACCACTGCGTTAGTCCTGCACTACATGTTTTGCAAACAGTATGTGAAATTCATGTTTGATTTTGATCTCCTAGCTTAACAATAAAATACGCAAAATACACCTTTTTAATAAACGATGTAATGTTAGTTTTCTGCTTCTGTAGCAAGAAAGAACCCGACACGTAAAAGAAGTTATTAGGATTGTTCAAACATTTTCTCCTAGAAGAGGTTGAAGCCATTGTTAAAAATGTAGCACGACACAATACGAACTAAAAATAAAGAAATAGAAATGGTAAGCCTATTCTGGAAATCACACTACCGATCACCGCGAGTTATAAGAAGCGACTAAAGTTCAGATACATCTTAAGAGAGATGTATCCATACAAGGCTGAGTAATTAACGGATGTTTGTCTAAGATTCAGTAGTTGAAAGATTTATTGACTACACATGGTCGTGCGCAGATAAATAAATACACTGCTTACGCTAGTTATCAGCTCATCAGAAGAACATAAGGTGTGGCTCTGAAGATCTACAATGAGTGCTATTTATTTTAATTTATAAAATTATAGGCCTATAATAACCATAATTATAGTTTTATACATACGTATTATTGTATAGGTCTAGCGTATAGCTTGATTAATAAAATTTCGCATTACATAAAAACGGAAGGTGTTGTGGAAAAACTGTTATCATTTTCGAAATCAGCGCGTTTTTTCCATATAAATTCCCAATGTTCATTAAAACTGAGAAACTGTTGCAGGCTAGTGTAATCAAAACAACAGTCAATCCGGTTCACCCCAGCCAAGAAAGTGTAAGCAATCGCTGTACACGAATCGCAAAATGATGGCCACCGTGTTTTGGGACGAAAAGGGCGTCCTTTAGATCGATTTCCTGAACCATGGGACAACCATTACAGCAGACGTGTACTGTGCAACACTGAGACGTGCGATCCAAAATGGACGCCGCGGGGAACGTCGTCTGGCATCATCCTCCTGCACGACTACACACGCCCGCATACCACTGCCAAAACCAAAGAAAAGATTCAAGACTTTCGTTGGGAACTCCTTGACCACCCTCCGTACAGTCCCGATCCTACAACAAGCGAGTATTTCCTCTTCCTGTATTTGAAATGGCGGCTTGGTGGACAACAATAAAATTTCAAACCGGCGATGAACTCGAGACGAGCGTTACCAACTGGTTCAGGTCCCAGGCGGCAGACTCCTATGCCGAGGGGTTAAAGAAGCTGGTGCAGCGTTGCAGAAAGTGTATAGGTGATTGTGTAGAAAAGTGAATTAGCTATGTTGTCACATATTACTGAGAATAAAAATCTTGTCCCATGAGCGATGGTTTTATTACCAAACGGATCTTTGTTTTGGAATTTGCCTCGTAACAATGGCAGGTGGAAGTTAGACACCAAACAAAAAAGAACTTACACAAAACACACTAAAAGTATCAGTAGATTTATTAATAGTATCAATTTTGATGATCTGTAAATGCACATATTAACGCAACTTTTTAACAGTATACAAATGTAAATGTCTACCCAAGCATATAGCAATGTAATGGAATATGCTGGTAAATAAAATTTGTTAAAATCTGATGTGCTGCACTCACATGACTTTCTCTACTCTTATACTAACCGTTCTTACAAACTCTTATCCTTTTATCTTCTTCGTGTTAGTTGAGATAAACATTTACAGAAATTTTCTTATTGCTTGTTTTTTGCACGTGCAACGGGAATATGCGGATACAGTAGGCTGTGGTGATGGTCAAACCTTTTAAAAGCTTACAAATTCCCTTCTCTTTGCACAGTTAACATATAAACAAATGAATAGCGATGTTCCATTTGACAGGTGAATGTTCTCCGAAACTTAAATAACGAGTAATATCCTCAAAATGTCTCACTCTACGAAAAAAAATGACATAAATTGTGTGTTTGAGCAAGATATACATTTTTTATACAGTAAGATTTGGTCTATCTCTTGCGGTTTACCAGTTATGCGAAGGTCATCCAGAATAAGTAGGACTTCATGGGATATAGCCAGAAAATTCAAGACAAACATTTCATTTGTCATAAAAACATCTCAATTTTAATAAAAATAGTCAGTCATTTTCAAGAAAATCAACATTTTAGAAAAATTTTCCATGTAAAGGGTAGTTTACGGTGGAGCAATTTTCTTCAAAATCTTGGTGTCGCATTCTTGAAAGACATTAAACTTAAATACCAACTTGGGTTTTTTTAGCCGACTTTTCGTTTTTGAGCTATGGTGTCTAAACTGACAGACACACACGGACCTTTTTCTAAAAATGATTTTTTTTTTTTTGATTCAGGGGGCCTCAAAACATATATTTCCGGTGAAATATCGACATCGAATTTTTCGGTGGAATACAATACTTTCTATACTTTACTATACGTAGTAGAGAAAGTAAAAAAAAGAAACACACGCACTTTTACCCACACCTTTTTTGTATTCAGAGAGTCTCAAATTATGTCCTTTTGGTGAAAACTCAATATGTACTTTTTTGTGGAATACAATACTTCCCTGCTTACTATAAACATTAGTACAGAAAGTAAAGACCGGACATTTGTAGCAAAGAAAGGGTCGAAGACATACCTCCTCTTTTAGCTTAGAGGAAATGGTCACATGTCGGGAGAAGTATTAAAACTACTTGAAATAACTGTGTTAAGCATGTTGTGATAGAACAATTTTAAATGAAAGGAGTCATATTTCAGGAGACATAAACGCAGTAGCTGAATAAAAAATAATCCCGCCGTTTTCTTTATTTTTCTTCTTTCTCTACTTCACGTAAATAACCTCGATGAATAAAGCGTCAAAATGTAGGCATCGGTTTTGTAAGTTTGCTTCAATTGTACCTCTCGCAGCAATTGGAATCAATTCTACTCTCCCTTTCTTTGATTTGATTTAATTAACCTCTGGAATAGGAGATTGCCAGACTAATTAATTAGATATGCAGATAAGGTGTTTCAGAAAGGATCGTGCAGAATGGAGGAACGTGTAAAGGAAATCGAAGTATTGGAAAGCTTTGCAAAGGGTCTTGTTACCAATAATACGCTAACCGCGGGGCAAAAATTAGCAGTCTTTAGAGGTAGATGGAATTATGGTATCATGAAGTCACTTAAGGGACTTTCTGTCGATCTTCCAAGATTATACATAACACTGGGTTTTCCTTCAGGTTGACAACCTGTTTAACATTCAATCATGAGGCCAAATCTCATACTTCTTTACCTATCTGACGTACAATATATTGGGAAATATATATTTTAACGTTGTCATTTTAATCCTGAATATATGAAACATGTGAAAACAAACTAACCCACTATATTTGAATACATTATTAATTTTTGGAATTTAGATGACACTTAAACTTTTAGTTTTGAAAAGATTTGCTAGCTATGCTTTTAATTCTAGCTTTTAAAACATGTAGCAAAAGTTGGAGTTTCCAAACTTAAACACCTGTTAGTAAACTAATAAAAATGAAATCGCAGCAAATTACTTAAAGAGACATTTAATGTATGCAGATATTTGGATCTGAGGTAATTAACGGTGCTTCCAAGCGGTACACGGCTCATGCATTTGCCCAATCATATTAGTTTATGAAACTTTTGAACTATTTTTTTTCCTTAAAAATGGCCGAACTTTCAATTATGACCCTATATAATTCTAAAAGTGAATGATTTTCTAGTGATTGATGCATTTGATTAGCGATTTGTATGGAGTGCAGTATTGCGATGTATTGAGCGTTGCGACGAAATGATGAAAAACAATTGCATGCATTAGAAAACTGAATATCGTGAAGAACAAAAATAAGTAATGAAGCTATTTTATAAAGAGTTGGTGAAATAAGAACGACAATGGAAGTGAAAAGGAGGAATTAATAAAATTGGATAAGAACTTACAGATTTATTGGAAGGTATGGTGGACATGAAAAATATATTCCAGTTGAAGGAAAGTATTAAAGTAGATGCAAAATATTAAAAAAGAGGAAAATAGGAAGGAGTGGAAATGGCATGGGACGTAAAATAAATCATTCAGTTATCGAAGTAAACGAGTTCTGATTCCGTGCAATTTTAATACTTTTATCCTAAAATATAAAAGTCCTTAAATGATCTAAAATGAATCGATGAAACATCACTTCTTTGTGTAAGACTATGTTGTCACTACAATTTAAAGCAACACAATGTTGAAGCCAAATCATTTCAGAGAAGTATGCGCAAGCGTTCTGTTACAAATTATTTTTATCCCTTTCTAACATTAAAACGGCTTATTATGACGGCATAAATCGTGCAAAATTTTGATCTTTCTGTGTTCAGTGCCAGAAAATGAGTGATGTAATTACCATGGCAACAAGACGGCAATGACGTCGTCGCTACAACATAATATTCTCCAGTGTGCCTATAAGAAAACCTGAAAATGCCAGTAATTGGTTTCGAGAAACGCATTTTTCATTTCTCCATCCACAAAAATGTTCACATTCTTTTTCGTAAACATCTTTTGATTTTTCTGGAATTAATACATTCTCAACACTCTGGCTTCGTTCAAAATGTCAAGCGGAATGCAATCCATATTTTCAATAGTTTTATCATAACCTTCCATATTTTTATAAGTGTTGAAACAAATGAAACAAATCAGCTTAACAACCATATTACGTCATATATCTTTGATACACTATAATTTTGCATTTAGCAAATTTCTTAGTTCTACGTATTTTAGTGCCAGAATTGCATAAAAGATTGTATGTAACACGCGTGTAATTTTTCCATTGTGACACTCGTAAAAAAGCATAGACTCGTGTCACAACCAGTCAGATTATACGCCAGTTACTTAAGTAACTATTAAGACACCACATTCCAGATATTCCAGGATATACCATACTTAGTGGAGCACAATTAACAAAGATAACGATTTGAATATCCATTGTTTTTAGATACAACAAGGCAATATTGTTGATGAAGCAAGTTTTATAGTGAACATTTATTTATTTATTGCTACAAACCCTTAAAGGATTAATTAGGATATACTGAGTATTTCTTTCGGAATTCAACTTTTATATTCAGAATGGAATAATTAACGTTATTCGCTACGGTGAGTGATATTCCTAAATTACGAGGTAGTTATAAATCAAGCTGCCTTTACCGCACTAACAGGGAAGCAAAAGAAAGTTTTCTACTATGTACACAGCAAAAACAGGGACTAGCAAACCGTTGTGCTGGCCACAAAAGCAAAGAATACATTTCCCTACTCGTCTATGACAAAAGAAGACGTCTTCCAGTCTAGTAATGCGAATGCTCTATTGTTTTTGTTCATCGCGCCGCGTTTTTCATCTGTTGGTTCTTGTGGCGCCCGTGTGGGGGTAGGAAAGTCGCTCTAACAAACCGTAAATCTGAAGGACGGAGAGACCGTTTTCAGGAAGGCCTTCTCAAATAATTTTATTCTGCGTTTCCTACCCACATAAGCATGCACTTCTTGAAACAAGTTCTGTTCCCAAGAGATTCTCAGAATGGTAGAGAGGAAGAGGTATACAATGGATTATGTTCTGTTTAAGGAAATACTGCCCATAGTGCTCAAATAGTTATATTAAGGAAAAAAATAGTATCTGATTCTGTAAACAATAATACTGAGGGAAGGATAAGTAGAGTTAACACTAGGGAATACATTTAAACAAGCTCGTTCCTTCAAATAACGTGCATAAACACATTTTGTCACTGTACACCAAAGCTAATCAACTTAAAGAACGCAGTGATTCCTTGTTTTCTCAACTACCTGGAGAGAGTGAATTAATGAGTAAATGCCAATGGGTTTCAGAGATGCAAAGCTCATTGTGATGCTTTCTACCACTGAGAAATTCACTTACCTACAGACTACTCCACTTCACTCACATGGTTTTAATCGACCACTCATGTGCATACAAATTTCAAATTCCAACCTTCATTCGCGAAAAATTTAGCACATTTCATTATCATCTCCTCTGAATTTTAGGTATCACCTCCTATATTTTCTTATGTTATGATCAGGTTGAAGAATCAGCGGACATAAGCTGACGCAACAGAACCGCTACTCAAATGTCACAAATGGCTGACTTCAGCTTCGGTAAACCATTTTGTGCTGAAATAGAATAATTCGAAGAGAGAAACCTCAGAACACAAAATACAGTTTGTCCAAATCGTGGTAACACTCAATATGTGCAAGAAGGGTGAAATTTAGATGTGGGGATCAAGCGAGTGATGTCGGAACTCAGGCAGTCACATACACAAGGGGCGTATGTTTACGAATTGCAAACAATTGTTGTGAAGTTATCAGGGCGAGGGTAAGCGATACACTAATCCCCACCTCTCCCATTATGCAAGTGGGCACGGCTCTTCTATTGCGCATCTATGCTTCAGGAGTGGGGGAATGTCACGAGAAACTGGACAAGCTGTACAACAGGAAATATGTTTGGAATCACTTTGACAAATTTTGTATTGAACGAAATTATAAAGTAACAGCTGATACTCTACTAGACTAGACTACCAGATGGCAGGCTGAGAACAGCCCGAGGTTTGTCATTCGTGTACCTGCCATTTTAGGGCTTAACCACTGTATGACGGGATTAGCATGTTATAAGATGGCTGGTGAAGAATGGGGATTGTAGGTTGCTAGGAGGTAGCATAGGGTTATGCTCCTCGTCGGGTGATTATTTCAGCGAGCAACTACCGTTGGGCACTGCTGATGGGTGGTTCAAATATGGATATTTGCCGAAATTTTTGACTTCCAATCTTCTCTTGGAAGGACTGTAAGGAGCTCAGCTTGCGCTGTTGATGGGGTACCTCTTGTGTTACCGGAGGTGCCCGCAAGCCATGCGGGGAACCCGGTGTCGCACATGCGTCCGTTCTCTAGGGATGTAGTCCCCAAGAGACCTAACCAGGGCGCTCCAATGTTGTGGAAACTGGCCGTAAAATTTGGTTGCCCGGCGCCTAATTTCGTCCTCCACGTACGGGAGGGACGAGGCTTCGTGTAGTAGTCTCGTAGGGAATCTACGGCATACAGAATAGATTACCCGAAGACCTCTATTCTGTATGCGTTGTAGACGCAGGAGATGGGTGTCTGCAGCCATGCCCCAGATTTCGCAGGCGTACAGGAGGATAGAGATGATGAGAACCCGAAAGAGGCGTAGCTTTAAGGGAATTGGCATCCCCGACCGCAGCATGGGGTACAGTGAGGCAATTGCCCCGCTGGTCCGCGCTGATAGGTCGTTGATGTGTTCCCGAAATGTTAGGCCCTTGTCGAGCTTCACTCCCAGGTAGGTAAGGGAATCTACCCACTCTATCCTTCGGCAAAGGTATGTGAATGTGGGGAAATTGGCGGGAAAGCGGCGTTTTGTGTAAAGTATGGTGCGGCTTTTCTCCGGGTTGATGGACAATCGCCAACGCCTACACCACTCTTGGATGAGGCGGAGGTGTCGCTGTATGGGGAGGAAGGTTCTGCGAGTGTGTTTATTTGTACAGTATAGCAGCACGTCGTTAGCATACTGGGTTATGTTAACGTGCTGCTCGGATGGAATGTCGGCCACATATACACTAAACAGCCTAGGGGACAACACAGAACCTTCAGGGACTCCGCCTCTGATTAGCCTTCGCGTAGATTTGGTTCCCGCAACTGCGACCACAAAGGATCTGTGTTTTAGGTATGAGTGTAACAGGTGTATTAGGCGTGTGGGTAGCTCCAGTTGGATGAGTTTCCGGAGGAGACCGGCATGCCAGGTCGTAGAGAAGGCCTTCTTAACATCTAGAGAGACCGTGGCGGTATAGGCTTTCTCCTGGAAACCCAGGGCAGCAGCCTCCACCACGCGCAGCAACTGCTGAGATGTTGAGTGGCCAGGCCGGAACCCAAACTGATGGGGAGGGATGGCTTGAATGTCCCCCAAAATGGGAGATAAGCGGACTAGAATAAGCCTCTCGAGTACTTTCGAAAGTACAGACAGGAGACTTATGGAACGGTAGTTGGCAGGATGAACCGGGTCTTTCCCTGGCTTCAATATGCAGATCACCCGGGCCTCTTTCCACTAGCTCGGAAAGTGACTAAGGGCGAGGCACATATTGAAGACCTTAGTGAGGAAGAGCACGGCCTTGAAAGGAAAGTGGCGGGGCATGGCAGGGGTTAACCCGTCAGGCCCCGCAGCCCTTTTGCGGTCGAGGCGCCGGAGTACGCCCTGGAGCTCACTTGGCTTGATGATGGGAAGCCGATCCGTCTCCTCATGAGGACGTCGAAGGTATCGACGTACCTCCTGGCGGACACGGTCGGAGAAGTCTAGGTCCTGCGGATCATTTCTAGGACGCATAGTCCTCTCCAGGTAGTCAGCAAACACATTTGCTTTGGCTTGGGGTTCATAGGCCAGGCCTCGGGTGCCTTGGACAGGTGAGGTGTGTGACCCTCCTCGGTTCCTGAGTCGCTTGGCGATCTTCCACACGTCACCATCCTCCGGGTTCAAACGAGTCATCGTGTCTTCCCACCCGTGCACTCTGTGCACGCGAAGACGGAGACGAACCTCGTGACGTAAACGCCTTAGAACCGCAAGGTGATGGGGCGTGCGGTGCCTCTTGTGGCGCCTGCGAGCCGCCCAAGAGCGGCGGATGAGCAAAAGAAGCTCTAAAGGCAGAACATCAGGATGGAGAGGAGCTGGGGTGTGGATGGTGAGGTTGTGGACGGTTCGCTTCACGACAGAGGTGAAGGAAGAGACCGCAACCTCTAGGGTTGGGATGTCTGTGATGTTGGGGTTGGCGGGGATGGAGCCATTGAGGCAACTTCTGACGCAGTCCCAGTCTACGTTCCGATGTTGAATCGGGACCTCGTGGCTGGCAACCTGGGTGTTAATGATGGCCAACACGGGATTATGGTCTGAGTGAAGTTCGTTGACTGATGTAAGTGATACAGATACTCTACTGACATTGCCAACATCTTAAAAAATTGGAGCATCAATATGAGAAAATTGTAGGCCGTACCAATGGAGGCTGATGTATGTACTCATGCTACATGTTTCTTTGAAGAGGTTAGTAATTACAATACAGCATTTAAATAACATTTCACTGGCTATATCATCCTTTAATTCGTGAAATAGTCGTAATAAATGCAACTTGTGATGGTCAAATTCTCTGGATAAATTCTCCCGTCGCTTCGTGACTCGAGAATTTATCCCCCTTTTCCTTTTACAGTGCTTAACGCCCCCTTTTACTAACGGATGATCTAAAAGACAGTCGGCTGCGCTGTGTTTTGTCTGTACGGGTCCTCTGCGCTCATCGACGACTGTCGCTATCATAGAACATCGTGGATAAAACAATACAGCATTTTTAAAACTACTTTTAAAGACTTTGCGTACCAATGATTATAGCAGATGCTGAAACAGGCGTCCGTCGTTGTGCATACATTTTTTGCACCTCTTTAGGAAATTATCCATCACTCGCCGTAGTTCACGTTGAGAAATGCTGGCAATTTCCTGACTGATATTTTGTTTTAATTGTCCCAGAGTGTGTGAGTTTGTCTTGTACACTTTATGCTTTAAGTTATCCTTGAGATAGAAATCGCAGGGAGTTAGGTCGGGGGACTGAGGGGGCCACAAATTTCTACTAATAATTCTGTCCACACTTTCAATTGTTCTCATCGAAAGATTGGCTGTATGAGCTGTTGCAGAGTCTTGTTGAAAAAAGGCAAAATCACGCTCCCTGTCGGTTAATTCTCTAATAAAGGGCGCAAAACTGTATTCATGTATGTACGAGCGACAAATGTTGACTCGAAAAAAAGATCATACTACACGCTGTGCAGTAGATGGGCCATAACACACTTTGTGACTATGCACAGGACTAAATAATAAAGCACATTGGTAATAATGCAGCCGGGCGATATCGCGTCAACTCAATACTGTTTGTGAGCAGAGCAGAGAAAAATACGTGATGTTCGTGACTTTATGTACTCGTATATCAGCTGCTATCATATTTCCGCGTTCGCAGTGGAAAAACACCACGTAGCGGTTCACGCCATGTATTTGGATCTCTCTGTACATATGGCTTCGCAGGCGCTGACACTGATGATACATGGAATGAAGATGGAGCATCGGTGGAATGAGATGGCGAGGGAAACCGGAAAACCCGGAGGAAACTCGCCCCAGCGCCTCTTCGCCCATCGCAAATCCCACATGCGGTTGCCTGGGATCGAACCGGGCCACGTTGGTAAGAAGAGAATGATCTAACCACTCGGCTACGGCGCGGCCTCGAAATTTATCAATAATTGGACAATCACTGGAGGCATTACCTATGATTACATGTAATAATATGCATACAAATGATTATTCTATTTCACCGACACATGGACAAATGCAATGGACACACATGTGGATATTTTCATAACAATTACTTTTCTGGATTCAGGGAGCCCCAAAGCTTATATTTCCTGTGAAACGTCGGCAACAAATCTTTCGGTGGAATACAGTGCTTCCTCTATGATGTATATAAGCAGTAGAATGCAAGAGGCAACAGGATTGTAAAAATAATGCTTACAATGCTTACTCTCATGCCGAGTGACATTTACTTGATATTACGTCTCGGAACCATAAAGAACACTTACTAAGTTTATCTCATCGAGAGGTGCGTGGAGAAATTTATCCAACCATTGGTTTGTACACATATTGTCAGTAGGAATGTATTAGTCCAACAATTCTAACAATGAGCAATCGAGACAGCCTACAAAGTTAAAAAGAGCGATGAATAAACAAAACCAGAAACTACTATGAGTAATAGGTCAACCGTACGCACAATACAAGCTAAGGTTTTCTGCCTACGAAAAGAGATATAGGAATATAAATCAATATTAACACTTTAAATTATATTAATTAATACCATATGATTGTATCATGATAGCTAAGTTTGAAAATTATATTTACAGCGCACAGAAATAGCATTAAATTGTAAGATTTAATTAGAAGTTTAATCAAAATATCAATTATCATTTTATTTGTTAATGTTCAGTTAATTGTGTTGTCCACAAAGTGCAGCTGTCCGGATTATATAGTGAACAGGATCTCTCATTCATATGCAACACAACATTAACATGAATAAGTAAACGCTTTCTGTGGCAACGGACGGTCCATTAAAATCTACAGTACTGATGTACTGTTGACTAAACTAAAAGCTTGTTTCTGAACACAATTTAGAATCTAGTTTCTCTTTTCCCTTGAGTTCTTTAATTTACTTTACTTTTGGGAGTAATAAAGCGACTGAAATCTCCCTGAATAAACTAGAAAAAGCTTTTTAGAGACACAAAAGGTAGTGCATGTGGTAATGAATAGAATAACAGCTGTAGAATGACAGTGTACTATGGAGTAAAATTATAGCTGGCACAAAATTTAATGGCGGGTGGCTCCACACAACTTCCAATCAGAGGCTTGCCAGGCCTTGCAGTGTTGTATAGCTAAACACGCTATTAAATCGCGCCGTAAAACCGGTGATACAAATATCGTTTTGTCCAAAAATTTATTTGCCTAACAGAAAAGAGAATGTAATGGTCAGGTATCATGCACCATAAATTTTGTGTTTGCCATAGTTCCAAATTAGGCATATAAAAAACAAATTTTTTTCCAACTTTCTAAGATTGCAGTAATGAATTTTAAACTTTCCATGGTGGTGTAACTGACGTTTGACAGCACAGTTCATGAATTTTATTTTCTGTAGCACCCAAAAGTTTGATATATAAACTTCATCGGAAATACTCGTTTTGAGATTCATGGATACCCCAGAAAGGATAATTAGGAAGAGGTTAGCGCCCGCGTGTATATTATAATCTTCACAAAAGTTAAAGGCATATGAAGGCTGCAGACTTCAGCGAATCCTAACCCTGCCCCTCCTACCAGCGCTGCCGAATGTGGCACATGCATCTCACACACTGTTATGTACAGAACCATTGCCGGTACAAGCACTACGCTTGGCAACAGCGCTCCGCTTGAGCATTGGCCAGCATTTAGATGCCTTTAACTTTTGCGAGCAGTATAATATTGTCAAAACTTTCTAAAGAATATGTTTCTCTAATTCTTACACACTGTGAGTGGGAAAGGTGTCATTTTCTGAGAAGATATTTATGACAAAATGTGTTTAAGTCATCCATGAAATTAGCTTTAGAATCCGAAGGATCATTTCCAGGACGTTTAGCTAAGCAGAGGAATGTGGGTGGCTTCTAGAGGGATGTTCTTGGAGGGTTCGGCACGTGGAGAGATTATGCAAATTAAGCTGACGTCGCGCTGAGGTTTACATGCGTCGTCACGGAATATAATATTTCCTCTCACTCTCAGTGTCTCCTATAAGCTACATTACTTAAGGTTGTTTTTGTACTACACCTGTATTTAAGGGCAATTGAACTCCGACCATTAAGACGATTTTCTGCTTCACAACTATCCTATTTATTCAGCTTTAAAAGTAACTGAACTCAGGACTAAGGAGATTCAAGGCTGATTGACAACCACCTGGCAACAGTAACCACAACGACAACGGAAACAGGAAGCAAAGTAGCTGTCAATATTTTGGTTCACAACAGCCTGGCAACGAGAACGGCAATTTACATTTCGATGAGCTTATCGAATAGAACGTGGAGGTGAATATTACGCATTGGGAATTCATTTGTTTCTATCTGACGAATGATTTTTTTTTTAGCTTGAGACTAAAAAGAGCACTAGCTGTTGTTTCATGGCACGACCGTCTTGAATAATTTGTACAGTAAAAAGTGTAACACGAGCAATATGAATCTAACGGTAACGGGAACAGAAAGTTAAAGCTTGACCAAGACTTCTTGCCCGTTCCCACGAAAGCTTCCCTCGTTTATGAACACCCCCATTTGAATATATATATATAACACTTTTTCGTTTTGGTTATCGTTAACGTTGCCGGGGGTTGTAAACTAGCCTTAAGGCTACATTCTTTGACACAAAATGGTTTGCTCTGTCACGTGCTTATCCGGACTATGCGACAGTTACCTTTTAAAACTTCTTTTGTTGACCTGCATGTTTACCACGACCTCCAGAAGAACACGGGATGGCACCCCGTACCGCGGTTCCTACTAGTTAGCCCTCAAAGCTGTCTAGCGCGCGCTCTCTCGCTCTGTATATGTATATATATATATATATGGCATAGACTAGTTATTAGCAACATTAAATTCTATCTTAAAGACAGAATTACAAGTCTATCAGTGTCACCCGTCACCACCCTTCCAGTTCCCCCAAACTAACTACCCTTTCAGCGACACCCCTGAGCTAATCCTCTCTTCTCACCAGCCCGGTTAAGGGGTGCAATCATCTCATTTACTGAAGACACCACAGAATCAACACATCTGACGGATGCTCCAGTGTGACATCTGGTGGCATTGCCTGTCAGATAGATGCGACGTCATATCTGGTGCAAGTGCCCGGTTTTCAAAGCGGTACGTCGCAATACTTTGTTTCAACCGCGAAATTAACCTAATATTACATCCTACAGGAATTTTCTTTCTTCTACTGGGTAGCGTTTTACTGTTAAACAAGAAAATATAATTCATACTGCTAGGGTAAGCTGTTTCGCACCAGAATGGCATTCTTACTACATGAGTATACTCGGATTTGTGTGTACTAAAATTATTTAAAATATGCATGTCCTTTTGCTGTTAAAAGGACGGTTTTACTATGAGTACCATCGACATGGAATTTCTGAAAGTCATAGGTGTCCTTGCGAAAACACCGAACAAACTGTTGATCATGTTCTATGGTAGTTTCCCAATATTGGATCGGCAGCACAGGGTCTACAATGCGAGAACCAGAAATGGAAAGAACTGGGTAATAAACCAGAATGAAGTATGAACAAATGTTGGGGACCGTTTGTGCAATATGTCAACAGCATAAACTTTGAGTTATTGTAATTATTGTAACATAATACGATAAAGAGAGTAATATAAACCATGTAATACAGCAACTTGCTATGGGACATTTCGGTAGTTTTTACTACTTGCGGCACCACAGGCGGTGACACCGATGATACACGGAATGAAGATGAGGCATCGGTGGAATAAGAAGGCCGGAGAACCCGGAGAAAACACGCTCCTGCACCACATTGTCCGTCACAAACCCCAATCACGCTTGCCTGGGATCGAAGCTTTGTTGAGAAGCGAATGGTCTAACCACTTGGCTACGAACAGGTGATATTAGGCACAGCGATTAGATAAAATAAATTTTAAAATTCTGTAAAAAATCTTTAAAATATGCTCAAAATTGTGAAATAATGCACTAAGTACTAAAATTATCCTTAAGCGTATATTCTTTAGTACTTACAATATAGTATACACGAACATCTTCTTCAAGCGTAATTTATGAAGTTAATCGGATAGCAAAAGTATGCTGAGAAGGATCTTTCACTTGGAAACATTTGAAGGAACTTTTACCTTTGATGAAATTTCTTTAGGAGGCACAATGTTTTCACTTTGAGTATATTTATCCACAGAATTAATGTTTAAAGCATTGCACAATTTATAGATTATTTTTTCTGCATACTTTAAAGAAGCCCCTCAAATTTGCTCTGAATCTCCTAAGGATATCTACATAATAAGAAGAGTAAACATGAGACAATGAAGGGGGTTTCATATGAACCTTCTGAAGGTAACTATTGGACATCGAACTCCGGAGGGAGGAAGGAGATTAATGGGTGTGTTGTAAACCAGGCGCAGGAAGGCCCAAGCCACCACGGTGGATCCCTAAGGGATGCTGGAAAACATTTGGTCATATTGGTCCTTCACCGGGGATCAAACCTAGAACCTCCGAATATGAATCCCAAGTCTTATCGACTGAATCCCCTCGCTCGGCTCACCATAGTAACGATATTATTTTGTGACTAAAGTGCTTAGATTCTTAATTTAATAAATATATATTATACATATTATGCTATAAATATAAATATAATTATAAATAAATAGATACATAAATTTATGGCAAACTAAATTTGCGTAAACATCGGAAAGATACAATTATATGCACCATAAAACTTAACATAGGAGCACGGAATAACACGAAACAGTTTGCAACATGTGATCCAATAGTACAAGTAAAAACGAAGTAAATACGCATTTGCGTACAAATTGATGTCTACTTCTGAGCTAGAAATGCATTCAACGAAAGGAATGCTAGCTGACTGAAAAGAGAGTGGAGCCCACAAACAGCGATCAGAGACTTATTCGTCGGGTTCTGCAAACACCTCGGTCCCTGCTCTTCATAAGGAACAGAATTAATTTCCAGCTCCAACTTCCTTTTTTTCGTCCTGCCTCTCGAAAGTTTTCTCCCAATGGAAAAGTCCCACACGGTCGCCATCCAATGCCTTCCTCTTACTCAGCAGGTTTTCCTCTTCACTGCCCTTTTAATTCATTACACCCTTCTGTAAGGTATCCAACTTAAAGATACAACTTGATTCACTAAAAGAAGTTAAATTATTTCTTTGTGAGTAAACGGGACTTGCAAGCTTGCACAACTTCTCAACAGTTTCTAAGAGGGGCAAACTCTGTTAAATCCTATAACTAAATAACTTGTGTATAGCCTTAACTGCCTCGTTTCACCTCAACTTACATTTTCTTTTATTCTTTTTTTTTTTTATTTTTTTTTTTTTTCTCTGCTATCTCTATACGCCTAGTAAGAAGGAAGTATTATATTCCACTCAAAAATTCGATGTTGAGATTTTATCGGAAATATATGTTTAGAGCATCATGAACATGCTTATATATCACGCCAAGATAATGCTCACCCCAAAGGGTTCCCTATCCTACCCCTCTCCCAAAGAATTGTTACATACCTTGAAGAGTTTAATCTGACTGTTCCTTCTTTCATTTCCCGTACCTTCAACATAAATGATATACCATGGAGAATAAAATCACCTGCAATCAACACCACTTTGACAAAATATGTGAAGGCTCATACCCAAAAATCTTGTTTTACCATGCTGTTTAAAGAATTGTGTGACACGTATGCCAATTTTGAGCCAATTTATACCGATGGTTCCCGGTGTGACAACAATAATGACTGTGCGGTGGTTGCTCCTAACCACACCATGATGTATAGTCTACCAGACACTCTCACCATTTTCTCTAGTGAACTGTTTGCTATACGTTTCGCCATGGATTATATATCAAAGAATGGAGACTTCAAATCATTCATTATTGTCACCGCGCCCGCCGTATCTAATTGCCGACAACCGCAGTGTCACCCATCGCATTATTGTCGGCACTACCGCAAAGGAGCCGAAGGAAAGAGACGGAGAATGGCCGCATTGTTGGGCGCTTGCCGAAAGAGAGAAAGTGATAGAGGCTTCTAGAACTGTCTGCTTTGTGTTTCACCGCTAAATAAGTGAACGTTCCGGAAGCTTCCAGAATAGTGCCTGGGAGATATAAATAGCGGTAAAGTGTGAGAAGAGTGAGTCAGACGTACGTGAAGCGTTGAGTAGTGCCGACGGAGAACAGTCAGACGTATGTGAAGCGTTGAGTAGTCGTGCCGACGGAGAGGACAGACGTATGTGAAGGTTGAGGAGTCGTGCCGACGGAGAAGGGACAGTTCTTTGTGTTACGAATTCGGAGCCGTGCTGTTGGAGAATCGGAAAAGACTTTCTTGCTGTTGCAACGAGTGTACAAGTTACTGTTTACGGAAATAAAAGTGTTTCTTTATCTCGACCTGTGATCTCGACTACATCTGTCTACTTTACTTTTACATCCAATCAAAAAGTCACACTGGTGTCAGAAGTGGGATCCGTCGAATTGCTTCTAGTTTCGTTACATCGTCGTTAGAAGTTGCAACGTTAGAACCAAGATGGAGGGAGATTCGGAAACCAGGATGATGGCAATGATGAAAGAATTATTTGCCAAAATGGAAACGTCATACGACAGCCTCGCTGCCAAAATGGAAACGAGAAACGACAACCTCGTTGCCGAGCTGAAAGAAGTAATGAAGACGAGAAACAACCTCGTTGCCGAGCTGAAAGAAGAAATGAAGACGAGAAACAACCTCGCTGCCGAGCTGAAAGAAGAAATGAAGACGAGAAACAACCTCGTTGCCGAGCTGAAAGAAATGAAGACGGAGCTATCGGCGAAAATTGACGGCGAACTGATTGGCGTGACGGAAGACGTGGAAGAACTCGGCGAAAAGGTGGAAGACCTCTGCCAGCACGTGGACGTCGTGGAGGACGACGGGGAACGTCTTGGCGCCCTGGTAGTAAGAGTTGACGAGAGCGTCAAAGTACTGGATGCCAGGGGCAGACGGAATAGCGCGGAGCCGGGGAGGGAGCACCTAGTGGCCGAGGCGACAGTTGCGCCCGTTTCAGATGATATGAGGGAAGACGTGGAACAACTCGGCGAACTGATTGGCGTGACGGAAGACGTGGAACAACTCGGCGAACTGATTGGCGTGACGGAAGACGTGGAACAACTCGGCGAACTGATTGGCGTGACGGAAGACATGGAACAACTCGGCGAACTGATTGGCGTGACGGAAGACGTGGAACAACTCGGCGAACTGATTGGCGTGACGGAAGACGTGGAACAACTCGGCGAACTGATTGGCGTGACGGAAGACGTGGAACAACTCGGCGAACTGATTGGCGTGACGGAAGACGTGGAAGAACTCGGCGAAAAGGTGGAAGACCTCTGCCAGCATGTGGACGTCGTGGAGGACGACGGGGAACGTCTTGGCGCCCTGGTAGTAAGAGTTGACGAGAGCGTCAAAGTACTGGATGCCAGGGGCAGACGGAATAGCGCGGACCCGGGGAGGAAGTACCTAGTGGCCGAGGCGACAGTTGCGCCCGTTGCAGATAACGAAAGTGTACGTCTCGGGGAAGACAAAGGGGCAGTTCAGGAACGTCGTCGAGGATCCTCTGGAGGAGTGTGTCGGGTACGTAACCAACCAGGATATGACGTGGAGGACGATCAGCAGGGAAGCGCACAAGCAAACGAGCAACACGCGAAAACCGACTTGTCGTGGGACATGGGGGGACCGTCGGAGCCATCCAATCACCTGACGCATAGTGCCGTGAACGGAAGAATGGTGGACATCATCGTGGACGGCAGGATACAGGAGAGGCCGTGCCGAGCACGAGTGAACACGAGTGCAGCGGTGGACGCGACTCGCGCGGATGTGGCGGGGTTTGCTGCCGGACCCATCGGAAGCAAAGTGGCTGCGAAGGTGCGCCAGAGAGGTCGGCGGACATGGTACCCAGTGAGCCGTTTCCAAGTGCGCAGGATAGCCCGTCAACACACCAGGAAGAAAGGTAACTGGACGAGGGACCGTCAAGACCGGCGGTACTGTTGCAGAATTTCGAAGCAGGATGGCATACATCGTCCTACCCGGACCAAGGGACACTATCCAACAGCGATACCTAGGATCGTGCCTCCTGGAGAAGAGGTTCGATGGGTTAGTCCACCAGGACGCAAGGGAGTTGCCGCAGTGATAGTGCTGGTCGGGACGACCAGCTCTGAGGAGGGAGCAGTGTCACCGCGCCCGCCGTATCTAATTGCCGACAACCGCAGTGTCACCCATCGCATTATTGTCGGCACTACCGCAAAGGAGCCGAAGGAAAGAGACGGAGAATGGCCGCATTGTTGGGCGCTTGCCGGAAGAGAGAAAGTGATAGAGGCTTCTAGAACTGTCTGCTTTGTGTTTCACCGCTAAATAAGTGAACGTTCCGGAAGCTTCCAGAATAGTGCCTGGGAGATATAAATAGCGGTAAAGTGTGAGAAGAGTGAGTCAGACGTACGTGAAGCGTTGAGTAGTGCCGACGGAGAACAGTCAGACGTATGTGAAGCGTTGAGTAGTCGTGCCGACGGAGAGGACAGACGTATGTGAAGGTTGAGGAGTCGTGCCGACGGAGAAGGGACAGTTCTTTGTGTTACGAATTCGGAGCCGTGCTGTTGGAGAATCGGAAAACACTTTCTTGCTGTTGCAACGAGTGTACAAGTTACTGTTTACGGAAATAAAAGTGTTTCTTTATCTCGACCTGTGATCTCGACTACATCTGTCTACTTTACTTTTACATCCAATCAAAAAGTCACACTATATACACAGATTCCATTAGTGCATTAATGACTATACAACAACGATCTCCTTGCCACACCTTGGTAAGGGAGATACGTGAATTATACAGTGAGCTTATTTCATCAGGTAAACAACCAATCTTGGCATGGACACCATCTTACCGTAACATACCATGAAATGATCTTGCTGACACTGCCGCAAAAGAATCTACCAAGCATCCTCCAAGCTTACCAGATCTTAAGATACCACATGAAGACTATTTACGGCATCTTAAAAGAACTATCCTACACCGATGGAAGACAGATTGGACAACTACATCCAACAGCAAACTGCATGATATCTGTCCAATACCTAACCTGTCCACAACAATTAGAACACTAACCCGGCGAGATCAGGTACTAATAGCCCGATTATGCATTGGCCACGCTGCGCTTACTCATTCCTACATTCTGTCCCGTGAACTTCCTCCTAAATGTACTCTGTATGATTCTACTCTTACCGTTCAGCATCTGCTCACTGTTTGCCCAAGATACACTCACCAGCGACTTCAGTATGGAGTTCCTGAGAACCTTCAGCTAGCTTTGGGTGATCAACAATATCACAAGAAAATCATCAAGTTCATCAAAGCATGCAAAGTTAATGTTTAAATTCAATGTAAACTTTGTGATTTGTTTCCTCCTTTTTTTTCTCAATGTTTAGTCGCGATATGACTTTTCTGTTGAAGCGACTTCAAATAATAAATAAATTAAAAAAACAAACAAACAAACAAACAAACAAAAAAGACAGCACTTTTAGGAAAAAGCATAACTTAAGCATGAAAAGTTGGTTAAATGTCAAACCAGATATTTAGTATCTTCTAAATATACAACATAACGATTTTAAAAAAATCCCACGCCAAACTACCCTTCCGAAAAGTTTGTTTTGACCAAAAATGGATCTAACAATACAATACCAAATATATAAGGTATTTTCAGGACAAAATCTATATCTTGAATTATCTTGGAATAGTCTCTGAATTCCTCTTTGCTCTGAATGATTTGCATAACCCGAAACATCATGACACAAAAACGTAGACGTCGTTAAAGTGCACATTTTGCTTTAAAATGTCTATTTATCCATTTAGCAATCTTCGAAATATTCTTTCTTATTATTGGTTTGGATTTTCTAACTATTAAATAAAAATGTACATTTTACCTTTTTGTTGTCACCGTTGTTAGACAAGTACCTAAACCTTCTTATGACTAATAGTTATAAGGTTATAGTTAAGTAAAGAAGAGAAAATCCAGTAGCTGATAACAAATCTAAAGAAAAAGGCAATTTTAAATACACATAAGAAGGGTAAAATGTAAGACTACTTGATTGTATATTAAGTGGATAATAAGTACAGATCCACGTTAAAGTATTTCTTTTCTCCTCTCTTTGTTGTTTTTAGTTCATTAAAACTTAAATATGTTTTGGTTTTGTTTGCTAACATTGTCGAAACGTTTCACTGAAAACATATAAAAACCCATCCTGGGGAAGTTTGTGTATTTTCGGTAATAACTATGCAATTATATAGGAAAAGGAACTCTGCGAAGGAGGTGATCTAAGGCGCGTTTCTACAAATTTATAAGTAGACGAAATAGATGTTCCCAATCGTTTTGAATGTATTTGTCGAAATCTTATCTCCAGTTTAAAGAATATCTTGTATTACAAGCAATAATTGTTGTTGTTAGCGAATGCTGGATTTCTGACAATGAAGTCATTAATCCTCTTGCTCTCCAATATTTTTCACTGATGGAAAGAGACTTAGCAATGAATGTAACCGCTTTTTAGAGAGCACCATATTTTTATGTTTTGGCGAAACAAGCAATAATTGAAAATCCTGTAAAATGTTATTAATGTGGATGAATAACTGATGTTAACCTATATAATGGGTTGAACTGAAAAAAAATTGCATAATTGGTTTTTGCACGTGTATCAAGTTACCTTTTCATTCAAGAATGGTCGAACCATTGTCACGAAAACTAATATACGTTGTACAGATGGTAGAATAGACTGCAGTGCATTTTAATAATATTACCAAGAAAATTGATTGTGACGAAGATAAACGACTTGTAACTGAGCATTGAAAAATATTCCAAAAAATTAATAGGCTCATATTTTTAACATGGGTGGACATTAAATGTTCTACTAGTATTTCAGTTTCTTATTAGTAACATTTAGATCAGGCAACCTCAGCTCAATGTACTGTGACGTCATTCTCCTTAGCTCGATTCCCGGACAGTTGGAAGCGGGCAGGTGGTAGGAGAGGCAGTGTTGACACAGTTGTACGATTTGTAATATCAGAAGGCTTTCACTTTTATTGACAGCTTTGACTGAGTACGCGTGGTGAAATAGAAATACGTAATATTTCATATATGATTCAACTTGTTGCCTAATAGAGCAAATAAGCGCTCAATTTCGTAGCTAATCTGCCACTTATGAGTATATATCCGTAATACGTTCAATATTTACAATTATTGTATTTAATGGTTATTCTGACGTTGAGTTATTTGTACCCTATTCCTTGTAATTATCTGTGCAATATCTCGGAGTAATTGTCTTTGTTGTACAAAACCAAATACTACATTTCAAATTATTGTCAGATAATTGGCTTGTGCAGCCGAGCTTACAGGTTTCATTAATGAGAACAACTTTAAGCAAAAATCAACCAAGCCTGTTTTATGAAGAAAGGTCTTCATTTCCTGATCATGTTGCAGGTCAGTAAGTTCCAAATGAAACTCATTTCGAGTAGTTATTGTGTCCTGAGCTTCCCTATATCATGTTCCACTCCTTTACTGAAACTTCATTCATTAACTCACTCACTCACTCACTCACTCACTCACTCACTCACTCACTCACTCACTCACTCACTCACTCATTCACTCACTCATTCACTCACACACTCAATCACTCACACACACATTCATCCACTCAGTCGCTCACTATAATCATCCTATTCAACGCTATGAGTAGTGCAGTGTCGTTCTAATTTAATTTTTTAATTGTCTGAACAACCTTGCCGCATCCTAAATATTTCGCTGCACCGCCTATGATTCGTTCTTCTCAAACAGAGAAAGAAGTATATGGGGATGATGGACAAGGGATAGATGAAGTAGCAATACTTTGAGAAGTTCCTTTAATTCACAAGCCGACACCGCACACTAGTTACACGCGTCCACCACTGCTGCACTCGAAGAAACAACGATGCCCGCTTGCTAGCACAGAACATACTTACCCTACCCGCTGTCCGTTTTTTCTCGAGTTGAGGATGCCTAATTTAGATAATCTTTGAGTTTATTTACGTACTACGAAAACAATTTACCACTTGACAGCAGTATAGCTCTGAGCGCATAACAAACACGAAGAAAAGCTAGAGCTCAGTGTAATGCTAAACCTTTTACTTATTAGGGAATTGTTGATTACCAACATCAATATTTGTATTATAAAATGATATGGAAGCATAAATAATAGCAATAAAGGTCCTATGTTAAAATAAATGCATACTATAACGGACACAAGTTAAATTTTTGTCACGGAAAGTCATTAGCTAAGGCATTTAAGCATTGAGAAAAAGCAATTAGTTAAATTAGTGTGACTGAAACAATCAGCCTTCCGGCAAAATCAGTTGAACAAGAAAACCATAGCTCAAGGGATACTGGAAATCAGTCATTTTTAAAAGTGTCAACAGAAATCCACTCAAATTTCTTAAAATGAGAAAGGAAACAGAATTCCTAGGATTTATTAAATCATGGTGTAAAAATTGTGTTTCAGATACAAATAAGAATTAGGATTAGGCTAGGACCTCAATGGGGAGTCCTGATATAGGGAGGACTTAAGTTGATACAAGAGCAGGTATTTGTACCTTTTCCTTAATTGCTTTACAGTCTCACAAAAGTGTTTTACTCATATCAATTATCAATTGAATAGTTATCGATTCTTGGCTGACTCAGGGACAGTTTAATTATTATTTCTATATCCACAAATAACCGGCATCTCGCTTCAAATAACTCAGTTATCGCCTTCATTAAATTTATTAGCCAAACTTATCTGTTATTGTGTATCCTTACATCCATTTATGCACACTCCAAGTAGAGGATACCAACGTTCATAGCTGTAGAATCCTGGAGCAGATTTATCAGACCGTGATATTGCAAACGGCATCAAAAGGTGTCGCAGCAGGGAACGTTGTGTCATACCGGTTTTCAAACTGCACATCACATGTATGTTGTACAGAAAGGGAAGAGATGGAAATTACTAAGAAGAGAGACAGACAGAGAGAGAGAGAGAGAGAGAGAGAGAGAGAGAGAGTGAGAGCGAATGGCCAGAAGGAAAGAAATGGAGAAGGGGAGGCAGTATATAAGAAATTTGAGGAGGGAAAGCAAATGAGGGCTACAGGTGGCAAAGGACTCTATAAGTGTGTGTGTGTGTGTGGGGGGGGGGGGAGAGAAAGAGAGCATAAGGAGAGAGAGAGAGAGGGATCCGAAGTAAAGGCAACGTGATGGGAGCTACAGATATATTGTACCAGTCGTACTAGTTACAAAGAAAATGTTGCCAAAAAAAAAAAAAAAAAAAAAAAAAAAAAACTAATCAATTGCATAGAGTTTAAAAATATTATTCCACGCAATCCTAACATTAAAATGGCTTATTATGCTGGCATAAATCGTGCAAGGTTACCCTCTTTCTGATATCACTGCCAGATAATGAATGACCTAATCACCATGGCAACAAGATAGCAATGACCATCAAAACATAATTTTCTCAAATGTACCTGTAGAAAAACCTGAAATCGTCACATTCGCAAGTGCAGCAACATTCAAATCCAAGAATCCCCTCATTAATTTTTCGCACAAACCTTTTAATTTTTCTAAAATTAATAAACCCTCAGCACTCTTGGCTTAGTTCAAAATGTTAAGCGGAATGCAATCCACATTTCCTTCCATTTTTCTCTACAGGAGTTGAAAAAAAATGAAACATATGCTTAACAACCATATTACGCTATACGTCTATGATTTTTGATACATTATAATTTTTAATTTAGTAAATTTATTAATTATTTTAGTGCTAAATTGAATAAAACGTTTTATGTAACATTACAATCCTTTCATTGTGGCACTCGTTTTCGCTCACGCACTAAACAAATGCTCGTGTCACGATCAGTTAGATTAAACACTAGTTACACAAATAACTATTCTCCAGGCCATCAAAACAGCGTACATTAGATACAGACTGGTCAGTACATAGTAAAGGTTTTCAGGTCTCACTCAACTTTGCAATTTAAGAACAGGATAAAAGAACATTTGAACGAGTCATGGCCAAATGCAGTAGCAGAGCTAACGTCTGACATTGAAGTGATGGAGCTTAACTTCAAGTTTCCTTTTTCACTTGTGAAGACGTGGCAGGGACCAAAAGATGGATTGATTTACGCCGTCCAATGGAACTACAGCCATTGTTCGGACAAGCTGTTCATTTGTTATCTAATTTCCGACGTGACGTGAGTACTTCTGTAAAGATTGCACTTGTTTCCTTTGTAGCGAGCACAATATGAACTTAGTCGGCAAACAACAACAGTGTAGCTTAATATCGGTAACCAGATTAACAGGGTTCGGTCGGTAACACAGCTAACATCATTATGCGCATCTGACTATGGAGGGTGGAATCCATGTTTACACATTCGTGGAATATGACAGAGAGCCGAAATCAACAAGAGATTATCCCGCTGTGGGATTCATTACCAAGATGGATTGATAGTGTAACTGATGACTGACAGAGTTAGTTCCCACGCTCCAGAATTGATTAGCCTCTTAAATATCATTCTAAATCACAATTGAGTAGCAAATTGTTCTATTATGTAACTTCGTAGCTTTTGTGACAATGTAAACGCAGTATGCATATTGATGCATTGCTATTTTTGTAATTCGTATATGGCGAGCGTAGAGAAAGTTCAGGTAATATGGAACAGGCAGGTAATATGGAATATTCAAGTTACTTGCTTGTTTGGTACAATGATAACCAACGGGTTTTGCACGTAAGTTTTTAAATGTTTATGAAACATATTTGAGTGCATATTATAGATGTAAACTAATATTATGATTATAACAAAGGTAGAAACATTCGTACTGCATAGATCTTTCGTTTTCATTTTATTTTCGTGCAGTGACACAGTTTGTTTCAATATGGCGTGACGGGTAATATGGAATAGTGATATCCCCTATTGCCCTCCATTTATATAAAGTATTCCATAATACCCGCATTGTTTCTGATGAATAACACTTATAAGTTTATAATTATTTTGTAACACATTTATATTTTTTCTACAGAAATGCCAAACAAACGCCACAATACTTGGAGAAGATATTCTCTCAGAGAAATGCAGAGTGCATTTTCTGTAGTAGTAAGTTTTCAGAAGATAGAAAAGGGGAAGTTTGGATACAGTGCCTAAAGTGCAACATGTGGGCACACAGTGAGTGCACAGGAGCGGAAATCTTGGTTATGTTTGCGATTTCTGAGAATAAGTGTTTCAATGCAAAATAAAATCAGCACTAATTTTGTAGCTTATGTTTGTACTATTGTAATCCAATTCATTGCATTATTATGTGAGAAAAAGGTTTAGCAAATGATAAACAGGCTCTTATGTAAATTTGTTACTTCAAAAATTATTTATTGGAAAATTTATGTACGATTCCATATTACCCTTCCTATTCCATATTACACGCAATAAACAGCTATACACTTTTTATCGAAGATTAATGACAAATTCGAATTTTTTTTGTTCAAAGTAGTTTATAAAATTTATAAGATATAAAAAGGTTCAATTTGTTCACTAAAAAGATAATTGGTCAAATTATAGTACTATTACCTCAAATATTGCGGAAATAAGCACTGGTATTCCATATGACCCGAACTTCCTCTACATCTGATGATGTTATGTGGGGATGCCGTTCTGAAGCTTGGCAGATCAAACTCAGACTGACTTCAATAATCTCCAAGAGTGAGATAATGTATTGTGAAAAATGCCAAATCCAATGGCTTTGGCTGCCCCTTTATTTTTTTTCTAAAACTGAAGCACAAAAACACAGCTATGCTTTATCGTTAGCTCCTGCAATGACAAACCTTATTTCAGAATGGTGGCTCTATGTGACCACTGGTAACAAAATGTCTGAGCAATTTTTAAAACAAATGTATTTTAAACTTGGGTATTATACCTTGTCAAGTTTATAAAGGTAATAAGTAACACTGCTTAAGTATTACTTTTTTACTCTTTTACATGAATCACATTATACCGGTGACTAACTTAACGCTTCATTGTTTCTCAAAACGATCAACAGTGAAAAGTGAAACAGTTACGCAATTCATTAGCAGAAACACTGATAATAACTATTAACTCCATGCATTTAATCAAAAAATTAAAATACAGAATTCAAAATATTACGGAATGTGGGAATAAAGTACCTCCCGCCCCCCCCCCCCCTTCCCGTATGGTTTAACACAGTTTACAACTCATCGTGAACTTGCAACTCACAGCTGTACAGTCCTCCCGTAACCTACGCACACTTTTCTGTCTTTCAGTTCTTTTTATCTAACAAACTGCTGGCTTCGACGACCACACTCACTAAAACTGCTTCTTACTACAGCCACAACGCGGCGTATCAATGTCCCAAACCGTCACCATTGACACATGCATTCTCTCACGACTACGTGGAGTTTGTTAGAAGTTTGCTCGCCACCAAGTGGTGTGAGTTACCTTGACGTTGAGTCTTTGTGGTGTGCATCCATGGCCAGTGTCACAGCACTACTAATGCCGTCTTTTACCCTCAAAAAGTTTTTTTGGGCACCTTTATAATATTTGTTCATAGCTTCAACATAGACGGACTGAAGATTATGTGCAATGTGCCTTGATAGGTATATTATACTGATGGTGATGTTTGGTTATCCGTAACAACGTGGCATTGTGCAAAGCATCACCATCCAAATCAAGGAGATTTTCCTCAGAAGGCGTTGTTGGAATGGAATAATTCAATAACCAATCCATGAATAAGTCAGACCTCATTTTCATAACTGTGCCTTAGGATGGTCATATGAAATTCTGATGCTGTACACGCCTTTCATTATGAGGGGGGGGGGGGGGGAGGGAAGGGAGTAGAAGTGGTCTTCTGCACTGCAGCAAACCAGAATGCTGTCTCATGTGTCGATGTTATAACTTTAACACCTCAGGAGCAATCACTTGTCCAGCAACACCAGGAGGCCGATTTCATCGGTATTCCGTATGAGCGCTGGCTTGCCAAGGAAATTAATTTCTATCGGCGCTTCTGCAAAAGTTCAAAGTAGTTAGGCATTGCCTTCTCGTTCAAGTTTTCTGTTCTTGGTTGAGAATAACCTGAACTTTTATTTATACTTAGCGCAGATTTTCTTCTGAAAAAGCAGCCTCGTCACATTTCCAGTCATTTAGATGTCTTTATTATTAATTTATGTAGAAAAGAAGCAACTGTGCCATTCTAACTCTTATCATGTCCAAATACGAGGAGTGCTTTCAAAGTAGTGCCAATAACTTTTTTTAAAAATATAGCAAAAGTATTTTCCATATACAAAAGGGAAATTTCATTATCTTACACCGTACTTACTTCCGCCGTTATTCAGGTGCATTTCATAACCGAAACCCAGTTTTTATATTATCTTCGTCAAAGAATGATGCCAACTGTGACGAAAGCCCAGTCTGCACTTATTATTTCACATTATCGTCATTGGACTTCTCCATATGAAGAAATAGATGAAAATCGTTTGGTGCCAAATCCGGACTGTAACAAAGGTGATCATGTTGTTCCTAGTCAAAGGCTGCGATCAGTACTTGAGTTTGTGTATGTGTGTGTGTGTGTGTGTGTGTGTGTGTGTGTGTGTGTCTGTCTGTCTGTCTGTGTGTTTCTCTCTCTCTCTCTCTCTGTGTGTGTGTGTGTGTTTCTCTCTCTCTCTGTGTGTATGTGTGTGTGTGTTTCTCTCTCTCTCTCTCTGTGTGCGTGTGTGTGTGTGTGTGTGTGTGTGTGTGTGTGTGTGTGTGTGTGTGCGCGCGCGTGCGTGTGGTCGGGCATCTTCACCCTTCCGTCATACATTATTGTTTCCTTATAATCCTCACACAATAGGCTATGAATATTTGCTGGCGCAACACTTTTCGCTTTCAAAAAGGGATTACTGATCCAACTCCTCTAGGCGGGTTGTTCGATTGTTTTGAACATTTCCAAGCGCTTTAACAATGTGAAAACAACATGACAATCCCTCACAACTTCGTCTGGCTTCCTAATGAATGGAGGAAGAGGTCAGTTATGCTCAAAATCACTACTGAAGCGCTGCAGCGGCAAAATATTTAAATCATATTTACTTTAAAAACATGCCTTGTATGCTGAGAGACCGAGAATAAATCTTTAGCATTTATTTTATTCTAGACCTTAAGGGCTTCCTCAAGCGTGCTGAAATATTCGTCGCCCGCAAATAAATATTTCATTCACTTTTCAAATCACAGTCCTTCCAAGAAGCTCGATTGGTTATCCGGTTTTAGGTATTTGGCATGATATATACTATAACAAAATGCGCAAAATGCGAAGTCCGTTCGCTTTTTCTAACACTTTATTTTCCTCTAAAGTTTACCACAAGTACAGAATTTCCTTCTCGCTGCTAATACAGTTTATAGCCTTCTCTACTATTACAATGCACAATTGTTCTTCCGATACTCTTTATCAATCTTTCAATGTCTTTCTCCAGTTTCACTGTCTCTTATATCCTTACTATTATGATACAGTCACTCGACTGTACTCGCTGACATGGTGGGCGACTCACTCTCGTAACTAAAACTAACTATACACGACGACTCAACTCTAACACTCACACAAGTACTGACACCAAACTCTATCATTCACTCAACTGAACTCAGCTGTCCATTGTCTGTCCCTTAGTACTGAAGCCGGCGTGACATAACCTCCTTCGAGTTCATTCCATGCGAACGTGTACAATGACTCAGCAGAAAGCGAGAAGCTTCTAAACACTACGATGGTATCGTGCTGTTCGATCGCATACACAGTCACTAGCTGCCCTGTAGCCTCGAACCCCCTTTATGTTTTGCCGGCAACATGTTTATTGTCACGTACACACAGTCGCTCGGCGTATCCAAGGTCACCCGGTCCCCTGTCGTATATTGTTGAGCGATCCAATTCACAATATTTTAACCTGTAAGCGCAGTACGATGATTTATACACGCTACACCACGTTAAGCGTGCCTAAAGCTTATACACTCTATAAACGTTATACCACGTTTAAACTGTGAACGATACCACACTTTAACTGTTTCAGCGCGATTCCTACTACCATCAACCATCGACTGTCTTAAAGCGATAGGTTGCCTTTCTGGAGGAGACATTGCCTGTTGAAGTTAGTTGCTATACACTTCATTGCCAGCAATTGTTCTATGGCTTGCTATTTGGTTAGTTCCTTCACAATTCCACATTATGTGAATGTAATGTATTATATTCGTATGACACTCTTTACCCATACTTCAATATACTATTAATACAAAACCTTATTCTCTTATCTATGTACCTCATGCTAATTTAAACAAGCATTAGCAGAAACAGCGCTATTACATATTTCTTTACAGGTACACAGGGACTAAGGAAGTGCAGAGTAAGGTTTAGCGATAGTCAAATCTTTTAAAAGCGGTTCGTTACGTAAGGACTTTGGACTCCGTTCTCTTTGCATGAACGCTGAGAAAAAGAGTAGCAATTTACCACTTGAGAAAACGATTTGATATTTTAAACCAATAACAAAGAAAATCCTATAAACGGTTAATGCCACAAACACTTATTAGGTATAAAATGCATTTAAAACTTAAAATGCTCTTCTTTGCAATTTTTAAATTATCACAATGACACTTCGGAAATGGTTTGATCTAAACTACAACTTGCTATGTCCCAAGCTCACGTGTATAATATTTTTGCAAAATATATTTCTTAGCAAAGCTATTGTCTGACTCAATAAGAAATACAAATTTGAAATGTTTACAGGTTATAAAAGTTACATCAAAAGGAGCATTTTAAAATAGTTTAAATTTCTGTTTTAAAAAGCAAAATTTAAGAAAAGCTTAACATGAAACTTGTTGGATATGGTATAGTTACAGAATGAGCAGTTCCCTGCCAGCTTTCCTGCCTCTGATCTTCCATCATTTGAATATCTAGCAGATTTTGCAAAATCCTATATTCATTAAAGCTCGCATCAAGCTCAGAAACATTTAACTTGGATTTTTAGCAAATCAGTGATGATTAAAATAAGAGGATGAACTGAAGAAAGGAATTACGTACTAGATTTCAAATTAATATAATTATTAAATCGTTAAATTTGTTCTAAGTTATATTTTTTAACCTTTTAGGGCTATAGGATTTTATTTAAAACAGATGTAAAATGTTACTAAACTGATAGAGCTCAGCCTATGTATTTCAGTAAGCAATAAGAGAAGCGTTTCTGAGAAAACGGCGCCCAGAAGCGCTTTTAGAGAATTTACTTTCTCCTTTACTTGGACAAATACACAAGACCTAATGAATGATACTTTTAACACCTAAAATTGTTATACTTTGGCAATCTTGCTAATGGAAATACATTTATTTCATAATAATTATATCTATCATAAGCAATGCAATGCAAACATATTGGTTACGGGTGTATCTAACTCTAGATTTTGCCTAGGTATTTTAATTCTCTGAAGCATTCATTACAAAATGTAATGAATATATCACTTAAAACTTTTGTTAGCGTTATGGTTATCATTATCATAATGATTATGATGATGATTATTAATTATTATTATTATTATTATTATTATTATTATTATTATTATTATTATTATTATTATTATTATTATTATTATTATTATTATTATTATTATTATTATTATTATTATTATTATTATTATTATTATTATTATTATTATTATTATTATTATTATTATTATTATTAATTATTAATTATTATTATTATTATTATTATTATTATTATTATTATTATTATT
Source organism: Tenodera sinensis (assembly GCA_030765045.1). Taxonomy (NCBI): domain Eukaryota; kingdom Metazoa; phylum Arthropoda; class Insecta; order Mantodea; family Mantidae; genus Tenodera; species Tenodera sinensis. The sequence continues at coordinate 75,628,595 of CM060969.1, forward strand.
ATTATTATTATTATTATTATTATTATTATTATTATTACCTGTTTTAGTTCATGTTGAAAATTTAATGATGCATATGTCTGGAATACTGGATGTTTGCAATGTATCATATACTAACTGCTGGAAAGAAGGTTAAGGACTCCGTTATTAAAATTTTCTTATATACAACAGTTATCCCCATAATGCTAAATCAATAAGCATTCGCAATTATTATTCCTCTATGATTATGTTGATCAGGAGAGGCAATTTTCTTTATTGACAACTGTTGATAGAGTTGGCCATGTAAGTTTAAAATTATATCCATTTTGATACTTTATGTATAATTCTGGGCACATGCATATTTATACATATAAATATACCCATAAATAAACAATGTAACGCAGCATTGACATCAATTACGCAGAAATGAATAACAAACATATTCAAATAATATTTTAATTAATCACAAACATGTCCATAGCTCACCTCCAGTAGGCTTCATATTAAGTGCTACAATTTGAACTTGTTCAATATGGAAGCACGACGCAGCAGTAAAACTAAACTGTTTATATCACACGTCGGTTTGGGTTACTAATAAGCTTATTGACAAGAAAGAAATATATTTACAAATGTATTCTATCGTCTTATGAAGTAATTGAATAAAATCCATCGGATTACACCGTAAACTATGTAATTATGAACCTCGATATCATGATACGTTTCACCTTTGCAAAGCGTAAACAAATAACACCGAATACTTTCGTTGTTGTTGTAGTGCTTAACGCCCGCTTTTACTACTACGGCACCGCAGGCGGTGACACTGATGACACATGGAATGAAGATGGAGCACCGGTGGAATGAGATGGCTGGGGAAACCGGAGCACCCGGAGGAAACCCACCCTGACGCCGCTTCGTCCACCACAAATACCACATGCGGGTCCCTGGGATCGAACCCGGGCCGCCTAGGTGGTAGGCGAGCGCGCTAAGCGCTCGGCCACGGCGCCGCCACCGAATACTTTCGGAACCGCTAATGCTACGTATGAAAAAATTGTTATTTGATACAAATTTTATTAAGGGACACAATTATTGCTATGATACGTCCTGTCCTTTTCTTCCACAGAGATATCCAAATACATGTGAATCGCTACGCGGTGTTTTTCCACTGCGAACGCGGAAACACGATATCCAACACACAAGGTCACGAGCATCACTTGTTTTTCTATGCTCTGCTCACAATCAGTATTGAGGTGACGCGATATCGTGCGGCTGCATTATTACCCGTGTGCTTTACAATTTAGTCCTGTTTTTAGTCATAAAGTGTATCATGGTTCAGCATTTGTTTTCTACTGCACAGCGTGTATTTATTACGATTTTTTTTTCGAGTCAACAGTTGTCGTCCGTGCATATGACATTACAATTTTACGCCTTTTTTTTTTAAAGAATTAACCGACAGGGAGCGTTATTTTTCATTTTTCAACAAGACTCTGCAACAGCTCATACAGCCAATCTTTCGATGAGAACAATTGAAAGTGTGTCTCAGGATAGAATTATTAGTAGAAATTTGTGGCCTCCTCGGTCCCCAAACCAAACCCCCTGAGATTTCTATCTCTGGGGTAACTTAAAGTATAAAGTGTACAAGACAAACCCACACACTCTGGAAGAATTAAAACTTAATATCCGTCAGGAAATTGCCAGCATTTCTCAACATGAACTATGGCGAGTGAGGGATAGTTTCCTAAAGAGGTGCCAAAAATGCATCGACAACGACGGTGGCCAGTTTCAGCAACTGCTATAATTATGTTGGTAAGTAAAGCCTTTAAAAGTACTTTTAAAAATGCTATATGGTTTCATCCGCGCTGTTCTATGACAGCGGCAGTCGGCGAAGAGCGCAGAGGACCCGTACAGACAAAACACAGCCAGTTCACAGTCTTTTGGATCACCCGTTAGTTCTCAAGCTATATAAAAATTACTAAGAAAATATTTTTTCAGGCTATTAAGGAAAATTAAAGATATACCATATTCCTGTATGCTATTTAGACATTTACCTATACGTAACCTGTTAGGGGAATTTTATAAAGGTTTTCGTTTTATGTAGTTAAGGGATGCCATATTTAAGTATAAAAGTTGTATTTATGTGACTGCTCGCTTTCCAGTTTCAAAGACAGGCAGGCACACAGGTACACACACATTTTTTTTAAATGGTATGTTCAGGGGGTCTGGAAATGCACAAGTTCACCAACCAATAAGAGAAAAGAAAAGAGTAAACACATACCTTAGTGTTAATAGAGGTATAACTGAGATATGGTGAACTTTTGTTCGGGACAGTCAGGATTTCATAGTTTGTGTAAGCGCTCAGAGCTGTCGCTGTTGGTGTTTAAAGATACAATGATTAGTGTCGTACATTGTCGCTACAATCAACTCCTAGGTGCGACAGGTGGGTAGTCCAAAGGAGAAAAGTAGGAAAAGCAAATCCTTATACAACTGAAGAACCGAAAACGAGGAGTGGAAATCAAATCAAGGGTATCAATAATTCATGTCAAAGAGAGTATGGTTTCCCGATATAACGCCTGTTGTGTGCAAAAGTGCTGACTTTTTATTTAAAAGTATATTGTGGTGACACTGTTTTGATTCAATTTTCTGAAGTGAGTGTCACCTCCAGGGTGTAACGTAGTCACGTACTGGGAGAAGTTGCCTATCAAGCATGGCGCTTAGTGTGTTGTTATTAGAGTCACTGGGAATTTATAATTATACTGTAGTAATAGTTTTTAAGCTGTAATTATTATTATTCCTAACACACAATTGGATCTCAATGATTTGGGTGTATAATTGCTTAAACTGTTGATAGTTTACAGTTTACTGTTGGATAGAGCAAAAGCACCTTTGTACAGTGGTGCATTCGACGGTCTTGAAGTTTACCTTTAACATATAACATGAAATAGTGGAACGCACTAGAAGTCGAATGGAAAATGTTACATAGGAATGTCTCATGGTTGCCGCTGCATATAGAACTTAATGTGTGCTTTACCCAGAAAGCATTCTGGAACAACAGCAACGACCGCCGCCATGGCTGGAGCTTGCACTGTTTTGAAACACTGATACTAGTTGCAAGAACGCACTTAAAGGTTTCGTTAACGCTAAAGTGTGCATTCACCTCTGAAATAATTAGATATATAACATCCTCAGATACAAGGAAATGAAAACTATTGGTGTATACATTATTGTCGATTGATGTGAATATAGAATTATTTTATCCCGGAAAGTGTCGTATTTCTCTGTTCTTCATTATAGAATCTTCGTCTAACGAAGAGATTATATTCCATCTGAGTGCATATCGGTTAAGATTGCGTATCTTCTGAAAACTCTCTTTTGTCAGAAAATACTTCAATATTTTTAGCATTAATGCTGTTTCCAATTTCGACAAGCTACCGTACCAATGCGTGAAAATGAAGAGTTTCCTCCATTCTATCTCCTTGTTTACGTGACTTGCTATCATGTTTATGTCATTCCACGGTCGGAGCTGCTAGCATATTACTTAAGTGAATCCTGGGTAGGTGCAAAGTTACCCTGAGTTAATAAGTAGTGGTTTAAGAACATAATGTTGCCCATTAAAGTCGTTGGAGCCACCCACCGTCCCTTTTAAGCGGCTTCACCTCTCAAGCATATACTGTAACTACCATATTGTGATAAATTATTGTCAATTACACTCGTATCACTACAAGTTGTGTAATAAAGGAATGCACCAATGTAACTCTACATATTCGCAATAAGCGATGTTGAGTATTAACCGTGATACTGAATTTAGCTGGCATTACTGCTTCATTTCAAGTATATACATCTATAACTACTTATGGAAGTGTAGCTACCATATCCTGAGGGAGAATTATTGTCAGTAACTGTATTACTACAACTTTTGCAATAAATGGGTGCAATGTAATGCTACATCTGCAAGACATGCGATTTGAAGTGCTTAGGCAAATACATATCTTAATCTGCATTTCTATCAAGACCGAAGAACTTTAGAGGTCCAATCCTTTACGAATATGTAACATAATTTAAAGTTAAACTTAGGTTCTTCAAACAAACAATCATGGGTACGGTGTACGCTGTAGAGCTGGAGATTGACAAACTAACGGCATAAAATCAGCTGTTGGTTACACAGAAGCCAATGTTTTGTTGAATACTCCTCGTTATTACACAGCAGGAGTCTTGCATAATGTACAGATATATTCATGTTTACAAATGAACAGCGTCGATTACTAAAACGCCTCAGTCTAACATTGCACGAATGAGTTTACAGTACATAAATGTACCTCAAGTTCAAGGAAATTATTTGCAGCTGTGAAGCAATGATTCTACGATATTAGTGATTTCCCCTATGTTACTGGTGCTGTAATCTACAATTACACTAAAAGGAAAGTAAAATGTACAGAAACAGGACAGGTTACTTTTCTATTACTTAAGTACTTTCCTGTTGAAGTCTAAGCAATCTGCATTCTGAGGACATACCTGTACGTTGCCAACGTCCTTACTTCAATTTTTAAATGCGGCCATGACTTTACTTTATACCATTCTTATATTGTGAAATGAATGCTGACAATAATATGTTGTTCTTTCAGAGAAGATTTTAATTCATGCTTTTTGTTGTACATTTTGGCTTGCAGAAAATGCGAAACGACTTTTTCAACAAAACCAGAAGTGCAATCATGGACGCGTGGCAGTTGTTTCATGCAGCGATATTGTCTGACTAGAAACTATGTATGCCGATTACATCTGCTCAGCCGTTTTTATGCTTCTGTTATTGAAGATGACAATAGTTAACGTATCATATAATGTCGTTCCTGCAACCACCTAAGTTTAGAGTCTTGAATAGCTTATTCATCCATTAATTAAAGAAGGAAATAACTGCTTACATAGCAATTTTCTTGCAACCCAGCGTGAGACCTAATGTCAGAATAATGGGAAGAGGGTTAAACGATTAATTGTTTCAGCTCTTCGTCGGACAACGTGAATACCAAACACTTGACTTTCACTGTGGAATACTAGTTGCAAAATGGGATCGTGGTGGAATGACATTACCAGTACACTGTTGGAGCCTGCGAGAATGATTTTCTGGAGAAACATCCAGAATTCCATAAAGTTCGTACTGAACGCCGTGCTTACCAGGCAACTTCTCTGACACGTGAGTCATATGTCTGTGGAAGAACTAGATGGATTAAACCCTGGACTTAGAGATGATGTCATACAGCAAGTCGTAGCACACTTTGATACGAACTCCCAGTATAGGCAGGATTTTGAAGCACAGGCGCCGCCGGCTGTGATACGCTTGGTAATCGAGACGTGAAGCACCGCGTGAACGAGCAAATTTGATAATCAAAGCGCAAAATGAGGCATGGCAGAAAGCTGGGATTTATTTGCTGCGTTACTCTCTCTTTAATCGATAGTCGGCCTAATTCTATTGACACTTGTATTACCTGCTTTTATGCACGTTTGTATATTACGGGGACTTGAGGAACACACTTTCGTCATGGTTAATATATGTGTGTATATATATAAGGCGTTTACTAAGATCTAGATTCCAAAGAGTTGAGCAGAGTTCTAAGAACCTAATCCCTGATGAATGAGAATTTATATTTGTTAGTGAAAGTTTAAATGAAAGTGCCATCATCATGTTTGTTCAGAAATTGGTTGATTTGCACATGTGACGTTCTTCATGTAAATGGCACAAGAGCCTGCTGTCGTCTCACTTAATGAACATGCAGCTTTGCGTTAATTAAATCAATGTGGCACCCAAAATTAAGTTTTCCATCGTAAACTGAGGGGAGGGCAAATTAAAAGACGGAAATTTTCTCATCTTACAGTTGGAGCGCTGCAATCAACCTCTCCTCAAGTAGGGGAATTACAACGTAGACACGAAGGAAAACCTCAGCAGCTGGGAAGAATATGCAGCCTAACTCTTCACTCATAAAGACAAATTACACGTAGAATCATTATCTTTTGTGAAATTATATGATAAATGGCTCTAATCATTATCGAACATTTCTTACAAAGTTTAAAGTAGAATAAGTTGTGATGTTAGTAGCTGGGTGGACAAGATGTGGCCAAGTGCTGGGAAAACCATGAAGTAAGAACCGGCTGCGCCATGTTTCTACTGTGTCTACCATAGAATGACGCTACAAGTTCACCTTTTTCAAAATACTATTAAAGGCTTTACTTACCAACCAAATGTTGTCTAATGTTTCTTTGGTAAGAACTCTCATACCTTGTCTTTCAGGTTTCCTGACTGAAGACTTCACGAGGCCTGTATTTTATTCTAAAGTATATGGATTGTTGTAGGCGGGGAACTTATACACTCATAAATCTTTCTGTAAACCATATTTTTACTTGAAGAGAAGACTGAATTCATACATATGAATCATAAATAAATTTACGTTGTGGAGTAGAAAACATACACTGACCCATAGTATACCTTGTGACCGGATTTAGTTATTTTGACGCATCTATGCAATGCTAAACTTTTCCGCCCGCCCCAATTTTCCCCAAACAATATAAGCAGCTATTATACAGGTCATTATGAGTTTAAATTAGTTTTAAATGAGACAACATTAAATAAAAATTGCAATTCATAAAAAATAAATTATTTGGTATAAAAATACAAGCATCTTACTTGTAAATATAACGATTTCCTATGTAATTTCTTCACAGAAAAAGCATTGACGACATCACCGAAGTCGATCTGATGAAGCACATCAGACTCGATGTAAGGAATTGACATAGCGTTCAGTTTCTCTTGGCGTGTTGCTGAAGGAAGATAATTTTTAACTCTCATGAGCACTGAAAATGATCTCTGCCAAACAATATGCTCTAGGTTTACACAGAAAGATACGTAGCACTACACCAATATTGGGATAAACATCCAAGAGGCCTTTCTTATGGAGTATTTTGTATAGATACAGCAATTACATTTTTTATCTGTTATCGATTATATAGCATCGAAAGTGAATGCATTCTCTACCAAATTCCTCCTCTATGCCATCCAAGTAAGTCGCTCTTAAAGTTTGAGCCCGTTTGAAAACTTGTTTTGCGTCTAACTCAAAGCTTAGCAAGAAAATCAAAATTAGCAAACAATCCTTCATACGCATTACATCTACGTTTAAGTTCCTGACATAACCTGTCAATAATAACATTGAAAACATTTATTCTGTAATTGTCTCTGCCAAAAAGACAAAATGTTTCTGTTGCTCGTCATGCTGCAACATAGTCTACGTTTCCTGGTGTTGCCGTAATTGAATGCATATTCACCACACAGGTTCATAGCTTTTTCCTCGTAAATAACAAACATACCTCTTTAGCATTCAAGATATGTTACTAATGAATTCAGCTTCTAATTCAGCCTCTAGAGATTGTATCGTCTTGCTTACACTGTTAAACCTTTCTAAAATGTCATGCTGTGTTTAAATTTTGGAATGAATCCTGAAGTCTTGCAGCTTCAGAACAAGTAAGTGGTTTCTCTCTGTTGTCAGATATTGCAGTTAGAGCTAACCACGAAGAACGCAAAGTACGACAAGCATCCATCTAGTTTGTGAAAGACTTTTCAACACCAAAGAGCCTGATTTCAGATGAGATAATAAAGGTGTGTAGACACTGAGAAAAGGTTATATAGCTCCTTAATAACACCAAAGAAGTTTACTGTGGGCTTACACCATCCCCAGCAGAACCTACGAGATTGAGAGAATGAGCATGGAACGTACAAAGCAAGGGGATTTGAATTTTTAATTCGTACTTGAAGACTTGAGTATGTGCCTGACATATTGCTAGCTTTATCTTAGGACTGAGAACGGCAGTTTTTAATATCAAGACCAAGATCATTCAAAGTTTCATCTCAGCTGTTGCTAGGCTTTCAGACTTATGACCAATTAGGCAGAAATTTCACAAATCGTTCTACTGGTGAGTCAAATTCAGTTACGTATCGAATGATTAATGCTAATTGATCTGTATGTGCAATGTCAGGTGTTGAATTTAAACTTATGGAAAAGTACCTACCTACTTTTATTTCATTTGCTGAAAAATTTACCATCTGCAGGGACATTACTTTAATGAACTTCACAAATTTGTGAGATAAATACGATGCTGTGCCACTTCCTTTATTCTTATAGCTCTTTAAATGCTGGACGAGAAGTGGGTCGAACTGCGGAGTTCTGTAATGAAATGAGATGAAATGATATAATTTCCACTATTGTTAGAACCGAAGTTTTCATCTGTGCCTCTTAACGGTATACCATGCATAGCGAGGGATTTTACTGTTGCTTTAGAACTTCCCTCTAGCACTTAATTTCCTCTTCTGAAGTAGCAAAGCCCTATCAATTATTTCAGCAGTATAGTTTCTTGCTATCATTGTTGTAATTGCACATTTATGTTCACAGGAATTTTAATTTTCTTTCATACGTTCATTAGCGTTTTTACAGTCATTGTAGACTTCTGTGGCTTTCCAAAGAGCGTACAGGGAGCACAATAAACTGTGTATTTACTTTTAGAAAACACTAACCGCGATCTAGACCACGTTTCACCATTAATTAAAGTTCGGCTGAATAGTGATTGCAAAAGTTATCTGGCAGTGTCGCCCTGTGCACTCAAAATCTTCGTCGATATTTTGTGTTACGATATGTCTTAGTATGTAATCTCACATTGTATCGTTTATAGCCCATTTAGTGGGACCATTACACGGTTTTACAAATTCACTACCTTCCCATCCTCTTGAATCACCGGCACTGAAGCTGTTATCGACATCGTCACTCCTGCTGGTACTTTCACCTGTATCACTACACTATCCAAATTTACTTGTTTCCGTTAATTCTCTATTAGAATCTGTATTAACAGAAGCACCATGAACATCTTCGACTTTTTCTTTTGTTGAGCAGTGCTGTAAAAAGAAACTGTTTAACCTTTTACACTTTCCAATTAACGCCCTATTTTTTTCTTGCTTTACGTTAGAATTTTTCTATACTGTGAGCCACCTAACTTTTTACGCGATTCAGGTTTACTCATTTTTAGAAGTTGTGATTTACGAAACGACTACTTACAATTTGTTACATCCTCTGTGCTTAGAACCATTCACTATCTAACATATTCATTTCTTGATGAAACAAACTGACTTCTGAAAGACAGGCTGTCATTTATTTTTAAGCTATTGATGAAAATATAGACCTACATATATTGAAAATGTAATTTAGTTGTATTAATAAAAACAATAGACATACATCCTATTTGATTTTCAACAGAACCGAGTAGTGGAAAGCCGCGTCAATAACGTGACCTCGATTACATCAGAGTGGAATCATGCGTCCATATGCCCAGTGGAAAAACACCGCGCAGCCGGTTCCTAGTTCTGTATGTGAATGAACGGAAGAGCGAATCGTTATCGGTATATCGATACACAAAGAATTTGTAAATTGACCCATTAAGGAAGAGTGGATAGAGAAGGGGTGCACAAATAGGTTACCATGAAGTTGAGATTTTATATAATAGAAGTTTTATGAAACTTTTTCAATTTGGTTTGAAATCGGTACAAAATCAATGTTAATTTACATGAAAACGTCTAGCAAACTTTCTATATTTAGACAACCATCATCTACGGAACGGAAATTTGAGCGAAAGGTGTGTGCATCTTTGACCTTTTGGCGCGGTCTCCAATCTCGTTCTCCGCTATATAAGTTTACTATAAATTTAATGGAGGTTAATAATTATTTATTTGAAGTGAGTTGCTTAGTGAGATTGAAGAATTAAAATGATTTTAATCTTATTTACAGTTTAAAAATAACTGTTTCCGAATAGTAGTGTGACGTATATATTGCTGTTAGTCGCAGAAATGTAATATATGCACATGTTATATGCACATGATATAGCGTGGTCGTCAAGCACTGGGGAATGCCGATAATCGATCACAGTGTATATTCCTCTAAGACTGTAAATCACGAGCAGTACACGCTCTTCTATTAGCCCACCTACAAGCAGTACACCAACGCCATACTGCCAGCTCTTAAAATGCTAATTTATATCTGCTGAAATGCAACTTTTACTATATGACTTCCTAAAATTTCAAAAATTTAATTTTCCATTGTACTTTTCAGAATTCTACTCTACGTGCCTAGCAACTGCAACTCCCCACGTACGAACCTCTTATTTCCGGGTACAGCTTAAGCTAACGGTATTCTGTTGACTGGATTTCATTGTAACGTTAATTACCTAGCTATTCTAGGCTAACCATAGCGGACACAAAATTTAATGGCAGGTGGCAGCAAGGACTAGTCAACACAACATCCAATCAAAGGCTTGCCACACTTTGCGGTGTTGTACAGTTAAACGCACTGTAAAGCCGGTGATTTAAACATCATTTGCACCCACAAAATTTATTTGTGCAATAGGAACGAGAATAACCTGACGATGAAACGGTCAGCTATCAGCCGCCATTAAATTTTATCTTTACCAGATCCTCAAATTACATCGTTAATGAATATAACTCAGACTTGCTACACAACGAATTAATTTTAGCTTCCAGGGATTTATCTATTTGCCAAAAGTCTTCTTTATAAAAGCATAAATCTTACCCGCAATAATTCCGGTACCAATCTTAATACGCCGAAGTTTGAAAAACATCGATTCACTTCCTATTTTGTTGAAATTGGTAATAACTTATGGATGGTTTAAATAAAAGATCCCCAAAGATATCATTACTTATTGTATAGTCAAGCGTTTATGAATAATTCATAAGCTCAATTATTGAGGCTGTAGGCAAAGTTTCATGGAATCAAAGCTGAAACTTGTTTTGTTAGCTAAATCAAATATATATGTAACCAAGTGAAGTTCTGCGGGCTGAAATAAATAACCTCTGTCATTCATGGGGTGTATCTCCATGATTCAATTTAACATAGTGCAAAATCGGAGTTAATATTTCTATAGACTTATTTCTCACTCAGTGTGTTGGGTCGTAAACATCTGTGCAACGTAACGCACGCGAAAGGCCGTATATGATGGATTTCTCAAGGGGCTATATTATGCTTTGTTATACCTGTTAGGTCCTAAATGGGTTACACGTATTTGCACTTTCCCTACTGCTTACCTATGCTAAGTACAGAAAGTATTGCGTTCCATTCAAAAATTCGATGCGAACATTTCAGTGGAAATACAAGACCGTAGGTCTATGAACAACATAAGTTAAAAACAAAAAGTTTGTTAAATATTGAAATTGCTGTTCGAGTTGATACGATAATTTATAGATACTTTAAAAAGATCAATGATTTAAAAAAAGAAATTAAGAATTTAAAATAATAACGGTAATAACTACTGTAATAATTTTAAATAAATAATAATATAGAGAGAAAGCAAGCCTCACTGATAGGAATAGCGAAACCAATGGATTTTCATCGCGTCGCTTGGGTTCTCCCCGGAGAGCAACGAAAGTTGGTGGACAGCCTGCCGAAGGGAACAGAGGTACAAGTATTTTAAAGTTTATTTGTGTCTACAAATAGTGTTGATTGGTTGGTTAACTATACGGGAATACATATATTGATCAGCAATAACTCCAGTGAAAAGAGTGAAAAAGAAATTTGTTCTTGATTAAAAGCCGTCATGTTAAATCTGTCATCCTTTTGAAACCACCCAAACAAAGCCAGAGAGAGAATCCTCATCACTTCTATCACGGTAAAGGGGCACGTTCAAAGAAGCTTCTAGACATTGTTAAGCGGCGGAGAGCACTGTCGATTCAATAGTTTGAGCGACAACAGCGTGTGATTTTGTTTCGGGGTTCACATCGACGAGAAGTAATATCTCATGAAACTGGTGTATTAACGAGAAGCAGGACAGATTGCTGTTTCAGAGTTATACGACCTACAAGGAAGCTTCATGAAGACTGTTAAGAACATTCTCACACCTAAACTGTCCTTTACGTGGAAGATTTTCCGTTATTTTTTTACTTTCTTAAGAATTGCCTTAAAGATTTTGACAAAAATACCAAATTATTAACATATTTACCTGACAAGTAAAATTTATATATTTAATGGTTTGGCAATAGCCTGAGCAGTCACTTTCATTCTAAATGAATTTTCATAACTCGTAAACCGTAACAGTTGCGCAAAATTATGTCAAACAAAACTTTTTGTGGCGTTAACTATCACTGAGGCATTTTTATTATAGGTTTGCATTATCAAACACTTCTCCAACTGCAAACTCGTTGTAGTTTTGTTTTATTGCCTTTTGTTATTATTAGTACTGTCTACTTCAAAACACTTGTGCACTTCAATCAGTTTTCATTCAATGTCACCCTTGTGCATTGCCAAAACAAAAATATTTATGGAAGCTAGTTGTGTGATATATTTGTAGGACATAATCGTGAGCCGAGGATAACTGCAAAATACCAAGTAACATGGAAGGAGTCAACAAATACTTGCGCTGCATTATCTCACGTCTTAAGTTCTGATTTGTTTCTACTGTATTCTCTGTCTGGTCCAGAGGTCCCTCTGCTCCCCGACAGGCGTCTGACCCTGGGCACTGGCTTGTAAGTCCTAGGAGGTAAGTCCTACATAAGGGGAGGGTAATCAGGGAAAGAAGTATTCTCATATTTTGTTAACCGGAGTAGATAAATGTAATGGCCAACAATGAGTCACCAAGCCAGACTATCGCAGAAAGTGATATAGTGTTACTGAGTACCTCTACTCCTTTTCCCGTTAAATTTTAATTTAGACACAAGTACCTAAAGCTGCATTCAAAGTCAAGGTCTATCGAGAACTATATATCAGCAACTCTTTTGGGCCACATGCCAGGCAATAACGTGAAGTCTCAATTCCTTTCATTACACATCTGGAGCTAAACGCAATAATTTTCAACGATGCAAAATTTGAAAGTATCCAAAAGTATCAAATGTTTATCTGAAAGTATTAGATATACTATTATGTCACCGAGTGTGATTTTGAGATGACCGTTTATTTCTTATTCGGTTTCTGATGAAGGCCATGAGTTTGAGATGGCCATGAATAGTTCCTCATTATGGCTATGGAGTTTCATATAGCCAAAAGCTCGACATTTTATATGTAACACGGCTGATCACCGGTAAAACCATAATTAATAAAGCTCGCCGTGAAATCTTTAAGTATTATTGTTATTGGTTAGAAATTAATTTGTGCACCGATCATAGTGAACCATTGACAAAGGTGGAATCCGAGCGCCGCTTCATTTCACATCGATTATAACGTCATTCTTGATTCGTTTATATGTCCCTGAGTTATTTTTCAGATCAGTCAGACAGAGAACTGACACTGGCTATTTATGTTTATGTTTGGCTACCTAAAGGTGGAAATTTAAAAGACAGAAAAACGGCATTATGATCAAGGGAAATGAGCCATTTTATGTACATAGTCAACCTTATAGAGGACAGATGGGCATTTGTATTCCAGTACAGTGGAATCCCGATAACTCGACCTAATGTGGACTGAGGGACTGTCGAGTTACCGAAATGTCTAGTTTTACGGAATACGGGGTCTGTTATTCACAACTCATAATATAATATTGCAAATTACATAAATACATATTCTAGCAAAATATAGGAAACAAAGTATAACATATCCTAATATTTATTAGGTATTAATATGTGCTGTCGGGTCTCTTTAACACATTTAATTTCCATTGTTATGTTAACTTGTCTTTTCTTCTCGTTCGACGTGTTTATTGGCACAAACAACTCAACACAACAGTAACAGTAAGCCTGAAATCTTGGAAGCTGCACTGTAACCAGAAATATATAACTGAATGTTAACCTACACAGGTATTTTTGACGTGACGAATGAACTGGCTGGGTTCTGCGCGAGCGACATTATGCAAAGTGATGATCTGGGTAGCGTCTCTGTTTCCTTCCTTGAAACAAACAAAAACACTGCTGATAGTAATACAAGATGGCACTCTACTTAATCACGCATGGTCCGTAATGTTTATGTAGTATCTGAAAGTCGGAAAGATAACCTCACACCACTATGATCGTACTAAAGTGAACTCGATCATAAACCACTGCGCAATTCGTCATGTCTAAAAATACCTTTGTACCGGATAAAGCAATAAATCTTCAGAATCCTAATAAGTGTTTGTAGTATGCATCCACATTATTAGCGGTAAGCTTTTGGTTTCCTGACAATCGTCTGCGGTTGCTAATGTTCTGACTAGATAGGTTGTGTACGTATGCTAGTTAAAGTTTACTTATATTATTCCTACCGTATAGTAGATAATAGAAATTATTACAGTTAAGTTTAACGATAAAAACATTAAAATAAAAAGGGCGTCGAGTTACACGGAATGTCGAATGATCTAAGTTGAGTTATCGCTCTACTGTACTACCTATTTTATTTTATTGTTTGTTTCTATGGTAAAGGTCTTGAGTCATATAGTTCTAAGGTTAGAAAAAGCAAAAAGCAAAAGCAAAAATGGTGTGTTTTAACGAGAGCTATTTTTTTAGTAGCATGATTTGCTCCAGCTCTTTCGGTTTACCAATTATACAAAGCTCACACAGAATGAAGAGCAATTCCAAGGTTATTCCCAGAAAATTCAATATATGCATTTTATTTGCCATGAACATATTTTAAACATATTGTACTTTAATCAAAGTCCTAGTAATCATATTTAGAAGATCAAAAAGTTATAAAAAAAAACGAAAAATGTTCTATGTAAAGGGTAGTTGTGTGGGACGGATAGATACATAACTAGATACCACTGAAACCTTCGTTTTTGAGTTATGCTGCACGCAGACACACAAACGGCCGTGCGTGCGCAGAACACACACACTCACATACACAATATATATGCACTGGTATGTATGTGCATAGATATAACACGCATACATACAAGTGAACTTTTGAACTTTTCCTGAAACTGTTATTTGAGGGATTAAGGGGCCTCAAAACTGTATTTCGGGTGAAAATTTGACATTGAATTTTTGGGTAGACTGCAAGACTTCTATCTTCTTTGTGCATGGTAGAGAAAGTATAACTACAAACCGAAGGGATGAATTACTTTGGTTTGAATCAGTTAGTATTCTATGGATGCGTTACGTCAGATGTTTTCTTAGCCAGGAGGCGGGCAGTCGTCATGACAACGAATGACTGACCTGGTGCTGGGAGTAACCAATACTATTACATTAGCACAGCGGATAATAGGTTAATCAGCTCAATAGGGTTGCTGCAATTACATTTGCTCTGCAGCGGATTAGCGAAACGATTACCTTAATAGAGACGTTACGTTTGTGGTCTCTTGGACGTCACAGAGAATCAACCGCACTTGGGGCACTCAGGGGGGAGGGAGTGGAAAAGTACAGTAATGCGGTTATTCTTTGGCAGTTCAATTTAACAATTGAATTTGTTCCTCTTAGTCTCTCACTTATCGCAACAAGTCGCTATTCTATCACTGTTTGCTTGTTACTTTTCTTAAGTTCCTACCAGCACTGTCCTCCAGGTATACCCTTTTTGGTCTAACACGCACTCTCTCTCTTCTACTTATCAGTTGCCTAATAATCCCCAAGGCACGTCTCCCAACCGGAGTTGCGAGGAATCCTAGGGTTTCGCCATCTTATAATAGCGCTTCTGCGAATACTATGACCACCTAGGAGACACCTAGGCGGCCCGGGTTCGATCCCAGGGACCCGCATGTGGTATTCGTGGTGGACGAAGCGGCGTCAGGGCGGGTTTTCTCCGGGTACTCCGGTTTCCCCCGCCATCTCATTCCACCGGTGCTCCATCTTCATTCCATGTATCATCAGTGTCATCGCCTGCGGTGCCATAGTAGTAAAAGCGGGCGTTAAACACTACAAACAAACAACGAATACTATAACGCATTTAACAAGCAGTTGCAATTATACATTTCTTCCCGATGCAGGCTCTACAATGCAGTCATGTACAAACGCCGAGTCAGTTTTTGATACTTCTGCATGACACGTATTTGGAAGGAGTTAGATGATCTTTGCACTGCGAAATGGTATTATCTAAAGTTACGACTAAACATTGTGCATAAGAAGGGTCTGCTATGCATTCTTAAGACCAAATAAATTTAAGGCATGTTGTATAATAAACGATTAGCTTCAGTAAACAGTGCATGGAGCTTACAAATGCAGTAAGCATTTTAAAAAAAAATGTATAGACATTTTTAGCTGTCCGATAGATGGGAATTGATATTCTAGTGCTATTGTTACGCTTTATTTATTTCACTCGAGAAAAAAGTTGCTCGCGTATGTATGTCGAAGCAAACATTGCCAAATATACGAGCGCTAAGACTCGGATCAAGTTTAAATACTTCGGTTCCTAAACGTTCTTTACTAATACTTCTAACAATATTTTTAGACAGTGAAATCACTCTGTTACAATGCACCGCTTTTTGTTACGAGTATTTTGGTATTCACTGCAAGTGAAGAGGTGTGTTGGTGGGTACGGAGTGCACGTGACGTTTAGTGTTTGGACATGGCTGCACTAGATGAACTTATCTGATGCACATCACGTGTACCACCCCTTCAATAATGGGAGAATTAAAGGATTTGTTTTTGCATCCTGGAATTCTTGATTCGAAACTCCTGGAGATAAACTGAGAGATGTCCTTTACGCGCACTTTGTATAGTCAGCTTGATTAAACAGCATCCACTTTATTCTTGTATCTTTTCCAAAAGATGGCTTTAACTTACCAATGTGCTTTAGGCATTTCATCGAGCGCAGCTTTTGATTTTCTTTATACGAGCGGCGTTCGGAAATTATTTAGCATAAGAGTTTTTATATCTTATTTATTAATAAAACTGATTCAATGCACATGTCTCAGTACTCCCTACCAACGTCAGTACACTGTGGTCACCTTCCGGAACTTCATCATTGCTTCACGGAACCACTGTTTGGGGGCACTGCGCACCCACTCATGGACAGCTGCCTGCAATTCCTTACTGTTGCTGAAATTTTACCTTGTAGCGTGTCCTTCATATTATCGAACAAAGACTTTCTTCTCAGATATGTGGTAGTGATTCGTCACCAGTTTTTTTTTTCTCAAAACCTCTCGATTTTCATTCCCCGTTTGCAATTGTCGACAACAGTTGTGCTGGACCTGCGTCAAGTCCCATGCAATGCAGCGTGCACACATCTTTTTCACACCTTTTTGACGCCTTTCTTCCACAAAAAATCATGTAGTCCATCTTGCCCATGATAGTCATCTTCCATTTTGTCCATGGCTTTCTCTACTTAACAACAAACAGGAGCTGTTCGTTCTCTATACACTCTCTTCACAACTGCCATCTTATGTATGCGTAGGTACTAGCATAACTCCATCGTCCTACAAGAGAACGTGCCCGTAGATGGAGCGGTATTTTTTAAACAAAACAATCATAAACAATTTTGAACGTCCCTCGCACAATTTTCCTCGATACGAATCCTGGATCATGAAACTTGCTTACCTTGCAGACACTTACAACCATCTAAATATGCTAAACATGTGCATGCTATATTCTGTCATCCAGAACAAGCTCATGACTTTCAAAAGTTTCTCAATTTGGAAAAACAGGTATTCTGAAAAGTACTGTTGACTATTGTTGTTATGTGAGTATAGTTCATCAATTGAGTGAGTGAGTGAGGGCGAGTAATTGAATGAGTGAACGAGTGAGTGTGCGAGTGAGTGAGTGAGTGAATGATTGATTGATTGATTGATTGAGTGAGTGAGTGAGTGAGTGAGTGATTGAGTAAGTGCAGTTCAAGAGCCCGTCGTCAACTAGGTCATTTGGGCCCGGCAAAATGATTGAGACGTGCGCAATTCGCTTATGGTAACTGTTTTGTTTCCTCAAATGTGTAACGCATTAATTTATTTACCTGCTCTCTGTATCAAATGAATACAATTTTTACTAAAATAGATCCATACAAACTCAACGTTAGATTTTGGATATAAGAGCTCTGCCAAACATGAACGAAGTTCCTTGCCTTTCTTCGTTAATACGAAGAGAGCACATGAGAAATGGTTTGTGATATAACTTCCTTCCTTTCTTTCTTCTAGCACGGAAAATGAATTATTCACGTCGGTGAATTGGATACAAATCAAGCACCAACTATGACGTCAAGAGCCGTATTAACGTCGCACGGAAGGCTTGTGAGGGTCTACAAATTTTATTGCCTATGTTTTATTTCTTAGCTGTACTGACTTGTTTGCTTTCCCCTCTTTCATTTCTCTCTTTGTTCACTTTTTGTTTCTTCCCTCAGAATTTATGAAATACTTTAAGGAAGTGTAACTGACAAGGAGGCTGTTTTCTTTCTTGCTTCTCGACCCCTTCTTTTTTACTGACCTGATAACAGTACCTACTTTTTCAAGCAGTGCTTTAAGCACTGTGTCTTAAATTTCAGATGGATTCCATACTCCTGCTTTTAGTGACAAATGCACTGCATTCAAACTTATTGCAGTGATGCATTGTATTTACATGTTGTTCTCTATCATTTTTTATTTTTAGAAAACGATGCGTGTGTATGTGAGTGTCAGTGAACAGCATAACTCAAAAACGAAAAGTCAGTTAAAAACTAAAATTTAGTGTTTAATATCTTTCAAAGATACGACACAAAGATTTTTCAGAAAACTCCTGCACTCTAAAATACTCTTTACATGTAAAATTTTGATTTCCTTGAAAGTGGCTCTAACGACTTTGATTAAAATGACAAATTGAAATGTAGCTTTTGAGTTTTCTGGCTCTAGCATGTAGTCATATTTACTCACGATGACTTTTGCATAACTGGTAAACCGTAAGAGATGGACCAAATCTTACTGCACAAAATGTAGATTTTGTTAAAACACGCGTTATGTCTAACTGCATTTTTTGTAGAGTGAACCATTTCGGAGATATTCCTTGCTATTTGTGTGAGCTGCAGTATTTATACTTTTCTCAAATGTGGGGTAGTTATTCACCTTTTTATATCCGGGCCATAAATCGACGAGAAGGAGAACCTCCAGGTGATTTGATCCTGTATCTTCAATTGTCCTTAGCAGCCTCTGTACTGTTGACACATTAGATGCATTTCGCCTACCAAAAATTACACGAAATCTTCCAATTGTCTGCATAGCACTCACTGCACATCAAACGTATTTTCAAAATCTGGTTGCGTTGATCCGCTTTAGCTGACAACAATACGCACAAATGACAGTTCACAGTGACAATCGGTAATCGCAACATAAATAAATGAGAGTCGCTTAAATTTCAGGTCCGCAAACTAATAAACTGAAAGAGGCGCTCAATTTAAATATTGTGTTCTTTAAGGGGGCACTTACTATACGATTTAAAGCCCCTGAAACTAAAAAAAATGTGTGTGCGCGTGCGTGCGTGTGTGTGTGTGTGTGTGTATGTGCGCACACACATTTTAGGTAATGAGAGCAGCATGACAAAAAAATTCCGTTAATTACCAAGCTTGGTATTTAAGTTGAGCACCTTTCAAGGGTGCAACACCTAGATTTTCAAAAAATTCCTCCATCCTAAATTACCTTTTACATGGAAAAACTGTCGAGATTTTCAAAAACTTCCTCCATCCTAAATTACCTTTTACATGGAAAAACTGTCGAGATTTTCAAAAACTTCCTCCATCCTAAATTATCTTTTACATGGAAAAACTGTCGAGATTTTCAAAAACTTCCTCCATCCTAAATTACCTTTTACGTGGAAAAACTGTAGAGTATTTTAGCTAGATAAAAGATGGCCCTAAAGATTGTGATTAACATACTTTACGTTTTAGTTTCATAAAAATTATGTTTATACAGTTTTCTGGGAATAGCCGCTAAAGTCCTGGTAGTTCTAAATAGCTTTTGTGTAACTGGTAAATAACAAAAAATAGTCAAAATTTTAATACGCTAACAATGTGCATCTCATTAGATTAATTTATATGGTACCATTTGGGAGAGGGACTTTCTTCATGAAATTAACTATATGAGAGATATTCCTTGTTATTAGTTTGAATTTTCAAATGCTTATGCTTTTCTCAAATTTGAAGGCATAATTCCTTTTTTTCCCTACAAGGAGAATGGAATTTGAAAGCTATCACATTGAGATCAGCTCTTAAAGATTTTTGCTATTTCCTAAGCCCACTTTGTTCACATTCAACCCACAAATAGAACCATTTCTAAAATGTAGGAACATGTTGTAGAAGAATGTGCAGAGACTGTCATGTGAGAGCGACACATCAGATTATTTTACGTTTATTTTTCCTGCCTTCAGTGAAGAAGAAAGTCAAGGAGTCGATGAGCTATTAACAACAGCCAGAGCACTTTCTTTTAGTAAAACTTGAAAAACAAAACTGCTATGACCCTAGGCAGCTGCAGAAATGACTATTGGAAAAGCAGATTTGGGAAGGGAGCGTTCCAGGACGCGTTCCTCATAGTGATGTTTGCCAGTTATGAGGACTGATGAAAATCTCGAAAAAAGCTTAATTAAAGAGGACCGTCTTGGTGAAATTTTAAATCTTCCGCTCACAAATGGGTGCTTTAAGCAGCTCATTCACCGTGTCAGTTGCACGTGTTTTCATTGGAAAGGGACGGAAAAAAAAGGAAAGAAAGAAAGAAAGAGAGAAAGAAAGAAAGAAAGAAAGAAAGAAAGAAAGAAAGAAAGAAAGAAAGAAAGAAAGAAAGAAAGAAAAAGAAAGAAAGAAACAAACAAACAAACAAACAAAGAAACAAAGAAAGAAAGAAAAAAGGAAGGAAGGTAGGAAGGAATGAAAGAAAGAAAGGAAGAAGGAAGGAAGAAACAACGAAAGATGGTCGATTCTAAACAAATAATAACCCAGATTTACTGTCTTCAGTTAGAATTTGAAGTCTTTCGGTTTTTCGTCTTATTCTGGTCCCTATTCTCGACTAACTGTGGTATAACTTCATAAACCGACTTGTTAGAAACGGTGATACAGGGTTTTTCAAATGCACTTCTTATAAAGAGTGTCTTGGATTTTCTAAATTAGTTTCACGTGAAAAGCCCGGAACAGAATATCTGTAAACCTCGGTTCATTACTAGGAGGAACTATTTTAAAATTGAGAAGTTCAAAATTTTACAAAATATAATGGAATGTGATCATGTTTATAACCTTTTACCTTTTACGGATTTTACCTAAACATTATAATTTATGAAGTTGCTTCTAATGTGAAGCTGAATCTGCTAATAGATTCTTTATATATTTTACATTCCATAACATATGTGTATTTCTTGTTTATAAATGCATTCCAGGTACCGTCTGTTTAAGTGCCCGAAAGGGAAAGGGAATAATGTAGGTAAACAAACCGTAACCCCTGTGACAAGTAGTAGACGCCAGTTTCATTAGTTATGAGTTGTTTACAATATTACTCTGTTTAATAGTTTCATACTTGAGAGCTTTTATTTTTGTAAGTATAGTCAAGTGAGAATGAACAGTAAAGACGTATAACATTAACTGCAGAATACACCGAGATGATTGTTGTCTAAGGAATATCCGAAGAAATGTAAAAGAAGCTTGCCGGCTATGTCAACAACATTACCCCAACAGGCTTCACCCAGCCCATACCATGTTTCCAAGACAGAAGAGTCGTTTAAGTGAAACAGACGGTTTACGTCCGTACGTGTATAAAATGTATCGGCCCTCATCCCCGGATATGCGGTCTTCCCGATTAGGGGTCGCTTCTTTTCAACTATGTAGCTCCTCAATTGGCCCCTCGGGGACTTCACGAGGCTGAGTGCACCCCATGCCAGACCACCCAGCGAGGGAAAAATTCACACGCCACCAATAGGGATCAAACCCAGGTCCTCCGCACGAGGCAGGCGCGCTACCTCTGCGCTGCGGAGGCGGTTTACTATAATGTTAACGTTTTCATATTCGTTTGAAATCCGTTGAATATAACAAACGTTAAGATGGCAGTTGTATTTTTTTCCCAGTGGCCATAAAGGAAGTTAATTACTCCGAATTCAGAAGATTATTTGGCTCACATTTTATTTTATCCATTTCCATTCTACGCAACTGAAACATTTTACTTCTTACCTGCCACGCAGTATCTACAGGCAAGAAGATTCCAGGTTGGAATTAATAGAATCCAACATACGCTGTACAATGAAAAGATTCCTCTATTCGTTGTATTAGGGCCACGAAAGTATTCGCACAAAAAGTAAAAAGCCAAAATCGGAAAATGCAGTAGTGTTTTGATTTAATTACTTTTGCTTTCCTGTTTCTCTTTATGAGAGACCGGTACCTGGAGTACTTCACCGCTGGCCGCCGCTGCAATTAAAATTTCCTTCATTTTATCTTTTGCTTAATGGCTACAAAAATCATGGTTCAAGTCATCATATAAATAATTAAAATATAATTTATTAATTATTTCTTTTTGTGAGATCAGTTCAAGTAGCGACCGCATTTTCTGTTTGCTATAGAAACATTAATTTATGTTATTTAAATATTTAATTTTGTGTTCATTCCGATATTTCTGTTTCAGTTCTTATTCCGGTGTTATATGAAATATTCTTGGTTAGTCTAACTTTCTGTCTTCAGTATAATACAAGATTTGAGCAGCATGTTGGAATCTACTACAGCATGACTTTGGGCAGCACTATGGAAACTCTGTGCGTTCTAATGCGAGAGTAGAAAGAGAATCAAAAACTTTCTTGGCGGCCCAGATTAAATAATTCTTTGGTCCGCAGCCAAGTGAGGATGGAATTACTTCTCAGCTCTCTAGGGCTGTCTTCCTTCGACCTCCGAACCCCACCTCTTGAAGCTTTTGAAAACTTGGAAAGCAATTCCACTGTCACTGGGCTGCGAAATTAAGAATTATTACATATCACTATTTGGTGAGAAGGTCTACGAAATAGCGACCGCTTTTGAATTCCAATTCAACGAGCATTCCATTTCCTTACTTGTTCACATTAAGAGGTACAACAACAACAATGATATTTCGAGTGATAATAATAACAATGATGATACTGATGATGGTGATGTTGATGATATTAATAATAATAATAATAACAATATTAATAATAATAATAATAATAATAATAATAATAGTGATAGTGATAGTGATAGTGATAGTGATAGTGATAGTGATAGTGATAGTGATAGTGATAGTGATAGTGATAGTGATAGTGATAGTGATAGTGATAGTGATAGTGATAGTGATAGTGATAGTGATAGTGATAGTGATAGTGATAGTGATAGTGATAGTGATAGTGATAGTGATAGTGATAGTGATAGTGATAGTGATAGTGATAGTGATAGTGATAGTGATAGTGATAGTGATAGTGATAGTGATAGTGATAGTGATAGTGATAGTGATAGTGATAGTGATAGTGATAGTGATAGTGATAGTGATAGTGATAGTGATAGTGATAGTGATAGTGATAGTGATAGTGATAGTGATAGTGATAGTGATAGTGATAGTGATAGTGATAGTGATAGTGATAGTGATAGTGATAGTGATAGTGATAGTGATAGTGATAGTGATAGTGATAGTGATAGTGATAGTGATAGTGATAGTGATAGTGATAGTGATAGTGATAGTGATAGTGATAGTGATAGTGATAGTGATAGTGATAGTGATAGTGATAGTGATAGTGATAGTGATAGTGATAGTGATAGTGATAGTGATAGTGATAGTGATAGTGATAGTGATAGTGATAGTGATAGTGATAGTGATAGTGATAGTGATAGTGATAGTGATAGTGATAGTGATAGTGATAGTGATAGTGATAGTGATAGTGATAGTGATAGTGATAGTGATAGTGATAGTGATAGTGATAGTGATAGTGATAGTGATAGTGATAGTGATAGTGATAATGATAATGATAATGATAATGATAATGATAATGATAATGATAATAATAATAATAATAATAATAATAATAATAATAATAATAATAATAATAATAATAATAATAATAATAATAATAATAATAATAATAATAATAATAATAATAATAATGTGTATATGGATATGTGTATCGGTCCTTTTTTGCTTAACTCATTACATTTTAGTATATTGTGTGTGTGTGCGTGTGCGTGTGCGCGAGCGCGTGTGCGTGTGTGTGTTTGTGTGTGTGTACACCAATGTAACATTAATGTATTATTAAATTGCTCCTTTTATTTTTTACATTGATACACAGAGCGGTGTATTTGTCTCAGGAGTTTAGCTATGACCTTGTGGTTGACACAGGTGAGCTGAGATAACTCTCTGTTGTTTATTCCTCTCGCCCCTGCTTCAAAAGTGAGTTATCCTTTCTTTCCTGGGACAATAAATGTTATGCGAAAGAGCATCACTAATAGATTACATTACCGACCAAGTAAAGCAGTTATCATCATACTTTCAATAGTATCACTAATGAATTATGTTTACTGAAGACTCAAGAACCATATGATATAATATTGTAGGAACACGGGCAATCCTTACAGTTCAACAGCCTTGCAGACTGTAATTTTGAACCGCTGGTGTTAGTCTATGTACACTAACTAAACTCGGTGCCAATTAAGAAGAGGCTTGACAGATGTTAAGCACGTGGCGGAAAACCATAAATGAACTGGAGGTAATGAATGCGTCTTAGTGGTGGTCATAGCAACGAAAAGAAGAACCAAATAATGCTAAGGCGTTTCATAAAAACGGTACACACAATGACCGTGTTGCCGATATGTAACACGCGCGTAACACGTGATTAGCATGTGACCGATGAGGAACCCAGGAATAACATAAACTGCTTTAGTTATGTTCCGTTACTGCTGCATATAAACTAATAGTGCTGCAGCCTGAGCTCGCAATGCAATGCTTGCACCAGTTAAGAGATTGCGTGTGTGTTGAGAAGTTCGTTTGCATTGTTCTATAGACGTGTGTTGCGAGCTTTTTCATTTGTGCTAGCGCTTTTAATGTGTATTTAATAATGTCGACAGATAGTGACAAAGACGAAGAATGGAGCGTACTCGGAAACCGAATAAAACTGTGTTTGGTAAAGGTATCCCAATTAAAGGACAAGCGCGGGAAATAATATGCTCTGAAAGAGAATTCAGATATCAGCGCCATTTTCCCATTAGAGTAAACATCAATACTTCACAGGTATGTTTCTTTCGTTAACCCAAATATTTAGACTGATATACAATTGCATATTCTAACCCTTTGAAAGTAGATTCAATATTTTACTGTTGTCTTTGTATACGAATATATGCAATGTGCTCAACA
The DNA here is from genome assembly GCA_030765045.1 of Tenodera sinensis. Lineage (NCBI taxonomy): Eukaryota > Metazoa > Arthropoda > Insecta > Mantodea > Mantidae > Tenodera > Tenodera sinensis. The sequence goes on from CM060969.1 coordinate 75,653,756, forward strand.
GGCGCAATCCAATCTTCTTCGTACACACAATCATACAGCGCTCTCCACGTGGTCGCGATAAGCAGCAACGTCGCTTTTGCTTCACTGCGGACTGTCAATCCCTTTTTTGGTTGACGCCGAAATTACCATTATTGCCCCATTAAAATACGCGAAGCCTGAAAAGGTTGTGATTTACTGATCATTACTTTCTGAAAATCGTATTAGTATCACATTAGAATAAAGCACGATGCTGTTGAATAAATACAGTTTGCATCGAAACAACTTTTATTAATACCCTTAGTGAAGGACACTTATAGATCCTTCATATTATCATAATTTTATTTCTACTTTTGACTTGAGTGCATTTGATTTTAGAACGTGTTGCAACAGCAGCAGAAGAAACCAGCTCATGCTTATTTGAACAATATCTGAGCTCCCACCATGTGCAATAAAAAATGACTCATTGCAAATTTTAAAGTGAACTTCATAATTAAGCTTTGTCTCTTTGAGGAAAGCATATTTGGCCTTTAAATTGGAAGAGAAGGTGTATTTCCGTTTAGGCGTAATAGCTCAAGTTCACTCAAATATCATCACATCAACTGCCGACACTATACACTAGGGTCTAGACCAGGGTTGCCAACATTTAAAAGTAAAATTATCGTACCAGCCACTCAAAATTATAGATTTGGAATCAAAATTATCGTGCATAATAAAGCAAATGCTACAACAATAAAAATATCAGTATAATACTTATGAAAATATAAGAGTAATGATGTTTATTATATTTACTTACAAGACTGATGACCTCAAAAAATATTACAACTTTAGCACTTATGTTTCTCGCACTATTCATCTGAAAGTTCAGCTTCCTCAACCGTTGCAGCATTGCACCAATTTGTTGTTGAGATAAACTATAACATCTTCTCGGTGACTTGCAGATTTTAAGATCTACCACATTCTTTCATAAGTTGAGACGACAAAATGAGCTCATTTACCGTATCTAGTGCCAATCTGTTTCTAACTTTGGTTTTTATTAAACCCAGTTTAGAAAAAAAAAAAAAAAAAAAAAAAACTCTTTCACAAGAAGTACTTCTGTGGGGCAAGGAAACCACTGATAATGCAGAGGCCGCTAGTTATTTTAAATCAGAATTTCCACCAAGGTGACAAATGTTTAACAACACTCCAGAAACTATCAGGTTCAGGCCTGTGCTTTATTTCACACGAAATATCACATATTCCGAGTTTTTTACATTGATACATTTTCTGAACAGTGCCTTCTTCATTGAGGTTATCAGACCTGGGCACACTGGCAATAAGAGGATAAAGAGTAGCAGGCTTAGTAGCTATGGGGTGGAGACAGACAATGAGGACAAAAGTGGTGTTATTTGTAATTAGTTTCATTTCGCTGGAGTGACAAACCAGCGAAAATGATATTTTGCTGATATCGAACTATCATACATTCAACTTATCGTACACCCCCATAATTATCGTACGGGTTGACAACCATCGTACAAACATTAAAATTATCGTATGCCCCCATAATTATCGTACGAGTTGGCAACCCTGGTCTAGACATACTTCGTCTGTCGTCACTGTTCACAAAGCGCGCTAATCAATGACAATAAGTGAGATAAGCGCAGTCTCAGCATTTCCCATAACAGGAAATGGCAACAATATGTAGTAGTTAAACTTTTAATTTAGAAACACGGTGTCAAGAAAATACGGGGCCTATTCGCGTCCGAACAAGAATTCTCGGGATGCGTGACACACGGGTAAAAAAGGAACTGTCTCGTTGTTTACGGGACGAATGGCAGACTTAATGCGCACCGTACCAAGAAGCTCCCCACTCTACAACGTGATTACCATATACCATAAGTATTTAACAAAGATTACTTTCAAAAATGAGAAGACCGATTTAATTTTTTAATCACTTTCACTCGTGACCGACAATTTTAGTTTCTCTTAACTCCAACTATTTGTTATTCGATTGAAAATATAAGAATCGACAGTTTCACTGACAGCTGCGTGGGAATGAGCGCAGGAGGCAAAGGTATCGACTGCTACTGATCCTTTAATTGGCGGATAGCAGTGTCGTTTTCTTCTTCTTCTACTTCATGGCTCGGGCATTCAACCCATTCCGGGTCCAAATTGCAACAGTATCGTTATAAACAGCTAAATCTTTGATTTCCGGATAGCAGTATCGTTATACAGAGGTGGATATAATGAGGTCCATTACAACAGCTTATAAGTGCTACGTTATGACATGGTCAGACATAAAGCTCTTCAATGCATCCCCATTTAGAAATTTATTTCAGAGAAAAAAAAAATGTGACTTTTATAATGAATATAACGAAGGCAGGAAACGGTATTAAACAATAAACTTATTATACCTTTTTAAAACAAACATCTTAAAATTCCACTGTTTGAAATATTTGAAATAGAAAATATACCTAAGGAAACAAATTAACGAAAAAGAAAACTGAAAATCAGGTGGCAAAAATAATTAACATGACATAGACATGACATAGACTTGACAGCTGGCTTAAATTGTGAAACTTGACAGTTAAAATTGTTTTTTGTTAAACTATAACTTTTACTTTTTCGACTATTATATAAAACTAATATTAAAAAGTTAATAACATTTTAATGCATGACATGATATTTTGGGAGGTATGCAAATACAAATATTGAAATATTGGTAAGAGAGAGGTCAGGGTAAAACATTTTCAGAAGCGCTGATTAAATATTCTACCCTTTAAACAACCTTATACGATATTATTTAAGGGAATCTCTGGTAAGCATTGTAATTTTCTTTAAGTTAATAGATTTGAATTTTAAATGGGAGTATTTGCTCTGACCACTTAGCTCGTGGTTCCGATACTCAAAGGCTTCTGGATAATCTACAGCTTCCTGCTGATAATCTTAGGCTTCCGGTGAGTATTGCCAATAAAACACAGTTACTGGTTCCAGTGTTAAAATCCACTATGAAAGTTATCTCCACAGAAATTATTTAACCAAGCTATCGATCGTATACGCACGTTTTGAAGTTGCAATTAAAGTTGCTTCAGTGAAGCTGTATTATCATTATTTTAGCGAATAATACATGAGAAGAAGCTAAAAGGAACTCTAACAACTAAGTATTTACGGGTTATACTAGGTAACCTGCGATTGTTATTGCTATTAAACTGTTTAGGATTCCAGGTTTTATAGTTCCAAACACAGTCCATGACAAATTTATGCTATTTATGATAATTCAGTGAATTTTAGAGGGTCTTGCATGGCAAATCTGCAGCTAAGGTATATATACAGAGGGTTCTATTTGAAAAACGATCAGTTTGCTATCCCGCACAACATACTATGCGTTGTTGGTGGCTATGAGACACCCAGTATATTTAAAAATCATATAAACGTCGGTGTGTGTCTGTGTTAAGAATTTTAAACCTTTGCATCCATTCCCACCAATTTGGCACAGATAACCTTTGACACAAGACAAAAATTAGTGTCTAGCTAAGAATTCGGAACCCTCTCCATTTTCAGAATTATAATTTCATAATTATTAATTTTATGTAATGCAATACTATGTATACCTTTATCAAGTTAAAAACCGCCAGCAGAGTAATTGCTCAAGTTTTAACGGCCTCACAAAATAACTAATAGACAGCGGTCCATGTAATATTTGTTGACGTCTCTGACATAGACCTTGGAGTAATGACAGTCAAATTTGGCGTTTATTTTGTTTCTATTTTCTTGTGTTTTCTTACTGGGAATATTACTTTGAAAGCCTCCAAAGAAACACAAAGCTATTGGGAAACACCCTGATTGTATAAGCATTCGAGGCAGCGGTGCGTAACTTTTTATCAGCATCCCTTGATATTCAAGAAGTATGCCCGACTACCGTAGAGGAAGTCAATAATTGTAGTAGCCTCTGCCCGGCCATTTAAAACAGCGGGAAATGACACCATTCGATATGCAACCTTCAAAGCACTTCCAACTGAGTGAATAGCTCTGCTAGTCCATCTTTTCAACAGCTTGCTTCGCCAGCACACTTCCCGGCAGCATGGAAACATACACGCATCATCACTTTGCGGAAACCGGGAAAAATGCTCAAAACCCTGGCAACTACAGACCAATCAGCCTACTGCCGGCCATCAGCAAGATGTTTGAAAAAGTGATCCAAAAACGCCTATAGAGCATGCTCGACAGAAACAACATTCTTCGCCCCGAGCAATTTGGACTCTGTCGCCAACATTCCATCACTCACCAGCTTCTTCGCCTCGTGGACGAGGTGGTAAACGGTTTCAACAATCAGCATTACGTTGCAGCCCTCTTTCTGGACATCTCCCGTGCCTTCGACATAGTATGGCACGAAGGTCCCCTACATCGTCTAATAAACTACAACACCCAATCATATCTGGTTCATCTCATACATAGTTTTCTCTCCAATCGAACCTTTGTTGTCACCAGGGACACCATTCATTCCCAAACAATTTCTAACAATGCAGGGGTACCGTAAGGCAGTGTCCTGGGTCCCTGCTATTCTTAACATTCATCAATACTCTTCCTCCTCTCCGGGGCTGCAACCTATATCTCATCACGGTACTCCAGTCCAACGTCTGACAGCATGGCTGGCCGCGTGGCGTCTCAAAATCAGCGCTAAGAAATCATCAGCCACCTTCACCAGACGCCATCTCCAGGAAGTTGACAATCTTCGCCTGGCAGGTGAAAATGTACCATGAGGCAACATATCTGGGAGTGCTACTAGATATGCGTCTAACTTGGAAAGCGCATATCTCAACACTGGCATCCAAAGTCAGTAGAAGCGCCTTGTTGTACCCACTGTACAATAAAAAATTGCCGATGTACCTAAAAACAAGTTACTTATATACAAACAAGTAATCTGGCCTGCACTAGTCTATGTCTACCAAGTTTAGGGAGCTGCAGCCAGAACAAACCTTTATCCACTTCAAGTCCTTCAAAACAGATAGCTGCGTACAGCCACCGTAGCAGAATGGTACATCCCAAATCACAACATACATTCATATCTCTCTTTCCCTCCTTTGAAAGAATATATTCTACATCTCTCCAACAACTTCTACACCAGACTTACAGCTAGCCTTAACCACTTCGTCTGTGGCCTCGGGGGACATGACATGGACCCCGGGGAGACATACAAAAGACCTGGGTTTGTGCTAGGCCACCAATAGCCTGACAAAGACGAAAAAACGATTCACGAAATCATCACCATTATCATCACTCTTATCATAACCATAAATAAATAATCCGTTACATCTCTCTTCCCCTTTCATCATCTAACTGTCCAACCAAACAAATTTATCCACCATTTACCCACCATCTCTATCATAACAACCATTTAAAGCCAGTAAGGGATTTAATCCTGATATGGCAACAGTCGAGGGCGCCTCCCATAGGGAGGATAACCCTTCAATGACTCCACTACACGATGGGATATTGGCAAAGTAAGGCTAAATGTTGTAGGAACAAATCTCAAACCATGGGCTACCCTGGGTATTTCAGCTAGTTTAATATATTACATAAGCAGCTAATTTCCGATCTTTTTCTTTGCCTTCTGCTCTTGGCCAGTAATTCTGTGGAATTTCACTTCTGTATACAATTGTTTCTAGGTCATTAATTGCTATTAATAATGAATTAATGAGTGAATGAATGAGTGAATGAATGAGTGAATGAATGAGTGAATGAATGAGTGAATGAATGAACGAACGAACGAACGAACGAATCAATCAATCAATAAATCAATCAATCAATCAATCAATCAATCAATCAATCAATCAATCAATCAATCAATCAATCAATCAATCAATCAATCAATCAATCAATCAATCAATCAATCAATCAATCAATCAATCAATCACACAATCAATCAGTCAATCAATCAATCAGTCAATCAATCAATCAGGTGATTAAATACTATCAAAGTGCAATGTCTAAACTTCAAATCTGAAGAATACCTAAAACATAAATTATGGATGTACTCGTAATATTATTCTATATTCTCTGTAATACAAATGGTTGTCCAGAGCTATACGATAATCGTATCGTTTTCTAATTAATATTTCTTGGGGTTGCTATGAAATGAAAGAAGATCTATGGATACATAAGCACGACTTTAAATATATTCATCTAGCATTTATATTCAAAGAGATCATGATATTAGTAATAAAAAAGAAGTGCTTCAAAACAACAGCCTTGAACTGAGCGTTTGAGACTCGATTTTGGGAATCGCGAATTCAAATCCTGTGCAACAACCAATCTAAGTGGGTTTTGGCATGGTTTCTCTCCACTTCACGATAGGCATTAGATTGGATTTTGATAAACAAAGATTAAATTTCATTAAAAATCTCAGATATACAAGAAACTTAGTGGTGTATGAGGACCAGTACAAAGCAGAGACCATTCATCAGCAAGTTATTTATCAAAGTAGAATATCGAAAGGCGGTCACAGAGGTATTTTTAGACGTGGCGAATGATCTAGCTAGGGTCTGCGGGGGCAACGTCTCTGTTTCTTGCCTGAAATAAACAAGACACTACTGATAATGTGAGTGGGTATTGTGCTTAATCACGCACTCTTCCGCGATGTTTATTACACGGATGTTGGAGGGATACTAACCTCTATGATCTAAAGTGAACTCGACCAACAACCATTGCATAACTTCCAGCCATTCGGCATGCCTAAAAGATACCTCTGTATGAAACTAAGGCATGCAGAGGTTTGCCATACGCATCTTGTACTCCAAAGTTTACTCTAGAGTAAAAATGCATTAAGTAATAGAGAAAATCAATCTTGATTTACCAAATGTTAGTAGTTTTATATCGGCAGCAGTTTCAACTGAAGATGGAATAAACACATTTACAAAAACGTTTCTTCTAGACCACCTGCCAAGACCACAAACTTTTGAAATAAACATATTTAAATTGGTATTCATTTCAAGCAAAACAAGGTGAAGAAAATAAATATCAAGGAAAAGAAAGTAATGTGGTGTATTTTGGAAGTATGTGTCAGCGCAATTTATAGACCATACACGAAAATAAAAGTGTAATCAAATATTAGAATGGTTTAAAAATTATACATTTACTTTCAGTTCAAAACCAAGAGCTAACTTTTATAGCCTTTTGGACCACATTTCGTCAAAGCATTCGTTTTGCGGGTCGGACAGTCAGCAAATTCTATTTACCTGCTTGAAATGCCACTTCTCACCGCTTAGGCAAGTTCTAAACAAGCATTAGGGAGTCCCTTGGCCCAGCTCTTTAGTGGATATACCAGGTAAACCCCTCCTCCCTCCCTTTCTCCCTCCCTTTGGGAGGCCATGATTTACAGCTTTGGGTCCGAGGCTGTACAACATTTGCGATGCCTCTCAGCGGATCCCGCATCTGCATGTCGAATCCACAGACCTTCATCGCAATGGAATTAGCAATAGACTAAACGAAGGACTTGCACCAATGTGCATGCTTGCAACACTGTTATACATACCACCGCACAAACCAGATCACCACCTGCAACAAAAGGAGAGGATAGATATTAGTTTATGAATAATATGCGGTATATAGGTATTAGTTGAAAAACATTTGACCCGTTTTATTCAATCCTTACATCTAAGGAAATAATTATTACATAGTATGACAATATCTTTTAGATAATTAATCAAGAAGTACGAGTATGATACTTCAGACTTGAAGACTACATTTAAAAAGTGAGAAATTGTTAAACAAAAATAATAAATAATATATTTATTCAGATCACAGAGAAACAACAAAATCTAGATAATAAGTACAATTTCATCTTCCAAAATCTAATATTCAAGCAATTAGTGCATTCAGAACAGGTAGATCAACAACTGATTTTACTACTTCCTCTACTGCATGTGACTGGGGGAAATTCGGTATCAGACAAGAACTACAGTTTAATGCTACGTTGTAAGATGGCGGTCCCAGCTGTACATGTGAATGGCAAGGAGGTATTTGAGAAATTGCTGTTATGATGAAGTTGAGAGACCTCGGAGACGCAAAACTTTCTTAATATATGTAATTTCTTTTAGATGTGGTATGACCATGACTCTACACATTTAGACCTACGGAAAAGGCAGTCTTAACCTTATTATATCAAATTCAAACCCGGACAGAAAAATTGACGAACAGGTATAAACTGTCAAACCACATATTTTAATATTAGACTTGTATTAAAGTAATAAGAATAAATGTTTGAAAATTAAGCGTGGACATAAAAACTATGACCATGTATTGCAATTAATTCCTGCATCATGTAAAGATATGCTAGAAGCTTACATGAGCGTTAATAACATTTCCTATTGCCTAGCCTTCTGCATGCCTGCAAGAGTATGATCTATTTGGCCTTGATTAACCTGCAGTTACATTAAAAATGAGTTTAGAAGCACAATTTGTAAAATATGTATGCAAAAAATCTGATGTGTTGCACTCACACGACTTTTTCTACTCTTGTACTAACAATTCTTACAAACTATTATTCCTATATCTTTTTCATGTTAATTGAGATATACATTTGCAGAAATTATCTTATTGCTTATTTCCTTGTCGGTGCACTGGGAACATTAGAATACAGTAGGCTTTGAGCGATAGTCAAATGTTTTAAAGCTTTGAGATTGCGTTCTCTTTTTTTTCTCAGCCTGGGTGGCTGCTTAGACGCTGGCCTACTGATCCCAAGGTCACGGGTTCAAATCCGGCCCAGACCGATGGTTTTTAAATGTACTTAAAAACTACAGCTCCATGTCAGTAGATTTACTGGCATGTAAAAGAGCTCCTGCGGGACAAAATTCCGGCACGCTGGTGACGCTGATGTGATCCTGGCAATTGACAGCGTCGTTAAACATCAAAATAATTAATTTTAATTTGCGTTCTCTTTGCACGGTTAACATATAAGAAAATGAATAACATGTTATATTTCACAGAAGTATAAGTTCTCCAAAACTCACACAAATAACAAGGCATACCTCCGAAATGGTTCAGTCTTAACAAAAAATTACACATAAATTGTGTTTTAACAAGATCTACATTTTTTCTATAATAAGATTTGGTGTATCTCTTTACGGTTTACTAGTTAAGCAAAAGTTATCCAGAGCAAATACGTCTACCAAAGCTATAGCCAGAAAATTCAAAATATACATTTAATTTGTTATAAAAATATCTCAATTTAATCAAAATCGTTAGCCATTTTCAAGAAAATAAAAATTTTCCAATACGTTTCCATGTAAAGGGTAGTTTAGGGTGGAGCAATTTTCTTCAAAATCTTCGTGTCGTATCCTTGAAAGACATTAAAACTTAAATATCAACTTTGAGTTTTGGAATTATACTATCCACAGACACACACCCACACACCCACACCCACCCACACCCACCCACCCACACACACACTAATTATTCATGTTAATATATGATTATCAGTTTACTTTGTAAGCAAACCCAACATGTAGTATTACATATTGTAATGGAACATGTAGAACAGTAAAGAATATATATCGAAATTTTGGATGGAATACAATACTTTCTCTACTTTGCTAAACGTAGTAGAGGAAGTAGTAAACAGTAATAAGTAGTGGGAAGTAAGTGTACTTATGCCAGACTTTGCTCAGTACGAACAAAATGCTACATGTGCCTAAATTGCTGCAAATTTCAAGGTCTTTTTTCGGTCTTCAGGTATACCAACCCCACTGCATTGCAGTTTAACTTAACTATAAGTTTATAAAACGACTGCTGCAGTTAACCTTTTGGTTTGGTTTAACTAAATGTCCAGTTAAAATAGGTGTAATAGCAGGCCCTAGAAGATTAAAACTATACGTCAAATCAATGGTTTTATTAAGATTTAATCAACGTTTCAGTAGTACACCATAACGCAATTTTAGCTGAAGTACTTTCAAGTTTGCTTTGAGAAATAGTGTATATATTGACATGACATTCCTAAAACAAGATCATGATAATACAAATAATAAGTAAGACAATTCTCTTTTATATTAGAGTGAAGGTACTTAACATACATTATAAAAAGCAAGGAACCCAAAATAGAACCCTGATGACACCATATTTAAGCAATTTAAGTCAGAACTCCCAATTTAATTTAAATAACAATTTAGTACATTGAAGCTAACATAACTTAAGTTGTAAAAGTTAACTTAATCAATGAGAGACAGTGTCAAAAGCCTTAGTAAGAAGAGAAATACTTGAGATCGCCATTCTCAAAACCTAAAAAGCATTGCTTTGTTAATTCCATTACAGTAGAGGAAGGCGGCGCCGAGGTCGAGCGGTTAGCGCGCTCGCCTACCATCTAGGCGGCTCGGGTTCAATCCCAGGGATCCGCATGTGGTATTCGTGGTGGACGAAGCGGCGTCAGGGCGGGTTTTCTCCGGGTGCTCCGGTTTCCCCCGCCACCTCATTCCACCGGTGCTCCATCTTCATTCCATGTATCATCAGTGTCACCGCCTGCGGTGCCGTAGTAGTAAAAGCGGGCGTTAAACGCTACAACTACAACTACTAACTACGGTAGAGGAAAGCAAATGGTTATTGCGATTATAGAACTGATGGCATCATCGAACGCAACCCGACATTCACATTGTCACGGTTTCGGAGTGTGGCTTTCTGGATCCGCAGTAGAACTGAGGAACAAAGAAAATACTCCGATGCAGTATTGATTTTTTAATCCATAATTAGACACAATTTTATGGTGAAAAAAACATTGTGAATGTCAATAAAAAGAAGGCGCAAAGCGGGATAAAAGCGGTGAAATAAAATACCAAATATTACTATTATAATTTACATCTCAAATGATTTATTTTCTATGTTCATTGAAATAACCAGCACAATTTTTAAGTTTACTGCTGTATTATTGATTCTTTTATCTGACAAACTATCATCGATTTCTGAAAGAGCTCTTTCACAATCAATATTATAATTTAAATATGCATGGATTGGAAACATTTTAAAGCATCTATTGGATAATTTTGTATTAATCTTCGCACAACTTTTCTGCATCACTTTACTGGCAGCAAGATGTTTGATTCCTTGCAGCTGCGTATAGAATTTAGCAGTCATGAATAATGACGATACTTACATGCACTATAAGATCCCTAAATATGTATGCTTTGATGCACTATTAAACTATGAAACATGCATGATAAAAGGAAAAATCTGATGTGTTGCATTACATGACTTTCTCTACTCTTGTACTAACCATTCTTACAAACTCTTATTCCTATATCTTCTTCGTGTTAGTTAAAATAAACATTTGTACAAATTATTTTATTGCTTATTTCCTTGTAGGTGCAAGGGGAATATTGGAATACAGTAGGCTTTGTGCGATAGTCAAATCTTTTAAAGGTTTGAGATTCCGTTCTCTTTGTACACGTAAAATATAAGAAAATGAACAATGATGACCCATTTCACGAAAGTTCCAAGTTTTCCGAAACTCACACACATAACAAGGTATATCTCCGAAATGGTTCACCCTACAAGAAAATTTATTGAGACATAAATTGTGTATTTTAGCAAGGTCTACATTTTTTGTATAGTATAATTTGGTCTATCTCTAACGGTTTACCAGTTATGCAAAAGTCGTCCAGAGTAAATACGACTACAGGGGCTATATCCAGAAAATTCAAGATATACATTTCATTTGTCATCAAAATATCTCAAACATATGACATTTTAATCAAAATCGTTAGAGCCATTTTCAAGAAAATCAAAATTTTCGAAAAATTTTCCATGTAAAGGGTAGTTTAGGGTGGGGCTATTTTCTTCAAAATCTTCGTGTCACATCCTTGAACGACATTAAACTTAAATACCAACTTTGGTTTTTAACCGACTTTTTGTTTTTGAGCTATGCTGTCCACAGACTGACAGACTGACAGACACACAGACACACAGACACACAGACACACACACAGACACACACACACGGACCTTTTTCTAAAAATCCTTTTTTGGATTCAGAGGGCCTCAAAACATGTATTTCCGGTGAAATCTCGACTTCGAATTTTTGGGTAGAATACAATACTTCTCCTACTTACCAGTAGAGAAAGTAAAAATGTACATGCACTATCATTCTTGTACCAATTTCCTTACAGCACTCCACCTTTTTTTAGCACAGTTAGCAACCAATATTTCTACATTGTTCTTGTAAGGTTTCTGTCAATATGTTTTTGTAAGCAGAGAATGGCCTTTCTACCTTGCAAGACATTATGAGTGCAAACCTAAAGGAACACATTGGTGAGAGTAGCAGGTCGAATTGTTCATTCGAGTGTTCGCCATAAAGAACCTTTTTCACTGAACACAAGAATGCATGGTCGGTGTTCGCATTTATGACTCTCTCCAGTTTCTTCTTTGCCACTACATCTCTTTGCCAGGGGCAGAACTAAGGGATCTTTGACATTCCTCAACAATTGACATTGAATCTACCAGTGGTAGGCATGTGGCTTCTAATCTTTTAATTGAAGAGGGTAGAATACAGAAGATGGTTTTAATGTAAATAAAATCCTGCACATTCTCAGATTCAAACGCTTCTTGTGCATCTCTGATACACACTGCGTTATCTGAAGTGGGACTGTTTACTACCTAAAACAAATGCTTAGTTTAGAATTCAATAACAGAAATGTTAATTTCTGAATTACTTAACTAAGTATCAATTTCAATTCATACCGATTTAATTCGCAAGAGAGTCTGGAAATGGAAATAAAATTCGAAGCCTAGGAAATTATTATTACGCTTTTTTACAATAAAATTTATATTTTGTTATTTTTAATATTTATTTTTTTTGTATTTCATTTGGTTAATAACGATCAGTTTTTATTTTAAACTTATTAGAAAATTTTGAAATATAATGAACTAGTTGACTTTGTATCGCTATAGTATAAACTCATCATACTTAAAAATATTTTATATTTTTTAGTTCGGTTTGTTATAAAAGCGTGTCGCTTTTGGTTTTTTAAACTATAATTTATTTTAAAGTGAGGAACATGAATAAAACAATTGCCACAAAAATAGAGAAGTTTAGGTGTTTAGGTGCATTAAATCATGCATTTGAAATGAATATAATGCATATTATACGCACGATAAAGCCAAAAATTCCTAAAATACGCATTATATGCTTCTATCCCCAAAAATGCCAAAACGTGCTGTTATGCACGGAAAAAGTACACATATTTGGGACCGGAAAGTAATGAAATGGGTAAGTACTAAGTTTGAACAATGTTATATGTTCCTATAAAAACTTGCAGTTGCATGAAAGTCCCATCTTTAGTCATGAACATATATGCTATCACAAAGTGGTATCCTTTTTATTCTGTCTCCCAAAAAGGAATCTGCCATGGCATGTTTTAACTGAAGTAACTTCACGTCCAGGATCTTTAAATGGCAAATTTGTAAGTTTATTAGTGCCTGCTGGGCTAAGATCCTTTATCCTTTTCTCTAAAGCTTTTTCCTATCATGTTATTTCACCTGCAAATATCACAACAGATTATTAATTTCGTTGCAAATCGTAAGTAAATGGTCATTTCGTGAGCTACGTTAAGATTTGCGTTTAATCGTGAGAGTAAATCAACGTCAAATTGCGTTGGTACTTATGCAGGCGATCGCTATAAAATTAATTCTCAGACCTTTTTATTGCGTATTAACAAACTTCGTGTTATCGCGATCCACCAAAAACTTTGTCGCTCTCCATAATACATAACTACAAACTTATACCGTTTTTATATTCGTTTTTCGTCTTGTTCTTTACTTTAGATGGAGCATTACAGTTTCGCATGATCTAATGTTACAATTGTGTAACAACAAAAATACTTTCAAGAGATCAACTTAGTTTTTATCTACCAGTCGAGATTTGCGATTAGATCCCACAATATTCAATTGGTAAACATATTCTCACAAATGTGTTATGTTGAGCCACTGAATAACGGTTGGTTTTAGCCCCAGAAAGGAATTAAAAGGCGGAAGTAAGAAACATGTACGGCAATAGAGTCGGTAAGGGGAATGGGGTGTTACTGAGGTGGTTGTGTATTTCCATAACTGCGCATGGCACATTTTATGCACTCGACATGTGCATCACATCATTCACTATAGGCTGTCCAAACCTGGATTACAGCATCACCTGTGCAATCCCCATTTCTAAATCCAAATTGAACAGGGGTAAGTAAATGAGCACCTATTTTAAAAATAACGAATAAATTATTTGTTCAAGACAATTTCAAAATGGAGGAGGTTGGCTCTATATTCAAGAACCGATGTTTCGTTATTTATATATTATAGTGTATTAACTGATCGATGTCAGTTTAGTTGCAGTGAAGTTTAGAAGACCAAAGTTATGTTGCAGCACATGTTAAATAAGGGAGAAAGAAGGCTCAAGCTTTCAATAATGGGATAACCACCCACTTATCTAGCATTCTACTCAGCCTGTTGGTTAAAGTTGCACTGTCATGGGGGATGTCAGTGTCATCATGTGTCAGATCCGATCAAACAGTATCCGAGGTAAAGCTCGTGACTATGTATGTGGCCCCAAAACTGAATGCTGGAGCTGCAGTTGACTACTTGCTGAATAATTGATCACAGTAAGTCAACAAAAGAGCTTTTGATCTTTTCTTTCCTGTAAAAGTTTGGGTATTGAATTTTGTAACATTCTATATACATAATTCAGAAACGACAAAGAGTTATTGTGACAAGGCATTGCCGTGACTGTCTGGATGTGTTGAAACTACAAAAGCTTTCCACTTCTTCAAAGATAAAGTAAAAAGAGAGGAAAACAAAGAAAACACTTGATTGAATTTTAAGAAGCTACTACACGTGAGTGAAGAGGAAAACTCGCATATCTTTTTTTCTCTGCTACTTGAAACGACAAGTTTATAGGTATCCAAATCCTTCCTTCCTCATGTCAGCTCCCTATCTAATAGATGTTGTTGGAGAAGTTTGGTGAATTTATTGTCAGCGTTTGCAACTCGTAACGTTGGAGCCACTGCTATTGGAAAATGCTTGGAATGGTTGCACACCGAACATAAATCAAACGTGGTATGGGCTTCGGTCAAACTACTACATCAAACAGTCGTAACCCAGCAACGGAAGTTGATACAGCCTGTCCACAAAGCGTTACTCTTAGCATTGCTAGCATGCTAAACAGAGTACTAAAGAATGTGTGTTATCTCTGGCATTTATTTTATAGAACATGTATCTCTTTGGGGAAGGCAACCTTAAACATATCTAAACACATTTCAGAAAGACTAACATCGCCCTGCAGGAATTGCGGAATTACATTGCGTTTGAGAAAATGAAAACATTTTTCCACATCCTAAATATACCCCATCTTGGCAAGTGCAGACTGATTATTGTCAGTGGTAACTTTCGAATATGGTTAAATTATTGTCTGGGAGAAATAAAAGATTCAGAAATTCCAAACATAATAATTATTAATTACGAGAGCAATTTTTACAGTAAGGTCCTACGTTTTGTACACATAAAACCAACTTAGATATCTGCAAAACTGTTGTTTGTTTAAGTCCTTACATCTTTCTCTATTTTTCTATATATTTGCCATATTTGTTTAAACAATTGTCATAACGTTCTACAAGATTTTCTATGCCGATGTCATAGGAGCCTGCCGCCTCTGAATATAACCAGTGGATAACCATTGGAAATTGTCAGTCACCGATCTTCACGGACCCTTTCATCTATTGACCATTCAGTATTGACCATATCTTCTGTAATTATAATCATTGATGATCCATTATGGATCCATTATTCATTATGGACATTGGCTCGGCCTTGAAAGCACTCATCCACTTACGCACCTTGCTGTCACTCATGGCATTGAGGCCATGCACTTCACTAATCTGCCGATGAACGTCCACTGCTGAAACGTTCATTGCTGTCAAAAACCGAATCACAGACCGTATTTCACAGTCAGCGGGTCCATCGATTATTTTAAACATTTTGAACCGGCACTGTGAACAACATACTGCAACACTACGAATGCAAGTGACGTCTGTTTACATGCAAGGCATGCTGGAAGTCGGTGCACATGCGCGTTTCAATATTCACGAGAAATTCGATGAGCTATGATAATTCGGACCTTACTTTCCGAATTAACCTCATAATTAGATTATATTTCTATACACGAGCCTTCCCGCCCGGTATTTATAGCATATGCTCTAAAATTTCTGACCTCTTTTTCTCTAGTTAAAACTTTAGTCTAGAGAGAGAAGCGATGTCAAACAGACAGGGATGAAGGTCAGTTCAAAGTATTTTAACCTGCACACCATGGTAAAACAGCTCGTAAATTTCAGAACATGAAATAATAGGTTATATTTGCAATCGACTCCTCATGCATTGAGAGGCAGTTGAAAGTGGCATCGTGTATATCCAGATGTGTTACGCAGCATTTTTCAGGTTATTTCAAGATTAAGAGTTCCTCAGGATAATTTTTCTCGATAGAATCAATCATCAATATTGCGTGTATAAGTGTATTAACAACAATTTGTATCTTGCTTTTACTCAGTAATGTTTAAAATACAATCAAACCACTAAATACGGCCACCTGCAACATCTGTGGTCATATCCCAGCGGGTTGAAAACAATTGCCAAAGCGGAAAACATTTGCCACGCAATCAACAAAGCTTCAATTATTCAAGGCTGCTAACAGAGTAGTCTCAATCCAACATAACGTTCGAACCTAATCCAAAGAAAACCATCCCAACCTAGTTATGCATCAGTTGTGCTAACTCTTCCAAAAAAGGAACAAGCGCTAATCTGAATCTCACGATGGATTTACAATTAAAGAATACGCAATGGCAATAAGTAAATTAACCGATGCAAGCAACATTCGGTATATATCACGAATTTGCAATTCGAGAATATGTGTCTATCTATCAAGTGTCAAATTGGCCAAAGATTTAACATCAAAACACACTGTAATACGAGTTAACAATATATCTTGCCAATTAATACCACTAGTAACACCTAATAGGCGCGTTGTACTCTCAAACGTGTGCCCATCGTAGCTAATAATACAATACTTAAGGCATTAAATGAATGTGGAATCAAACCTATAATAAGGGTAGGAATAAACGAACCTGGGTTTTTGCATATCTTCTTAAGCTTTACAAGGCAAATTTATATCTTCCAAGATGGTTTTGCCAAGTTATCCTCTAGCTTTAAAAACTACGAGGGATAAACTATTGGGTTTACGCCACTTCCTGCACACCTAGCTGCCTTTTATGCAAACAAGAAGGGTACCTTGCTAAATACTGCAAGCACGATTTTGGTCTACTATGCAAACATATTAAAAGTGATTCAGCACAGTTCCCACGCTAATTCCAGTAGCTAAGAAACTTAATAGGTGTCAAACAGAGCAATGTACAGGTACACCACCATCTCCCAGTGAAGAAGAGAATAAAAACAGGGAGAAAAATGCTTCAGCACCAAAAACCCAACCTAAAGGTCACATAGCAGCAAAGGAGCGTGGCGTTTTTAATCTAAAACGCCCTGTCCCAGCTTCCCGCTCTAGCGAAACTTCCACAGAAATAACTGCTGATAAAACACCATCACTAGCTGATCCACTCGAACCAACAGATCTTTCTGAGGATCGTGATGCTCAAGAGCAGTCTCAATATCAGATAAAACATACTGTGAAAAAGGCAATAAGAGCAGATATAATAACTTTATATGCAGAATTATTGAAACCGGTCAAATTTGTCATGGAAAGATAGCCGCACAACTTTACTCTCAATTTTCTCCAAATCAAAATGTTCTTAGAAAACACTGTAGGCACTAGTGATGTAGGTATGGTGATTCTTCAGCGCACTAACGATCTAAAACTTCTTCTAAATGCATTTAAAAGCTTCATCCATACTATACAGAAAACATAAAATGAAATCAAGTGTACTCCAGGTCAGAAAAGCTGCTTACCGCCCTTAATTCCACAGGAAATAAATTAATGGAAACATTTATATAGGTTACGTGACATTTATTCCATATGCAGTTGTGAACTCTACGCAATCAAGCAAGCCCTGAACTATATCGCATGGTAACTGGTAAATTTGTGATATAGTTCGATTCTTGTTTTTCAAAACCTAAATAATAACTCTGGAACTACATACGAGGTCAAAATTCTCTTCAGTGAAATAGGCAAGCAGAGTATGGATACCCTTTCACCAGGGTATCACAGGAAATGACCAACGAAGCCACCAAGAGACTCATGCGACATATCAGGAAATGTACGAGGTAATGAATCTCAATTACTTCTGTTTTCTTATCACCTTATTAACTTGTTAACGCTTTGTTTTATGTAAATGTAATCCGGCAGTGTCGCTCCATTGATAAAGGTCAATCCTGGGGAGGGGCCATTGCATGAGCTGATGCACTCCTGAAGTTGATTGGGTCCCTTTGTCTATACATTGGGAGGTGAGACCCTAGGGCGAGGAAGGTCTAGGCCAGGACTCTCACCTAAGCTAGGGTGGCGTCCAGAAAGTGAGCATGCCATTAGAGACATTTTCAATGGTGGATGATTAATGCGCCACGACACAAAAATGCATTAAAAACACGCGAAGATAAATGTAAAGAAGTAGCTGAGTGAGTGATCCTCGCTACTTGGTAATTACTAGAACAGAGGAAGGACGGAAATTTATCTCGCCAAATCCATTTTTAATATAGAAGGTCAAAAAACTGCAGTGAAAAACTGCACTAGATCATGAAATGGCACGCATCCTGGTTGAAACTAATTCAGTGCCCCAGGGAGGCAAGATATTAAAGGCCAATTTGTTTGCCAGTTATCCGGTTAAAGTAGAGATGCACAGGACTCTGAACTCCTCGAGCGGTGTGATAAACACTCGTGGTTTGGACGGTATGTCCAATGAGGAGATTGAGGAAAATTTAGAACAAGGTGTGACTGCTCAGTGTAAAGAGCGTGGCGAATACCAGCACACAGGGACCCTTTTCCTTTCCTTTGATAGGGTAGATCTCTCGCAAAGGATTAAAGCAGGTTACGCTCTGGACACCCAAGCAGCTTTTGTAATGGTCAAGCTACCGGCCTTGACTGCGGAGGTACCACAAATGATGAGGCATGTACAACAACACCCAGTTGTGTAAACTACAGGGAGAGCATCCATCTAGTTAAAGATCGGGTTAAAGAGAAGATGTCCTTCTCGGAACAAAAACTCTTGCTCGGTTGCAGGTAAACCGGTACCACGGCGGGAAATCGCAACACAAACTAGCAATACAGACGGGGTCACAACTTCAGACAACATTTTTGTAGCTAGTCCAAAACCAAAGCTTTCAACATCGTCGCCTTAGTACGTACAAGAACCGCAGATGAACGCAGAACTTCAGCAAGGTCACCAACAAAAGCATCGACCTCTACAAATGAGACTGTCAAAGCCATAGTATATGATGTATCACCTAACAAATTTAAGACCAATTATTACAAATTCCACTTCCTGAAACATAGATGAGAATACTCCCTGTAAAACTAAGGGAAAAAGAGTCTAAGAACATCTCCTCGAAGATCCTCTTCTGAGGAATCTACGGGATTGGACTATGATCGGCGACTTTCATCTTCGCCGATCACCGTTCCAAATCGGTTCGAGGCAAGGGGGAAATGGTTGTACTCATTAGAGAACATGGAGCTGGAGGATCCTGCCCAAACTGAGAGAACTCAAGTAAAAAAGAGGATAAAGCCTCTGAAAAGAACAAAAGCCCAATAAATAAGAAAAGGGCTAAACTAAATCTAATACCGCCTACTACAAGATAGTGCAGAGTTACCTTAGAGTTCGTATCCCATACAGATTTTAACATCGCTATCCTACAATGGAATCTACGTGGCATTATAACACAACGACCAGAGCTTGAGTTTTTGCTCAATACGAACGAACCTCTGGTCGCATTATTGCAAGAGACTAAGTTGCGTCCACAAGGCGCTTTCCATCTAAGGCGACACACCCCAGTACAGTGAGATGTTACATCAGAAGAGGGTATTCCGGCGGATGGCGGCGCTATGACGCTTATCAGAGATGATGTATATATGAAATCTATACCCCTACGGTCTGATATACAATTAGTCGCCGTAAGGATTCTACTGCCAATCATTCAGTTTACCATTTGTAACATTTATTTGCTTCCCTCCCTTGTCTTCTCGCTCATTGATTTAGTAGAACTAGTTTCCCAGTTACCAACACCATGTCTGTTGGTGGGAGACTTCATTGCGCCCCACCCGCTCTGGGGTTCAAGTCGCCGTTATGCGAGAGGCGACTTGATTGCAGATTTGTTAGATAGTTACAATCTCAACCCTGGAGAGCGTACATTTCCTTCTGACTCCTTCAACAGCTTTTCACACGTTGATCTTGCAGTGATTTACACTCTAGTGACCACTTTCCATTTCTTATTAGTCTCTTAACGCAAAGTACATGTTCCATACGTATGCCCAGATGGCGTTTGGACCATGCCAACTGGAACCTTTACACCCAGTTGGCTGTGTTTACCTACAACGAGCACCCTCAGTGAATGAGTCACGGGGACGATTCTGTCTACTGCTGAACAATCTATTCCGCGGTCGACTTCCCACCCTTGTCGGTTTCCTGTCCCTTGATGGACGGAAGAATGTCGGATTGCCATTCGTTCTCGAAGGCGTGCTCTTAGGACTTTTCAACGTCATCCTATATTGGATAACATAATCCAATGTAAGAAATGCGCGCCGGGTCCAGGCATTTCATAAGGGATAGCAATAAACATCATGGAGCAAATTTGTAGCTTCATTTAACCGACACACACCTTCGTCGGTTGTATGGGATCGATTAAGGCGTGTTGTAGGTAGTTCGACCCATATACCGATTGCGGGACTGAAAACAGCTACAGGAGCTCTTGTTGATCCATTTGAAGTGGCCAACACGTTTGACAGTGCTTTCGCTCAAGTGTCTAGCTCGGATAACTACTCCCAATTAAAACTCAAGGCTTTGCGTTTCGTTCTACAAACGCAGAATATTACAATCGCCTTTGCACCTTGGCGGAGCTAGATCCTCTTTCATCTTTGCGACCATGAGCACTATGACGGCAGTGACATACAATTGCTAAAAGAGCTTTCTCCTGAAGGTAAGGCATTCCTACTCGAGATCTATAATCGTGTTTGGGTTGACAGTATAACTCTAGAAATTTGGCGGGAGGCCACCGTTATTCCCATATTGAAGGCTGGAATGAACCGCCATCTTCCCTCCAGCTACCATCCCATTTCAGTCACCAGTTGCGTTTGCAGGTGATGGCATGTATGATCAATGGACGATTGATATGGTGGTTAGAAAGTTGTAAGCTACTAACATCCAGTGTGGTTTTCAACGACGCCGTTCTTAGGTCGATATCGACACATATAATGGGCGGATTTATGAAGAACTGTCAAACCATTGGCGTATTTTTCTATCTCGAGAAGGCTTATGACACGTGTTGGCAAGCATGGATTCTACGTTCCCTGTATACGTGGAACATACGTAGATGCCGTTGCGCCTCTTGTTCATTCAGATGTTTATGAAATCCCGGTTTTTCCGGTAAGAGTCGGCTCGGTTCTTTCTAATTCTTTTGTTCAGGATGAGGGAGTAACTCCGGGTTCGGTACTAAGTGTCACACTGTTTGCTATATAGCAATTAACTCCATCTGTCAATGTGTTCCACTTGGAGTTTCCTCATGCCTATTCGTGGACGACTTCGCCGTCTATTGTACTTCTCAGCACACAGCGTTCTTTTAACAGCGCCTGCAAGCATGTTTGGACAACCTTCGAGAATGAAGCTCCAAAAACGGCTTTTGTTTCTCAATCTTAGCTCCGTTTTGGTCCAGATTTAGTTCCCTTCACAGATGAGACGCGTTTCCTAGGGTTGATTTTCGAAAGGAAGCTTAGTTGGTCATCAAATATTGCACACCTAAGAGCATGATATGGCCGTCCCCTGAATATCTTGCGAGTACTAAATGGCAAATCGTGGGGAGCAGATCGGACAATTTTGTTGTGAATGTATCGTGCATTGGTCCGATCAAAGCTTTACTATGGGTGTATTGTTTATTCGTCAGCACGAACATCTGTGCTGAGAAGAATAGACGCGGCCCATGATAGGGGCATCCGCATGGCAATAGGAGCTTTTCCAACAAGCCCAGTCGTGAGACTTCATGCCGAGGCCGCAGAACCTCCTCTGCAATATCGGTGTGAGATTATTTTGGCAAATTGTGGTTGTACGCTTAGATGTATGCCTAAGCATCTAACGTTCGCTTGTTTTTTCATCACCACGTTAAGAGAAGCGTAGAGGAAAGGCACCCTTAGTCCTAAGCCAGCGGGTTTCGTTCCCAGGAGCTTCTAAGGAAGCTTGGAATTGAACTGCCTAGGGTGTTTACCTAGGGCGAGAAGCTCTACCCCGCTTGGTTACCTGGCACGCCCATTATGGATCTTGGAATGACCGTATACAGAAGTTCACGATGCCTATTAGTAGTATTCACACGTGTCTTTTTAGAATTTTTGGCAGGCTGCACTGACAGACGTTTTATTTACAACGATGGATCAAAGAGCACCAGCGGTGTTGGATGTGAAACCGAACCACATAATTCGGTTTTAGTAATAGGAGTTCCAGTTTTACTACAGATCTATATGCAATTTACCGAACCGTTTTATATGTGCGCCGTCGTAAATTAGGTGATTGCCTGATTTTGAGTGACTTCCTTAGTGCACTTCAGAGCCTTCCTAATCTGTACAACCCCCCCACCTTCTGGCGTTGACGTGGTGTGTGCATGGATTCCTGGTCACGTAGGTTTGCCGGGGAATGAAATGGCAGATTTGGCAGTAAAGGTGGCAACTACAGAACCTGTATCACCATCTGTCGTGTTACTTTGGAAGAATTTAGGCTTGAAGTGCGGAGAGCGGTGCTGTCGTGCTGGCACTAAAAGTGGTCAGCTCTCCGCGGTAATAAGCTTAGACAGGTGAAAGCACTTCCGATAAAGTGGATAGCTTCCTGTCGCGTATCTAGTCATGAGTAGGCTATCTTTGCTCGATTGCGAATATGCCACTACAATTTTTCGCATGGGACTCTGCTCCTCTTTGTCCGCTATGTAACAACCTTTCGTCAGTCCGACACGTGCTGGTAGTGTTCCTCTCTAGCGCACCTTCGAGATTCTCTGAAGCTGCCTGCCAGACTTTCTTGGCTGACGACAAAATAGCGGTGGAAGTAGTTTTTAGGTTTTTAGCGGAGTGCAACGTGAAATTGAGGATTTAAAATTTTAGATACCTAATGTTTTATACTCTTTTGATATACTTATAACTAGGGTCTGGATTTTTAGGATTTAACCTATTTTTTCCTTGCCATTTAGTTAACTAATTTCAAGACATATGTCCATTTCACACATTCTGAAGCAGAATATATGACTTTCATTGCACCTAAAAATGCCTATTTGAAGGGTTGAGACCTAAAATGACCTAAACAATTATTTTTCCTTACTCAAAATATGTCATTTTTCCTTGGAAATCTATAGCATAAATATTATTTCTACCACTACAAGCATTAGGGCTGAGATTGTTCAGCATAATACCACTAAGATGCAACACATCCATTGCACATGTGACGTCTGGTGACTGCTTGAGGCAGTAAGCAGGTCAGGAGCACAGATTGGTAAGGAGGAGCTTGCAGTTGTAAGAAGAGAGTTCAACAAGTAATACGTATGGTTGCTGCAATACTTTTTAACCTGAATTGTTATATAGCGGAACAATGGCTAAATCGCACTTACTATGTATTGCTACAGATCCCAACTTTACTGCAGATGGTCGAGTAGTCTATTGTCAGGCATGCTCAAAACATGTAAGTTTCTTGTAAATAACCTAAACACTGCATGCGTTATCTTACCGGAGTGTATTAAGGATCTGTATTTTTAATTTCAGGTTAAATGTGAGAAGAAATCCCATAATGAGCAGCACAAATCTGCAGCTTTAAATATTGCTAGTGCTGCTAGGAGAAATAATTCCAACAGCATCAGTAGGCAGACGCTTATTTCTTCCACAGTTGGCAAACCTGAAGTTAACCTTCGCCTCTGCCAGGCGTTGGTATCTGCAAACGACCCATGGAACGTGCTAACGAACCCGACCATAAAAACATTTTTAGAAGAGATCAGTGGCCGCATTACACCTAAAGGATCCACTGTAAGGAAGAATTATTTGGTTCCTTTTTACCAGAGCACACTACATGAAATAAGAAAAGATATAGGGGATCACTATATCTGGTGTTCTGTTGATGAGACAACTGATATTTGCGGTCGGTTAATTGTGAATGTGGTAGTAGGGAATTTGGACGCAAAAGAATCAGATAGCCATCATCTAATTCTTTGTAAAGAAATAGAAAAAAACTAACAATAGCACAATAGCCTGTGCAATGAGGGACACTTTACACATATTGTGGCCAGAAGAGAATCAGGATAGTAAGTTCCCGTTGTTAGTGACTAGTGCAGCCTAAATGTTGAAGGCAGGGAAAGTTCTCCAGTCCTATCCAAGCATGCTGCATTTTACATACTTGGCTCATGGCCGGCATCGCCTTGCGGAGGAGGTTGGAGCCATTTTGATGATGTGAACAGCGTGATAACTTCGGTCAAGAAGGTTTTCTTGAAAGCCCAAACACTTATGCAGTTATTCAAAGAGAAGCTTCCGGCAACTGCTCTTCCACCTGAGCCGATACTTACCTGCTGGGGAACTTGGCTGTGTGCTGCTTTTACTATGCTGGGCACCTAAATTACATTAAAAATATAGTAAACAACTTTGATGAAACGGACTCTTTCTGCATCGCCAAGGCCAAGAAATCGACCAAGGCTCCTACCATCGTCGCTTCCCTTGCGTATATTAAGGGGCATTTTTATTGTTTTTCAGAAGCTATCATTACATTGGAAAGCACAACCCTGCCACTTAAACGTGCCATGGATATCTTCGACAATGTTTCCAGAAAAGAAATACCTGGACCAGTGGGAGTTGTACGTTCCTCAAAGCTGCAGAGAATATTCAACGTAATCCTGGGTTTAATGATGTGAAAGTCATCTCTTCAATATTGCAGGATGAAAAGTATACCGGAGAAATATTCCTAGAACCTGCAGCATCAGCATCAGTGACATACACTCCTATGACATCATGTTCCGTTGAAAGAATATTTTCTTCATACAAGAATGTGTTATGTGATAATAGGAAGTCGTTCACACCAGAAAATTTGGGTATGTATGCAGTTATTTATAGCAATGCCAAAAAGAGACAGTAAAATGGATTATCTGTAGGCTGTATGATTTGTATCTCAATAAAGTAAGCAAACCAGAAAATTATTTGTACCAATATTCATCCGCAAATCTAAAACCTTAAAAAAAAAAAAAACTACAAAAATCTGGGCCCTATTTATAACTTTGTTTTAATTTTGGTGTTTGCCGCTGTTTTGTATATTGTTTAGTAGTACTTTTATTTTTTATTGAGGTTTACCAACGTGTCGCGATATGACCTAGTTGTTCAAGCGACGATAAATAAAATACCTAACTCCACATGCATTGCTTTGCTTTTAGGGTTTTAAGACATCCTATTGATAGAGAAAATCCCCTTAGTATATATTTGTCTCTCGCAATACCGATTATTTCTTAAAATATTTTAATTTGAGGCAGGCTGTTGTGTTTACTTCATCCCGAGTCAACCCGAGCAAGATCACTCCGCGGTAACATGCGAAGGTCACATTGAACCGGGCCTTGTGATCTTTCTTCTCTCTCTCTCTCTCTCTAATCTGTAGGAGTAAGCTGGATTGGTTCCCATTCTAGTACAAATTTCCTGTTCCCATTTTATTAAATTTGTTTCGTCTCATGTGTCAGCGTTGTAGGACTAGATGGAAATTGGTGCGTTGCGGCGGGACTGTGTAATTTGCATTGTGTAAAGATTTCTCCCTGACCCGAGGATGGCCATCTGGGGTCCTCCCTGGGCATTACTCGTTTCATTCCGGTACTCCCAGATTGAAGATGGCTAAGGCAGGATTGCGGTTAATTTCACTCTGGAAACGTTATAGTATACGATCTTACTAGCGCGCATCAGATCTGGTCACCCTATGGGTCTCCCATTCATCCCTTCCGAACAAAGGGCATGTAAGCACTCCAGTGATGGAGATCCCTTAATCTAGCTACCTATAATTGCATCCCAAGACAGCGAAGAGGCTATGTACCTGCGAAACCTGTGAAAAGCAGGAGCACTTTGAACCTCGTGGTTACCAACTCACTGCTTTAGATCGGGTTTAGAGTTGTAAAACTTCCGTAGGCTATCGTAGACTATAATGAATAGGTGTAGACTACGGAAGTTTTCCCAGAAAAACTGATCAGTTAAGAGCCTGCCCGCGTTACCTGTATGTTAAGTGTGTTGCATACATACTGGGCATTACCGAATGTCGGTCGCGTTGTTTACATTTTCTATGTCTTACTAGGTCCCTCTAGATACCGGAAGTGTTGAACTTTGAACCTTCTTGAAATTGAGGGTGGCTACCAACCCCAGTAGACAAGGATGAAACGAAGAAGCTGAAGGCACCATACAGGTCGCAGCTAGACAGAGACGCGCGGAAGTCCCTAAGTGCTGAGATCTCTTCACCCCGTCGCCAGGCCCCGCCGAGCAGCCAACACACCGCGGGTCCCGTGTGACACTGAGCGTTCCCCCCTCGACGGAGGAGAAGGCTGGCCGAACGCCACTAAGCGCCGAGAACACCAGTCACCATGCGCAGTCGTCCACGCCATCTGCCCGGCACTGTCGACAGTACATGCCTGAAAGTACACCTGAAAGATGATAAGGAAATGGATTGAAGGGAAATGTTGGAAAGGAAACCGCGGTATGAAATAATGCATCCCAGCTTTCGCCTAAGTGACATAGGGAATCCATGAGAAAACTCATCTCAGAGTGCGCGACCACGGAGATCGAATCCGCGACCTCCCAAATGCGGGCCACAGACGTTACCGCCAGCGCCATCCCACTCGGTATCACAGCGACCAAACTCGTGTTCACAGTTTTTGGGATCAGTGTGTTTTAGCTTCTTATTAAACTTCGTAATTCGTTGTGTTTTATATTATGCTTCTTATTAAACCATTTATCACGTCACAAAACGCACTGTGCTGAACCATAGCTTGATAGAGGGCAACTCTACTCTTTTTACTATAACAGATGTTTAAGAAGTGAAACTGTCCTCCATATGTCCCATTGCACATTTCGTATCTGATGCTGTGGCCTATTATGGAACAATGAAAACATATTAACCTCATTTGGAACTACCAATAATTGAATACTATATTAACAATTCCGTTACAACTACCCATCCTCTCACCAGCAAATTAGAGAAGCTTGTTTGAATTATAACCACCTAAACAGTTGTTCATTCCCTTCGCTATACTGTAACCGCAACCCCCGGTGGCATGAGTTTGTGTGAACGTGAAAATTATAGTTTATTTTCACATATATTACGTAAACGGCACATCAAAGCAGTTTTCTAACTAGGGGAAAATAACAAAAATTGAGCACTTTACAACACAATGAACAACGTTAACAGCATCAACTATATGCTCTAACGGAATGTATACTTTGCCTCGCAATCGCACAGCATTCTTTCTATTGCTATTGATCTATTAGTTCGTTGTAGCACTCATAAACTTTCGAAAATCAGATGCGATAACGCCATAGAAAGTTGAGCAACAGGTGTGATTAGCCCAAGTCTGTGAATTGTTGAAGCCAAGCGTATGAACGAATTAAATGATATTTTAAGACACTAAATCAGCCATTTTATTTTATTGCATAAGTGGGACAGCTCGCGTTATTAATATGAAAATTATTCTCTATTGATTGTCTCTGCTGTGATGCAGTCGGCTAGAGAGTGGCAGCTTTCGTTCCTGGACACGGAATGTTGCCAGGTTTGATCCCACCCTGGTATTCTTCCAGTGCCCATTTTCACTGGACTCATAGCAAGAGACAGGGGTAGTACAAAAGATCTGTAGCTCGAGCCGCCAGAAATCTCCAGTCCCACACATACTATACAACTATGTTGATCTGCCTCTCTCGCGCATGTCCTGTGCGTCTTCCAGATAATGATTTCATAATGTCTTCGCCTGTTTAAACGCCCATTTCAGGAACGCGTAACTCATGCTAACCCACATTTGAAGCCCGGACCTCTTGTATATGAAGGAGATATGCTGACCCAACAACATGGAGGTGGGCTTTCTTTTGTCTTAATGAACCATTTCAGCTTTGTCTTTTAGTCTTAAATACGACTACAATATGCTGAATGTCGTGCTGAAACTGAGAAAAATACTATTATATTATTTTAGTGTTTGAACACACTTTTAGTAATTACGTGTGTATCTTTATAGTTTACTCATACGTTCAGTAAATAATGAATTATAAAAGGTACAATATTATTCATCAACAGTAATGTGACAATGAAAATAGACTGAATTGAAATAAGTAACTTTGGACAATATTGACAATCTTCTCAGGTTACTACAACAATGCAAAGAATTCTGTTCGTGACTCAAAATTTCTCTTAGAAAGGAAGTCCGGAAAGCACATGTACATGTTCCCATCATTTTTTTCACATCGGTATCCCGTGTATCATTTTCATGCCACAATATTGACTGTTTTGCTTCATTTAGAGGTCTTGGGACGGATTTCTTCCTGTTCTTCTTGTAATATTGGCGTAACCCTGCTAGGTTTTTCAATAATTTTAGGAAGAGATTTTATCTCCCATCTTCTGACAATGTGGGCTTCTACAAGCTGGACTGCCAATGTTTTTTTCCCCAGGTAATGATACCTGCAGCCTACAACAAGGTTTTTATTGACAATATGTAGCGGATCTTCAGATTTATTTGGCCTTTCTCGGCATTTAATCGTCTGTTCATAATGTCAGTACTTGGAAACGGATTTATGACCAAAGCCAATGGCAACAAAAGATGAGTAGAGGATATGGATGTCAACAGTTTTGAAGTCACGTAAGTAAAATGAGACTTATAACATACCTTTCCAGTGTTTACATTTGGAACTTCTTTCGCTCGCGTCGTAAATTCACAATCTCTGAACGTGTACAAAAGGTAATACAAATAATTGGGAGGTTCTTGTGGCGTAGAGAGCCTCGGCTTATCGGCACAACTTTTCTATCACAACGAAGTGTCCATACTGTTTACAGTAGTAAAAGAAGTGGCCTATAAGGATAAATTAAGAAGGCAAGACACAGAAGTAAAATAACGGTATTGTAATGAAAACTACAAAACAGTTGGAGCATTATACCAATACATGAAAATCTAACAATATTGGGCCCAAATGATCTTGTTGTCTATGGGCCCATAAGCCCCACTCACTCACTCACTCGCTCGCTAACTCACTCACTCATTCACCCACCCACTCACTCACTCATTCACTCACTCATCCACCCACTCACCACCCACTCACTCATCCACCCTCTCACTCATCCACCCTCTCACTCATCCACCCACTAACTCACTTTAACATCAGATTAGTAATCTTAGGTATGTTTAACCTCTGAACCCCTTTTATCATGTTTTGTCTCAGGAATTGATGATATCCTATGCAAAATTAAAAAAAAAGAAAAAAAAATCATTCACAGAACGGCCAATATCACGTCCTTCGCATCCTTCCAGTTCGAAAGTAACATTCAGTCATGCAAATTCTGCGATCAGTGGTCACTTTCATCTCCCGTGTTCTAGTGAACACTTTTACATCTTCCCTTTGGGAAGAGGGGCTCGTTGAAGTAATAATAACGTCATTAATTCAAACTGACTGGCAGTAAAGAGCGAACAAATCTGAAGACCCGATATAATTTGTGACTTTATAGTAGCAACATTTAGCATTAAAAAGTGGCATTGGCCAGGCCCTAGTTTCCCTAGGAACGTCGCATGTTGCACAAAACTGGTCCACTATGTCAACGACACATTTGATGCTATCATAAAATGAAATATCTGGGTTAAAATCGAATCTGCTATGGTTTCATCAGCAGCACAGTCAAGTTATAGAGATGACACTAGTAGAATATTCTTATTCTTTTCGGAGATGTAGGAAACCAAAAATATGTCTCTCTGGAACGCAAATTCAATGGAATTCCCATGACCGTTTTTTACATGGGTAAAACTTGCTGGAAATTCGATTTTGTTTTGCGGATTATTCCAGCGATTGTCAATTTATGCATCAATAAACCTTCTAACTTGGAACTAGTGAACTAGTTATCGATAGTATGTTCCTGCAAGTTCTGGAAATCTGAGAACAGTCTGTTTGTGGTATGAGCAGAAATGTTACTTACGATGGTCAAAAAGGACCATCTGGTTGTTTTCCAGCATATATCTTCAAATTATGAACATAAAACGTCCATGCATCAGTTGGAGAAAATATTTTAATCCCATATTTACTGGACTAGGTTGGGATATACTGGCGAAAACTAAAGTTTCTCGCCCACGGTACAATATTCCGCAACAATATATGCATTTTTTGCAATTATTGAGAAACTTTTCAAATAATTCGCGTATTGCTGCCAGTTTTTCCACACTTTTTCGCAATTCCCGTGTTTCGCAAACAGTGAAACAAAAAAGAGAACGTGTTTGTGACAATGCTGGAAACATTTCAGTACCTCTCGTATTGGAAGCCCAAACATTTTCTGCCTTTAGATGATTTATTTTCCTGACACCAGCTAAATACAAAAGACCAAACAGAGGCTTTACATTCCATGTTTGATTTCTTACGTATTACTATTCTTGATATCCATTCAGCTGTCTACTTTTACTTTTATTTGAAGACTAGTGTTATCCACTATGATTTATATTACGCTGTCATAAAAAAAAGCAATTCTAACACTCCATCACAGCTTCCCAGTTCTTTGCTTCTGCTTTCACTTCAGGAAAATGAAATATGTTATGGGCTCTGGTTCCAACACTTTTAATAGTAGGACATACTGACCACTGAGTTCTGTTTTCCCATAAATGAGCGAAGACTTAGCTGTTTCATTATTGCAGCCCTGCTCGTTACTGTCACCATCTTGTTCCGATTCGGAGCAATACAGCCTTCTTCACGATCTCTTGAAGAGCATGACGTAGAAAGATCTGAATCGATTCCATCAAAATCTTTGTACTTCTGACATATTTTGGATCCTCTAAATTGCATTTTTGGTTATTAAATACCATTACTTACAAAAGGCACAATAATGCAATAGATGTATGAACAATTTCACAAAACTATGACAGACCTTACTGTTCCGTATTGATAAAATGTGCAATAACAGCACTGATGATGATAATGATAATGATAATGATATAATGGTAATGATAATGATATAATGGTAATGATAATGATAATGGCAATGACAATTGAAATGACAATGACAATGACACCGACACCGACAATGACAATGACAATGATGATATAATATTAATAATAATAATAATAATAATAATAATAATAATAATAATAATAATAATAATAATAATAATAATAATAATAATAATAATAATAATAATAATAATAATAATAATAATAATAATAATAATAATAATAATAATAATAATAATAATAATAATAATAATAATAATAATAATAATAATAATAATAATAATAATAATAATAATAATAATAATAATAATAATAATATCTGTCTAGTTAGGATATAGTATGCGTGGAGTCTGATAAGGAGATGATAAATACAACTCGACACAGCAAGGACAAAAACAGAACTTATTGTTGCTAATCGACCGTTAATGTGTTTGGAAAGTCCGTATAAGAGCTGCCGAATCCTGGAAAAGCTGTTCCCGCGTAAAATAAATAAATAAATAAAAACAAAACAAAAAAGCGTGAGCCTAGTACAGGTATTCTTAGCACGACCGTTTCAGTGTCAAACAGAAACAAAGTAAAATATTTTATTTATTAACGCACGGATCATATCAGCACCACCGAGAGCCAAAATTTCGTTCCGGAGGAGTTCTGTAACATGCCAACAAATCTATTGACATTGGGCTATCGCTTTTAAGCAAATATAAAAACCATTGGTCTGGGCCGGGCTTAAACCCACGACCTCGAGATCAGCAGAGCCTAACCAACTTAATTCTTTTCTTCTACCACTGCACTTTTCTTTTCTCTATGCGTAACAGAGTAATGAACCACGCTAGCAGCAGCTATATTCCGGTCGCTCACTAAGTGTCCAACACAGGACTCTTCTTTTCAACTTTCTTCTCTATCATTCGTCGCGTCAGACCTGTGCGTCAGACACAGCAATTGTCTTTATGACAATCCTAAAATAGGACAGCTATTGAACTAAGGGATTTTCTCACTCTAATTAAGGAAACACAAAACATGCGTTACCCATATCTCGAAAGTTTTAATGGAAATGCAAAAGTTCCTCTATCTATTATAGTTACGTAGCAGAGAAAGAAAGTAATCAATTCATATATAGAAGAGCCTGACTTTAGAAGGCATACCTCGTATAATCTGCATTCATTTAGTCTATATCCGTTTTTGAGGGTCTCCGTGACCATGCCTTGAGTTTTCCGCAAATGAAAAATTCCATTGGCTGGAGGGAATGTTGTCACAGAGAAATGAAAGATATGCCTTTTAGCCAGGAAGGCAGACAAAGCGGATTGGACGTGAAATATTGGAGACCACGACCAGGGCATGCGAGTCTTGCCACAGTGAGCGGACTGCCACACAAAATTCCATTAATAGGTACATACATACTTGCTGGAGGGAATGTACAGAGCTAAGTGCGTCTGTTAATTCTGCATGAACCTCTTCCTTGCCTTCGGTATCAGGTAATTCTGGAATGGAGTTTCAAACATTGCCAGCAAACTTCCAACCTGTGGACTTAAGAATATAAAAAGATGCAGAAAACTTTATAATCGTCCACCCCATTTTCCTCTCTTCTACGTAATATTCAGAGTATATGGAAGAGAATATTTTTACTTTCGATTCACATAATTATCTCAATTAAATCCTTGTGGTATTGTAAATGGAGATATTAAAATACACTTACTTCCAGTGTTTATAAACTAATACGCAGGTAAATGCTTATTTTGATTGGTATCACATGGCTTTCTATAAATATGACTTAAATTATTCAGAAAATAAGCCTATTCTTCTCTTTGCATTTTATACATCATGGTAAATCTAATAAATGTATTTTTTAAGTTCAATAGTACCACTATAACATAAATCTTTTTTGGGAAGAATTGTAGCGTATTCACCACCCCATTTCTGGTCGACCTCTTCGCTTGAAGTCGTCTCGTCGATGCAGCTGAGGAGGCGCCAATTTCTCAGGGTCAGCCTCGACGAGAGATGTTGGTCTTTGGGAGAGGAACGGTGTGTTGGGCGGTGATGAGAAGGAATAGGTTTTTATACAGGGTTCCTCGGAAGAAAAACACAAGATGCACTTCCCCTATGGGCACTTCGGGTTACAGGAAACTCTGCAAGTTCTATCTTCCACCCGTTAACTAAATTATGATCTCCTGCTGTGCCGACTGAATCCCAATATCTATATAAATAATATACAATCACTGGACGTGTAACGACTCAGTGGCACTTGACAAAACACTTCCTAATAACGTGGCGTCTATCCCGCGACCCGCAGACACAACCTTCCCTTACATCTGGTAGCACTGAACTGTCGACTATCTCACCCACGCTTTTCCCCTGATTGGCTATGCTTATTGGGCTTTGATGTTCATTTGTTTTCTATTTAAACGTTTAAATTTTAGCAATGGTTTGCGAGTTCGTTGAGAGCGGGGCACTTTGACCCCGAAATTTTGGACTTCGTACTAACAAAAAATGCGACACCTTTAATTAACTTTACAGTGTATCACAGCCTGGACTCTGACCATCTTCCCGTGCATTTCGATATACAGGGTGGCATTCCAGCCGGTGCCTCTTGGCCTCGAAGGAGGGCTGAGACCGACTGGAATAAGTTCACCACGGAAATGCACGGAATGGCGCAACCCCGGCTGTCATACTACAGCGAGGTAGACATAGATGTCGCCATTGAAAACTTCACTGCCTCGCTACACACGGCCAAGAGAAGCGCTACCACTTACACCACAAGACCACCCGGTTTTTGCACGTACCCCGAGGTAGAGCAACTCATTGCGCGGAGACGACGCTTGACAAGACTGTGGCGGTACACCCGTCAGCCTGAATATAAAGTGCTAGCAAAATGGCTACGCAACATCATTCGGCATCAAATTAAAATCAACAAAACTGAACAGTGGGAAAACAAAATGCTGAGTACCACCCATTCGGACTCCTCTTTGTGGAAATTATTAAAGGCATTTAAAGTCTCCACGAACGTCAACTCCGCAACTGAGGCGCTGCACACTCATGGCGGCCTGCACTTCTCCGAAGAGGAGAAAGCCGAGGTCTTCGCTGACTGTCTTGAAGACAGATTCAGCGAGAACCAGTTACCAACCGCGATATAGAGCGGGAGGTACAGACATGGGTACAAACCTGGGTGGCGCAGAAGCAAGAGCAACACCTACCCATCATAACACCGCAGGAAGTTTACAAGCTCATTAGGAAATTACCTAATGGGAAAGCTGCCGGCCCAGACAAAGTGACTAATGAGGAACTTAAGCATCTCCCGAGAAAAGCCCTGGTGCAACTGACTAAAATATTTAACGCCTGTCTGCAGCAAGGATATTTTCCCTCTACTTGGAAACGAGCCAAGGTAATTATGCTCCCAAAGCAAGGGAAAAGCACCAGGCAACCGCAAAACTACCGCCCCATTAGTCTTTTGTCTACTATTGGTAAATTGCTTGAAAAACTTATACTTTTTCGACTTCAAAAACAAGTTTCGGAATCTCATGAACTTTCAAATTCACAGTTTGGTTTTCGAAAAGGACATTCTACTGATTTACAGCTTCTCAGACTAACTGATGACGTAACAGAGCAATTTAACAATGGGTCTTCAACGTTGGCGCTATTTCTGGACGTAGAAGCCGCATTCCACCGGTGCTGGCACAATGGCCTTATTTACAAACTGCACCACAATTTCCCGGCTCTTCAAAATTATCTGTATTTGCTGCACAATTTTTTAGAAAAACGGAAGTTTTACGCCCAAGTGGGCCGCTCCTCCTCACGGGAGAGAGTGATGCGGGCTGGCGTCCCACAAGGGGCAATCATGTCAACCCTTGTTGTACATATTATTCACCAACGAGTGAGTGAGTGAGTGAGTGAGTGTATTGGGTTTAAGGGCCCGTCGACAACTTGGTCATTAGGGCCCCTTCACCAACGATTTCCCAGTGGACGCCAGATGTAAGGTAGCCATGTACGCCGACGACACTGCAATATACAACCACCATAGAAATCCCTGTTTCGGCCTTGCAGAAATGCAACGATATGTTAACAACTTCCTTTCATGGCAACATGACTGGAAAATCAAAATTAATCCCAACAAATGCCAGCTGATTCATTTCTCTAAGCGGCATCACACTTTGGCAATGGACCTAACGGTCGGTGGTCAGGCATTGCATTGCCGTCGGCAAGATAAATACTTAGGGGTTACCTTGGACCGCACAATGTGCTGGTCCACCCACATAAAAAATAGCGCCAACAAAGGCAGACAGCAGCTAAAGTTATGCGCCCCCATCTTCCGCAGCAAACAGCTGCAATTGAAGTCCAAACTCGCCCTGTATAAGGCTTTCATCCTGTCAGTGGTTCTTTACGCGTGTGTGGCCTGGGCAAACGCCTCAAAAACCGCCCTGAAGACTATCCAAACCCTCCAAAACCTCTCCCTCCGGAAAATCCTCTCTGCTCCCATCCTAACCACTAACCGAAACCTTCACCAGGAAACCCAGATCCCTTCCATACCCGAGGCAATAACAAAAAGAGCCACTGTCGCGTGGGCGCGCATCAGGAATCACCAAAATGACGTGATTGCCAATATTGGCAAGGGCGAGCCAAAGCATCGTAAGCATGCTAGAATTAAAATGTTTTAAAGATTGCATGGCTCGCCGACTGATGCGCACCCATGCAACCCAGGCCCTAGGCCACGCACTCCGGAAGAGGTCTGTGCCTCGGAAACGCCTCAGGAGCTGCAACCTGGCCGCACAGGAAAACTGCGGAAAAACTGTACATAGTGAAGCGTATATAGTGCAGTGTGTGTAAATATGTATATACGAGTGTGTATGTGTGTGTGTGTGTGCGTGTGATGGGACATATGTGTGGTATGCCCAGGAGTGAGTGCGTGTATATATCCGTGTATATAAATAAATAAATAAATAAATAAATAAATAAAAAAAAAACTATCAAAAACTGACAAAAAAAAACTGACAATACGCCCAAAAACTGTTCTCGGTGGGCTAAGGCTGCCCACTGTATGGGTTTTTTAAAAGATAAAGCAAACCCGAATTCACATGTAAATATTGTAAAAATTATAATTAATGTTAATTTTGGCCTGTAAGCCAGGCCCCTCTGTACCGGCACCAGGCAAATGCTTTCTTTAATAAAATAAGTTGAAGTTGAAGTTCGTTAAGAGACTCGCGGTACTTTAGGAAGGCAACAACAATAATATAATGCCAACGTTTTATTGACTCACGCCAAAATTGTATCAACGGCCGCATGAATTATTTTGTTTTCTTGGCGGGAAACTTTCAGATTTCCCTGCGTAACTGTGCCTGTGTTTATTTATTAACCTTTACGAAGCTTATAACATAAATATAACTCTACAAGGACTTTTGTTTTATATAACTTTCAAAGAAATTAGTACAAAAACATGGATAGTTAATAAATTATTTCCTTAATTATGACAGGATTAAAGTTCTGACACCCATTGTTAGGCGGAGATATCGCTACAGAATATACTGTCAATCGTTTCGGTTAGCAAATATGAGACACAATGCGTCTACAATGGAATTAAAAACCCTTTATAACTTTTCAATGTTTTTTTAAACTTGTGAGGAAAGACAAACAGGTGGCGCCGTGGCCGAGCGATTAGACCGTTCGCCTGCCACCTAGGCGGCCCGGGTTCGATCTCACGGACCCTCATGTGAACGAAGCGGCGTTTGGACGGGTTTTCTCCGGATTTTCCGGTTTCCCCCGCCGCTCATTTCACAAATTGCTCCATTGTCATCTTTCGAATAATCGATTTCTCCTGCACTTCCTATCATCCTGTTCCTCACTATCATACCTGGTGCTTGACTGACCACTCGCTTCCTGGTCTTCACTCTGTCCGATCCAAGGGTTCTGCTCCCCGACAGGCGTCTGATCATAGGCATTGGTTTGTAAGTCCTAGGGTTGTAAGTTCTACATAAGGGGAGGATAATCAGGTAAAGAAAAGATCATAGCAGTTTGCTAGCTTCCTCTAGAATCCGGAAGCGTTGAACTTTGAACCTTCTCGAAACAGAGAGGGTATATTAGGGCCGCTTAACCTACAGAACATTAGTGCCTTCAAAACTATTTGGAAGCTCCTCTGAGACACTCTAATTCAGATGTAAGGCAGTGATAGTGATCACAAGTAATATTATTTTGAAACGAAAACCACAGTTTCAATTTGTGCTTTCTCTACTAATAGATAGAGGTAGTAAATTGTATTCCACCCAAAAATTCGATGTCGAGATTTCACCGAAAATATATGTTTTGAGGCCCCTTGAATACAAAAAAAGGCATTTTTAGACAAAGATCCGTGTGTCTGTCAGACTTTGGACAGCATGACTCAAAAACGACAAGTTGGTTAAAAACGAAAGTTAATATTTAAGTTTAATGTCTACCTAGGATGCGATACGAAGATTCTGAAGAAAATTGCTCCACCCAAAATTACCCTTTACATGGAAAATGTTTAGAAAATTTTGATTTTCTTGAAAATCGCTCTAACAATTTTGATTAAAATGACGTATGTTTAAAATATTTTTAAGTGAAATGAAATGTATATTTTGAATTTTCTGACTATAACCCTTGTAGTCCTGTTTACTCTGGATGACTTTTGAATAACTCGTAAACCGTAAGAGATAGACCAAATCTTACTATACGAAAGTTATCTCACTAAATATCATAATTTATGTCACAATACAATTTTTTGTAGAGTGAACCATTTTGGAGATATTCCTTGTTATTTGTGTCAGTTTTGGAAAAGTTAAACCTTCGTCTAATGCAACACCGTTGACATTTTTTGTATGTTAACCGTCCAAAGAGAACGGAATCTCAAAGCTTTAAAAGATTTTACTATCGCTCAAAATCTCCTGTATTCCCATATTCCCCTTGCACCTACAAGGAAATAGGCAATAAGATAATTTCTGCAAATGTGTATCTCAACTAACACGAAGAAGATCTAGGAATAATAGTTTGTTAGAATGGTTTGTATAGGAGTAGAGAAAGTCATATGAGTGCAACATATCAGATTTTTATCACAGTGACCAAATTCATAATCACAGTTTTAGGTGTCCATTAAATTTCTTAGTTCGTTGTACTTAGTAACATGCTTCTTTCCCCACCAAAGTTACCAATAATACCAGTAATCCTAACATTTGCTACGTCATATACGATGTAATTTAATACTCAGACTTAAAGATAAAATTTCTTTATTTATAACTTTGAAGGATATTAGTTTACTTACCACAATGATTAAGATTTATATTATTTGGTTGAATTAATAATACTGTAACAAAACTACAGAACAGTACTTTTGGTAGAGTGCAACTCCAGGTATATCATAAAAAAAAAAAGAAGTTAAGTTAAGTAAAACTTAAAATCTGTTTCGAAACTTAGTTTCTGACAAAATGTTACCCGGTGCTGTTTAAGTAGGAAAATGGGTATAATCGTGACGGCTCCAGTAGTTTACATTTGTATGCTACTCCAAGGATATGTCCTACTTCTTCGCTACATCTGTGCCTCGGTGGAACCAGCCAGTACGGAATTGTTAAAAATTCAGTACCCACTCAACTTGACTTTAACACCAGAAGTGCTAGAAGCATTAATAGACGGCGAAAAATTATGTCATGCCTGTTTTTTAATTCACCGCTATGAAAAAGTAATAAAGGCAATAAGAACAACCTCAATAGTATGTCACGCGGGCAGCGAGAAGGATTTTAACATCGATATTCGTCCTATTGTTTGCACACAGACTGGCCTCGGCGTGACGTAATATGAGAAAATGCCGTGTCCGATACTTCCCCATTAGTTTTGTGGTAGTGCACCGTTTGAGCTCGGACCTCCGCCAATAGAATTTATGATATCCCTTCCTCACCTTGGACTAACAGTTTTGGTGGCTAGCATGAATAATGTATTCCTGAGCCTGTTTGCCCTCGTATAGTCACGCTAGCTGAAACTTACACCCCAGTCACGCGGTAAGTAAATACACGTACATGCAATAGTAGAATTCATGTAGTTCACTTCCCTTGTTCCATGTGTGTTCACGAACTTACTGTTTGTTTATTTCTCTTCAACTTACTTTGTTAGATACGTTACTAATAAAGTGTATATTATTAGTGTGATTATATTGTGAGAAAATGACAAGCTCAGTCTAGTTACTTTTCTATCACTTTAATGTCTAAAATTTTGCCACGAATACAGCTTTCTTCTCGTCGTTAACACAATCTACGGTTAGCTTTTACTTCTCGTAACCTTGACTCAGCCCTTTCAGTGTCTTACTTCACTTTCTCTATCTCTCACCACTAACTGCGACTTTACAATCATTCGACGTTCGTTAAATCTTCTTTACGGTGCACAGCTGTCTCACACTCACTGACACACTGACCGATTCGTTTATGTAGTAACTAACTGGTCTGTTGTTTTCTCGCCTCCTCATATAGAGGGGATAACGTCACACGGAGCTTTCGCGAACTTCTCAAACACGCCGGTGATGACGCAGCCAGATCTTTCTCCGGAAACCCTTTGTGTTACAGCTTCATTGTTTTCTATCACATATTCGTTGTGTGAGTGGTGTGGGGAAGCTTAACATGCCGTTGTTTGCTCACCGCCCTGTATGAGCATGTGGTGTGAAATAGCTTAGCTCGACAGTCTTTTGTATTTTGCCGCGCCCGACGACACACTATGAAGAGATTTTCCACGCCTATATTGTAGTGTAACTTGAAAACTAGTTTTAAATGAACTAGTTGCAAGAGAAAATGTTATACATAAAATCATAATCCAAGAATTAATATTGCGTCCTATAAACACACTAAACAGTTCTTAAATTATCAATTATAACTATTTGTATAAACATTGGTAATTTAATTGACTGCTATTATTTTAAGTGATTACACTAAAAGAAGAATTGCTTGGGTATTTTTGTTTTTATATTATTTTCTTTTGTTGTTTTTAAGCTTAACTTTGCGGCACCAAATGCTGCCATATAATTTGCTCATTACATTGTGTGCATGCTTTTCTAGGCAGAAATTCAAAAAGAAAAGTTCTTAATCTTGGAGAACTGATTATTAATTAGATAACAACAACACACATAGATAAATTAAAACACCAGACTCTAGGCATACGGAGAAACGTCCTTGATAAAAGACTTCTTTTTTAGTTTAGTAGGGACTCGAACCTGGGACTGTGCTAGACGAGTAGTCTGTATAATACTTGTTTCCATTACGGAAGTTGCTTTTATATAAACCATACTGTAAGCGTGTCCATGTACTAGAACAGAAGATAAATAAATGTAAATTGGTTAAATTCATTACTGCCTGTATATAGACTTCGATAGTTAGTTTGTAACACAAATACAAATACACACGTAAAAGACAGTATTTTATAAGGGGTTATCCTCAAAACCAATGAACACGGCTAATCAAAATAAGTTAACATGTGTATTTAATTGCAGAATTTTATGTACATTGCACTACATTTAATATAGAGAAAAATAAAAATGGATGCAATATTTATCTATCAGAAAACAATATAACTATTAATAAACAGCGTGTCGAGATGCTGACCACATCTCCTCCCCGTATCGGTTGGATGATCGCGCACCTCTACCTTGCGCATGTGGGCGTGAGGCCGGCAGTCGGGTTGAAGGCCCTGGTGCGATATGGACTGTAGTGCCAGGAGTTTAACTTTTTTAAGCTACAAATCACTCTTATAACAAGGTGGTAAATAAAATGGGCGCTCTGGTTAGGATATCTATACTAGAGAGAATACCATAGCTTTCACGAAGTGTACTCAACATTTAAGTGTTTGAGGATATTAATTTGAGAAGATATTGCACTGTTGGTGCTAATACTGTGTTTTTAACCGTCTTTCAAAATTGTGTTCCCAATTGCATGGAAAATCGAAAACTAAAACTAGCGGTAAGGACTACGTGATAAAGTTCCTGGCGGCGCCGTGGCGCTCGCCTACTACCTAGGCGGCCCGGGTTCGATCCCAGGGACCCGCATGTGGTATTCGTGGTGGACGAAGCGGCGTCAGGGCGGGTTTTCTCCGGGTGCTCCGGTTTCCCCCGCCATTTCATTCCACCGGTGCTCCATCTTCATTCCATGTATCATCAGTGTCACCGCCTGCGGTGCCGTAGTAGTAAAAGCAGGCGTTAAACAATACAAGAACAACAACGACGTGATAAAGTTCCCAAAGTGTGAGCAATTTAGCAATGAACAATTAATTTAGAAACTAATCTTAGATTTTTAAGTGGTAGAATACGACCCTGGATAGCTGATGTGCGAACTCAGGGCAGACTGTAGAAGCGTGACATGAAATATGAAATTTTAGCTACTCAACACTAACCTTTGCAGATGACCAACGTACTGAACTAAGTCTAACGGTTTTAGCCAAACAGCATAGTTTATACCCACAGTAACATCTGTAGCAACGAATCTGTTAAGCTTGTTAATTTCTTTGCCTCGTATAGTAAAGTAGAAGTATTACATGGGACGCATATTTTTGGTGCAAGTGTGTGTTTGTGTGTGTGTGTGTGTGTGTGCGCGCGTGTGCGCGCGCGTGGTGGGACATACAGTTCTGGTATACCCATGAGTGACTGCGTGTGAGTATATAAATGTGTATGTACATGTATTTGCATATGTATGTGTGGCGCAGTTGGTAGCGCGCTTGCCTCTGGCGTGGAGGACCCGGGTTCGATCCTCGGTAGCATCACGGAGTGCAATCAGCCTCGTTAGGTCCCGGGGGGACCAAGTGAGGAGTTACTTGATGAAAAAGTAGTGGTCCCAGATCGTGAAGACCGCATAACTGGCTGGGAGCAATTGGG
Source organism: Tenodera sinensis (assembly GCA_030765045.1). Taxonomy (NCBI): domain Eukaryota; kingdom Metazoa; phylum Arthropoda; class Insecta; order Mantodea; family Mantidae; genus Tenodera; species Tenodera sinensis. Next base: position 75,695,923 of record CM060969.1, read on the forward strand.
ACGCTGACCACGTACCACCCTTCAGTACTGCACCCCACCAATCACGCCTGTAGTGGGCCGAGGTGGGGGACGCTGCAGCTGGGCGGTAAGGCTTGACTTTTTATGGGCTGTTGTGCCGGGGCTTAGTAGTACATATAACGAAATAAAATAAAAACTTAAAAGACAGATAAGCAATATCTACAACAAAAAGCTGTTCTCGGTGACCTAAAGTTGGTCACCGTATGGGAAACAAGAAAATTGTAAATAATGTAAATAATGCTAAATATAAGTGCATCCTAAATTGTAGCTTGTAAGTCGGGCCTAATGTAGCGGCACCAGGCAATAGCTTGTTAGAAAAGAAAACTGAAACTGAAAACTGAATACCTACGCAATATTTAAGCTAAATGAATGCAAGTTAAATTCACAAATCTGGATGTTAGAATGTGCTAGTAAAACCTTGGAGTAATGACCTCTATGATGGATTTTTGAGCACAAGAATAGTAAAAATATCACAATACCACAACTGACCTTTCCTACTTGACGATGCTATTTGTAGTCATTGACACTAATGTCTTTCAGGCAGTTAAACACGACAGCGGAGGGGTAAATTGTGCGGAAAAGAGCTGTCTTGATATAAGACAAAAAAGGTAACATCGTTTGTTTTTTACGCATGCTTAGTTTACCGTTAAGATCAACATATTCTGTTTTAGTTTCATTCAAATGCAAAAATATTTAATTTATTGCATTCATATAAGTTCTCTATTTACTCTTCAACAAATTGTTCTTACAAACTTACCCTTCCGTCCACTTTTTGTAAATACAGATATATCTTTATTATTCATTTACACATTTTCCTTGTGAGAGGAACAAAATAAGTCAAGCAAGAGTTAAAACTAGTCGCTATGGAATGGATTTGAAATTTCGTTCTCTTTGCATAAACACGAAAAAGAAAGAAACTAAAGAGAACATAATAAAAAACAGGGATTCGCAGTAGATAAATGTTAAACGTTATTTGAAGTTTTAAACAAATAAGGAATATCTCGGAAACAGTTAACATTATAAACATTTTTGACATAAATGGGGTATTTCAACGAGATCCTATATTGTTAGTACAGTAAGATTTTTTCTATCTCTTACGGTTTACCAACCTTAAAAGAGGAATTCATAGGCTATCTCCAGAAAATACAAGATATGATTTTATACATCATAAAAATAACTTTAACAATTTGTTTTTCAGTCATAATTGCTATGAACAGTTTTTCTGAAATAAAAAATAACAAAACTTTTGTTACAAAGAGTAGCTTGAGGCAGGAAGAATTTTCTGAAAATATTCCTGTCACATCCTTGAACGGTCCTGAGTTTGAATACCAAGTTTAATATTTAACTCTTCGGTTTTGAGTAATAGATACCAACGCTTTTCCAAAAATCTGATGTTTTGCATTCACATCACTTTCTTATCTCTTGTACTATTTTTTACAAACTCTTATTCCTCTATCTTGTTTGTTAGTCGAGATAAGAATTTCCAGAAATTATCTTATTGCTAATTTTCTTGTAGGTGCAAGAGAAATATAGGAATACAGTAGGCTTTGAGCGGTAGCCAAATCTTTTAAAGCCGGTCGCTACAAGACAGCTGTGAAATTCCTTTTTTCTATGCACAGCCAAGACAAAAAAAGTAAATAACACGTTTCATTTGAGAGAAGTATAAGTGTTGCAAAACTCGCACAAATAATATGGAATAGCTCTGAATTGGTTCACTCTACAAGAAAAAATTATTTGGATATAATCTGTGTGGTTTAACGAGATCTACTGTTCTTGTGCAGTACGATTTGGCCTATCTCTTACGGTTTACCAGTTATGCAAGTCACCATGGCTAAACAGGGCTACATGAGCTGTAGCTACAAAATACAAAATATACATTTCATGTGTCTTAAAAGTATCTCAGACATATGGCATTATAATCAAATTCGTTAGAGCCATTTTTGAGAAAATGAAAATCTTGGAAACAGTTTTAATGTAAACTGTAGTTTAGGGTGGAGGAATTTTCTTCAAAATATTCATGTCGCATCCTTCAAAGAAATTAAACTTTGATACGAGTTTTTGTTTTTAACTGACTTTTCGTATTTGAATAATCCGTTCACAGACAGATACACAGACAGACAGACCAGAGACAAACACGGACCTTTTTCTAAAAATGCTTTGTTTTATTCGGGGGGGGGGGGGAGGAGGGGGGGGGGCTGAAAACACATATTTCTTTGAAAATCGGCGTCTAAATATATATAGTATAGTATAATAGCATAGTATAGCATCATACTACTTATAATACGCGTACTAGCAGAGAAAGCAAAAATGATTTTTATGATTCAGAGGGTCTTAAAACATATATTTGAACACCAAATTTTTGGGTGGAGTACAATGTTTCCTCTACTGAAAGTACGTAGTCAAGTAGGAAATATCATCACAAGTTTAGCTATAGTTACACAAATTACGCATAAGAAATTTTACACGTTGCAACTTTCTCCTCTGCTGAGTTTTAATTTATTGAGAAGATTGTAACACATTTTAGTCGAACAAATAAAGTATATTTAACTTCCACCTCTTCAAACAGAAATCGATAGACCTTCAAAGTGGGTCAGTCCACATTCAGTTATTTATATTCAATTTAAGCTAGTAGTCCTTTATGCTCTTGTGTATCTGTACATTGCTTAACTTTGTTGAGCTCACAATGTTCTCTGTACTCACTCCTACACAAGTTATTCTTACACACGCTTATTGTTCTAACTCTTTAAGGCACGATGGGAACACGGAAATGCGGAAGGCTTAAAAGATACAAGATCACGGTGTACCTACTAACTGAATGAACAATTGAAGCTATTACGGAATTTTAATCAATGCTACCAACAGTGATAAGGAGAAAACAGTTTCCCTAATAACAAGTTAAAATCAGAACACAATGGCGTATTTTTTACGAAAAGAATGTATTTGTTAATTGACATTAATTGAGTGCGCATTGTTTAAAAGCACAACTGGATGACAGTCTATTAATCACTGCATACAGATACTACATAATATTAAACTGACTGACGGGCTGAAGCCTTATGCTGTAAAGTCTGTATGCTGTCGTTGGAAGCATAATTACTGGATCCTGATTGACGATATGCAAGACGCTGCTAAATGGTATTGCTCAATATCAAATATTACCATTATTATTATTATTATTATTATTATTATTATTATTATTATTATTATTATTATTATTATTATTATTATTATTATTATTATTATTATTATTATTATTATTATTATTATTATTATTATTATTATTATTATTATTATTATTATTATTATTATTATTATTATTATTATTATTATTATTATTATTATTATTATTATTATTATTATTACCATTATTATTATTATTATTATTATTATTATTATTATTATTATTATTATTATTATTATTATTATTATTATTATTATTATTATTATTATTATTATTATTATTATTATTATTATAATTATTATAATTACTATTATTAATATTATTTTAGGATTGGTAAGCATCAGTAATTATTTCCCGCATGTTCCTAATGCAATGACTTAATACTCGAGATCTAATAATTTATGGTCCACATTTCAGCGCTCTTCGATAATGCTGCGTCAGACCGAATGCTGCATTATCCTTCAGACAAGTATCTGACGTTTGTACAGAAAGTAGGTCACATTTACGAGCAGTGTTGGCCTAATTTCCTTTCCCCTTAACTTTCGGCAACATCCAGTATGAATTCACATTATTTCGAACATTACCTTCACGTACATCTGATGGAACTTCTGAAAACTGTGATGCTATCTCTTTGCCAACATTTCAAAGGTAGGAGGTTGGCAATGCCAAAATGGCGAACAGAAACAAATGCCAGCGCGGAACTCAATTTCCTGGAGCTCCTTTTGCGTAGTAAAAGCGTCTTGCCGTGGTCGCAGCAGACGCGCTTAATTTCCTGTTGGAACGGACCGATTAGCACTCGCCTTACCGTGCAGTCTGCACTCCTAATTTAATATCTAGCATTTACGTTTCCATGTTGCTATGCAGACCTAAACACATACTAGTTCTTACTGCATAGCTTGCTTTCATCACAATCTGTGCAAACTTGACAATGTTGTTTTAGCTCCAGATGTAAACCACGCCCTAGAAAACATACAAACTTCACTCTTAAGTTGCTCTCAGTTTAAATTAGACTGTCAAATAACTGCACTCAATCTGACTACACTGTCTGGTATTTCTACTGAAGAATCGCGGTGAGCTAAACGTACACAATATATCAGGAACCTACAGAATTTTGAGGCTACACCGAAAGTGTCATAGTTCACTAAGATTGATGATACACAAGAGTTTCAAGAATGACTACGTACTGCAGGCTATTTATTATACAAAAGTGTTTTCTGAATTACAACTTCTTTGGCATCTTGTCAGCTGCTAAATAGCATGGAATGGGACAATTGTATTAGCTGTCAATGATAAGAAGAAGAACAATTACTTTTTAAGGAAGAGTTAAAGAATGTACTAGACGAGCTTTAATAAGCAATGAAAGAATTCGAGAGGAATTCGATATATGAATTAAAAACACAATAGAAGATACATATATCAGCTGCTGAATAGCATGCGATGGATCAATTGTGTTAGCTGTCAATTTTAAGAAGAAGAAGAAGAAGAAGAAGAAGAAGGACTTTTTAATTAAGAGTTAAAGAATGCACCAGACGAGATTTAATAAGAAATGAAAGAATCCGAGAGGAATTCGATATATAAGTTTAAAACACAATAGAAAATATACGAAACTGGAAAGGACATGTGACTTTGACATGGCGTCGAGCTTCCGTGAGAAAAGCATCCTATAAATTAGATTCTTTTTGACTGACGTCACCTTGATTGTGAGAGTTTATGTAGAAAGAGTTTTAGTGAATAGAAGTGATAATTTATGTTAAGGAGGCCATAACTGAATGTAAATAAAGGAAATGAATAATTGAAAAGTAATATGAATAGAATGAGTGAAGAAAAAATAAGTTTTAATGGGAAGATACAGTCCTCTTGGAAGAAGAAATGCAGGGTATCCTACAAGAAGGCGGGAGTTAATTGCTGGAACGCGAAGAAGGAACCCCTCAAGTGAAGAAGGATAATACAAATAATAATAATAATAATAATAATAATAATAATAATAATAATAATAATAATAATAATAATAATAATAATAATAATAATAATAATAATAATAATAATAATAATAATAATAATAATAATAATAATAATAATAATAATAATAATAATAATAATAATAATAATAATAATAATAATAATAATAATAATAATAATAATAATAATAATAATAATAATAATAATAACAATAATAACAATAATAACAATAATAACAATAATAACAACAACAATAATAATAATAATAATAATAATAATAATAATAATAATAATAATAATAATAATAATAATAATAATAATAATAATAATAATAATAATAATAATAATAATAATAATAATAATAATAATAATAATAATAATAATAATAATAATAATAATAATAATAACAACAATAACAACAATAATAATAATAATAATAATAATAATAATAATAATAATAATAATAATAATAACAAGAACAACAAGTACAACTAAATAACAAGAAGAAGACGGAGAAGAGTGCTACTCGCTTCTACATCTTTCTTTCGCTTCGCCACCAAAAAGCAGCAAGAACAACTATGTTGTTAGTTAACACTGGATTTCTGACAATGAAGTCATTAATCCTCTTGCTCTCCAACATTAAGATACTGAAGAACAATAGCAGTAATAGTAACCGCTTTTTAGAGAGTACCATATTTTTATGAACAACTATTGCTCACCCTAACTTTAAGTATGAGCTGCCTCCGTCTATATGGCTCTGGAAGGAAAAGTAGGCAAGGTTTGACCGATCCTAATCGACTGGGTCTTGTTGATGTGATGTCATGGCCTTTGACATAGAAATGTCGCTTTGCCTTCTAGTGCACCTGATAGTAGCTGTTAAGATTCCTAAATACGCTTTATTCCATTGTACGAAGCATGTCCGGATAGTAAGTACCACTTTGTTCTACGCTCCGTAACGCCTGTTGCGCAATTCCACGCATACGCACTCGTCTCTCTAGTCCATTGTCTGTCCACTACAGCATTACAGCTGAATTCCGTTGTGTTTACAGCTGTTAGTGATTGTTCAAACTATTTAACACAACTTCTAACCCCATCAACTAAGAAGCGTGTTCCGTAATACGGAATGTGAAGCCAGCTGAAATTCTCTGTCAACTTGTAGAGATTTACGGTAAAAATGTAAAGATAGATGGAACGGTGAGAAAGTGCGTTAGGCAATTCAGTGATGGACAATCCAATGTTCATGACGGAGCACGGAGTAGGCAATCTTCTGTTGTCACTGATGATTTGGTTGAACAAGTGAATGAGGCAATTCATGAGCAAAGGCGGTTTACAATAAGAATGTTTTGGTTGTGTTTCCACAAATTTTAAAAACTGTGTAGAATGAAATTGTCATTGTCTTTTATGAAGACATTTTTTATTAACATCCAACGTAGTTTCATATCGGACGATGAATAAATGTAATTAGTGTGTAGTTGGTGAAATGGTGTTCAAATGAACCCGAAGCCCATAGAGCTTAAATTACAGACATTTGTCTGATTATTATATAGTTACTCCGGAAGTAATACAGGGGCTTTTTAATTCCAGTTAGTCTATTTCATACAAAAAGGCAATATTTTCAGTAATATGAACATCTGTCGAGTGCAAAATCATGTACAGAAATAAATATTATTGAAGGTATCAAAGATAAATATTTTCAAAGGCATTTATAAACCTGGGTACCTTGAGTAATTGCCAAATATTTAAAAAAATTAAAACCTTAAAAGTTATGTATTGCTTTTTTTTATAAAGATTTCATGTTCACGGAATTTCAAAATATTTTATCTTACCGAGTTTTAATTAACTTTTTTTTTTTCCAAATATTGTAACAACTATTGGTTATATAGATACTTCAAGATTCAGACGCGGGTCTGTTAACATTGAATTGTCTACTAAAATTGTCTGCTTAAATAATCGATCATAACATAAACAAAAAGTGTACGTATATTAAAAGTAAATATACACATTTTCTAAATGAGCTTCTATACCAGTCTATGCTCTTAATTTATTAAGTCGTAGATAGTGCCAAAACTAGTGGCTTGAGCGTCAAGGAATCTATTTTAATTCAGCATAGCCAAAAGAAACCATGCATTTTAATTTATGGTTGGTGCAACATGTATTCTGTACTATAAATCAGCCGGGGCAAATTTCAGTCATTGGGACAGTATATCACAAAAGTGGTCTTCGTTCTCAAACTGTAATAGTGGTTGAAAGCTTCCTCAATTTATAATAAGGCAGCCGAAAATTTGATTTCGAACTTCAAAATTTCTGAAAGTTTGTGATTATTTATATCGTAAGAGTTTGTCCTAAAATTTCATAAATCCACGAAATAGCAATTTGGGGCGAGACCTCGCCATTTGGCGCGGAAGTTCATGTAACAGGATTCTACACGTTAGCTCAGCGGTAAGTATTTTCACTTTGGTTTCGGATCTTTGCCTGTGTGGTGGAAGTTATTTTTCTGAATTTTCCTCAGTCCTTAGATTAATGATTTCGGATCCACCATCATTGTGCATCCATTTCATACTTTCCTTTAGCGCAATATTCTGCAGTTAATTTCATTGCGTGCGTTAGCACCAAACGTGCCAGGCATTCTTGAGGCGCCTAAAAGGAGTTTAGAACCGTAATCAATAAAGGGAATAAGAAACTGTTCTGCAATGTTTTGTTAGGGTTTAAATTTTTGTTAAAACCGCTAACCAATTGTTACGCGCTATTCTTAGGTAAAGACTAGTAATTGAACACTTTTGAACACTCTAAAGTGTTACAGCAATTCTTTTTCGGGTAAAAAATCAATTAGGGATACTTCCTAAAAGAAGTGGTGTACGGAAAGTTATCTATCAACTTCTCGTTACCTAGAAAATAGATAGCAGAGGATATTCGGTTGGGCCACACAGTGCTGATTTATCCTCTACAAAACTGCGTATTAAACATGATTAGGAGTAGAATACTTGTATCTGGTACATTTACTAGTGAAACCAACATTTCTTTTCACTATGATCTTCCACTAGCAAATATCTTCTATCAGATATGAAGTTCAATACTAATTCACAAACTTTTGAGGTGCATGAACATTTTTATAGATATAAACTGAAGCTGAAAATATCCAATTATGAGAAAAAACAAGTGCTCTTAATACCTAATGCTATATATCATAACTTCAGAAAAGTGTGCATGTCGCCAGTATTTTAAGACGTCTCACTAAAAGCCAAAAAGTACAAAGAAAGTTAAGGAATGATTATGGCATGAAAACAATATGAGAATCTGTTATTAGTTGCTTTGCCTTCTTTGCTGATCGAAATTCCATACTCATTTTACAGGGCCATCCCAAAAAGATGTAATTTTTAGTGGTCACAAGAAAGTGTGTGTGTTCCTGTTCTAAGGAATGGGTGCCAATTTAAAAATTCCTCGCGTATTTTTATAGTCATTATAATATATAGAAACCCATTCGCGGCTTCTCTCAACTGCGCGAGAGAACCGAGAGTTGCTGGGAACATGCTGCGCGCTAAGAACGTTATCTTAGAATAGATGATGTTACTCTCTCAGACAGACAGCATGCCTCATAACAATTTTCTCGCTCACTCGCCTAAGCTCAACAGCAGCAGCAGCAGCAACAGCAGCAACAGCAGCAGCAATACTAGTGACTTCTTACATTATGTCAATAAGTTTCTGTAAGGGTTCACGTAAGGTAGCACGCATTCATATCGCAACTCATATCTAGTATTTATTTGGAGATAATCGTAGAACGGGGTACGGCGAACAGTTAGCCTTCTAGGTTTCATCCTTTTCCATACCGTTCTGCTTGGTGACGAATCGACAGAGGGAGCAGTGTAGGGCAACTGTACCTCCTTGTCTATGACGACAGATGGCACAACACTCACTCTTACCATTTACTTTTAATTTATACTAATGCTATAGACTTAACGTGGAACTTTGTCTCGTGGCATTAACTATTAAATCCGGGATTTACCTTGACGGTTGAGGGAAAAAAACCCCAGTCAGCTTGGTCGGCTCACGGGATTTGAACCCAGACCTCCCTACTGCAAGCCTCAGTCGTTACTGTGAAGCCATCTCGCTTGATGTTGCAGAAATTTGTTGAAATCAACCAAAAGATGTTTCATCTTCTATCAAGGGATCGAACAGTTGTATTAGAATTGCTCTCCAATATCACTCTGAAGTGCTTCATTACGTAAAAGGGAACCTATTGTTCTCCTAGCGCTTATCACACACCATGGTCCAGTTTTTAGGTCAGAGTGTGGCGTTTCATGCAATAGCATAGGTTGTGAGTGTTCACGCCTCCATTTACATAAAACCAACATTGATCGGAGAAAACAAAAGCTGTGGTCCGCGGCCGTGAAACCACTTTCTACAAATCGGAAAACCCAATTACAGTAATTCACTCGTGTACCGCTTGCATCGTTTATAGCGTTACGTTTCAGTTTTAACAGACATGTAGCATTTATTTCAAAAGTCGGAGATGCACCTATTTTATTGGCTTAATTTCTTTAGAAATTTTCGATGCTATCACTGTAAACTTAAACCATTTCATCCAGTTTAATTTTTTTAAGTGATATTTTTCAATAAAAGTAAATTTGTGGCATAAATTGTGCGCTTTAACGGGAACGACATTTTTTGTGCAGAAAAATTTTCTCTATCTGTTACGGCTTACCAATTGTATAAAACTCATTCAGAATGAAGTGACTACTCCCAGAAAATTCAAGATATACATTTCATATGTAATGAAAATATCGTCAACATACGTTATTTAATCAAAACTATTAGAACCATTTCTGATAAATCAAATATTTTCAAAGACACTTCCACCTAAAGCATAATTCGGTGCTAGGGATTTTTTTTTTTTTTTTTAAACTTTCCTTTTTTTTGGATATCTTCGTGTCGCAGCACCTGGCACTAAGGAAAGTAAATTTAACATTATCTGTTAACGGCTACACATTTTTGTGTGCTTATGGCTTGGTAATTCCACAAAACTAATAAAATACAAATAGGAGTCCTCAGGCTTTCCACAGAAAATTCACATTTTGGATTTTGTTATCTGTGTAATTATATTGAAATAATATGTAAATTTCAAAACCATTACAGTTATATTTAAGAATATGAAAAACAATGATCTTTTCTCGTCATAAAGGTTTGTTTCGGCGGCGCCGTGGCCGAGTGGTTAGCGCGCTCGCCTACCACCTAGGCGGCCCGGGTTCGATCCCAGGGACCCGCATGTGGTATTCGTGGTGAACGAAGCGGCGTCAGGGCGGGTTTTCTCCGGGTGCTCCGATTTCCCCCGCTATCTCATTCCACCGGTGCTCCATCTTCATTCCATGTATCAGTGTCACCGCCTGCGGTGCCGTAGTAGTAAAAGCGGGCGTTAAACACTACAGCAACAAAAAAAAATATTTTGTTATTTAACGACGCTGTCAATTGCCAGGATCACATCAGCGTCGCCGGTGTGCCGGAATTTTGTCCCGCAGGAGTTCTTTTACATGCCAGTAAATCTACTGACATAGAGCTGATATAGCCTGGGCCGGATTTGAACCCGCGACCTTGGGATCAGTAGGCCAGCGTCTAACCAACTGAGCCACCCAGACCGACCTACAACAACAACATAAAGGTTTGTTTGGGATGGGAGTTTCTTTTTCTCTTTTTTATTTTCTTGTTGCAAGCTTAGAAATGTAAACTTCAATGCTAACGTTAGCATTTACTGCTTTTGTTCTGCAATTTCGCTGTTCACAAATGAACTATTTTTTCGCTCAGGGATGTCAAAACGTGTGTTTCCGGAACTTCTGAATAGAGTTCAATACTTGCTCTACATTCCACTGAAAGTTAAAGCTAATAAATTTTATATCACTAATTGTGTAACTTTAATTCAATGAAGGTAAGTTCATGTAATACGTTTAGACAAGTGCCTGTAGTATAATTCCAGAGTGTACTCTATTTTTGTATGACAAAATTAAACGTGGGAAATATAAGCAACAGTACGTATAGTTACATGGGTAAACAACACAAGTAGTTAACTAGATAGCAACCTTAATGTAATTCCCTGCAACAGTTAATGCTATGAAAGCTGTTTTATTGTTATTGTTTGTTAGTTATGCTAAAATCCCACCATCATGTCGTTGTGAGAGGAGATACTACGTACTGATACATACCACACATCGCCTGATAACACAATGAACAAATGAGCGCACTCTGCAGTCATCATCCAATCTCGGTTGGGGTGGCTATTATATTCATTTTACAGGAAATATTCCAAATAGAGGAAAACAAGCTTTTTATTTCTGGAGTAATTATTGTTGTCACTCTTCGCTCCGCTAATACAACAGGTGCATTTGCGTGGAATGATAGTTGTGGATTTATGTGATAAGCATCTTGCTGTATAGAAGCGCAGCCATGTTTTTCAAATGTCAAGGAGCTCCTCCTTCAATTACCCTATATTCTTTAAGAGCTGAAATCAGGACGAAAAATTCAATGCCGTAGCCGGAATTCGAATCATAGATTTTCCGCTTATCGAGCGGCTGTTCTAACCACTAAGCTACCATGGCCAACTTGACAGTGTGACATTAAATTCCCCAACCGATTCGTACTTATTTTCCAGGTAGACCACAAGGGAATTTCACATCAGAGATAAGTACCCCAAGGACGACTTGCAAACATAAGTACTACCTCATGTCCCGGGTTTAAGTAACCTTTATACTGTTAATATTATTAATTTGTGCCAACAAAGTTACTGTTGGTAAGGCTATGGCATTGAATTTTTCAGCCTTTTTTTTTTTAATTAACGTCTTCCAACATTGTGTCATATCGGACGAATGAATGAAATGAAATGGGTGAAATGATGCTCAAATGAGCCCGAGGTCCATGGAGCTTTAAGGTACCCGACACGCTACAGAGACGGGCTATTTTTCAGTCCCTATTCAACCTCTTAAGCATTACCCACACGCAGTTTGCGTGTTTAAAAACACCAGCAGTAAGTTTATTAGCACAAATAAATGATGAAAACCATTCACTCTTGCTACAGTGATGAACGTGTGTAACGCATAATCAGAAACCTTTATCTCCTTGAGTTTAGGAAACACCTCCTGCTTATTTACGTCCAGCTTTTCCCCTTATAATCTGCCAATTTCCACAAGCCGAAGGAAGAAAACACGTCACTAAAGTTTAAAGTCTGCAGCTGCAGTAAAGCATGTATGCCCCACTCCGCGCCTCGTCTCTGGTGACAATATGTATACTTTCTTCCCTAAGGTGAGTAACATACTATTTTTATTTGCATGCTATTTTCCGTGTATTTTGTTTATCACATTCAGTGATTTAAAAATGGTGAACTTTTTTTTTCAAACCGCATATTGAGAAAATATTTCCAAATAATATGTAGATTATGGATCAGAACGACTACGACATCAAGCTCATCCATAACCGTTTGTGTAATAACCTAATGCGCTCAAATATTTGAAAGTAACATTTTTGTTTAGACCCACTCCCAACGGTGAAATGGTATACATCATATTACTTTCTTTTCCTTCTACCATCTAATCTTCAAAATCCAATACGTCCTCATGACATTCGATTAAATACCCATTTATCATCATGGGCTCTCCTACTATGAGCATTATTATATTTCACCTAAAAATACAGAGATTTCATTTGAAAAACATGTTCCGAGGTCCTAAATAAAAAAGTTGTTTCTTTTAAAAGGCCGCCGTGGGTGAGTGTTTTTAACTTGTGTCTGTGAACAGCGTAAATCAAAAACAGAAATTGGCTAAACATTAAACTTCGTATTTAAGTTTAGTGTCATCCAAGGATGCAACAAGATATTCAAGACGATTCCCCACCTTGAAGTACCATTTACTTGGAAAACTGTTTGACACTTTTGCCTAAGTTGTGAGCTGCAAGAAATAGATTAGATTATACATTTTTGTTGTCAATGGCATGTACATATATTACAACGTCAACCAATAAAATAAAATTATTTTAAGCGCAATCAATAAAACTTAATTTCTGGACCTTATAGGCAGAATTATAAATTAAAACATTCCTTTGAAAATGAACAATGGAAACTTTCTCAGATACTCAGGCAAAATTAAATAATTGTAGACACACATCTTCACAGTTGTTTTGTGTCTTGATGAACTTACACTTCCTTAGGTAAAACTAGTGCAGATTTTTGTTTACATAAATAAGGCAATTCTTCTTACCTATAGGTGTAAGAGACCCAGCTCAGTAAAAAGTGGTAGTAGACAGACCTCTACAGACATTCTTACAACCCTTTTTTGTAAGATTACTGACTTATGGGCTGTCCCATAGCAAACCTCGATAACTGAGATGACTATAAACGTGCCTGTAGTAATAAGAAGTAAAAGATTATACGCGAAATATGTATATTTCGTTATGTCACACTCTACATCGAATACTCTTTTGGTACGTTAACCCAGGCCTGATGGGCCCCGGCCAGCACCGACAGTAGCACCGGTGCTGAGCTGGGCACCGGAGAGCTGTGGGAAGGCGAAGTGCCAGAAGCCATTGTGGTAGCCATAGTCAAAGTACCTGCGGTGGAGTGAATGTTGCGTTGACGGTTGAATGGGACAGGTCGCCAAGTAAGTATGCAGCTTACCTAACCAATTATTATTAATGAGAATTTTGTGAACAAACAAACCATTTATTCTCTACAGATATTGTGGTTATTCTCCTGTACATTTACCATTTAAGTAGATTTTTGATATAGTTTTGTGGCAACTAATTCATGAATATTCAGTACAATAGATTTGGCAGTGGAAATTTGTAGTACCATCTATAAGGCAGATACATTCATAATTGAAAACGTCTGTACGGATGCAAAAGTTGTAACGAAAACAGACACAAATTTTAAGGCAGTGCATGAATTATGGGGAATTCCTGTTGTTAACACTTTTGAAAATTCAATTAAATCACTGCTGTAATTGTAGTACCTATCCTCGCACTTTCGTTTTATCAGCTCTATTTGGAAATTTGATGGTGCTTTTTCAGTTTAGGCGACATATCGTTAATTTCTTTGACAAATTAACCATTGACTTTCCCTTCGGTATTGGCAACAAAATATAGGTATATCTTTCCATGAAGAATTAAACTATATGCTCTAACGAAGGATAATCTATAATAACTATCCCGCTATCTGCTGTATCCTATTTAACACTACATTTCCGTTGAAAAGAAACAGTGAGGGAGAGAGAGAGAGAGAGAGAGAGAGAGAGAGAGAGAGAGAGAGAGAGAGAGAGAGAATATGTTAGTCTTATTGTGTGTCGTGCACATGCTTTCGTAGTAGCCGCTACATGGGGAAGGCACCGGGGCTGCTGAATGCCGCACGGGCGCGCCCCAGCGCTAAGTGCTCGAGTTGGAAAGGCCTGCGTTAATCATATACAAGATACTCTGTATAAACCTCAGTCTCCCGTGGTACGGTCTCCAGCTTCTAAGCCTCCCAGGGGGATATGCCAGCGGAGAAAGTGCAAGTTACACTAGGCGCCACCGGGGAGTTTCAATCTGTAGCTCTGTCCCTGGGCTTCTGGATCGGTCGCCTTCTGTCATCAATCACCACATCCTACCCTCCCGGGGCGCCCCCTTGTCGGGCACAGTATAAAAGGCCGCATGGTCAGGTGCAGAAGTTCTTACCTTATCTTTTATTGCTGTAATCTCCTAACGTAAATTCATTCCTAGAAGTTTGAGCTCCTTGAGTTTGCAGACTATGCCATGGTTTATTTGCAACTTCTCACACTTTTTGGTGTGTTTATGTCAAAAGTAACAGTTTTATTTTGAGGCTAGACAATATTTGTTTTAAACATGTATCAAATAGGGTAAAGATGTCTAATTCTGTGATACCCCTAATACCGTGATACAAAGTCCAGTTTCCTGCCATGGTTTTATTCTGCAATGGCTGGTAGTTCCGAAGTATCCAACAGATGGCTGAACCGTTCTACTTTCCTTTTCCAACAGTTGCTGGGAAAATAAAATGCCTATTGAATATGTTGTTCAATTAATCGGATGAAACGATCGAGATTTTGTGAGCACTGCCGAAAAAAACATTCAGTTAATTTCAAACAATTAATTGTAGGTAAGTATAAAGGCAATAATGTTACGGTTTGTATTTGGTAATGTAGATGAAGGTCAAGAGAATCAATGCACGTACGTCACCATTGTTCTTGATATCCGAGAATTAGGATGAGTTAGGATACTCCTATCACGGATTTAGGGGCCATCGTTACAAAATTTATTTCTACAGTTTTTAGTATAGTTATGTAACTCTTCAAATCTCAACCTAGCAAAATATATTCTAGAAGATTCTAATTGTTCTTGAATCGTTATTTAAATGACATTTATGGCCATTACACAATACTTATTCAAAACTATCACGAAATTACGCAACCTTACTCTACATGGTAACTCTACCCGTTTACAATAACCTACTTTGTAAACCGCTTTTCGAACTCGCGGACAACTGCGTTCGTTTATTTTTCAATTAAGAGGCCAATCGCTGTGTGAGATTTTACCAGTTATTCCTCTTTTTACTGCTCACAGTTAATCAACTGGTCTGAAGTGTCAAACACATTCGCTGCTTGCAAAGAACGCAACTATCTCATAATATTATTAAATTGTCAAGATAACCAATGTCTAACGACACCATCCCTCATAGGGTTGCTCAAATTAGCTCTTGAAAACTCGAGAACATTCAAGTGTAAAACTCTGAGATAAAGCATTTCCCTGAGGAACATTTTATCTCCGTCGGAGATGTAATTAGCAAAGAAATGAATTCAGACAGAGAAACTTTGGCAATGTTACGAGCTGGCACAAAGTGCACCTCCTTTAAATAATGATAAGTGACAGCAGTAAGCATGTAACTAGCACTGTTAGCAGTTCTTCTGTGCACAACACTAATTGTATTCATTTAAAATATCTTCCCCTGATTAAAATGTTTAAACGTTGGGCCAAATTAAGTAAGTGTGTTTGTAACTTTACATTTGGCAACAACCCGGCATTTAGGAAATAGTTTGGAGAATAGACGTGTAAGCCTCACATAAGCTCCTCTTTCCATTACCCATTAGTCTTAGCACTGAATATTTGTCCATAACTTTTCTTTATCCATCACTTATCTATAATAGGAAAAAGTGTTCTAATTTGCTATATTTGAGCTAAACATTCAATTTCACGATACACTGAATTAAAAACGAATTAGAAAAAGATCCTTGTGTTGTGTAAGTGTGGCTCAGTGACTGTCAATAGCGTAATTTTAAAACAAGAAGACGGTTAAATACCAAATATGGTATGTATTTAACTTCAACATCTTCTAAGGATACCACACAAATATGTGTAAGAAAATCCCTAACCCAAAACTACACTTTAAATGGAAACATTTATGTCATCTTTATTTTTTCAGAAATGGCTCTAACGATTTTGATTGGAATACCTTAAGTTTAAGGTATTTGTATGGCAAATAAAATGTATTCCTCTAAAGTTCTCTCTATGGTGAATTATTTTTGTACGTATAATTATGCAACTATAACATACACAAAAGTTTAGATCCCATTAAACCTCAAAGTTTAGGTGAAATAACATTCTTGTGGCGTTCAGCATTTCCAAGAAATTCTTTGTAATTGGTTTGTATTTTCAAATACTTCAAATTAAATTGTGTCCCTTTTGTGGCTACAACCAAATGCATAAATGTGTGTAAATGTGTCTTTTAAGTTTATTTCGACTAACAAGAAGCAGACAAAGGAATAATATGTTATAAGAAATATTTTTGGAAGAGGTTAAAAATGCATGTGTAAGTGCAGAGTAGATTGTTTTTCTGGTTATACTTTGGCAGATGCACATATTTCCACCAGGTAACCTTAATTTTAAGGGTTGCTTTACTCCAATTTTAGATTTTCGCATAACCAATATTGACTAAAAATGTATGGCCAGAATAGAAATATTTTCCATTCCCATACGGAAAACAAGAACAAGAACAAGAACAACAACAACAACAACAACAACAACAACAACAACAACAACAACAACAACAACAATAATAATAATAATAATAATAATAATAATAATAATAATAATAATAATAATAATAATAATAATAATAATAATAATAATAATAATAATAATAATAATAATAATAATAAATAATTTTTCTTACTATACTAATAAATCTCCATGTTCCTCCAGTCCTTAAATCCAATCTACTTGATTTTCTTTGAAAGCGATCTACATAAACGAGGAAAAAGATCATTTTTACTCTCCTTCATTGGCAGCAGCGTTTTACTGCACATATCAGTAAATTAGGTATTCTCAAGCGAGATATATACATTATTTATAAAATATTAAAGCTATTCTACTCTACGAGGGACTGTAAAAACTTCCGCGAGGCTAACCGGAAACCGGATGAAAGTTTGTCCCATGTCATTTAATTAACTATAGTACATGTTCTCACCGTCAGGTTTCTGACCATACCCTCTGGTCATGCTTACTTTATTGAAATTATCAGCAAGTAGCGTCATAGCAATTTTCATTTGAAAACTCAAAGCAATATCACAGAATATCTCGCACATGGATAACGCTACATCCTTTTTACTTTCTCTACTGGTAAGTAGGGGAAGTATTGTATACCACCCAAAAATTCGATGTCGAGATTTCACTGGAAATATATGCTTTGAGGTCCTCTGAATAAAAAGAAAAAGCATTTTTAGAAAAAGGTCCGTGTGTGTCAGTCTGTGTGCCAGTTTGTGGACAGCATAACTTAAAAACGAAAAGTCGGTTAAATACCAAAGTTGGTATTTAAGTTTAATGTCGTTCAAGGATGTGACACGAAGATTTTGAAGAGAATACCCCACCCCAAACTACCCTTTACATGGAAAACTTTTCGGAAATTTTGATTTTCTTGAAAATGGCTCAAACGATTTTGATTAAAATGCAGTATGTTTGAGATATTTTTATGACAAATGAAATGTATATCTTGAATTTTCTGGCTATAGCCCCTGTAGTCGTATTTACTCTGGACGACTTTTGCATAACTGGTAAACTGTTAGAGATAGACCAAATGATACTATACAAAAATGTAGATCTTGGTAAAATACACAGTTTATGTCTCAATAAATTTTCTTGTAGGGTGAACCATTTCTGAGATATTACTTGTTATGTGTGTGAGTTTCGGAAAACTTAGAACTTTGACGAAATGCAACAACGTTGTTCATTTTTTATATGTTAATCGTGGAAAGAGAACAGAATCTCAAAGGTCAAAAAGATTTGACTGTCGCACAAAGCCTACTGTATTCTAATAT
The DNA here is from genome assembly GCA_030765045.1 of Tenodera sinensis. Lineage (NCBI taxonomy): Eukaryota > Metazoa > Arthropoda > Insecta > Mantodea > Mantidae > Tenodera > Tenodera sinensis. The sequence continues at coordinate 75,714,409 of CM060969.1, forward strand.
CTCCCTTGCACCTACAAGGACATAAGCAATAAGATAATTTGTACGAATGTTTATCTTAACTAACATGGAGATATAGGAATAAGAGTTTGTTAGAGTGGTTAGTACAAGAGTAGAGAAAGTCATGTGTTTAACACATTAGATTTTTTATTATCGTTCCGTTTGTACCCCGCATTTAACTCCAATGTTCATATGGATGGCCTCTCCTTTGGAAAATATTCAATATCACAAATGGTGTTAACTCGTTTTACGGTGGGATTGTTGTACATTAAATTCACAACATATTCACACTCTCATTCACTTGTACGTCCAGCCTCTGGAGTAGGTAGGAACTAACCTTTCTAGAGAAAAATCCCCACTCCTCAACTGGCAATTGGCTCCCTTGCGCAGCACAATAAGTTTTGCTTCACATAAATAATTTATGTTGCTTAACGTTTTTGTGTAATACGATTTTCTCCATCTCTTAAGGTTCATCAACTATACAAAAATGATTCAGAATAAACAAGACTTCAACATTTCATTTTATTTGTCATTAAAATAGCTTAAACTATTTTAGTCAAAATTATTAAAGTCATTTTTGAGAAAATTAAAATAACATAACTCCATTTAAAGGAAATTTTGGGGTGTGGAATATTTTTGATAATATTTGTGTCACATCTTTGGAAGGTCCTGTACTTAAGTTTGCTGTTTAACAGTTTTATCGAAATTTTCGGTGGGATACAATACTTCCTCTGCTTACTGAGAGAACGTAATAAATAAAAGTAATACATACATGAACGGTAACTCATTTAGCTAATTCTAAAGTTGTACGAGTTTGCAAAACATTCCTTGGTGCTTAATTTTGAAGAACACATTCATTCTGAGATGCGTATAATCGCTTGATTATTCTCCAGTTTGGCGGCAATTGGTTTTCATCGCGAAATACAGAAGGCTGTGGACTACTGGTCGAGAGCTATCAATCTCAAGAGGAGTGTTGATGCATATAAAGCACTACTTCCTTCCTCTTCAACACCCCGAACACTTGAGCGTTCTCCCGCCACATTAAACGCCAACACCAGCAACAATGACATCGAATGCATCCATTGACCACTACATTCAATCTGTGGTTAATTGCACAGTACAACTAGTATTCATAAAGGGCGGATTAGTGGTTCAATGACACCGACCAAATTAAGTCCTGCATATTGCTTAAACTACTTATGCACTGGTACCATTCATTATTGTTTACAAAGCCAATGCTTTTAAGTTAGGCTTAATAAAGGATGAGAGGCACAAACCTGTATAAAATCACTTAAATTCTACGCTTATTAACAAGCTGAAAAGCGTCTAGGAATATAATTTTCATCTCTAGGCTTGCCAAAATAGAACAACAAAAATCTGACGTGTTACACTCATAACTTTCTCTACTCTTGTACTATTCTTACAAGCTATTATTCCTCTATATTCTTCATGTTAGTCGAGATAAACATTTGCAGAAATTATGTAATTTCTTATTTTCTTGTAGTTGCATGGGAAATAGGGGAATACAGTAGGCTTTGAGCGATAGTCAAATCTTTTAAATGTGGCCTCTAAATCAAGACTTTCAAATTCCCTTCTCTTTACACGAGCAAACAGATAAAAATGTGAATAACGATCTTTCATTTGAGAAAAGCTTAAGTACTGCAAACTCACACAAATAACAAGGAATATCTCCGAAATGATTCAGTTCACAAAAAATGCAGCTAGATATAATTTGTATATTTTAACGATATCTTCCTTTTTTACAGTAAGATTTGGTCTATCTCTTACGGTACACCAGTTATGCAAATGTCATCAAGAGCAAACAGGATTACATAGGCTATAGCTAGAAAATTCAAATAATACATTTTGTTTGCCATAAAAATGTGTAAAATATATAGCATTTTAATCAAAATCGTTAGCCATTTTTTAGAAAATCAATATTTTAGAAAACTTTTCTGTGTAAAGTGCAGTTTGGGGTGAAAGAATTATCTTCAAAATCTTTATGTTGCATCCTTAAACACCAATTTTGGTTTTTAACGGACCTTTCGCTTTTTATTTATTCTGATTACAGACACGCAGACAGACAGACAGACAGACACACACACACACACACACACACACACACACACACACACACACACACACACACACACACACACACGCGGGTCTTTTTCTAAAATGCTTTCTTGGATGGAGGGTCTACAAAACATTTTTACTATGAAATCTTGAAATCGAAATTTTGGGTCGAATACAATACTTCTTCTACTTTAAGTACGAGTAGTACAGAAGTAAAAAGTGAATTTTAATTCATCAGGTGTGTATGTATTTCAAAGGCATGGTGAATTGCTATGTCATAATAAACAAGTGAAAAAAGTCGATGGTGTACAAGTATTAAGGGTTATCATTGTGTAAAAGGTAATAGTAGCTTTTTCGTCGCCAATGCCAAGACTTTCATAGAAATATTGACGGAGTTAGAACCGGGAATAATAAGCAGTAAAAAGGAACTGAGATTATGCCTTAAAAATAAAGGTAAAAACAAGAAGTACCTTACAACATACAAACAGACGTTACGCCACTAAAAGACAGACAATGAAGATACAAAATAAACTAAGGACCCATACGTATAGTTCCAGCTTCATGAAGTCAGTCTTCGTCAAGTAAACGTTTAGCATGGAGGAATATTTACCCTCTTCTGTGTACACAGTTATTAAACATTTCCTTTGTGATTACTATTTTCTATTTGATTTCTTGACAATAGAACATTTATTACCTTACGTATGGCTCAACCTAAGTAACCAAAGCTGCCCGCTTGCTACATAAGCTCATCTGAAATTCACAAAGCTATCTTCACTGTATTTTTCCCAATACCCATAGCCTGTCTCTTTTGTATGTCTTAAACCTGTGCTCTCATTTATCTCCATTGGCATGTTTAACTGGAGTTTTATGTGCTCTGTCACAATTAAACGAGCATCAATGGTATAAGAATTATTTAGTACATGAATAAAACGAGAGATGGCTCCACAGTAACGTCCCAGACTTCAGGAGGTCCCAGATTTGATTTCCGTCTAGCACCCATGCTAGCTTCTGGTTCCCTAGATCGCGGGTTCAAGTCGCGGAGGGTGATGGCATTTTTTGGGTGGGGGGGGGGGGGGCGGAGTAAAAATTCTTAGCATGGCTTCCTCCTGAAAGGAAGTACAGCCATGGTAGTGCGTCGTGTATTTACAGCACGTCAAAGAACCCCAAGCCTGATAAAGAATGCGAAAGAAACCCTAAGAACCAGAACAGTTAACGAGCGCCCATAAAGTAAAAACAGCTCAACTTGTCGAACACCCACTTTGATCATGGGTTTTTCGTGGTTTTTCCTGCCGGGAGGGAATTTTGGGGTGATTTCTTATTTATCACGATTTCCTTTCCATCATTTCTCTTTCGTTTCACTTCCTTCTTATCTTATCTTTCGTAGCGTATGGCGGTGCCGGACAGATGACACAGATGCTTGTTCTAAGCAAATAGTACTCTAGGGCTGCTTAGGCTACTGGTCGTTCATCGCCCTCTCTGGCCAGCTCCAGCAGGCCTTCCAGGTCTCTGTTTTCTTTATGCCTGTAGCCTCCTGTGGTTCCTTATTTCATCCGTTCCTCCTGGGGGTTGATAGCCATAATATATCTACCTAGGTCGTAGTGCCATGGATGTTCACCTTACTTGTATAACCTAAATCTCTGCCTTCTGCTGACATTAGCAGTCTATAGTTTTTTTTACAATTGTTTTCTTCTCATAGGTTTAACCCAGTCCTTTTACTGTCTCTCTTCACTTTCTCTGTCAGTTATACACTAACTCTGACGATACAATAACTTCTCAGTAAGTAAAACTTATTCACTTCGACGCGGTGTATTTTTTTCAGCTGTCTCGAACTCATTGACACATTGACCGACTCAAACACTGCCTCGCTGCACGTGTTCCGCACGGAAATTTTCATAATCATAATCTTAAGGGTAGGTGTTGGTAATGTCCTCCACATCGCTCAAGCTGCCTGAGTATGTGCTTGAGGTTGGACAAGGTTTAAACAAAGTCTTAGCACCTCGTCCTGAAGACCTTTTATGCCTATACCCTTGACAGGATGCTTGATATTGTAAAATCAAGTGAAGATTAGTTTGGGGAAACAGAATTTTCTCAAAAATCCATACACTTTGTTGTATGCTGAACCCAAATATAAAGTTTGATATTTATCGGAGTTCTGTTCTTGAGTTATGTCATACACAGACACAGACAAGACCAAACACGCGCGGGCGTATTTCTAAACATGTATTTTTTTTTATTATTTATTCAGAGGATCTCAAAATATTTGTTTCCGGTAAAATTACAATATGAATTTTACGATGGAATGCAATACCTTCTCCACCTACTATGTAGGTGGCAGAGAAAATATAGATAAATAAAATAAGCTATAGAAGGTTATATGGTAGACACAACATTTAATGGCGGGTGGTAGCTATTACTATTCTTTTTCCTGTTGTACAAATAAATTTTGTGGGTGCAAATGATATTTATATCACTGACTTTACAGCGTGATTTCACAGCGTGTTTAACAATACAACACCGCATGGCGTGGCAAGCCTATGATTGGATTTTGTAACCAGCCACCCACCGCTAAATTTTTCGACAGCCATGGATATATTTGTCGGCTATAGTGGCTAATAATACCTTAGTTTGTATGTTTGGTTCATTTATGTCGAAATATAGAATGAGGTCAAGGCTGCACATGCTCAAAGCACTATGAAAGCCACGTTGCCATAAATACGCGAGCGGTGCCTGAGACCAACTTGTACTTGTACCTTCCTCTCCTTGCGCTAGCAAAGACAGGAGTACAATTTATGTTACCGGAGTATCGGCTTTGAGGTAATCGCGTACTATGTGCACCTGCTTCCCAGCAAGGACGGACGCCAGCTGAAGAATCTGAAATACATCGATCACTAAACACTGCAGAGCCCATCCGTCTCACAAGAGATTTACAGCGGCCACTACTGCTGGATACCTTTATCCCCTCAGAGGCCATCAGCTAGCACAAAGACTTATTGCGGTCGCAAACTTTCCGACCATGATGGTGATTCCTAGCTGTGATGGAAATCACCAGGGTATGAAACACGAGGCTGTCTTCTGGTAGCACCCAAAACTAAATTTGATGAGATTCCAAAAGTGTTGGATATATACTACTAACACAAGTTTTAATAATTGGAAATATGTTCTTAACCTTAAATTTAAGGCCTCCAAAGTCCAAATTCAGCATATTGTCTTCTGAACAATGATTTCGGGTGAGAGAGGAAGCTTTGATATGTTAAAAATCGAACGTGTACATTAATGTAAAGGTATTCACCTTGTGTTATTTTGTGTAAAATAAAATACAACTAAATTTTAAGGTAGCTACAGAATTTGATCACTTCTTCCTTCTTGTGCTGTGGATATTTAAAACAAATTGGTCAAGCCTTGCTTTCCTCCAATTTGCAAACTAAAGTGAACTGAAAACTGAAAAGTTAAGATCATTTCAGTTCAGTTTTTTGTTATGCTTTCCTATGAAATTGGACTAAAAACTTAAAACTGAACCGAAAGCACCATACCATTATGTAAAATGGAAGAATTATAGTTAAGAAAGCGGCATGGTAGTGAAGAAATTGAATTGGAGTAGGATACTTTTATGTTTTCGTTTATTTTGGTCGATGAATTAACACATAATACTGATAATAAGCAAAATTGTGGAACATTTCTTAGGTACATCCCATGTTTGCTAATCGTAGTTCAGAAGGTGCTTATGATATGTTGGTTATGAGGCACGTGAAGCACAAAATTTCGTGGAGTACTTCAGATTACCACCTAAATTAAATCCTATCTTAATATTACCTACCCAAGATGTAGGTAAACGAACTTTAATCATTTACAGAATGCACTAACAACGTAAACCAGTGCTTTTATATCAATAAATGTCTATACATATTTTGTATTAGATAGCATAACTAAAGTTACAAAACGCTCAACTTCATTATCTGTGCACATGTAGTACAATATTGCACCCATTTAATACACGTAATTGAAAGTAATTCCCACTCGGGTTGCACATATATATAGCTAAACCAACGAATCAAAGGAGGGATCTTCACATTTTACAACTAGTAACTGCGCCGGTAAAATTTTTCTGATGAAACATCATCTCTTTTAGCAGATACGCAATCTGTACTAAACAATCACGTGTAGTTTGTTTACTGCCTACATGATGAAGTTATACCCACCAAGGCGTTGCGCTGCACTTATTCCAGAATCTTTGCACGCTTTTTTCAGAGCAGAAACAAACTAAAAATTATTAAACGTTATCCAGAAAGCGTAAATCTTATTTACTTATGTAATCGATTTTCGTGATTCCTTTGTTTCCTTTGAAGGACTGCTTTTTCTCTACATTTGTATGCTCTGCATGCTGTAGATTGTATATAAGTTCGTTCTGACGAAACAAATAAGTAATTCCTTCCTCTTCACTGCGTGAAAACATTCGTTTTCCACCCATTATATAAAATTTGCAAACTAAACAAACCAATGCCGCTACCATAACCTCATTTCAGCTGGTCCAAGCTTAACTAAACTCAACTGAATAAACGACTGCCTAGATTTCTGGTGGAAAACTTAAAAATCTAGCGACAAACAAATAAGAAGAGATTCGGTCGTTCAGTTCAGTTAAGTTTTCGGCTGGAGGAAGGCACTCCCATAATAAACAAGGCACTCATTCACGACGTGACCCTCAATATTCAATTCAGTTTTCAGATTGGAGGAAAGCATTGCTTTAAACTGGTGGCCGTAGTATTCTGTGTGTTTTACGCTAGAAACTAAAAACTTAGATGAGCTCTTGAGAGCGATTTGTTTATCCTTTGATTCCATCCTTGTTAGATATTAATGGTACGGTGGTGTCTTCCATTGCAGTTGCATCACCCCCCCCCCCCCCCTAAACCGGCCAGCCCGCATTCCACCTGTATCGTTCTCGCTTCAAAATTCCAAGAAATGCATTAAACTAAGGTTATATTAACCAGCCCTAATTTCCCTCTGTACAAATGTATATCTCTAATTTGCATGCTTAGTCATTCTTTTGGGCTCCATATAAAAGTCAACAAATTCCATTTCGTACAATCCTTACTCCGTACAACTGCACGTGTTTGTTCAATTTCCCCGAACAAATTCAACAATAATGTGGTCAAGTTTTCAGCGCCCTGGTTTCTCAATCCTGAAGTCTCAGATTCCATTCCCATCCAGTGTCTGGAAAGATGAATGAGTGTTTAATAATTGTTAAAATGGTTAAAAATACGTGTTGCATTAGGCGAGTTAATATTTGATTCTCATTCAGCTCTGAGTTATGTTTAAGCTTCAAGTCCCTAGCTCATCAGGAGGCTGGTTTAATATCGGTTGCAAAATTTGTACCGAACAGATAGACAGCGAGAGAATAATAACGTTTTAATAAAACATTATTTTAAAACACTCTATGATAGAAAAAATCATTACAGAATCTCAGAAATAAAAACACTCGCTGCACTCATGATTTAATCTGTAAAAATAATTTCATACCGTAATATTTCACTATTATCTATTTAGTTTGTCTCACAGGGTACTGGCGAAATCATTGGAAGCAGATTTTAAAAGTTTAAATAGCAAGCACCAAGTCCATCTTTGCAAAATCCGATTATACAGCGGACCATACAAATGTAGTTTTATGAGTTATAACTCCACCATAATTACGTAAGTATTATAATGCTACTGCGGAAACACAAAACAAATAAATACAATATTATTTTAATATCTACACACAATCTGACTATAGCATACCATATGGTTTTTAATACATCACTGATGTGTTAAAGTTATGTTTATAGCCCACTTTTTATAACGACAAAAATAACAAGAATAATACAACACATGTTGGAATGAAATATTTAAGTACAATTTTAAACGGAAAATACAATTCTTAAAAGAATCCATTTTAGTGAATTTAGCAGTTTTCACGCCAGTTCTGGAAATTTTGGCTACTTGACATTCGATGAAATAGTATTATATTACGTAACGAGAGCATAATTGCCATTACATTCAAGTTTCATACAACTATTTATACTTGGCCATTGACTAATTTTAAAACATTTATAAGATATTTTTCATATTCAACGCTGCATGTTATTATTCGCAGTGCCCGACATTTTAATCTTGTATTTGTTATTCGATTGTACATACAAGAATCATAGTTGCGACTTCAACTGCGAATTTGTTGATTTTATTGTTATGTTGGCCTTGAAATAACTCTACACAGAACAAATGTGCTATAACCTTTTAAAAACGTGAAGACAGTTGAATTATTTGCAATTATTCCGATATAATCAGTGAATATTAAACCAGTTATTATTCGATTGAACATACAGTATCGATAGTTTCGCTTTCAGCTGCGTGGGAATGGCGCAGATGTCAAGGTATTTATTGCTATATGAGGATATTCTGATACGTGGTTAGTGCTGTACGTTATGAACGGGTGCACCTTTGATTGGTGGATAGCTGTATCGATATGAAAACTATTTTAGTGCCGTATAAGCGCTACATAATGGCAGGTCGAGCATAATATATGTTATTGTACTATGGAAGTAATACTAGTTTTTAATATAGTAAGTAATGCTAAAACAACCTCTGAGCCATATTGCATAAAAATTATAATGCTATCTACGTTTCAAAACTTAGATCGTGTAGTTTAACTGTGGCTTTATAAGTTTACAATCGTATGTGGATGATCGAAATTGGGCATTACAACATCAAAGACTTGCACGAGTCTATTTGGGGTGAACGTCACTGAAATTCTCTGCAGTGAGAGGCTGGAGCATGCTTAGGTTCGAATTCTAGTGATAATTATGTTTACGTACTAAAATGGTAGCGTTTGTTTGGAAAATTTCAGGTTTTAGAAAACAGTCTAGGGAAATTCTGATAACATGTGTTAGGAATCATGTTTTAAGCTCTGAAGTTAAATCTGTGGCAACACAGCTCTTGTGGGCTTTGGACTACTAATTCGGCTACGAATTTGACGACCACGACCAGCTTGATCATCATCCAGCCGATACGGGGATGATGTGATCAGAATAATGATTTTCCCGTCGGAACATAGACTTAAATGACCAGCAGACCTCTATCTATGGTTGCTCTTCAAACGGATCACAATGTCGACTCCACTTATGGGCCGAAAAGTCGGTACTCACATGGGCGAACGCAAACCCACGTTGGGAAATTGACTGGAAATTGGGGCACCATGCTCCAATCGACTAAGCCATAGTGCAAGAGCTCTTAACCTATGCTTACAATTTTTTACCTCAGGAATTAACGTGAAAACTTGTATGATAAACTCAGCCAGGCAGCTGAGCATCAGAAAATCGGAGTTAGAGTTTGGAAACGTAAGTCAGAAAATAAACAGGAATGGAGGAAAATTGTGCAGGTGGCCAAAGCCTACCAAGAGCTGTAGAGTCAAAGAAGAAGAAGAAGAACAAGAACAAGAAGAAGAAGAAAAGGCCGCTTAAATAAACCAGGATAAGAGCTTGCTCTCATAGAGTGAGAGAAAAACTTTATTTCTGCTACACTTGTTGAAATTATTGCATTCAATACGCTTTCCACATTTATATAAATAAATATTTTTACTTTCTCTACTGGTAACTAGAGGAAGTATTGTATTCCACCCAAAAATTCTATATCGATATTTCACCGGAAATATGTTTTGAGACCCCCTAAATAAAAAAAAAAAAATTAGAGAGAGGTCTGTGTGTATGTGTTTGTGTGTCTGTCAGTCTGTGAACAGAGCATAACTCAAAAACAAAAAGCCGGTTAAAAACCAAAGTTGCTATTTAAGTTTAATGTCTTTCAAGGATGCGATACGAAGATTTTGAAGAAAATAGTCCCACCATAGACTACCCTTTACTTGGAAAATTTTTCGAACATTCTGATTTTCTTGAAAATGGCTCTGACGATTTCGATTAAAATGGCATATTTTAAGATATTTGTATGACAAATGAAATGCGTATCTTAAATTGTGTAGCTATAGCCTGTGTACTCCTGTTTGCTCTGGATGACTTTTGAATAACTCGTAAACCGTAAGAGATGGACAAAATCGTAGTAAACAATAAATGTAGATTTCGCTAAACCACATAATTTGTGTGCAAATTATTATTTTATTTTTATTTATTTATTTATTTTTTTTTTGTAGAGTGAACCATTTCGAAAATATTCCTTGTTGCTTGTGTCAGTTTTGTAAAACAAAACTTTCGTGAACTGGAACATCGTTGTTCATTTTTTTATATGTTAAGCATGCAAAGAGAAAGGGGTCTCAAAGTTTTAAAATATTTGACTCTCGCTCAAAGCCTACTGTATTCCAATATTCCCCTGGTATCTACAAGGAAATAAGCAATAAGATAATTTGTAAAAATGTTTATCTCAGTAACACAAAGAAGATATAGTAATAACAGTTTGTAAGAATGGTTAGTACAAGAGCAGGAAAATCATGTGAGTGTAACACATCAGATTTTTAAAATTAGGTTTTGCAGCAGTTATTCGAAAATCTGTTCATAGAAGGTTTGTTTCTTGATGAATGTGTATATGGAGTTTGATATTTCTTATGTATAGGCGCTTCTTTAGGTAATAAATGGAAACAAAGAGAATTATGAAAATGTTTAACTGAAATAAATTGGTTTCATTGTGGTTAATTTCATACTTGCACCTTGAACCATGAATACTCGAAACAATATGATGTGCTGCACCCGTATGGCTTTCTCTGTTTCTATCGTTTATTAATGGATACAAAAACCATTTTTATGAAAGCTCCCTTTTATGTCAACTACCTTTGAAGAAATAGCTACATTACACATTTTATAACAGATACAAGGCAAATAGTGATAGTCAAATGTTTAAAATCTATACGCTATATACTGGCCTTAAAATTCCATACTCTTTCGCGAGGAATAACTTAATAACGTAAGATTTAAGGGAAAGTATTGAAGAAGACGAAACATTAACAACGTTTATCTCGGACATGGCTTATGCCACAGAAAAGTTATTTGAAACGAATTGTGTGTTTCAAAGAGATTCACACTTTTGTGCAGTATGTTTTTGTCTGTCGTTTAGGTCTACCAGTTATACTAGGTGCAAACCTCCTTTCGAATGAGGATTTCATAGGCTATTCCCAGAAAAATGCAATATATACATTTTATTTGTCATATAAATACGTTTAATGTATGACAAATCAAAATTGTTACAGCCATTTTTGAGAAAAACAAACGTTTGGAAACAATTGTGCACGCTAAGGAAGTTTGGGGTTGGAGATTTTCATAAAAATCTTGGTGACACATCTTCGAAAGATACGAAAGTAAATACCAGATTTGTGGTTCATACAATTTTTCAATTTTGAGACATGTGGTTTAGACACGCACACATAAGGATCGTTATTTAAAAATTGTTTTATTGGGGAAGGGTTAAGGGGTCTCAAAACATGTATTTTTGTAAAATCTCTATATCCAACTTTCGGATGGGTAATGTGGTTTTCCCTCCCTAAGGTTTCCATCTTAAGGTAATTAACATTTGCCTCCAACCAGCCAGTATCATTTCTTTTAGAGACACAAAAAGGAACCAATAAAGGATGTTATAGTGCTTGGAAATGAAGGAGTGTTGAATACCGTCTTTGTGAAGGAGTTTAGTTACAAAGTGGTACGCAAATGAAGGCTAAACTTATAATTTAACTATGGGAAAGCTTAAAGAATTGTTTGCTTGACTGTGAGATTAAACTGGACGACAGCGACAACTCGGCATTTACATAAGCTTTCATCAGTGACATGAGTCTAAGGTTAAAGCTAATGAAACTGTTGAATAGCAATAAGAAAACATTCATTAGAGGTGGTAGTGCAGCGTGAAAATACAGCATTAAGGTTATGTTACAAGTCAGCTTGCCAATCGGTGACTATATTATCCTCGAAAAATAGGGATAGCTAAACTAGTAGGAAGTGGGTATACAAAGTGTTGAGTGTATAAATGTGATATTTTTATTGGTAATTGAGGACAGTGTGAAGAACAATATTACATCAGTATTTGCTTAATTGGCGGACTTATAATTTCACTTATTAAGAGCAGCATGTTGTCAGTCTGATTGATCTAAGTAGACGTGACATAGAAGGCCGGTCTGGTGATAACGGATGGTGTACCGGAACCGAGTGCCTAGGCCGGTAGGTCACAGGTAGAGATGTGCAGCAAAACGGGCATACAAAGGAGTTCATTTCATGGCGCAATTACGAACTTTTAAGAACATCAGGAACAAACTTTGTGATTGGTTTGCGGGAAAATTGTTAGACAAAGAGAAAAACAACTGACACAGTAAAGCACATACATATTGAAGTACTGTGACAAATGCATATCCAGTTACTTTTTCTGTCACTTTATTTATTTTCTAAAACAAGCACAAAAGCAGAGTTCTATTTTATCGTTAATATGGTCTTGCAAATCACAACTGTTCTGTCCTCCCAAAACCTTGACACACACTTTTCTGTCGTTTAGTTCTCCTGTGTAACAGCTAGCTACGACGATCATACTCATTAAACACTCACTGAAATTAGTTTACTTCAAGACCAACTCCAACGCGACTACTTAGGTCTACAACTGTCAACACTGTTGTCTCGTTCAATACTCACTATGCGCTACGTTTTATGCACGCCAGTATACGTGGCGGACAAAGTAAAAATGGCACTTAGCACTTGATAGCTGGACGATAGATGCTGACACACCACCAATGTAAACTGCTGTGACGTAATTAACGCTGTAATTTGGCTTGTTTACGTCATGTATGCCCATTCTTCCTCTCCGAAGTCTTGCACCTGTGACCGTGCGTGATTGTTTACTTTACGACATAATTCAAGGGAATAAACCTAGAACATTGTGGATCTTGCCTTTGTCAGCCTGCTGTACAATAATCCCAATGAAATAACATCTATAGTTTCCTCTTTTATGGAAGTAAAGTAGGTTAATTACCTGAATAATATTTAATTAGGTAGTATGTCGACGCCTACCAGAGACTGTACATTAATATATCATTAAAAATCAGGTGTGTTGCACTCACTAACTATTCTTACAAACTCTAACTCCTGTTCTTCATGTAAACCGGAGAAAGCATTTGTAGAAATTATCTTATTGGTAATTTTCTTGTAGGTACAAGGGGAATATCGGAATACAGTAGGCTTTGAGCGACAGTAAAATCTTTTAAAGCTAGTCGCTACATGAAGGCTGTGAAATTCCATTCTCTTTGCACGGCCGAGACATAAAAAAGTGAATAACGACCATCCATTTGAGAAAAGCATATGTATTGCAAGACTCACACAATTAACAAGTAATATCTCCCGAAATTTCACTGACATAAATTGACATAAATTGTGTTTTAACAAGATATACATTTTTTGTATACTAAGGCTTCGTCTATTTCTTACGGTTTACCAGTTTTGCAAGGGTAAACAGGATACATGCGCTATAGCGAGAAAATTCAAAATATACATTTCATTTGACACAATAATATCTTAAACATAGGCCATTTTAATGAAATTCATTAGAGCCATTTTTGAACAAATAAAAATGTTCGAAAAATTTTCATGTATAGGGTAGTTTAGGGTAGACGAATTTTCTTCTGAATCTTCGTGTCGCATCTTTGTAAGACATTAAACTTACATAGGTACAACTTTGGTTTTTAACCCACCTTTAGTTTTTGAGTTATGTTGTTCATAGACACACATACAGATATACACACGGACCTTTTTCTAAAAATGCATTTTTTGGATTCAGAGGACCTCAAAACATATATTTTCGGTGAAATCTCCACATCGATCTTTTGGGTGGACTACTCCTACGTAGCGGAGAAAGTAAAAAGAACATTACTGATGCGATGAACTACAAATTTAGAGCTAATCAACTTCATCTATTTATACAATATATAGGGAATAAACATATCTGAAATATTACTTGGATGACCAAAGAAGCAAAATAAGCACCGATAAATATTTGGGTTAACCTAACTGAGTCAAACATTTTAGGAATGAAAAGAATGACCTAAGCGGCAGCGAGACTTTACTCCATTCTTTTTTATTGTTCCATTTATCCCCAGCATTTAACGGCAATGTTCATATTGGTGGCTTTTTACCTTCGACACATATTGCCTATTGGATTACATTCGATTTCTGGTTTTTCTTTGTGCTTTTATACGTTAGATCGCACACTCGCACACATCTACACACTCATTCATACTTCCAGATTCTGCGGAGAACGGGAAGTAAGCTTGGCTAGAGAAGAATTTCCACGCAGTCTAGAATTCAGTCTAAGACCCCTCGCACTGCAGGCAGGTGCTCTACTGAGTGAGCTACGGTGCCAGCTTTGTTGAATTTTTTATGCATCAGTTTTCGAAAACAACAGGAAAAGGCACATCTGTGTGTACAAGCTATTAATGAGGAAACATAATGAAGAATATTACATCAATATTTGCTGCATTTTCGAACATATAGTTTTTTTTATTAAGAGTAGTATGTAAGTAGGCGAGGCACAGAAAACATGACGCAGAGTGAGCGGAACAAATGCTGTAACGGGGTAATGAATGCAGTATCAGAACTGTTATATGGAAGCCCATGGTCTCATACAGTCACGGCGATACGAAGAGCACCAGATAATAAACTGTGTGATTGGTTTGTTAATCAAAGAGATAAAAGAATTAACACATCGAAGTGGATACACATTAAGGCACTCTTTATTCAAACATCTGCACATCCACCTTTAACACTGTGTGCAAACAGAGTAAGAAGCGACATTTGCATTTCAGTTCAGTTCACTTGAGTACTTGCGAATTCGCTTTTGCGCAAGTTAACCAGGTGCTAAGAGTGCCGCAGACATGAGGTAGCCATGGAAAAAGAAAGGTCTTCGACTCAAGCCCAGAAAAAAAAGAAGACAGAAATATAGGGAAAGACGATCTACATATGTAATTCTACATACTAAATCCTAAATTTTAGGACTGGACCGCATAAGTAGGTAGGATAAGAAGTTAATGAAAGAAGTCTGTTCCTAAAAGTGAAATGTTTTCCTTTGTGACTTAGTTTTACAGAAGTGCTTACTGTGATTGATCAGCCGTAGCGCTGACTATACAGATTTAGCGGTCACCGAACATTCCGCTTACCATTTCTGTTACTCAGGGCAACATAATCAAAGTTTAATTCTTTAATTCCAAACAGTCGGTAACTCACTTCAAATAATACTCTCTATTAAATTTATCAATCAACTTAAATGGTGTTTGTCTCACGCCCCCTACTACCCAGAAAGATCTCATAGATCACCAATGGACGAGCTGGCAGCAGATTCATCGCAAAACGAAACAGGAAACGCACACATCGCTTCGTCATAAGTCTTTCTATTGCTAAAGAGTCCAGGTCCAAAGAGATTGTACTGCGATTTGCAAAAACATATATAATAGTGATATTTCTTAATCGTTAAAACATATTTCTTCAGAGTCTATGGAGTGTTTGCAGAATTTGGAAAGCTGAGTGGAAGATTAAGAAAGTAATAAATACATCCTCAGAATTTCATATCCATTTTCGTGAAGGGCATTTTTCGTTTGTATTTGGCCTGTGATGGGTACTTAGCCAATTTGCAATGAAAAAGAATAAAGAAGAATAAATCATTGTAATCCTTTCTGATTATTTTTCATAAAAAACAGTCTCACGCTTTGTATTCACATGACTTTCTCTACTCTTGTAATAACATTCTTACAAACTTTTATTCCTATATCTTCTTTAGTTAGTTAATAAAGCAGAATTTGAGCATTAGTCGAATCTTTTAAAACCTTCGAGTACCGTTCTCTTTGCACGGTTAACACATAAAAAACGAATAACGATGTTCCATTTGACAGAATATAAGTTCTACAAAACTCTCACAATTAACAAGGAATATCCCCGAAATAGTTCACTCTACAAAAATATATTTAGACATAAATTGTGTTTTAGCAACATGTACATTTTGTATACTAAGATTTGGTCTATCTCTTGCGGCTTACCAGTTGTGCAAAAGTCATCCAAAATAAATAGGACTACCTGGGCTATAGCCAGAAAATTCAAGATATACGTTTCATTTGCCATAAAACTATCTCAAACATATGGCAGTTTAATCAAAATCCTTAGAGCCATTTTCAAGAAAATCAAAATTTTCGAAATATTTTCCATGTCACATCTTGAAAGGCATTAAACTTAAATACCAACTTTGATTTTTAACCGACTATTCGTTTTTGCGTTATGTCCACACACAGACACGCACACACGCGCGGACGTTGTTATAAAAATGTTAATTTTTTTATTCAGGGGGCTCTAAACATATATTTCCGCTCAAATCTCGACATCGAATTTTTGGGTAGAATACAATACGTCCTCTACTTTACGTAGTATAGAAAGTACGAGTAAAATTACTGCAGTGGTAGGGAAATTAATTTATGCAATCCTGGTATTAAGACGAATTATTATGACGGCGAAATTACCCTATATCTGGCACCAGCGCCACAAAATGAAAGACCAAATTACAATGGCAACAAGACAGCAATGACGTCACCCGCTACGACATGATTTTTTCCAATGTGCCTGTAAGAAAACCTGAAATCGGCATTCTCGTAAGTGCAGCAAAATTCAACCACGCAAGAGTCGCCTCATTAAATTTATTTTAAAAGCAAAACTCTACTAATTAATCAGAGCCTACGTTACGTAATCGTCTTGATTTTTCTGGAGTTAATAAACTCTCAGTAGTCTTGGGTTCGGTCAGAATGTCAATCCATATTTTCAATTGTTTTTAATATATTCTACTTTCCTCTGTAAGTGGTGAAACAAATGAAGCATTTACTAGCTACCATATTGCACCATATATCTGTGATCTCTGATAGATTATAAGTTTTCATTTAGTAAGTTTATTATTTTCACGTATTTTGATGCTAAAGTTGCATAAAACGTTATATGTAACATGTTTATAATCTTTTCACTGTTACACTCGTAAAAATTAAACAAATACTCGTGTTAGATTGTACATAAGTTACATAAATAACTATTGTCACTCGATGTTTAAAAACTACTTGTGCATCGTCAGGTACGTTTCTTCAGCTAAATTCTTCGCTTGTTATAATTCCAATCATTTGAAACGTGGCTAAACTATCTTTCCTTCCTCTGGTGTATGCAACTAAAATAGTTGTGCATTACTAGAGGAATATCAGGTCGAGCATGAGACAGCTGTCCGGGGGAGGAAGGGATGGAGGGAGGGAGGTAATGGCTCCCGATACTGATATGTTATTGAGTACCCTTCGGGGGATGGTGAGTGACCTAAAATCGACTCCGGCTATCAGCTCCTACAGCCGGGAGGCTAAGCTATTGTTCGGTCGTTTAGAAAATGTTTTTGTCACCTACTCTATTCTACATGTTAATGAGAATGTTTGGTACTTTACCTATTAGTGTCTCATGGATATAAGAGGATATAAAATTAAATTTTCCAAATAATGGTCGTGTTCTTAACGCGGTGGTACCGTAGCTGCTTTTTAAGCAGGAGGCCCGGGTTTCGTTCCCGGTAGCGGCGTGGGGCTTTTCTCCCGCTAGATCTGCCCCGGGGTGTACTCAGCCTCGTAAGGTCCCGGGGGCGGGGGAGCAGCTGATCTAATTGCAAAGACCGAATTCATGGTCGGGAGAGATTCCATGTCCCGCCCTCTAGTACTACACCCCACTCATGACGTCCGTTATGGGCAGAGGTGTGGGAGAGAGCGGTTTTGTGACAGGCCTTGGCTCGATCTCGGTCTGTTGCGCCGCGCAGTTTAATTTTCCAAATGATTTCAAGCTGACTCTTCGAAAATCTTGTAGAGCTGGTGCAACGAAAGCTTTCCAATCTGCAGGATGGGCAGAAGACTATTTTCGTACCGTAGCGTTAGGTACGCCTATTGCAGGGCGACCGTATACTTACTACGGGCTCCAGGATCACAGTGAATGAGTAGAGGCAGAGTAGACAACGGAAGCGACATGTACAGTATGGGGAGGTGGAAGTGGCATATTGTCTTCAATCCAGCGAGGTACCTTGACTATCGCGCAGCTCTCGTTGACAAGCTTTCGTTGCGTTACATCTAAGTTGCCTGTGCTTTACTTTTAATTTACTTTGTGGAGTAAAATTATCATCAGTAATATAAATGACATAAACCAAATAGCCGCTAGCCAGAAGCAGTTCGTATTTGAATTTCCTAGAATGCAATTATATGCATTCGCTGAGAATGTGTCATACGGTATACAAAGATAAACGTGGCGTATTCTTAGCAACCTCAGGGAGTTTATCAACTCAGCCGAAAGAATAGTATGAAGTAGGCGGAAATAGTATCTAAAATTACTTCAGTTGGTAGTACTTTGTGTAACAGGCAATGTAAAAAATTAAATGTACGTGTACACTCATATGTCTTACACATACTATTGTTTATGTTATACATGTTAACTAACTATTCTTACGAATACTTATCTACTTCACGTTAATCGATATAAACATTTGAAAACTATTTCTATACACATTTCTTGGAAGATACAAGGGGATAGAGGAAACCGAGTTGATAGTCAAATGTTTAATAGCTAGTAGAAATTCCATGTTTTTATATGGCAAGAGAGACCTGAATAGCGACAGTACTTAAAACATACACATGGTTTTCACCACCTATTATCGTTTATTTCTATATAGTCACGACGAACTATTCCTTCGAAAGCTTACTTTTCTACCTATTTTTACGTTTGACGAAATAGTCTCATTACACATTTCGCTGTAGATACAAGGGCATTATAGGGAGCAGAATCAATAATAATATATCCCATACAAGGGCCTGGAAATTCCTTGACCTTTCCATGACATCGCGAGGAACTACCAAAAGGTTGCAGGACTTCTAAACAGTGATCAAGTCTTGAAAAACTGAAAGTATTAATAACTGATGTCTCGATTTTGATAGATGTTACAGACAGCGATATTTAAAATAAATTGCATGTCTTAAAAAGACATACATATTCATGTAGTAAGTTTCTGTTTACATCTTATTGTTAATCCGTAATAGAAATTATGTAACATTCCTCACGAATGAAAAGGACTACACACAAAATTCTCAAAACATATATTTAGATTGTGAGAAAATAAGCATGACGACTTTTCTACGTTAAGCATAGTTTGAGGTGCAGGAATTTTCTTAAAAATCATGGTGTTGCATTCTTGGAAATCGCTGAACTTTAAAACCAAGTTAGATATTTAAGCAAATTATATTTATACAAGTATACCTTTATAAAGTAGATGTATTTACTCCTTATGATGAATGAAAATAGAATGGAAATTCAAAGATTGCATACAGCTCCTTTAAACATTTGACCAAGGCTTCATGGCACAAGGAATTGTTTGGGTGATTTTCACATAACGTGCAATTCAAAGGGAAATATCTCCACTTGGTTTTAAACCACAGCCACAAAAACTTTTACCACACTTTCAGCAACCTTTGTATATTAAATATTAGATTGAGATTTAAAGTATAATATTTGTGACCGTGACTGATGATTAAGTCAAGCTGTAGAACGCAAAATATAACACATAATGCATTAACTATTTTAAATTACATTTCTTAACACTGTTATGAGTTATGACATTGGATGTGATCCATTTGTACATTTACTTTTTACCTTGGTCAAAAAAGTTTAAAAACTTTATATACCTATACTTTTGGTGAAAACTTTTGAGCCAATTTCTTTTCTTTATTTTTAGAACTCTAAAAATATTAGACCTTGCGTAAAGTTCTCTCTATGGGATAACAAATACAACGTTTTGACCTGCTATCGTAAATAGCTTTTAATGTAACTATTGCCTGAAGACAAAACAACTACAAGTTACGGAAAAAACGCCAAAAATAATTACTGGGCAAAAGTACTGTGCATAAAAATGCCTAAGCATCCCGATTTGATACCAATTTAGTAACAAAAAATTGCTGTACGTGTGGCAAGAGTTTAATGACTCTAACTTAAAATTACGCAAAGATATTTCCCATTGAAAATGTAAAGTTCCACTAAAGCACTTCCCAGTGTCCTCCAGTCTCAATGAAATGTGCAATGAAGTTATATCTGCACACGTTTATCAAACTTAACATAAAGCAGATAAAAAGAAATATTGAGAGTAACTTGTATAAGACATTAAAAATGTGGCAGTGCGTAGAGAAAGTCAGGTGAATGAAAAACAGTTTTTTGTTTAGTCATATGTGACATTTATCAGGTGTCATTTGACCATTTTCACAGTGGTCATGGTGCGGAAGATATTAATAGCAGATGAAGGCTATTTTAGCTTTTATTGTTTGAGTTTATTGCCTGTGAAAAGTCTCTTTAAAAATATAATTTGCGTGGGACTCCTTCAACATTGTCCGCCACTTCATAGGCCTGACGTTTGTTCATAGGCTAATGTGTTTGCATGTGATTTGATTAGCTCACCCAGGGCTGGTGTGCAACAGGATGATACGATTCTGCCAACTTAAACAAAGAAAACCTATAGGAAACCAGGGGCATCGGCATGTTTCATTGCACTCGACTTAACATTCCTCCTTAGAAAACATTCTGGCCTTTGCAATATTAAGTATACAGTGATCATTTTCTCCAAAAGCTCAAGAGTAAGTTTATAATGTTTATTTATTAACACAAATTTGTATACTTGAAGGAACATTTCATGTCTACAAATGCTATTGGACAACACTTCAAAGAATTTAGTGGGGAAATAACTTCACGAAATACTACGTTTTCACCTCGGAAGATATTTTTCCACAGAACACTTAATTGTTTTGGCGGAACTTTAAAAGAGCACTCGCAAGTTGTAGCAGATTAAATTGATAACGTTAAAGCCTTCTCTTTTTCATGTAATGTTACCCCACATTGAAACGCGCTTTGCGGATGTTTTAAATTGTTTAAACACATCGGTATCGCTACAATGGTAGATCTATGACATTTTTTCTTCTGCAGATCAATTCTTGTAGCTATGTTTAATTAGAAATACATTATTCTCGCACATATAACTAAATCGCTTTACCCTATCCTAATCATATATCCTAAATCGCTTTATTATGTTGACACTTTATCACAAATTAGCTAATTATTTAACTAAATAAACTGAATGAATTATTTCGGACAAAATTCTTCTTCTTAATCATTCGAACCGTTGCTGTTTATTCTATAAACATTAGGGGATGGGCTTTCAAAGACTCTAAATTTCACATTTGCTTTTGAGGACTTAGAGAGGAAACCGTTTCAAAGTTTACCTTGAACCTCACTGAAAACTGATAAAGATGTACGTAAAGGCAAACCAGATTTTTCGAGTCATCAGTTATAATTTTGATTACGCTAAGCTTCTTTACTGGTGTATTTTTTTATTAAGCATTTTACTAGTGTATAATTAATGAGTTTAAAATTAAATAAAAATTAGTATATTACATGCTCAATGCCTGGAAAAATAATGAAATATGCAACGATATCGCAAGCATGTAATTGTATGCACTATAAAAGTTAAATATAAGCAGAAGAACATGCAACATTTTTCAATACCATCTGACGAGAAAAACAAGCTATGTCTGACAAAAATTTAATGGCAGGTGACTGCGGGAGCTGGTCAAGACAAAAATCCATCAGAGGCCTGGCTAAGCTGTATAGTTAAATAGACTAAGAAGTGACGCTGTGAAGACGGTGATATAAATGTAATTTTTGCCCAAAAAATGTATTTGCACAACAGGAAACAAAATGGTAACGGTAAGCTATCAGCCGTTATTAAATTTTGTGTTTGCTATAATTGTGCATTTACATGTAAATCGGATGTCTAATAATGAGACTTGTTACACTGTAGAGAAATCTGCTGCACAGTGTTTTGAAACACTCTGTACACGGTGAGCTGATGCAAGCCAATAAAAACAAGTCCTAGGGCAGGAGTTTTGGGATAAGTTGATGGCATGTTTAAGTTGGTGGCAGGGTTCCCCCAGGAGTTATGCCGTCCCGCTTTGCATCAAACGCTTACCCATGCGGTGCCTGTCAAAGAGAAGAGAGATGTGCCACGATCTTGTGCAACTTAGCTCAACTTGTGATGGGCATTTAGCCCCAGCATTGTTCTGCTGTTGCAGTGATGAAAGGAAGAGTACAAAATGACGTATTCATCATCACGTGCTACTTCTCAACACAAACAATCACAAGCAATCCTCCGTTTGCTTTATATTCTTTCTACAACTCATTTAACCCCTTAATGCATGAATTTAGTTCATTTTGAAGAAAATAACTACTCAGGCTCATAACAAAAACGACACTAAAAAACTCGGATTAGTTGTCGTTTCCAAGTTAAAATGTATATTCAATTATAATTATATTCATTGTGAAATCCTTCCCATATAGGCTTCTAAATCTCGCTTATGCTAGATAGAGTGATGAAGTTTCAGGCGACAATTGCTGTGTGTATTTTGTTGCTGTTTTTAGTCCGGACTCTAAGAACAAGCGGAAGAGGAAAGGAGGAGCGAGGTACGTTTCGTTTAAGCCTTGTTTTAGTCTGTTACACGCTGTGTTCTGGTCGTATGCAGCAACACAGGTTGACCTCAGTGACAATCACTTGAATCAGGCTCTCACAATGCTGTGCACGAGGCACTTGTCGAATCCAAGAACATGATTTTCCCTGCTGTTCATATAAAATTGGGTCTAGTGAAAAACATTATTAAGGCCATGGGCAAAATTGGGGAGGCATTTCTCTAGTGAAGCGAAAATAAAAGAGGGGGCCTATCGTAAATCCCCAGATACGCAAACTTTACAAAGATAAGTATTTCAAAACTATCCTGAAATGCGATAAATAGTTAGCTTGGGATGCTTCTGTTCCAGTGTCAAAATTTCTAGGAAATAATAGGGCGTGGCAAATGGACTGTACAGCTACAATACAGTAATTGCAACATGCCATTAAGGCTACATTTCTTAGATTCACACTTGGACTTCCTGACAACTATAGTGCTGCAAACGAAAGGCACGGGGGAGCTTCCGCCGCAAATAATGACGTTGAGACAGTTTCTTGTGTAAGCCCTCTGAAATTTTTCTAACTGGAAAAACGAAGGCAACACAGACTGACTGCACTTGTTATATAAACAACTAAGGACAAAATAGTCATCGATTGATGGTACAACGATTGAGGATATAATGTAAATACCATGATGTAAAAGATTTCAAGATTTATATGTAATACTTTAATAAAACTGTTGTAAGCGGTGATAATTTGAATTAACTGTTTGTTACAACTTTGAACTGTGATATAGGCCTTGTATGGTCGTTCATAGTGTTTGGTCGTTGCTCAGGATTTCGTTTATAATTTATGAAGTACTTCTCCAAAAACCAAGCACCGATCCGTGCTGCACCTGAGATTAATGAATAAGAATCGCCAAGCTCTTCGTCTGAGGCTAAGTGGCGGTGAGTAACACGCGACAAGACATCTACACCAGGTGACCCATTCCAGCCAGCCCTCGGATAAGTAGACAACCTTTCGTTCATTAAACAGTTGCATAACAGGGCTCAGTGGCGTGTGTGAACTTTGTGCTGCTTGTAAGAGAGCGAGGGGGCAGCACAGGAAATGCCTGGGCTTCAACTGGTGAGTGCAGCGCGTGATAATAGAGAGGAACAGTCTTAGAATATTTTCCACTTCACTTACTAGACTTTATTTAGCAGGGAATAAAATCATTCCTGTAACAAAATATGTTGTGTATATATTATGTTATGTACCTATCATATATGTTATTGTTGTATTTTATTATTTTTAGTCATTGTTATTATTGATATTACTATTACCATATTCTTATTGCTTTTATTATTAGGTATTATTATTATTATTATTATTATTATTATTATTATTATTATTATTATTATTATTATTATTATTATTATTATTATTATTATTATTATTATTATTATTATTATTATTATTATTATTATTATTATTATTATTATTATTATTATTATTATTATTATTATTATTATTATTATTATTATTATTATTATTATTATTATTACTATTATTACTATTATTACTATTATTACTATTATTACTATTATTACTATTATTACTATTATTACTATTATTATTATTATTATTATTATTATTATTATTATTATTATTATTATTATTATTATTATTATTATTATTATTAGATATTACTATTACTACTATTACTATCAGAATCACTATTATATGTATCATAATTATTAGTTTTATTTTAACTACTTTTAGTATTGATAATAGTAATATAATAATGAATATTATATTTTGTTATTATTATGGTTTATTATTATTCTATTATTCTCATCGTTATTATCGTCAAAGGTTACTGTTAAGGTGACTTCATTCTCAGAAAAGGTGCAAAAAATGATTCCTTGTTGATTGATACAATGTTTCAACCGCCTCCTTGTATCTATATGGGCGTTTCTGAGAACTGCGGGTGACAGATTCATATGCTTTAACGATCCTTTGAGGGGATTTGTTTAAAACGCAATATTCTTGAACATCTCCAAAATAAATAATCTAACGGGGTTAGGTCAGAAGATCTTGTTGGCCAAGGTATTGGGCCACCTAGGCCAGGGCGGCACCGTGGCCGAGCGGTTACCGCGCTCGTCTACCACCTAGGCGGCCCGGGTTCGATCCCAGAGACCCGCATGTGGTATTCGTGGTGGACGAAGCGGCATCAGGACGGGTTTTCTCCGGGTGCTCCGGTTTCCCCCGCCATCTCATTCCACCGGTGCTCCAGCTTCATTCCATGTGTCATCAGTGTCACCGCCTGCGGTGCCGTAGTAGTAAAAGTGGGCCTTAAACACTACAACACACACACCACCTAGACCCATCCAGTATCAAGGATAAAACTAATTGAAATGGACCTTTACAGGTTCATTATGGTAAGACGATGCACCATCTCGTTTGAGCCAGTGCACAGTGTTGTTCCGCCATAGTACAGCAACCTAATCAAGAAAAACCAGAAGCTCACCTTGCAGCAATTCCAGATATCGAGGTCTTCTAATTCTGGCAGGGAGAAAGACAACACCAACACACCGCTACCACCACCGCCACCACTACCACCGCTAATATTAATATTAATAATAATAATAATAATATTAATATTAATAATAATAATAATAATAATAATAATAATAATAATAATAATAATAATAATAATAATAATAATAATAATAATAATAATAATAATAATAATAATAATATAACAAAAATAATAAATAACAATAATGATGTTAAGCATAATAATCTAATAATCAAAACAATAAAAAAAAAACAATACTAATATCAATAGAGATAAACATAATAGCGATGAACACACCAATAGAATAGAATAATAATAAATGTAATATTTATTTTTTTATATTATTAACAATATAAATAATATAACACTTTAATATAAAACAATAACGTCAAACAAAAGTAATAAAAATAACAAAAATAATAATAAAATAGAACAATAACATTAATAAGAAACAAAAAACGCCAATCAAACGTTACGTGCCCTCATGTTTGCATGGATTTTGTTACGGCAATTTACAATCTGTAATCCGTAATGTCAGACAATATACAGGAATGAGTTTATTCCCTGGTAAATAAAGTCTTGTAAGTGAAGTGGAAAATATTCAAAGACTGTTCCTCTCTATTATCACGCGCTGCACTCGCCAGTTGAAGCCTGGGCATTTCCTCTGCCGCTCGCTCTCTTACAAGCAGCACAAAGTTCACACACGCCACTGACTGGATTTACCCCTGCTATATCTGCAACTGTTTTAACGCACGAAGGGTTGTCTACTTAACCGAGGGCCTGCTAGAGTGGGACACCTGGTACTATCTTTCACAAAAGTAAATACCCACGTTGAGCTAAACCTGCGCGAAGGGTCAACTAATTCTCAGGCATGCTAGCATAGATGGTATGAGAATTAAATTAGTCATGTTCTTCCCTTGCTGTCCAAAGGACGTGGCAGCCATATCTCCTCTTACCTTACTCACCTCACAGTTTTAAAACGTAATATTTCAGCAATCCTTCTACATTAACAGGCAAACATTGTAAATTTAACTTCAGTACATCTGCAGAAAACGTGTTCTTGTGGTGTTTTATTAAACTGAGGACTAGAAGTAAAATAGACTTAGTTTAGCGCTAGATTTAGAGACGCGAGTTTAATCAGCAAGACTAAATTCGAGTGCTGCCTATGGCGCAACTGGCGAAGGCGTGTTCGTTCAAATCTACAGAGGTGCGCTAACACTAGTTCGAATCCCACTCAACATTCTTTTTTTATTTCCCTTTTCCTTGTTTCTTTCTTAACGGAAACACCATTATTTATATAACCCGTGTGAAAGTAGTAGTAGTAATGTTTTAGGGCGCACAACTGCTGGGGTTATTAGCGCCCGAAACCCGTGTGAAATATAACATTATACAAACTAATGAAATCTATTTCTTTGCATATTTTTATTCCGCATAGTGTTGTGACTTTCCCGCCGTCCTATGAATGCTGCAGTACGATTGCAATTATTTTTAAACTAACGCTTTATAAGATATTAATTGCAATTGCTGAAAATAAGGCAGGGAATACGCCTACCTCAACTGTGAATCATGCCTCCCTAAATTAATATTTCCCTTTAAATATTCACATTCAAAGGCATTTCTATAAATTTCGTAGACTCACCATATTAAAATATATAAGCGCGTAACAGTGCAAAATACGGTTTTCATGTTCATAATATTCATATCATGGGAGAAACTTTAAACCAATGATATGGATAAAATTGAATCTGTATAAGCAAGATATATAAGAAGAGAACTGGGCAATTATTAGTAAATATGCAGCAAATAGAATGGTGTATGCAATCACCCGGGAAACCTACTCCCGGGAAGATATAAGGAACAAAATGTTACTACCAAACACAGAGATTTACAAACAAGCGATAGCAAGAAAGAAGTAGAAGGAAAAAGAGACAAAAATCGAATTCTACAACCAAGAAATTCCATCAAACAAGTGGCCAATGTGTATGCAAGTCGAGTGAAAGTGTGAAATCTACCACTGCTTCTAAGTGCGGAAAAGGACAAAAGATGCGCATGTAGCAATAGTTTACCGTCTGTTCACATTCCCACGCAACTGAAAGCGAAACTGCCGATGCTCGTATATTCAATCAAATAACAACTAGTTAAAATGGCAGACACCAGTGACATTAGTATGCACTGTATAATATTACAAAACTTTATAAGCGTTTTAAACTTGGATACATGGAGTATAAATAGGTGTGAAGCTTGAGCATAGTGACAGGTATGCCCTCGTCACATAACATACTACTTCTTTCTCATGGTTATAAGTAAGCCGATCCGTTTCTCTTTTACTGAGAACAAAAGGAGACATGAGAAGGTACTAATCTTTTGAAGACAAATGGGTTTGGTTCGGATACCCACGTTAATGTAATGAGCGCGGTGTTGAACTGGCATGTGGAATAGGGAAAATCATGCATCAGTTACACATAATCATTCTAGTGCCTCTTATTTATATTCGAATTCTTCAAATATTAAACATGGTACATGCGCATGACTTTTAACTCCCTGTTCTACAACCTATTCTTATAAAAGCTTATTCTTCTACTTACTTCTTTTTAAGCTACATAAAACTTAATTACCTACACATTTGCACCTTCCCTGTAGGTACCTATAACAAGAATATAGTAGACACTATGAAATTCGATATTCTTTATTATTCACCAGGAAAACCATTGAATGAAATATAAATATTTGAAAATTCAAACTAAGAACAAAGAATATCTCGGAAATTGTTAACTCAAAGAAACGTTTGATATGAATCTTGTATTTTAACGCTATTTGCAGAAAATTCAAGATAAAAATTTTATTGATAAGGTAAATATTTTAAATATATTCAATTTTTAATCCAAATTGTTAGAGCCATTTTTGAGAAAACAACGAAAAGGGTTAGTTTAAGATGGGGGTTGTGCTGCCTGTCGCGTCCTTAGAAGACGCAATATTTAACCAAACTGTCGTTTTAAAGCTATGTTGTACACAGATACAAATGTATTTTTCTAAAGGCGGTTTCTTTTTTGTGTTTAGTTGTCTTTAAAGGTGTATTTACGGTGAATTTGGGTATGGCATTTTTGGGTGGAATACAATACATACACTAGGTACGACTATGGTAAGTTTTGGAGGGCGGACTGAGCACCTCGACCCATTAAAGCGTTTGTGCCCCTTGGGGGAAGAGATGAAGTGAGAGGATACTAAGAATGGCCAGACGTGAGAAGAGGCGACAGCAGAAGTAAAGTTTCAAAGAGGTATAGAAACTCCCCGTCGGATACTCGTACAATCTGCTCCTTCCCCCTGTGGACTTATAACCCCCCCGGGGGGGGGGGGGTGGGATCCACAGCGCTTCCCCGATCCGGAGGATGAGGATTTACAGAGTGCAAATTCCCTGCCATGCATGCCGAAACTCAGAGCCCTGAAACAGCTCGGTGAGTTGAAATGAGAAATGAGATGGAATGGATTCAGAATGTAATCATGTAATTATCTTTGCCAGCATTCGCGAGGGACACGGGGAAACCCCCGAAAAAATAGCATTGGTCAGGAAACTCGGCAAAGAACATCGAACCCACGACCTCGCAAATACGATTCCCTTATTTCACTCAAATGTATGCCTTACATCTTTATAGACAGGAAGCACATGAACCAAGAGTTTCAGAACACCATTAGCTGCAAGCCCATTACCTATAGCTATATTTATTATGCAGATGCACCATAATTTATCCTTTGCCAGAGCAACCCAGCTTTGGTAGCCACGTATGCTGGCGTAAAATCCGTGATCGGCGGATAATGAAGCTGGAGGTATTCTGATCAGAAACACTTTAACATCTTGTAATAGCAAAATTATCCCGAGCTTCTCCTAACCATAAAACCCCAATCCAATAATCGTTAACAAGGGCGATGTTAGTGGATAAAGGGCAGTAGAGCCAGCAGTATGAGCCAGCAACAAAACGAAAAGCATGGAAATAACTCCTAGCAAGTACATCTGCACGTGACGTCGCCAAGGGATCGGGAAGCACCTTTTGTATGTTGCATCAACCCACGCAAGTCACAAGAGATTGAATGTTAAGAGATTAATGTTGATGCTTCGATGTTTCCAGCATCAATTCACTCAGAAACCTTGAGATCGAATGATAAATAAATGGAAAGCACTGTTCAAAATTTATAAAAAAGAATACACTGCCAGATATTAAACTGAAGAAAATGGAATCTTTACAGATGAAGCTGGTGGGAAAAGTGACTTATGTCCCCCTCTAAGTAAGGCTATTGTACAGAGCTTCCAAAAGTGTTAGTTTATTACTTTTCACAAATTAATTTTAAAAAATCGCTACAAGTGAGGTATGCATTCGGGAGGTCGGGGTTCAATTCCCATGGCTGGCTTTCCCTACCTATGGGGCTTTTTCGAGGCTTCTTGGGCTACCAGAAAATGCTGGAAAAGATAGTTTCATCCATAGAATTTCCCGTCCTTTCATTTCATTTTACCAGTCTTAATTCTTGGCGATGGGCGAGTTTGGCGCTGCTGTTTGGTGACTCTGCGAACTGTAACTGCTATTCTCGGCGGATGGGTGGCATTCTATTCGCCTGATCGGTGGGTGCTTGGCGAACTCTGGTATCGAAATGAAGATTCTCCAGCACAAGTTAGGGAATCTGATGCTCTCTCGTACTGCTCGCCCCACTTCCAACACGCCCACTGAACGCTTTCACTTCATCATTTCCTTTTAGGGTCTGACATACAAGCCTCAACAGTTGACTCAGTATTGTTTACTTTTCATAAAGTATTGCTTTTAGTATTGTTCATTTGAAATAAAAGTCTCTTCAGCATAAATATGAGACATTTTATGCAATAAAAACTAAGCAGAGATTGGTTATAGTGCGAACAGCTCGGAGCATACTTGGTGTGAAATCCTAGACAACACGTTAGATGTTCACCTATTCCACCTCCGACTCCGGATAATTGCATGAGAGGAACTTTCAGCCAATTTACATTCTCATTCCCTTGTTCAAAAATCAGAATCAAATTTAATCGCTAATTTTCAGGCATGGTGATCAGAAACCTATAACTGATATAGTTGTTTTTCTCCCAAATTCATTTTTATTCCACAATTTCTGCTTCAGTTCAACTAGAGACCTAGAAAGCCTCACAGTTATTCTCATTGATAATTACAAATTACAATTACACTTGGTACAAAGTGTAAAAATGGTGAGCCTTGTTGAGCTGTGAATTCAAAAATATAAGAGAAGAAAACGATCTGAGGTCATAATAAAGAAAAAAAACAAAAGAGTGATATGGAATCATTTTCAGCCTTCTGCGCCGAACGAAATTACAGAGCTGGTCTTGAACTATAATCACTGCGGTAATTATGTCAAAAGCAAAACAAATTGCATTGTTCTCGCGTTGTAAGTATCTTAGCGATACCCCTCTTATAAGTTCTTCAGTCTCGAAATAGTTAATATTCCCAGAACAATTCGTCAAGCTCGATTAAATCACAGAAAAATTATCAGAATGTATGATACTGCTGAAGATAATGTGCCTAATAGATATGGACATAAGTGACAGTAGGTTGAGAAAGTTATATTATTGTAAAATATGATCTTTCTTAAACCCATAAATAGTTATTTTAATTAGGAACATATATGTTGGTATTAGGGCTATCAATTCCCCAATAAAATCAAGCGAGAAAGCGCCTAGTTCCTTCATTACAAGTCCATGTGCAGCGAATGACGTAACCGTGTAATGTAATCAAGATGTCACAGGATATCGATGTACTTAGCGTGTAACAGGATTGAGTGATTGAGGCATTAAATTTGGACGTATCTACATTGACCAAGACTTAACGCCGTCTGTTGGAGAAAGCTGTTGAAGATTGATGTGCCCAGCTTGGAAGAAAATCATACCATACCCTAAAAATATCACCTGATTTTGCAAACGGATTTCGATAAAGAAACATGAAAACAGGGCTTAGGAAATGCGAGAAGTAATATCAGATAAGCAGCATTTCTTTCAACATGGACACATGTTCAATAAAATGTCAAATTATGTTTCTAAAAACTATTTTCTCAAGTTTTTAAAATGTATTCTTTAATAGTAATTCATCTCTAAATAGGTTCGGGATGAACACGAATTTTGTCTTAGGCATCAAACCAAACAAAAGAATCTTCGATTTTTTAGTTTTAATGTATATTACCCAAACGTAATCCCACCATATCTTAGGTATACCATATCACTGTGCTCTTGAAAGTGCTGTTGCTATTCCTTCACTTCTCGCAATGACATGGGAAGAGTATGGTGGCCTTAACAAGTCACTCTTAAATATCTGATTATGCGTTTGTTTCCCATATCCCTCTAGTACCTAAAATGAATTGTGTATTTTAGCTATGTCAGCAATGCCTATCTTGATCAGAAATGCAATTGAGTTTATGAATATTTTATGGACAATCTTAAAATGCTGTATACTCAGCGTTGTCTTCTATACTGGGCG
This sequence comes from Tenodera sinensis, assembly GCA_030765045.1. Taxonomy (NCBI): domain Eukaryota; kingdom Metazoa; phylum Arthropoda; class Insecta; order Mantodea; family Mantidae; genus Tenodera; species Tenodera sinensis. The sequence continues at coordinate 75,746,047 of CM060969.1, forward strand.
TTTAAGACAGCTTAATTTTGCTCAGAGGCCCTTTTATCAGGCATAAGGATCTTTTCCATCATACTGACATGAGGCTGTCGGTTTTAAGACCACTTAAAAGCTATGGTTTTGAGCCGAGTTTAAATTCGCGACCTTGGTATCAGCAGGGCAGCACCTAACCCAGTGATATTGAAAGTTCGTTAAGTAACACATTAGAGCTTTAAACTGCTAGAAACTATTGGTATCTTTGTTTTCTTTTCTGCTGGTCATGCATAAGGCATCACACTGTGGATGTGTTTCAACTTAAATCTACTGTATTTCCTTTGTTGGTACAACGAAGATTACTGCTACAGAAAAATTACTGTTTAATATAGTAAATTTATGTAATTTGATCAAAATCGAGAAAATAAAAAATAAACATTTTTCTTAGCAAAGTAAATATGCATTCTAAACTTTAAGAATACATATTTTTCCCAATTTCCGCATACAAATTACCAATTTGCCGACTATAAATGGTCAGGGCATGCTTATTAAAGGCCTCGTAAACCATTTTCCACGCGTTTACGTAATGAAAATACTCCAAACATTACATTATTTGACTAATTTAGTTCAAAAATGTTAATTGTATTATAGCTTTTTGAACAAAACTTACATTTTCAGAAATAGGTTAGCTTTTAAAACATCAAGATTTTACAGATTGGAAACGATAATAATTGTACAATAATCAGCAATTAGTTTAAAATTAGTATGACACATCTTTTCGTAATCTACTATACTGTAAAAACTAATTTTAGATACGAATATTTTTAAAAATGCAACCCGCGCGATATTTTGTTACAACAATGAACGTATCAATACAAAATTAAGGTTTAAATAGCCAAGTCAGCTATAAATTTGGTATAACAGTATTGTTATTTCAAAAGTGGTTCTTATTTAGTGTGAACTTTTCAAATTTCACAGATTATTTTACTTTAACAGAAGATATTTTATGAGAGCTGAGGGAATTTTAACGAATCTTCTATCTGCGCAATTACGGCACATCCAAGAGCTGTACTTTCTTCTGAGAAAGGTCTGCGTCCAAACTGTTGTCGAACCTGCCATGCATATGGACTTGGATACTGCAGTAGAGAAACGATGGAAGTCGAGATGCTTGCTGCAAAGTACCATAAAAAGAAGAAGAATAAATTACATCAATTCGTGATCGGGCAGTAAAGTGGAGAACGTGTTCTAGAAACTCCATACAGACACGAACGTAGGCGTAATAGCGATGTTACTGCAGCTATTCGCCATCTTTGAAACGTTTTAGAATGTCTTTGTTCTCTCATCTCATGCCTTTTATTTCTTTCACCTGTTATGTTCTCAGTTTCCTCTTATTTCTCTCAATCTTTGTTTCTCCTGTCTTTGTATGCTATCTTGTGCTTATAGGTGGTAATATGTTTCCTTTTACACATACCTATTTAAGTACAGGTATTGCTTCGCACACTGCGATCTGTATAGTTCTGGACGAAGGGAAGAAACCACAGGAGCCTACAGTCCGCAGGCGGACGTGCCATAGAGACGCACGGAAGTCTAAGAGTTTCATTTCGAAGGCCTGTAGCTGCCTAGAGAGGACCAAGCAGCCCTCTAGTATCCGCTAGAGGCAATCTTTCTTTTGAGCAAGCAGCCGCGCATGACGATAAAAACTATGTCTTGTAATAAAATTATCTACATACATAGTATGTATTATTTACAATACATTAAAATATATAAAATTACATTAAATCACATAATATCTTAACAAAGAATTGATCCACAGTGTGCTGTTTTAAACACGAGTGGCGTTTGAACGAAGATTGAATTACACTCCCAAACTGACAAGATACAAAAACAATCCGGTTGAAACACATAACGACAAACTTCATGACACGTGCCGTTTGAAAACAGTACGAAAACTGAGGAGATTGAGGGAGGTGTAGTGACGGGTAAGGATAAAGGTCAACGCTTTCTTAGGGCGCTATTTATAGCCGGTGAGACATACCGCGTTAGCACCGTGTGACACACTACTATATTTTTTCTTAAACTCAATAGGTAGCATTTTACAGTGCAGTGCAATACGGTGCGTACTACCATAATTATTGTACACTTTATGCAGGAACCATAAATTGAATCAAACTGATATTTGGGGTACTTACAGTTACGTTCTTGCTATAATAATTACTTAATTATGTAATGTGAGCATTAAATTAAAAAATCTATAAATATGATACGGATAATTCGGAGATCCGAATAAACGAAGTTTTACTTGCATCTCGCTATTTCGGTAAATGTTACTCACGAGGTGTATGATAATATTGAAGCAATATTCAAGCGACTCTGTTCTATTTGCATTTGACAGGCTTATGTGTTTTCTAAATGTGCATATTTCTTATAACACGGACATCCACAAACCCCCTACCCCTCCCCCACATAGATATTCTCTTAGTATTTAGGTGCCATCTTAAGCTGCTTTTTCTTTCTTTTTTCGTTTTTAAAAGGTTGTTTCTCGCTTAAATTTCTCTTATATTTACTAATATTTTAACTCGAGCTTTCTCCAGCTTGGCTTTCTTTTGTGTACATTGTTCGCTGTTAGCATAAAACGTTTGAATGGTGCAAGTAAAGTTTCCAACATCTACACTGAATCAAACGAGACATGCTATGCTGGAAGAGACGCGAAGGATTTTAGAGGTTTTCCAATCGAATGGTGATGTCATCTGAAATCTCTTCCTGAGTGCTCTTCAATTTTGTTTAGTCCCTTTTTATATGTATTTTACTCTTTTCCCTCTTCTCAAATGTGTTCGCTAGCTTACGTTTGGTAGAATGGTTTGAAACTCTAGCAGCAAATAAAGTCGTGATGAACTTTCCATTAACATGTCAAATCGTACATGAAAAGACTTTCAGAGTAGAGAACCATCATCTCCAAGTTCTCCATGTAACGCGTGTCTCTCTTTCACACCTTACCACCTCAAACTTGGTTGTCTGGGCATTCTTGATCCTGCGTGTTACCCCGTGCCAAGTGACCACTAAACTTCCCCTTGTCATTATCTGTTTACAACACACCAAACAGATAGTCCTCTTAGCCAGAGGTGGAGCACTGCTGTATGTAATAGTACTTGCACTTCGCAATACTTGGTCCAACATTGTGTACCATAGAATTTATTACCAAATTCTTCAACTTGAGGCCGCCATAAATAAAGTATTCTAAGCAACAAAAAGACATTAGTGTACATATGGAATCCTGGACAATATAAATAACTTAACAGAAATTTAAATACAGATGGAAGTGACTGAAGGTTCTTTATTTATGGCTATATTCATAGAAAATTGAATAAGCAACAAGTTTTTCCTTTGGCGTATTTCAATGGATTCAACGGTTTTTGTGTAAATTAAATTTAAAAGAACCCACAATTTGTTGCCTTTTTGTTGAACAACAAAGTATGCTTCAGGACAGAACTATTAGTGGAGGTTTGTGGCTCACCCGACTTCACCCCCTGCAATTTCTATCTGGGGTAACTTAAAACATAAGGTATACAAGAGAAGCGCACTCACCCTGGAAGAATTAAATAAAATATCCACCAGCACCGCTTAGTGTGAACAACACGAGCGTTAGTTTCCTACAGAGGAGCTAAACATGCATGAACAACAACGATAGCCAGTTTCAGCTTCTCCTTTCATCAAGTTGGTAAGTAAAACCTTTAAAAGTAGTTTTAGAAATGTTGTATAGTTTCATCACGCCTTTGTGTAATAGCGGTAGACGGAATTGAGCGCTGAGGATGCGGACAGACAAAACACCGCGCAGTCCGTTCGGAACTCTTTTGCTCTCCCGTTATAAAAAGTGCCTGAAACTCAAAACTGACCGAAAATTATCAAATTGACGACTTTTAGGTTCATGCATGTAATTGTTCCCTAAACCTTCAGGTATCAGTTGGCAGGGACATTTTTTAAAGGTCTAGCGCAGGCTTTAAATGCCCTGTGAGCTACATGCAAACGTACCGTTTTGGTGCATAAACCTAGGCTTTCACGGCCGGTGTCCTGACTATTAGCTAGGCTTATCTCTTCCGGACTTGTAGGCCGTGGTCTAGTTATGGGCAGTATATGAAACAAAATATGGGCAAAAAAGAGCTCAAAAACAACCAAATTGAGCAGAAAGGAGCGGTTAAGTGGCATCTGGCCGCAAGGGAAAAGCTATGAATCTGAGGAGAGAGAGAGTACTCGACAAGAGAAGGTAATCTGACTCATGATCACGATGTATGTGTGTAAAAAATTGGATTTTCTCGACCATACATTTTTATTATACTATCAGCTCCATGCGCATTAAGTTTTGTGCTATCTTCCTATAACTTTTCCAGAATGTGCTTCATTTATGTGACTTCAATTTCAGTCTTTGGTTTCAAAATCTGAAACTTTCTTTAGCTTTAAAAATATATACGCGAAAGAAGTATAAAAATACTTTCAATGCCCATCAAAGTAAATAAATCAATATTTAAGGGGTGGAATCAGGACTGAATAATTCAATGCCATAGCCGGGATTTGAACCACATATCTTCCAGTAATGCATTGAATCTTTCAGTCCTGATTCCACCTCTTAAACATTGACCACATGCGGCTTGTGTGTTCTCTACTTAGTAGAGAAAGTAAAAATGTGAGTAGTAATAACCGAAATACACTGAAGGGTGAGTTTTCAAGCCACTGTAAAGATATTTTAAAATTAAGTAGATTTTAAACGAAATAGATTGATAATTCAGAAATTTCTATAAATATTCCGTGAATTATGACTGTGATGTGATAATTAGTAAATACTTAAATATATTCATGTTACTTGGGTGGGAGCTCCATCATTTCCCATCTTCCAATTCACAATTCAGAGTTAAAATAAAGAACGATATGGAGAGTACCCACTCCCGGCACAAATTGTTACATTGGAACGTAGTCCCTTGGGAAGCAAATGGCTGGGAGTATAAAGATATGAATATTGTACTGAATGAAGACTACGAAGATAGGGCTTTCAACCAGTAACAAAAAATAATAAATACTGACAAAGAACAGTGAATGGTAAACCAGGGATGGAGGGAGGAAAGAGCTGAGTTAGCGTAGGGAAACTAAACAAGAGTGGACAAAGGCTGATGAGTATGGGCGAGAATTTGTGAAACGGAAGGGCTTCATGGCTCCAGAGTGGCCCCACTTGCCTTGCATGTTTTCTACAGCGAGATAACGAAGAAAGTCTGCTATCTCTTGCACTTAAGATTTTTAGTTTCTCTATAATAGGGGAAGTATTGTATTTGACTGAAAATACTGGTTGAGATTTCACCGGAAATATATGTTTTGAGGCCCCCTAAATAAAAAAGCAGTGTGTGTGGGTGCCTGTCTGTGAACAACATAACCCCAAAACGAAAAGTTGGTCAAAAAACCAAATTTAATATTTAAGTGTAAAATCTTTCAACGATGCGACATAAAGATTTCGAAGAAAATTCCTCCACCCTAAACTAACCTTTGCGTGAAAATGTTTTCGAAAATTTTGATTCTCTCAAAAGTGACTCTAACAATTTTGATTAAAATGACATATGTTTATGATATGTTTATCGCAAATGAAATGTTTATTTTGAATTTTCTAGCTATATTCGGACCCTAATGACCTAGTTATTGGCGGGCCCTTAAACACCTTACTCACTCACTCACTCTAGCTATATTCCGTGTACTCTTCTTTACTTTTGATGAGCTTTGCATAACTAGTAAACCCTAAGAGATAGACCAAATCTTACTAAACACAAAAATATAGATCTCGTTAAAACACAAATTTATGTCAAATTATATTGTTTTTGTAAAGTGAACTATTTCGGAAATATTGCTTGTTATTTGTCAGAATTATAGACCGTTCTCAAATGCAAGGCTGTTATTCATTTTTATGTTTTAGTCATGCAAAGAAAAAGGATTTTCAAAGTCATCATATAGCGACATTCCTTAAAACATTTGTTCAGTTAAAGCCTACTGTATTATCTATGCACCTACAAGGAAATTAACAATAAGATAGTTTCTACAAATGTTTATCTCGATTAACATGAAGTTAGAGGAATAAGTGTTAGTAAAAATAGTTTGCGGAAGAGCAGCGAAAACCATATGAGTGCAACAGATCAGATTTTTATCTTCTCTAGTGCATAGAGAAACAACACGCAGGTCCTTACCAAGTGGGAGGGCCGGGTTCGATTCTTGGTACAGGAAGATTCGGGAGCACACAGCCACTTGAGGTTCTTCGAGTGCTAATTGAGGAGGAAAAATAGCGGCTCAAGGTTGCGAAGACTGCATTTATCGGCTGGAAGGTTTTAAGGGCATTAGACACGTCCCACCAGTACTGTACCCCATTCATGATGCCTATTGTGGACAGAGGTGGGAGATGCAGTGGTCGGGAGGTAAGCCTTCATGCATCATGTGGCCGCTGCGTCAAGGAATTTAGAGTTTAGTTTAGAAAAAGTATTGTATTCTACCTAAACATTCCTAATAAAAGAGTTCATTGGAAATACACGTTTGGAGGCATACTGGATCACAAAAGAGGTTTTAGAAAAAGACTCAGAAAAGGATGGACACTAAACTTGGTGTTTAAGTTCAGCATATTTGAAGGATGAACTCGAACCTTCTCAAAAAGTTCTCCCATCACATGCAAACATGAAAATCTTCGAGAAAACTTTGATACCAAAATTATATATTCAGAGAATTTGTAATTTAAAACATAATTTAGAAGAAATAATCCTCCTAACAGTAAATAGATAAAACGAACGTTAAAAGATTAGTCACACGAAATTAAAAGAGTTGAAAGTGGTGGCTGTAACAGTTCTAGAGAGGAAGGAAAATGTAGCGCCACTTTTAGTTAATAGGAAAGCCACGCTCTTGGCTTGTATGTTGAAGTGAATGTCTTAAGTGCATGGAATACACTGAAACAACGGACAAAAAGTTACAGGGAAACATATTTCTCATGTGTTTAAATACGAGTACAGTTTTGTTTAGTTGCTGAATTATTTTAAAATCTGATTGGTTGGCAGCGTTTGACCGAAAATATTGGTAACATTTATTAAAAGACGTTATCAACATAATTAGTGTCATTCTTTCTAAACAAAACCCACGCATACCCTAGGAACAGAATCTGAATGCTCGACCAATGGCAAGGCGCTGGACCAAAGAAATTCGAGACAATGTCAAGTGGCGTGAGGTATGATCGCTTCTAACGGCTTCACCTATAAAGAGCACATTCTGGCTTCAAAATTGTCTAATCAACGTGTGACTTTACACACGTATTTATTGCTCCAAGTTATCTTCCCAACGTGTGGCAATTAGTTCTTCAAATTTCATTTTCTTAAAAATTACAACTTTAATAATATAATAATATAACTTTAATCTCATGTTTACATGAGAAATAAAATACATATATTGAAGTATAGACGAATAGCCTGTGAAGTACTGTTCACTCAGAAGGAATATGATTTGGTATAGTTAACTGGTAATGTTAAGAAATCCACAGAAAAACAAAAACTTAAAATACATAATTTATCTCTAATAACTTTTTATGGTATCAATGGTATCAGACATTTCTTAGATAACGTCACTATAGGTTTGGATTTTTTAAAGTGCTGTTGTTATTTACTTGTTTCTGACGGTACTGTGGAAAGAGTACGCATCCTACACTGTGATCCTATGACCTCGCACCTTCAGCGGTCCCTGCACAGGTGCAGCCCGGCACGGAGGTGGGCCCCGGATAGCTTGCAGCAGCGTCACCAGGTTACTAACGTAACCTACCGCCCAGCAGCAACCTACCGCACACCATCACCTGGTCCTTCAATACTGAAATGGATGAGAGGGGAATGATGGAAACAGGAAATGATAGGAAAGTTGTGGTAGAGGGAAACTACGCAAAATCCCAAATCAGATAGCGCGTTCGTCCCTCCCGATTGCGGGCCAGAAATGGAGGCGGAGCCATCCCGCTCGGTGCCAAGACATAGTTCAGACATAGTAATGGATACAAACTGTTATCTTACAGAGGTATTTTTAGACGTGGCGAATGACCTTGCTAGGATCTGCGTCATTGAAATTGATGGTGGGGACATCTCTATTTCCTTCCTTGATATAAACAATACACTGCTGATACAGCGAACGGGCACTGTAATTAATGCCCTTGCTCTGTTATATTTACTACATGGAGTAGGGAGAGATACGAAGGGTATTCGGCACTGAAGCCAGGCTTACCGTAACTATGCCCCCAAGGAGGCACCCGGGGAGGAAGAATGAGGTGAGAGGAGACACCGGGCGGCCAGACCTTGACGCTACGTTGTTGAGCTGCTGATGGAATGAGGGTTGCTGATTTTTCAAGTATCCCGCGTTGGATGTATCCATTGGATGCTGTAAGATGTTACTGGATACCAGCACCACATTAATAAAGACGCCACTTGTAAAGAAAATGTGTTCCCCCTCCTTGCGTCGTTACCTCAACTTAGCTCGGTAAAAGCATGGATTTGAAGTTCTCAGGGTACTTTGTGGGTATTAAAGAAATAGCCCAAACTTCGGTTTTAGAGGTTTATTAGATGCATTCCTTCTTTTCAGCATCGAGAGGAGCCGACCACGATAACCTTCCAACAATCCTCACCGCTTTACATTGTATTGTAACACAGCCACGCATAACGGTCTCTCCTAGCGTACTGCTGCTACTATACTCACGCGCCACCTGGATTTTAAACATTTGACCGTTGGTCACGTGAAGCTGGCATGTTAACCTCGTGGTCAACATGTGATTCTTGTCCACGTACACTGAATTTCTGTTTCAACCGAGACTAACGGTACAGGCACTGACAGAGGTCCCTAAGATTTGTCAAGTTTGACGACACCTCGAAGTCTTTAGATGTTCCGGGGCATCTCAGGGGGATCTCGGTGCAGGGTCCAACGGCCCCAGATGCCGTTCCCTTTTCCACTTGGATCCCACTGACAACGAGGGACGAAAAGAGTTCCTGCATATTATCCCTGCCAAGCTGCACCAAACGCCTTCGATTTAACTTGCGACCCTGAAAGATCCAGTGGGATGAAAGACGAATGAAATGATTAACGAAATGGAATAACAGGAAATTTGACGGCTGTAGATATTCTTCCCAACATTCGTCTGGCAACCCGGGGAAACCGCCGAGAAACCCATGGGTCAGGAATGTCCACAACGAGAACCGAATCCACGATCTCCCAAATACGAGCCTCATAGGCAACCGCGGAGCCATCTCGCTTGCATTACTGCATGAAAGTCGAAAACTTACTAACCTGACTTCATAAGCCTAAGCTCTTATAAATATAAAACTGAACTCGACCATAAACCGCTGCGCAACTTTCAGCTATTTGCCAGGTCTAACGAAAACCCCTGTACCTCTTTTACACTGTTCTATGGAACTAAAAATATACTTACATAAGTCCATAGAAGAAGAAAGTGTTGGAAGTGAGGTATTTTCTAAATTTTCATAAACAACAGCATATTCTCAATACCGAGACAAAAAACACCTGCTCCAATCCTGGACTCGGTTCTTAAAGTCTCTCTCTTGTGATTGTGAATGCTTTAATAACTTCACATCGCTCCATGTACAGATGCCGGCTGCGTTTGAATGTAAGTTCTACGGCGATACATCAACGCAATAAAAAGCTATCACAATGTGCAGCTGAGTATATATAGAGACGTTACGAGAAAAAGAAAGAGAGACAGGGATGTGAATGAAAAAGGAAATAATAAATTCCTTTCACCCTCAGTTTTGTTTGCTATTTCTTTCTCCATCTCCTGTTTCTTCTCCTTTCCGGTGTTGTGGTTTTGCAGCATTTCCGCGCCCCTAGTCAACTGACGTGTTGTCTGTTAGTCAAACTGGATTTTACACCTCAGCGCCGCAAGTCGCCTTTGACATGTTGCCAGACCTCTCCGCGATGAACAGCTGTGCGGATTTTGAACATCCGGAACGGAGCTCCGTGAACCATCAGGTTACTGAGATCGATGGCTATATAGTAACCAGCGAAATAAATCGTTGTTTTGCGATTCCTTTCTTCCAAGATACAAATTCATGACGACTACCACAGACAGTAAATCTGATGTGTTACCGAGCGGGATGGCTCAGGTGGTAATGTCTGTGGCCTACATTTGGGAAGTCGCGGGTTTGATCCCCGTGGTCAACTTTCCTGACCCATCTTTTTTTTTTTTTTTCCCCTCCTAGAGGTTTCGCCGGATTGCCAGTGCAAATGCTGGGAAGATATTCATATCCTCCGAATATCCTATCCCTCCATTTCATTTCATTAACCATTTCACTTTACCCTTCATCCCGTCAGGTTTCTTTCGGGGTTGGAAGCGTGGGCAAGCGTCGCACCAGCAGGGCAGGGGGAACAAATGCGCTCTGGAAATCTCGTCACAGCACAGATGAGGATTTTGAGACCATTATTAGGCTTAATAAGACTCGATCATCAAAGAACTGTGGATTTAAGAAACAAACCGAAGATTGGATTGAATTCATTTAAACCAAAATAAAGATAGGTCACTGTTAATGATAAAATTGAAATAAATTTCCAATTAAGATGTGTTGTTTAAATAAAAGCTGCTAACTTTTTATTCAAGTGGCTTAATCACATATCACAGAAAACATACAAAACATCAGAAACAACTAGTTCAATTATCTACAAGGTATGACTCTTCACCGACTCCCACGTTTACAACTTTCGACCGCGTGGCAGAAGGGACCTTGGAAGACCAAGACAGAGGTGGCACGACCAGGAGCATTTACAGAGCTCTTGAAGAAAAGACCTTAGCGACTTAATCCTAAAATTGCTCATGATGATATGTGAATTTGTTATGCACAGAAAAAATGTCGTACGACTGTCCACATCAGATTTATTTTTCCATCAAAAATCGTCTACAGTCATCAGAAGTTAAGATGCAGGCATAATTTGTCGTAAAATGTACACTCAATATTTGGTCCATATTGATTATAGTTTTTTAATTGCATAGCAGAAGGAGCACAGAGTGAAATACCTGCAAAAATCATTTTTGTTTGAACACAAAAACGTCATGGTTGAAGTATTTATTGATGAGGAATCTGCTAACTAGCCACGCGGCGCGATGAACCTTTACTGATTAAGGACTACCACACATTGCTCCGCCCCCCACCTATGCGCACCATAGGCATCGTGAATGGGGTGCAGTACTGGAGGTTGGGACGTGGTCAGCGTTCCCATCCTTCCCGGCCAGTATATGCGGTCTTCGCAACTAAATATGCTACTTCTCAATAAAGCAGCTCCTCAGTTTGCCCCTCAGGGACCTAACGAGGCTGAGTACACCCCGGACCAGGTCTCCCAGCGGGAGAAAACTTCCCTCGTAGTACCGGGAATCGAGCCGGGGCCCCCCTCTTGGTAAGCAGCTGCGCTACCACCGCCCTAAGGAAATGACCTTATATATTTAGTAGTCAAACTTAATTTCCACGTAAATTACTAAAATGTGCACAGTGATTCGACCACAGCTGCTTGCAATATTAGTTGTTGCATAAATAATATCTTTATTAATCTCCTTAATACCCAAAATGTTAATATCGGACAAACAAGCCAGCATGAAATAATAAATAATATGTGCAGCTTCTGCCCGACTCCTCGTGAGCTGTTGCGCTGAGGAAGGAACTCATCTATCATACTGTGTGCGGGAGAAATTGACAACGGACTTGCTTTCTGAAAGCGCCTCGTACATCAAACATTAAAACTGGGAACATGAGCGGCCAGAGCCATTAGGTAAACAAGATTATAAGCCGCTTCCTCTGCGCTTGAGCAGCCAATTCCATTTTTTGGAGCAGAGCGAAAGAATGGTACAGAAAAGGACCGCAGATTTTTTCTCAAAGGATTAAAAATTGCAGCCGCACAGCTTCTGTCAGTATCTATCCAGCCATCCGTCTGGTTTTCTAATGGATTTCTCACTCTTTTGGCTACAGATTCGCTCATACTCATCTAGCTCCATTTGTGCTTCAAACATGACCCCTCTGAGGAAGGGATAAACGAGAGACCAGAAAAGCGACCAGATATGGCCCATAGTGTGCGCTACTAACGTTACCAATATGGCGCGTACATTGGCACCGGTTAGTTCTCTCTAAGCCCTGCGCAACTCAGGACTCCTGTGGAAAGGGGAAAGAGTGCCCAGCAGTCCCTCCAAAGAGAGACATCTTAACAGATGCAAATTCCACCGTCCTCCCGCAACATACCAACCGCCGTCGTTCGCTTAGGCAACCCTAAAACAGATGAAAGGAAATGATGGGGAGAGGAATTATCAGTCTGGAAGTTCATTAAAAATACTTATAGATAGAAATGTTTTGCAGGCAGAAACGTCAGAAGTGCATTCATACTTGCCTCCTCCGTCGAGCACTGATTGAATAGAGGGAGCCAGATCTCCTATCACCTCCCGCATAACAACAGACAGAGAGAGCTGAATATCTGCGTCTCTTTTTAACATATCTCTTTCTCTCTCTTCAAGCATGAGACGTGATAAACGAAATACCCTATAAACCAACTTAGCCAGTGTAGCCTGGCCTGACCGACGGGGAATGAACCCGGCCATCTCGAATGCCTCAGCGCGGAGCTATCTCCCTCGGCTCAGTATAAGATTGAACTTTTATTTAGTTTTAATTTAACTTTATGTATTGGAGTCCATTTTCTATGAATGGTTGTATAATGCCCATAAACTCGAGATAACTAGAGGCAAATCCAAAGCCGGAATAAAATGCAGTATTAAGCTTTCGAGTCACTTCTCATAATAAAAATCTATCCTTTTATAAGCTTAAACGTCTCCAAAACAAGCGTTGTCAGTCTAGAATACCCAAAAAACTTGAGAATATTAATACATAGAAAGCAAAATATCAGAGCACCGAGTTGCTGAAATTATCATGCAGCACAAACCGTGAACAAACTTCAAACCGTTGACTAGACCTTCTATATCTATCCATTCAAAACCTATTTTTGTATTTAAGTCATATTAGAGTAAGCTAATGTTATATATTTGCAAAAATGGTTTTATTAAATATTTAGTTGTACACAATGGGAATACAGGAGAAAAGCCAAAGATTTAAAAGGTATTTCGCTACATGCTGGCTTTAAAATTCCACTCTTTTCATGATCACAATAATGAAATGAATGATGACTTAAACCTCAAGCATTTGAAAATTCAAACCGAATACAGTGAATATCTTGGAAATGGTTAATGACACCAAAGCTTTATTTGATGAAAATTGTGTGTTTGAATAAGATTTGTTTTTGTGTTTGTGTAGAAGGTTTTTATCCCTCTCTCTGCGCAAAAATATAGAAAATTCACTCACAATTAAGGAGAGTTCGTAGACTATTCGTAGCAAGTTAAACATTTACGTTTTATTTATGATAAACATTACTTTAAGGCGTGGAATTTTAATCAAAGTCGTAATATCACTTTTTTTGAGAAAATTTAACGTACCGAAAAGTTGAAATAGTAGAATTCAACTAAAAATGCAATGCCACAATTGGAATTCGAACCAAAGATCTTCGGATTACCGTGCCGCTCTCTAACCAGCTAAGGTAATATAACTGTGCGACACCAAATTCCTGAATCAACATACTTACTTGTGATTTAGCTTTTGCTCACTTATTAGCTTACGTCCTATTTAAGGCGTTATTATTGTGTGCGCTGGTATAGTAATTAATAAATCAATCGTAATCAATTTCTACCTGATAGTAACATATATTTAATATCCTTACTTTACCCAGTAAAATCCAGCCTTTGTAATATTCATTTTGAGGACGAGGAGGAGATGTAGGTTTAAGGGTCCTCAACTGCATGGTTATCAGCGACCTTAAAAAGTATTTTATGGCAAAAGTCAGATATAAACTTCAATCAAAAATAAAAATATAGGTACATATACTCCGTTAAAAGCTTAAAAACTATCAACTGCTGTTTGGTCGTCCGCTAAGACCTCTGCAAGTCTAGCAGGCAGCTGCAGAGTATCTCGAAAGTGCGCTAGAGAGGAACACTCTAGCAGCACGTGACGCACTGACAAAAGGCTGTCACACAGCGGACATAGAGGTGGGGGGGGGGGGGGGATGTAGTTTTAAGGGTGCTCAGAGGCGCCCTTAAAAACAGTCCATGGCAATATAAATTTCAATAAAAGTAAAATTACTACTAAAGAAGGAAAATATATAAGTATACAAAAACAGCAACAAAAACCAAAATTAAAACAAGGTTATAACTATATCAAAAGAGTATAGAAATTAGGTAAATAAAGCTTCAAATCCTCAAACTCTTGTTGCACTGCGCTAAAAACCTAAAAACTCTTTCGACCGCTATTTTGTCGTCCGCCAAGACGTCTGCAAGTATGGCAGGCAGCTTCAAGGTGCATTAGAGAGGAACGCTCTAGTAACACGTTATTCATTTTGAAATTACGCAGCCCAATGATAAAGAATGGAAAAAAGTAAATAAAGTTAATGAAGTTTCTGCAATCAATTTTTTCTGCATGATTTAATATATGGGAAAAACGTGAAAGATAAACCAAAACAGACCATATTTATATGAAATAACCTTTTTCATGGTATTTACAGTTTTCTGAAAATTTTCGTTTCTTAATAATACTTTTAGAGGTTTAAAAGAACGTGAAAATGAATTATTTCTCTAAATTTTATGAAGAGATAAGATGTTAGGATATCCGATAAATAATGTCGGCTTTTACTCTGTACTACGTACATATAGTAGAGAAAGTATTGCATTGCAACCAAAAATTTGATGACACGTAAAACACGTTTGGAGCGCTCCTTAATATAAGGAAAACGTTTTTTAGAAGGTCCGCGCGGGTATGTATGCTTGTATGGTTACTTATACGTATGTTTCTGCACCGTTCCGCCGATTTATACCCAACCTGACACGGATATCTTTTACAGAAGGCGTAACTTGCTGTCTAGCTTAGAATCAGAAGTCGTACCTACTCTATTTTAGAAAATTATTTCTTTATTTGTAATGCCTGCAAAAGCTTGTAAGACCATGCGTATATTTGTCAAAAGTAATTGTAGTAGCTTGAACATTGCCAACACAAGGCTCACGTCTTTTCACGGCTCACAAAATAATAAAGGAACATAATATTCACCGATTTCTCTGATCATTCTCTGATCATACCACAGTTAAATTTGGTCTACTTAAACTGCTGTAATTTCTTCTCAGTGACAAACAGCGACAACAAACTCACTCAGCTGCAATAATGAGAAAGTATAATTACAAACTGTGCTCAACAGTGCTTTTTCATAGCTTTTTCTCGTATTTTTACTTTCTTTACTAGGTATAATAAGTAGAGCAGGTATTGTATTCCACCTACAAATTCACTGTCGAGATTAAATTCCATCGGAAATGTTTCGTGGTCCCCTGAATCCAAAAGAAGCATTTTAGAAAATGTTCTGTGTGTGTGTGTGTGTGTGTGTGTATGTGTGTGTGTGTGTGTGTGGGGGGGGGGGGCAGCATAACTCAAAACCGAAAGGTCGGTTAAAAGCCCAAGTTGGTATTTAGGTTTAACATATTTCAAGTATGCGACACGAGGATTTTGAAAAAAGTTCCTCCACCTTAAGTTACCCTTAACATGAAAAGTTTCTGAAGATTTTAATTTTCTCGAAAATGACTAACGATTTTGATTAAAATGCCACATGTTTAAGATATTTTTATGACAAATTAAATGTATATCTTGAATGTTCTACCCATAGCCTAATTAGTCCTGTTTACTCTGGATGGCTTTTGCATAACTGGTTAACCGTAAGAGATAGACAAATCTTACTGCAAAAAAAAAAAAAAAAAAAAAAAAAAAAAAAAAAAAAAAAAAAGAAAAGAAATATATATATAAATCTTGTTAAAACACACAATTTATGTCCAAATAAATTTCTTTTGTAGGGTGAACCATTTCGGAAATATTCCTTGAGTGTGAGTTTTGGAGTACTTAAACTTTTCTCAAATGGAGGAAGGTCGTTATTCATTTTTTTATATCTTAGCCGTACAAAGAGAACGGCATCTCAAACTGGGATTTATAAAGCTATATATAAGTTCTTGACATCTCGATTTAATATCAAATCTGACTGATGATATGTTTAGTATTAACCTGATTGAACGTAGATCAATAAAACCACAGAGGCTACACAATAATTATTATTTCTAAAATAAGTAAGAAATAAACTATTGAACTTTGAATAAAATAATAAAATTGCAAGTAATGCATTTTTATAGTTATTGGAATAATAGAAGCACTGTTTTAAATTGTATTATGTCGAAAAACATTTTACAGGAGAAACAACACCTAATTACTCCTAACTTAAAACATTTTTACAAATGGTAAAATGTGAAGTTATTGTGTTTGAGACTTACTTATAGAAATTGGCTTGTTGTTTATTGGATTTCGCCAATTTTCTCTCGTAGTGCGCCCTGTCGAATGCTTCCTAAGCTGAAAAACAAGTGATTTCTGCTGGTCGGAAGCAGCGACACGTTGCCAAATGAACTGAGACTCGACGTTACGAGGCGTATTTTTAAAGTAACTACCCATAATTTTTTTTCAAAGTAACAGAACACTATTTTTCAAACACATTATTATCATTCATAACCTTGCACCTTTCACTAGTTCTACACTTCGATACCGCCCTTATTTAGCCATTTATCATAAGGGGAAAGCAGTTTTTATGAGCCTTTGTCAAGCAATGATGCCGCCATGATAAAAGCCAAGTCTGCACTTCTTTTTTAACATCATCGTGGTTGAAATGCTTTCCAGCAAGGAATTTCTTCAGATGAAGATAAAAGCACCTTGGTGCCAAATCGGACTAGGGAAGATGGTCACATTTTCTCCAAACAAATGATTCGATCAGATCTTTGGTTTATGGGGTTACGCTGTGTGTGACCAGGCATTGTCTCTCATTGTTTCTCCACAAAACCCACACAATTGGGATAAATGTTTACTAATGTAACATTTCTCGTATCTAAAAAAACGAATCTCTGATTTGACTTCACAGTCGGCGGGTGGTTCCACTGCTTTGAACATTTCAAAACGCTCAAACAATAGAAAAAACAAAGTGGCGGACGCTTATAGCTGTGTCTGGCTTCCTAATAAATGGAGGAAGAAATCGCGTGTGCTCAAAATCTCGATTACAGCGCTACAGCGGCAGAATATTTAAACGGTACTTAGTTTAAAAATGCGCTTCGCAGATTAGTTTTATACAATACAATTTTAACCTGATCTCAGTTCATGTACTGACCCTAGATTAAATCTGATCTCCACTCAGCAATATTTATGCAATTGGGGCTTAATGTCTTGCATAATCTTTTTTAAAGTCTTCCAAGGAACGTAAGGATATTGGGCAAGTGCAATCTAATGGTAAATATTACAGAATAAACCGTCAAATCATGGGTAACGCCGGGTACTTCAGTCAGTAACTGCTAAAACCTGCGTTGGTGTCGAAAAATGTGAAGCGCATGATATTCACCCACTTTTCCGTAGTTTTGTTGCTAAGAAAATAGGAAACTACGGCATATTAAATTTCACGTATTCAGGAAATGTGTGTATGTGGTAAATTCATCTCTGACGGGTTTGTTGACTCGCAGCTTACTCAGGAACAGAATTCAATATGAGAGAGGGAAAAAGGAGGACAGGCAGGAGAGATACTACGTGTACTTGGTAGCGGAGACAGAATTGGAGAGAAAAATGTAATGAGGTCGCTATGAAAAAGGAAGGCAGCAATATTTCGCTCATCATTCTAAGTAGTTGGTACTTAGTCATTCCATTTTATAATGACCAGATACAAAGTGAAATGGGGAAGTTTCTGGTTGAACATAACAAGGTGCCACATTGTGACATTTCACGAATCGTCTCCAGGATATACCTTTTGAATTTTACAAGTCTGCAAAAGCAAGATTAAAGTTACTGTAGAAGGAAAACGCACTATTTGTCATCATGTGTAATATCTCAAAATTCTGTCACGCCAGGTTTAAACAAATGCAAAATGCACATAAAGGGTAAGAGTAGAGCATAGAGGGGGCAGCGAGTGAGATGGCTCCACGGTAACATGTGAGGTTCACATTTGGGAGGACGTGCGTTCGGTCCCCACGGCCGACCTTCCTGACTCATGGGTTTTCTTCGGAGATTTTCCCGGGCCACCAGGCGAATGCTGGGGAGGATAATTACATCCCCGAATTTCTGGTCCCTCCATTTCATTTCACTTTCTTTCAAGGTCGGAAGTTTTGGCGATGGTCGAGTTAGCGCTGTCATGTAGGGAACTTGCGCACTGTAACTGCTGTTCTCAATAGATGGTTGGCCTTGTAGTTGCTACCTTTGTCTCAGAAAATATGAGCGATACAGGGTGAAATTTTCAGTACATGTATACAGCACATAGTTAAACTTTTTAAACTACAATAATAATTTTGTAATATGCTTAGTGACATTAAGAAAGTAATAACGTTGTAAATTGTCCACAGTTTTACCTATTTGACTTTGAAAACGTATATTTTTAAATTCTAGTAAACTGATATACTTAGCTAAATGATAGAGGCTCAGAAAATAGGTGATTATACTAAAACAAAGCATGCAAAAGCAGATTATGTGTTGCAAGTAATGTCGGAGAAAAAGGTACATGAATTCACATGTTTAAAGAGTAAATTTTATTATTTTTCTGCTGCATGAAATAATTCTTATGGACTCAAACACATACGCCACCAATGTAAATGAGCTGTTGAAATAATTGTCGTAATTTATACAATTATTAATAAAAATTTCAGGAAAAACCATTCAGAACTTTAAGAGTTGTAAGGCACTTTCTAACCAAATAAGCAGGCCAAATAAATATGGAGACGCTAATGCTGATGTTCAATATTACCCATGGAAACATCAAGCAAATACAATTATTCTAGTGTTACTTTGTGACCATATCCACTCTCCTATAATTTTCTTAAACCTTGTTTACACTATATTTGTGAGTTTCGTGTACCCTTTCATTCTGCTAAAGGTGCATGAATAGTAATGCCCGTTTTGGAAACTTCAAGACGGTAATTTTGGGAACACCATGCAGCTAACTTTGTACCTACGAAGTTCCTACCGGAATCTCAAACTTAGTAGTTGAAGCCCTATTAAGTTACAAGCAGCACTCCTTTAATCCCAGAAGTTCAACTACATAAAAGGGGTTAAATTGTGTATCTGCCTTTAGCAGTACTCAGGGATTATGCTAAGGCAAATTCTGGGATTCAGTGCATAGAAATAGAGGGGATGGAAAAGAGTGAAAGGGAGAGAGCGAGAAAGATACGGCAATATAATAGTTAACGGTAGCTTTAAGAAGCTAATATCAAGCTTTGCACACATTCTCCACAGTTATTTTTACTTTCCCTACCTTAAATACAGTAAGTAGAGGAAATATTACATTCCATTCGCTGAAGATTGTGACAAAAACAACAATACTCAAATCCAATTGCCTTTACCATCATCTTATTTTTCTCTAAATACACAAAATTGCATAGGTTGCACAAATGCACAGTTCTCTTTTACTGAGTTAACACATCTATAGTCTTTCGCGATATTACAGCACACAACTGTTTTCTTCTCGTAACCTTGACTCACTCCTTTCCATCTGATGTCATTAATTTTCTCTGTCCTTCAAACAGCTGACTTCGACGATACAATCACTCAACACTCAGTAACTGCTTGGCTATCTTTCTTTCGACGCGGCGACCCAGACACACACAACACACACATATATACACACACACACACTAAAACTAAACTGACTGACTCCCCGACAACTCATATCTGTAACTAATTACTAACTCCTCTCATCGACATACCTCCTATTACGTAGCATGGACCTTTCTAGAACTTCTACAAATATGTCGGACACTTCTCGAATAATCTGGAAAACCCTTTTTTCTTCCCCCTAATTGTTGCCACATGTTCAAAAACAGTTGCGAGAGGCACTTGACCTCCAGCGCCTTTGATACACGCACCGCCAGTGGAGTAGGGCAGTCTGGCCCTAACGGCTCTTTGTTTTTCGCCGCGGCCAGCTTCACACTATGTTTTGAAACTCCCTGAATTAAAAAATAGCATTATCTAGAAAATATTCCATATATATAATTAAGTATATATATGCGTATGTGTGTCTTTGAGTGTGTCTCTCTGTAAACGGCATAACAAATTAAGAGGATTAAATATCAAACTTGGTATTCAAGTGAAATATCCTCTAAGAATGTCACACAAAGATTTTAAAACGAACTACCCTAATACGCAAACATTTTTGTTATTTCTTATTTTCTCAAAATTGGCTTTAACTACTTTGATTAAGACCATTTAAACGATACTTGCATGACGATCGGTAAGTGGTAAGTGTAAGAGACATACAAAATCTTACTACACAAGGAACATAGATATCACTAAAGTAAGTTATAATAAATATAACTTTTTTGGCATTAACCATTTCCGAGATTTTGTTTGTTATTAATTTGAATTTTGAAATGCCTTACACTCCTCTAACTGCAGAAAATGACAATTTTTTTTCTTCCTCATTTTTTTCTTTCGTTTTTATGTTCGTGCAAAGAGAAGAGTTTCATAGCCATCACATAGAAAAGATTTAGTCTATTTAGTCTAATGCATTACTCTTATCCATATCTACAACGAAATGTGAAATTACTAATGAAGGTTTATATTAAAAACAAAAAGTAGAGTAATGTGTTAAAAGTAAAATTTGTGTAATGATCAATAGAGGTAATAAAGATATTATTATGGTACTTCCAGTATTACCTAATAAAGTTATTAATAAATGACCTGCAATTATAGAAGAATAAGTAGAGAAAATTCTGCATTTATATTTAGTCGAAGGTCTGTGTGTGTGTGTGTGTGTGTGTGTGTGTGTGTGTGTGTGTGTGTGTGTGTGTGTGTGTGTGTGTGTGTGTTAGGGGGGTGGGCGGATGTGTGTTTGTGTCCCTAAACGACATATTTCAAAAAACGAAACACATTTGGTATTTAAATAAGTTCAGCATTTTCCAAAGACTTATAAGTAAAAGTCTGGAAAGTTTAAAACAAACCCCGATTTGTATTTGTATATATGTTATGGTGGTGTTATAACTGCAGGAAAGATTTTATTTGATTTTTTAATCATCCCTGCTTTGTTTTTGTTTTTCTCATATCGCCTGTATATAACATATTTTCTCAAATTTTATGCTAAGGGTGTTTCTTGTTTCTACGTCTACAGGATTTTTTGAGCAAAATATTTCAGCAAAGAGTGTCTGAAAGCTGTTACTAACTAGGGAAAATTTTTTTGGTGGAAAAAAAAAAAAAAAAAAAAAAAAAAGCTTTTAACGTCAGGATTTCTCCCTAAAGCATTCCACAATTTATCACTTAATTTTCTTGCATACTTATAGGGCACACTCTCAAGTTAACCGTGAACCTCATTGAGAATTAATGAAGATTCATGTAGAAACAAACTAGATTCTTGAATTTTTTGGGTGGGATCCTTCAGCTTAATTTTGAGATGCGCCTTGCAAATACTGTCTCCATTGAAAGAATTTTATTATTTAGTTATGAATGCGTTTAAATATTAATTTTATAATTTAAATCTAAAACTAAATTATGTGTATACATAAAAAATTATGACACATTACAGCAAGTTCAAAAATTGGCAACTATATGCACCTTACAGACAGGCATAGAATATGAAACACACTGTAAAACTAAATTCGTATCATAAATAAGGCATAGGTATACTTGGTTGTTGTGGCTAATACTCTCCAGGAGGAAGGGAAGAAGTGGAGGAACTACAGGAGGTTCCAGGCCGCAGCCAGGCCGCAGCCAGGCAGGACACAGAGACGCGCGCAAGTCCCACAGTTCCAGACTCGAAAATTTGTCTCACCACTGGAGCCACCTAGAGAGGCCGATAAACGACCCGTCGTACAAGCAGCCTTCAAGTTTCCATGATAAATGCTCTACAAGGCGTGAAACATAGGAAGATGAGAAGGAAAGAAAATGAACTATAACGATTTTTAATATGTTGTTGATGTTTATGTGAGACGATCATAGAGGTGCTATTTAGCTTTTATTGATCTTCGTTGGAGCGAAAGTCTTTACAAAGTTTTACTACTCGCGGCCTAGCATCAGTCTGAGAGATATAAGATTCTATTACTGTTATCACAGGGGTACTACGGATCTATTTTATAGATGAAACAATCAATATTGTTTTAATGACTGTTAGAAAAATTTATTAACACAAAAAAATCGTTATCCATTTCTTGAAGCACTTTTACAATTTCCTCGCTAAATATGGCGGACTTATTCACTGAGAAACAACATAGGCACAACCAATGATTCTGAAAATTCAATGTTCTTTTCTAATCCTGCCGCACTCGGTTGATCTCAATTATTGACGAAATAGTTCCTTTTTATGAATGTCACAAAAATTTCACAATTAATTTACCTTTTGATGTATAATTATTATTTCTCGTCGTTATAATGTGAGTTAAAATCACTTCTTCGTGCTTTGTTGTATCACACATGAACAGAAGAAGTCAGCCTACGCTGCCTATAATTTAACATTGTTATTTCAGGGGCTTTCTGTTGCCTCTATATTTACAATCTGAATTACTTCAGAGGGCTTACACAAAAATACTGCCTCAGAGCAGCCAATGATGCAAAGAAAATCGTGGCAGATGATAAACCACCTCAGCATTTGCCTGCCAAATAGACAAAACTACAGAAAACCTTGTATTAGAGTGTGTGGTTGACGGAAATGGAACCCGTGGCCCCTCGAATGCGATTGTCACACTTTACCACGCAACCACCTCGCTCGGTTGGCATAAATAAAAACAAACGAAACATGCATTTGCATACGAATCCGATGCCTAGTGATGACTAACATCAAAAGAAACGTTTCTATAAAGCCAGAGTAGTGAAAGATTTGAGTGTGGGATGTTGTTTGAACACGGAAGGACGTGTTTCCCTTAGAAATACAGACACTTGTGGTGACGTCCATTTCCCTTCCAATTTCTTCGACATCATTTTGTTATGACAGAAACAACTCCCTGGTGGTATAACAAGCGTGGTCACAAGGGACGCTATATTCTCGTCAAGTGAGGTGTCAAGTGCAGCGAGCGATATTAATGTCCAATACTTCCACTGACAGCTCGTCCTCAGGCCCTATATAAAACTAACACAAAAATTACACTGACACTTTCCCTTATGTACTTATTTAGGGCCAGTGGCTTAAACATAATACCCACCGAGTTAGAAATTTGAAGCTTTCTCCACGTTCGTTATTGATTACAGCAGATGATGTTTTTTTGTCCATTTCCAAGCTTCTAGAGCCTTCTTTAGAGTAGTGAAAGTGGACAACCGTATCACAAGCTGTATGAAAAGGTGGCATATTTGAGCATTTTCGTCGCTCTGAAGAAAGCCCATGGAGACTGAAACCTCCGAAAGGTATTATAAATATGTCTTAGTTGAAATAGTGGTGGAGAGAAAACATCGATAGTCCGATGTTTAGAAATGGAGCCGCGAATTGCAGGCCTAAAAATGTCATACTTTTTCCACACTTCCCGAGAAACAACTAGATAGCGGCAAACTTTAACACAAATTAAGCCTTGAAAATGTCAAACCAATCACAACAAAATTTGTCAAATATGACAGATGGCACAAAAACATTTATTTGAAGTAAATATTGTATTTTTAAGGTTATCTAGAGTTCTTATCTTCTTTGGCCATCTGTTATAGTTTCATAGTTATATAAAATTTTGCAACTTCTCTTCAAAATGAAGAGGGCCTGACAAGTGCTCTTTATTACAAATTACTCTTGCGTCAATGGCAGTTGTAAGAGATATAAAATATCTTACTATTCCAAAAGTATAGTTCTCATTAGCGTGTTTGTTTCATTAGACACTTCGGAGATATTCGTTGTTCTTAGTTTCAATTTTTAAATCCTTATGCCTTTTGCTACTGGCAAGTCGCCATTCGTTTTTCTTGTAGTTATGCAAAGAGCATGACACTTCAAAGGCTTGAAATAGCGACACGGAGTTCAAAAATCGGTCTATGGGGTCACTTACTGTATACCTACTTACATTCAATATGAAATGTCTAAATGTGTAGTGAAGATGTATAAGCATTAACAAGGAGGCGATAGAATAATAGTTTGCAGAAGAATGGGAAGAGGTAGAGGGAGATATGAAGAACATATGGAAAGGAGCCTATGCTGGCTACTGTGTGTTAGACCCTTGGAAGAGAAAGGGACGGAATGACAGTGCTCTATGGGTGGCAGGGAACCCAGACAGCAGAGAGCCGTTGTGAGGGTCCCTAACGTGCGCTGGAGATTCTTCATCTAGACATCAGGGTTCGCCAAGCAGCCACCAGCCGCATGAATTTCGACAGCGCCTCCTCCGCCAGGCCTGACAACTACAGGCCACCCATTTGTACAGTTATAGTACGCAAATCCTCACAGTGCAGCGCTAAGTCGTCCGTCCCCAACACTTCCGACCCTGAAAGGCTGGATTGAAAGGAAGGTGAAGTGAAATGGAAGGACAGGAAACTCGGGGGCTGTAACAATCCTTCCCAGTATTCATCTGGTGACCCGGGAACACCCCGAATAAACCCATGGGCCAGGATGATCGGCCGCTGGAGGGAACCCACGAACTCTGAATGCGAGCTTCACAGTTACTGTGGAGCTTTCTCGCTCTGTGCAGAACTAGTAGAAACATTCTTATGAATGTAACACCTCAGTCCTTATTCTATCTTAGTAAGTATATATTTTTGTTCTTTTATATTTAGGCTAAAGAAAGAAAGCAAGCCATAGGGATATATGTAAGTATACTCTGTCTTCTTAAGTCTAGGTGCTTGATATAAGCAAGTGGAGGATGCTTCTCTCTTCACAAGCGTGTCCTAAACGTGAACAACAAATAAACGCCAACATTAAAACCGGGAAGCAGTGTGTGCATTTAATTCTCTGAGGAGCTAATGCACCGGCAGGTTTTTTGTGTAGAGCTGTTCCTCGCAGGAAATCTCTTGACAGACGCCTTCCGTTCTGTATTTGCTCACACAGCGAAAAGTACGTGCTCCCTGCTCTCTACATTGATTGCGGTTAACACTGGCAGCAGCTGATCCAATAAGCTTCAAAGGAGGAGGAGCTTGTAGAGCTTGTATCAGCAACACAGGTGTAGGTACATCTGATCCTCTTGTGAGGTCCTCTGTTCTGAATCATTCATTGCCGGCCCACAATACTTCGTCAAACTGTACAATTGTACTTTAAGAGAATGTTCAACAGGTTTCAATGAAAATTTGGAGCCTACGTTAGCGGGTAAGGACTCTTTTAGGAAGGAAGGACAATGTCACAAAATTGGAAGGTACAAGATACCAAAATTAATGATGGAATACCACCCGATTGGCAGAACATTTTTGGGAAGACCAGGAAAGAGGTGGAGAGATCAACAATTTTAATAAAGAGGGCGTAACCAGAAGACTGGAAAGACGAAGGAGAGTTTGAAAGACTACTTCTACACGAACTTTCTTTCTTTTTCTTTCTCTTTCTCTGTCTCTTTCTCTCTTTCTTGCTTTCTTTCTCTCTCTTTCTCTCTTTTCTCTCACTTTTTCTCTGTTTCTCTCTCCTTCTCTCTCATTCTCTCTTTCTCTCTCTCTTTCTTTCTCTCTCTGTTTCTCTTTTCCTCTCTCTTTTTCTCTTTCTTTGTGTCTGTCTCTCTCTTTCTCGCTTTCTCTTGTAGTATCTGTTCACCAGCTCATGCTCTCAGGCAAATGAAGGGGAGAGGAGAAACATTTTAATAAGAGTAACTTGGGTATAGTAAACGTCCGTGCAAACGTTATTCTGCTGGTTACCTGACTATTTACCTACAATGTTATTCGCGCTATGTTTACTCGCTGCAAATTTCAGTTCTAAAATCGTGAGTCATTAGTTTTATGTCGGAAGTAATGAAAGAAGTAGTGTAGCAGCAGATAAACCTCCGCCTAGGAGTGCTGTGAAATCTGCTGATATTATGGTTGTAGAACAAAGGGATTCAGAGTGGCAGTTTTATGTGCAAAAAATACTTTATAGCATGATTGACACAAACAAACCTAAAGAGGTTCTTAAAGCGGATACATTTTTTTGTTTCATTCCATCACACTGTCGTTTGCTTGCTTCCATAAAGTGTGATCCCAATCCCATTGAACTAGCTTGGGTCAAGGTAAAATAAATACAAGTTAAAGAAATGTAACAGGTGCGTTATCCTTAAAGGAAAATCACGATATAACGCTCGAGGATAAGTATGTCACTTGTGACCGAAATAGACTGACAGGGATTTTGAAAAATATAGAAGGTTAGAAAATAATCAGTGGGAGAAAGACGGAGTGGTCGAAAACGGGTTTTATAAGCTAACTATACTGCATGAACCGAAAATAACCGAAATGCTATTTTGAGCGAATGTATTTTGTTACAATCTGTTATCCGTAATGTTAGATGATATATGGAGTGAGTTTATTTCCTGAAAAGTAAAGTCACTGTAAGTAAAGTGTAGAACAGTATAAGAAGCTTTCCGGTTGTTTTTAGTCTATTATCACGGACTACACACAATAGTTCAACCTGGGAATTACCTCTCATCTCTCCCTTTCAGTGAGTGGCACTGCCGTCTCTATGGCTGGATTTGCCCCGTTGCGTTCTGCAGCTGTTTTAACGCACGAAGATCTAGATACCCGGATGGGACGGGTATCTAGGTATATGGTATACTTACTTGAACCTAAGCTGGGCTAAATTCAAGAGGAAGCCAAGATTCGCTGCCGCTAAATAAGGTTTCCCCTCTCTCATATTCTTTCTTTCTATTTTTGTTTCCTTTTTTATTTAATAATACTATTAAACATTAATCACATTCATTCAGTACCTTACTCATTTCGATCTCACACTATTTTTCGGTCAAATGTTGGTGGCTTCGCAGTGTAAACTTCATAGACTGAATAGCTTAGATATGGAACAAAGCCCTAAGATGATGTGCAATATGTATTATCTTGATAATTATGGTGTGTCTTTCATGTTAAAATTTTCCATGAATTTGGATACAACATTTTAGGTACACTTAGCATTATAAATTAGCGGAAATAAATCATGAAATTATTCGGCATCCAGAGCTGACGTACGCTAGAGCGTCCACATTTGTTCCATAAATGGGAGTTTAGCTTTTGTCCCCGCTTTCATTTATTACTACCTGATGTATTGAACCGATTAGGCAATTGCAAGAGGGAAATGAATAAGCGGTACTGTGATGTAGCCCATTATCAACAGGATAATGCTCGTAACTAATATACATTCAGATCGTAACTATTCTCTATTCAATAATCTACAGAGGTTTTCGTACCTTTGTCAATAAGACTTCAAAGAAAATCGCCCACCCATGATTTCCCTTTACATGTAACATTAGCCCATTTTAAGGCCGTGAGAAGTATGTTTTCCGCTTGTATTATCATGTTAGAAAGGCCATTGGAAGCCTGCTGACCACTTTTAGTGTGTGCTGGCATACAGCGCAAACTTCAACAAAACTAGGAAAAAATTTAACACATCCTAGTATCGCTTCTACGTGGCCTCAAAGAGATAAGAAAATGGCGGGAGCGTGACTGGAGTTTCTTGTTTTACAAGCAAAGTAATTTATACCAAATTGACCACACAATTACTGTCACCTTTGCTCGACAGGCGCATGATAAAATAGCAAATGCATGTACAAAGGTTGTAGTGTTCCATTATGTGCTGGTCTTTGTTTTAGAAAGCCTTAGAAAAGTCTTGGAAAATACCTAACTGAACGGATGAAGCGAGGGAGAGAATTTATGGAGAGTTCAGTTTATACGATACCAAAATGTATTATGTATTTATAGTTTTATTATAATATAGTACTTACATACAGCACATGTGTATTCTTAAATGTCTGAACTATTTACATGTTATGGACTTCCATATGGGCCGTTGAAAGTATACTTCCCACCACGGGCGTCGCGAAGGAGAGGCAAGGAGAGGCAAGGAGGGGCCGCGCCCCCCCCCCCCTCCCCCCTGGAAGTTGGTCAACTTAATGTGAAATCAATTACCGACTCTTAAACTACTATTTTAATATAAAGATCAATTTTTATTTAGTACAAATTAATATGGTTATATGCAACAAATATTATAAATGTTGACAGTAAAATAATGAATAATACCTGGAAAAATGTCTGCCGACGCTCATGTTTCCCACCCTGATGTTCTTGAAACAAAAATTTGAAAAAGGGTTTTTGTAAAATATACCATAAACTATTATTATGCATACAACAACACACTTTTAACACTCACAGAATAAAACAGCCCATGAAAGGCTTAAACAATTCTGGGAATAGTTATTTTCAATTATTTACTTGTTATTGTAAACGGCAGGGTAAGACTGAAAAGTTAAATTCTAAAGCAGGAATATAGCCCCAAGCATCCTATATTTAGATGTAAGGGAATTCAACATGTATTTGTCACAGAGTTTATGAGACTAATATTGTAATTCACAATAGGGTAAAATATTGCCAGTTCTCTATTGTATCTATTGTGTTACGTAAAAGTGGTGTCATTGACTATGACCCTCTGAAGGAATGTCGCCTTGTCGTGGTGGAGGGGCTCAGTACCTGAACCAGACGGCCTACTAAGTGTCATTTTTTACCACTGGTAGGAAAGAGGTGAGGGGAAGCAAAGAGCATTCCAAAACGGGTAGATGAGGCTCGGTAGTCTTGGTCGACGACACATCTAACTCCCCTAGGGGCTCCTACTACGATAGGTACGGGTTTGGCGTACCCGGGGCCTCGAGCCATACTCTCGATTGGGTTCCTCCAAGAGGTGAGAGGGCACATGCCAAACGCCCAATCAACTTTGGTCCACTTTTGTGTTTGACCTCCCACCTGATACCTCCCTGTACACAGTCTGATGGATAACCTACGCGCGGGTTGTAGGAGGATGGGGTGACGCAAGGGGTGACTGGGTAATCGCGTAAGTCCCAGCCCCTGGTTATCATGTAGGATCTGTGTGCGTATCCGCTGATAAAGGTCAGTCCCGGGGAGGGGCCATTGCATGAGCTGATGCACTCCTGAAGGCGATTGGGTCCCTCTGTCTATACATTGGGAGGTGAGACCCTAGGGTGAGCAAGGTCCAGGCCAGGATTCTCACCTAAGCCAGGATGTGAGCATGCCATCGGAGACATTTGCAATGGTGGAGCATGAAAGCCCCATGAGTACGAAAATTCATAACAAAACAAAACAAATGAAAGTATGTGTAAAGAAAGTAGCAGAGTCGAGTGGTCCTCGCTACTTAGTAATAACTAGAACTGAGGCAGAGAAGACATTTTTATCGGTGAGCCCATTTTCCATCCAAAAGGGTTTGGATAACATTGCTGGTCCAGTTAAGTCATGCACTAGATCTCGCAATGGCACGCTCCTGGTTGAAGCAAATTCAGCTACCCAGGCAGCTAAGATACTGAAAGCGAACATGCTAGCAAGTTATCCTATTCGTGTTGAGATGCACAGAACCTTGAACTCCTCGCGCGGTGTGAGAAACACCCGTGCATTGGAAGGATTATCCAATGAGGAGATTCAAGAGAATCTGACTGAGCGAGGCGTCATTCACGTTTACCGGGTTCAACGTAGAGAAGGTGGTGAGTTAAAGCCAACTAATATTCTGTTCCTGACCTTTGACCGGGTAGATCTCCCGCAAAGGATTAAGGCAGGGTATGAATCCATCGAAGTTAGGCCTTTCATCCCGAACCCGCTCAGATGTTTCAAGTGCCAGCGCCTTGGACATACAAGCGAGCTTTGTAAGGGACAATTTACATGCCCTCAATGTGGAGATGAATTCCACGATGGTGTATGTACAGCAGCTCCGTCATGTGTGAACTGCAGAGGTGAACATCCATCTAGTTCCCGAGATTGCCCCCGTTTTGTAGAAGAAAGTGCGATCCAAGAGATACGGGTTAAAGAGAAGGTGCCCTTCTCAGAAGCCCGGAAACACTTGCGTCTACGCCAACCCTCTGTTCCAAGATCCAGAACCTATAGCTCAGTTGCAGCTAAACCGGTACCGAGCAGAGAGATCGCAACGCAGACCAGCGATTTCAATGGGGCAACAATATCTGAAAAGACACTTGTAGCCCGTAGCTCTATTCCAAAGCCTTCAACATCAGCGCGCACATCTGTGTCAACGTCTACAAAATCAGCAAGTGAAAAGAACATCAGCGTCAATTCACCATCAAAAGCATCAAGATCAGCACAAAAAACTAGCAAGCCCGTAAGATATGATGCCTCACCGATCAAGTTTAAAAAGAGTTACACAAGGACCGACTTCCTCAAGGAGAATAGTATGTCCAATCTCAGTACATCGAAGCAATGTAAGAGTCCACGAACATCTCCTCGAAGATCTCGAATATCCTCTTCTGAGAAATCTTCAGAGGCGGACTCCGACCGACGACTTTCATCTTCGCCAGTCTCCGTGTCGAATCGGTTCGAAGCTCTCGAGCCAAAATTCAGTATCGGAACACGGACGTTCTCGGCAGAGGATATGGAGCTGGAATCTGCCCACACTGGGAGACCCCCAGTGGAAAAGAGGCGCGAAAAAGCGTCAGATAAAACTGTAAGCCCAAGAGAGAAGAAAAGGGCAAAATTAATTCGACAACTGCCTACTCCAAAGTAATGAAGAGTTACCTTGGAATTACCTATCCCATACACAATGCAATATGGCTATCCTACAATGGAACATACGTGGCATAAGAACTCAACGTTCAGAACTTGAGCTTTTGCTCAAAGAAAACGAACCTCTGCATGTTTGCAAGCGACTAGGCTGCGTCCTCAAGACGCTTTCCATCTAAGGCGATAGACCCCGGTACGGTGTGACGTCACACCAGAAGAAGGGGTTCCGGCACATGGCGGCGCTATGATGCTTGTCAGAGATGACGTGTATATGCAAACTCTACCATTACACTCTGATATACAATCAGTTGCTGTACATATTAAACTGTCAAACATCCATTTCACCATCTGTAATCTATATTTGCATCCGTCCCATGACTTCTCGCACATTGATTTAGAAGATCTCGTTTCCCAGTTGCCAACGCCGCTTCTGTTGGTGGGAGACTTCAATGCGCACCACCCACTTTGGGGCTCCAGTCGCGCTTGTGCGAGCGGTACACTCATTTCTGATTTCTTGGACAGTCACAACCTAGCTCTCATAAACACCGGAGAGCCTACTTCCATTTAGGACTCTTACAATAGTTTCTCACACCTTGATCTTGCTGTTTGTTCACCTCAAATGGCAGTCTCCTTACAATGGAATGTCATCTCTGATTTACACTCTAGTGACCACTTCCCATGTCTTATTAGTCTCTTGACGCAACCTACATGTTCCACACGTATGCCCAGATGGCGTTTGGACCATGCCAACTTAAACCTTTACACCCAGCTGGCTGGCTATCTTTACCTATAACGAGCACGACTCAGTGAATGATTTGGCGCAGCATCTCACGGAGACAATTCTCTCTGCTGCTGAACAGTCAATTCCGCGGTCGGCTTCACACCACCATGGATTTCCCGTCCCCTGGTGGACGGAAGAATGTCGGAATACCATACGTGCTCGAAGGCGTGCTTTTAGGCTTTTCCAACGTCACCCTACGTTGGATAACCTAATCGAATACAAGAAAATGTGCGCCAGGTCCAACAAGTCATCAAGGATAGTAAAAAGTCATCTTGGAGCAAATTTGTAGCTTCATTTAACCGACACACACCTTCCTCGGATGTGTGGGATAGATAAAGGCGTGTTGCAGCTAAAACGACCCAACCACCAATAGCGGGACTAAAAACAGCCACAGGAGCTGTTGTTGATGCATTTGAAGTGGCCAATACGTTTGGCAGTGCTTTCGCTCAAGTGTTTAGCTCAGAAAACTACCTCCCTGAGTTCCTTCCATTTAAAACTCAGGTGGAATCTCAAGGCTTCTCGTTTCGTTCTAGAAACGTAGAAGATTACAATCGCCTTTTCACCATGGCGGAGCTAGAATACCAGGACCGGACGGTATTCATGTACAAATGTCACAACAGCTCTCTCCTGAGGGTAAGGTATTCCTGCTCGATGTCTATAATCGTGTTTGGGTTGACAGTATACTCCCAGAAAATTGGAGGGAGGCCACCGTTATTCCCATCTTGAAGGCTGGAAAGGACCGTAATCTTCCCTCCAGCTATCGTCCTATTTCCCTCAACAGTTGGGTTTGCAAGGTGATGGAACGCATGATCAATGGACGATTGGTATGGTGGTTAGAAAGTCGTAGCCTACTGACTAACATCCAGCGTGGTTTTCGACGACGCCGTTCAACTGTTGACCATCTTGTGTCAATATCGACACAGATAATGGACGGCTTTATGAAGAACTGTCAAACCGTTGGCATATTTTTCGATCTTGAGAAGGCTTATGATACGTGCTGGCGAGCAGGGATTCTATGTTCCCTGTATGCCTGGAACACACGTGGACGCCTACCACTTTTCATTCAGGAGTTTATGAAGGACCGCTTTTTCGAGTAAGGGTCGGCTCGGTTTTTTTCTAATTCTTTTGTTCAGGAGGAGGGAGTACCTCAGGGTTTGGTGCTAAGTGTCACGCTCTTTGCTATAGCAATTAACTCCATCTGGAGATGTGTTCCACCTGGAGTTCCGTCGTGCCTATTCGTAGACGACTTCGCTGTCTATTGCACTTCTCAGCGCACGGCGTTCTTACAACGGCGCCTGCAGCAATGTTTGGACAACCTTAGAGAATGGAGCGTGAAAAACGGCTTCCGTTTCTCAACTCAGAAGTCAATCTGCGTTAATTTCTGGCGTCGTAGGAGACGATTACCACCTTCGCTCCGTTTCGGTCCAGATTTACTTCAGTTCGCAGAAGAGAAGCACTTCCTGGGTTTGATCTTGGACAGGAAGCTTAGTTGGTCGTCGCATATTGCACAGCTAAGAGCACGTTGTGACCGTTCCCTAAATATCATGCGAGTACTAAATGGCAAATCGTGGGGAGCGGATCGGACAATTTTGTAGCGAATATATCGCGCATTGACCCGATCCAAATTAGACTATGGGTGTATTGTTTATTCGTCAGCACGACCATCTGTGCTGAGAAGATTAGACGTGGTCCACAATAAGGGCATCCGCATTGCAATAGGAGCTTTTCCAACAAGCCCAGTGGTGAGCCTTTACGCCGAGTCCGCAGAACCTCCTCTGCAATACCGGCAAATTATGGTTGTGCACTTAGATGTATGCCTTAGCACCCAACATTCGCTTCTCTTTTCACCGCCACGCTAAGAGAACGGTATAGGAATAGCACCCTTAATCCTAAACCTGCGGGGTTTCGTTTCCATGATCTTCTAATGAAGCTTGGAGTGGATCTGCCTAGGATGTTCACCAAGGGTGAGAGGCTTTACCCCCCTTGGCTATCTGGCACGCCCCATGTAGATCTAGGAATGACCGTACACCAAAAGTCCACGATGCCCATTTCAAGTATCCGCACGTGTTTTTTAGAATTTTTGTCAGGCTACACTGACCGTTGATATATTTACGCCGATGGATCAAAGAGTACCAACGGTGTTGGATGTGCTTATGTTTATGGAACCGAACCATATACATTCGGTTTTCCAAATAGCACTTCCATTTTTATTGCAGAGCTATATGCAATTTATCGAGCTGTATTGTATGTTCGCCGTCGTAAATTAGGTGACTGCCTGATTTTGAGCAATTCTCTTAGTGCACTACAGAGCCTTTGTCAGTTGTACAACCCCCACCCTATTGTACAGCGTATCCAGGATGCCCTCAATGCCCTACAGAGCCCAGTATTACCATCTCACGTGTTACTTCGGAAGACTTTAGGCTTGAAGTGCGGAGAGCGGTGCTGTCGTGCTGGCACGACGAGTGGTCAGCTCTCTGCGGTAATAAGCTTAGAGAACTGAAAGAACTTCCGATAAGCTGGGTAACTTCCTGTCGCACATCTCGTCGCGAGGAGGTTAATTTGGCTCGATTAAGAATAGGGCAGTGCAATTTTTTGCATGGTTACCTATTTAAAAGGGACCCTACCCTTCTATGTCCGCTGTGCGACAACCTTTTGTCAGTTCGCCACGTGCTGCTAGAGTGTTGTTCTCTAGCGTACCTTCGGGATTCTCTGGAGCTGCCTGCCAGACTTGCAGAGGTGTTAATGGACGACAAAATAGCGGTTGATGGAGTTTTTAAGTTTTTAGCGGATTGTAATATCAATTTGAGGATTTAAAGTTTTAGATATTTGTTTATGCGTTTTGACCTATTTAATACATTGTTTTATATCCGGCTTTTGCCGCTGTTTTTACGTTTATATGTATTTTTTTCTTTGATACTAGTAATTTATTTTTGATTCAAGTTTATATCTGACCATTGCCATGAATTTTAGAAGAGCGCTAATGACCTAGAAGTTGAGCGCCCTTAAACAAAAAAGTAGTAAAGTAGTAGTATTGACTATGACAAACTGACCGTTAAGGGTCGTACAGAGAAAGTCTTGGGGTAGCGGCCCCCCTCTCATGACCTTAAAACTACCCCAAGTAGGCCACGGTTAAGAAAACTGGATAGCTGTTAGGAAGAGTCGACAAGTTGATGGGAATAATGATGGACAACAAGGCGACCCAGTGCGAGGGAAGTTCGAGTAATTAGAATGTGATTTAATAAGGAACGCACAAGTAGGGTCAGCGAAACTTTAGACGTAGTTACGCTTCAACAGTTAGAAGAATAGCGAACGACGTGCCTTCGTAAGACTTCTTACTATGTAACTGCTTTGAAATAACAATTACAGTTTAATAATATCTGTTTGCGTCAGTTCCTCTCCCACTGAGATCCTCAGCAGCCAGAACCGCATATTCTCCTCCCGCGATAAAGGTAGTCTTAAATAGGATAACCTCTGTCCTATCCCAAGTGCAACGAGGCTATTTGGCCACGACGCCACTCTTAGACTTAGGCCGAACCCACAATATTAAAGGTATCGGTGGCAAGGTCGAGGGGACAGCCTCAGAGACATAACTGGGATTTGAACCGGTTACCGTCCGGCTGCTCTAACCACTAAGCTATCATGGCCAACGTGCCGATACCACACTAAATTCTGCAACTCACTTGCATTATTCCCGGTAAACCACACAAGGAGATCTCAGTTTATATGACATAGCATACCTTAATGGCAACTTACAATGGCTTCTAGTTTAACCAAGTGCAAGGTCAATCAATACAATTAGTGTTCTTCCACACAATAGCCGTGTGTAGAACAGGATTGGAAAGGGTAGAGTGAGACTGCAAAGTTCAATGCCATGACCGGGATTTGAACCACGGATCTACCGGTTATCTTCCAGGTGCTTTACCACTAAATCTGTCATGGCTAACATGCCGGCACGATACTACATTCAACTCACTCACATTTCTCCCGGTTCCGTGTTATTGATTGGAATTTTAACAAACTGTACTTTTCTCAACTAGGAAGACGTTATTAGTTTTTCTATATCCTGGCCAACAAAGGGAACGGAATTTCAAGGCCATCGCATAGCGATTACCTCGAATTTGACTATCGCCTAAACCTCCCGTATTCTACTATTTCCACTGTAAGTATGTAATAAAACAATTTCTACAAACTTTATCTCGATTAACATTACGTGTATAGAGCAATAAGAGTTTCAAACAGTAGTTTGTGTAAGAGTCAGCGAGAATGCACAAATAACATTTTATAAATACAGTTATATAAAATTATCAAATCAATTCTAGGTACATTAAATGTATAATGAACGTATCTTTTTGAACAGATAGAAGTAAAATTGATACACGTTGGTTACAAAATAATCTCTTTTACCTTGCGGTGCCCGGATTTCCTATCACCCTATGTATATTTTGGGATACACAACATATCAAGTGTATACATGTAGCATGACTTGTAATGCTCTCAGCCTTACAGGCAGATAAAGCTACTGCTCTGCAACAGTGAACACTTCTAAAAATAATTCAGCGTATAAGAAAATAGCAGCCTGCCTCAAAGTTAATGGATGGCATGTTGCAGAAACTTGCAAAAGAAAAACGATAGTTTCAAAGAAAGCGTTCTTAAAGGAAGCCAAAATGAAAAAGAGAAAATAAATGGGCTGATATAAGTAAGTAGAAAGCATGATAGATTCAAAAGAGCTAGCTCTTTCATCTCAAAAGCGAACCAGGAGCGAAGGATATCTATAAAAGGCTTTCTTAATGCAGTAAATCTAAAAGATCGTCTCGCAGCAAAGAAGCTTTTTTCTTGGGAATGCTAATGAAACAACTAACGTGCTAACGGACACCAAATTTGAGACTAAACAAGTGTAGGAGGAATACTGAAAAGCAACTTGCATTAATGAAGCATAGATTAAGTGACCGAAACTCAGGTTGTTGACATTACATACGGAGCATAAAATGCCGCTATATTACTTTGAAAGATGGACAATTTTTTGGGGAAAAGCAAAGACTGTTATGGAGTTGTTTAACTGTTTCCTTCACACGTTACCATTAATAAGGCCAATATTTGAAATACATCCTGCATCCTAATGATCTCTAGATCCTTATTGTAACAAATTTTACTATGCATTTTATAAGTTTGCAATGGTACTAAACTCAATAAGAATTAAACACGTCTTTGGCTATAGAAAATTGAAGCTATAGGTTTTGCTTCCTTGCCAACATAATGTGAGACTTTGATACTTGAATGAAAGAGTACTTTTTCGAAAGAAATATGACATCTTGCTTTTACTTGAACTAACTATTCTAAAAAAGCTTATTTTGCATTAATTTTTGTTCACTCAGGCAAGCGGTTGTAAAAATCACTTTAGTGTAATGTACCTAATATGTGTTACTTGCTAATGTTGTTGACAGATCGTAAGTTGACAGCCCTACATCTAACCTGGTTGCTATGCAAAGAAAAGAAATTTAGTGCTACAATAAATGACCAAAGAGCACTAGCATGTGCAGTAAAACCATCACAGTACATAGAATTTGGTATATTTATGAGAATAAATGATATTCAAAGCATTGTTGAAAAAGTTACATAAAACTCCTTTTGAAAACATCCCCCTCCCCGGAAAAAAAAAAAAAAAAAGGAAAAAAAAATCACCCATACTCATAGGCCATTTTCCAAAATTGCTGGTTTTGAATTCAGGGCATCTCGAAAAATGATTTATCACCAAATATGAACAGTGACTTTTCACATTAAATGAGCACTTCCTCTACCTTGAAGATACTGGCAAAAAACAAAAATACAACTTCTATGCTCTGTGCATCTAGAGATTAGAGGAGACGTTAACAAAGCCACGTGCGTTTTGACCACAGCGCGCCCTCTACGCTTTCGCCCGTGTAAATAGTCCCTTGAAGAAATACTGTTACTAAGGTCTGAAATGTCACTTAATGTTTGCTAAAGCGTGAACTAAGTGTACTAAGCATAGTTAAAGTGTAAGAATACGCAGTTAAGTGAATCTGTAACCAGCCTAATTCATTCTGCGCGCGCATTATTCAGTGTGAAAGTAACATGGCGGAACAAGTGAGTGTTGTAAAACATAAGCGCGGAAAACCGTTTTGAAGTGGTGAAAAGACAACAATATTGAACGTATTTAACAAGTTCTGCGAGAAATATCCCGAACTTACTATCGAAGACGTGATGAAATTAACATCCGAGTTCACCGGTGTGTCAGTTGCAAGTATTTACAGCACCCAAAGAAAAATCCTCAGTTGGTGAAGATACCGGTAAAAAGCGACCACATGCCAGATAAATGGTGGATGTAGTTTGCGACGAATTTGTGAGTGTGAGATCTGCAATCCGTCGAAAGGTTCACCAGTTCTTTGTTAACAATGAACCCCCACCTTAAACACAGTGCTGTTGGCAGTTAATTCTGATCCCGATCTTCCAGATTTTTAACGAACTTCCCCCACAATCTACTTCTGGAGATTGGTTTCAAGATTGTGAGCAGGAAATAAAAAAGTGTTATTGTGGACAGAGAAGACCTAAGTGGCAGTTAATTTCCAGGTGCTACACGTTATTTGGATCAAGTAAATATATCCTTTTAGTAGTGTAAAATGCATATTATACCTACGCGTGGCGGTAGGTAACCGTGTTGCGTCATTGTGAAAGCACGTGGCCGCGGAGTGATACAAACCGGTGCTTTGTTTATATCTCTAATCTCTAGATGAACAGAGTCTAGGGAAATGTATCCGTGACTTAATCACTATACCAACTCATTGTGCGGGCATTTTAGGCAGCCTCAGAATGATAGGGTCATGTTGCGTGCATAAAACAATAAGTAGCTATTTGTTTAATATTTGGAAGTAACTATACAAAAATGTTAGTCATACCTACTCTTAACAATTTTAAATAAAGTATCATAATGGTTATTTGTAATATATAGTTAAGATATTTTTCACATAACTTATAATATACATTCGCCACTATTGTTTTTTCACCACTAGTCAATGGTTTGCCCAGCTTATGCTTTAAATAAGTCGACGAGGACGCAAGAGCAAATTCACCCCCGCTGTCCGCCTTGTTCCTAAATAGAAACTGCTGGTTGCAAACAATAGTCTGTAAATACTCGGACATCAGGTAATTCACACGAGTTGCACGTTGGGACTTGTAGATATGTTTATCAATCAGCGTTAATGAACCTCTTAGGTATTTGTATACAATATCATATCGTTTAAGAATAAATTCATTCATTTTTATAGTATAGGCCAACGTTTTCTTTTGAAATGCAATGTGTGAGCGTCTCTCATAAGTCACTCAGCGGTTGGCGCTACTTTTGAAGCAGGCCGACGAAAGTAATTGCTTGTCACAAATAAAACAATATTTTGTGTTAACTAACGGTCGGCATGCCTGCATTTACTGGGTTGGCCCCGTAGCGCAGTTGGTAGAGCACCTGCCTGCTGCTCAAGGGGTCCCGGGTTCGCCTAAGAATTTTTCTCCAGCCAAGATTATTCCTCATCCTTCCCTGGAAGTATAATGGCGGCGCCGTGGCTGAGACATCTCGCCTACCACGTAGGCAGCCCGAGTTCGATCCCAGGGACCCAGGGGTGGACGAAGCGGTGTTTGGGTGGGTTATATCCCGGTTATCCGGTTTCCCCGCCATTCATTCCACCAAATGCTCCATTACTACCTTTCCAATCATCCGTTTCGCCTGCATTTCATATCATCCTCTTCCTCACTGCTTGGCTGACCAGCTGACCACTGGTCCCCGACAGGCGTCTAATCCTAGGCACTGGCTTTTAAGTCCTAGTGGGTGTAAGTCCTACATAAGGGGAGGGTAATCAGAGAAAGAAGAAGAAGAAGAAAGAAGAGCTTATTTTATGTATTAAAACTCATGAAACAACACTTCTGCTGTTTTGAAAAACTCACGCAAACCCTGAAGATAAAGCTCATTAGCTCTACTTTAGCAACCGTGGTAAGAATACTCCAAGAACGTCAATAGTCAACCAACGTTGGAACCCAGATCAGATTTTCAAGAATCGACGTAAAAAACGATCAGCATCATCAACAATCAGCATCAACATGTAACTATCTGAATAATGCTAAAGTATTAATGTTCAAATGGGCGGAATAAATACCTTTCATCCTTGATCGCCATTCTTGTAAGTACATATGTGTTAAATCATGTAATGACTTTCGTAAGAATACAGAGTGACAATAGAAAGGATGACGAACTTTGCAATTGTTGGTTTATAGTTTTACATGCTTATTGACTAACCATAAATAGATTAACAGTGAAACGCATGCTTATAACCATTTTTCAGCGATAGAAACTTTACAAGGCACACTTTTAGCTTTTGTTATACAACGATCCAGAAACAAAATCTCAATAATATTCGAGAATGTAATTGAAGCAACCCCTCAAGTAGATAACTAAAATATCACATTGGCTCCTCTCTAAGGCAGGCGCGGCTCCTCAGGGTAGGCAGGGTAGGCATTGCCTACCCTATCGTAATACATCAACAAATAATGTTTAACTATGGTTCTGCATTTTATCATTTGAACCGTCATTTTCCCCTAATTGCAGTTCAAGAAAAGTTTTCTCGGTTGTAATGACCAGCATATGGTCAAATCCTTTAATCTCAATTCCGATTCATCAAAACTGCGCTGCATGTTTGAAACGCGCGGCAGAAATGATACGCATGGAACCTGGGTAGTGGAGAGCAGGCTAGCTTAACCTCTGCCTGCCCGGCCCCATTTCCTCAGTACGAGGCCCTTGAATAGGGATAAGGAAACATTCGGTCTGTATATGCACTCCGAGCATGCGTAGACGCGTCTGCCAGCAGTCCGAACACTTGCCGGCCCAAATCCGAAATTATACGACATTTTCCGAACAGCCATACTCCACGAACGAAGATCTCAGAGATCTGAATCTGTCGTTATCTCTGTGTAATACCAGTATGACCGACTTAATTAGTGAACTATTACAAATTCCACTTTCGCGGCGCACTGACAATGAAAAGAGGAGTGTTTTAGCCATTCAACACAAAGCTGCAGTCAGACAATTTTTCAATTTCTTAATCCATTTTACTCATGGGCGTCGCAAAACTTGGGCAAGGGGGGCCTCGGCCCCCCTTGGAAGTCGGTGAACTTAATGTGCTGTCAGTTACTAACTATTAAACTAATATTTTAATTTTGATGTAAAGAACAATTTTTGTTTAGCACAAATTAATACGGTTATCTGCAACAAATACTATAAATTTTGACAGTAAAATAATGATTTAATATTATATGATTGCAAGTTTCCAACATGTGCCCCCCCCCCCCCTGGAAAAAAGTCTGCCGACACTCGTGATTTTAGTTTTGGCAGTAATTCGTCCGTAAGTCACACTCATTCACTCTGCTCTTATTAAACAACCAAACAATATGTTTGCGTTATACGCAATGATTTCGCCCCTATATTTCGGATAAACGGGGTTTATTATTATTATTATTATTATTATTATTATTATTATTATTATTATTATTATTATTATTATTATTATTATTATTATTATTATTATTATTATTATTATTATTATTATGATCATCATCATAATCATCATCGTCGTCGTTGTTGTTGTTGTTGCTGTTGCTGCTGTTACACTTTGCCTACCCTAAAATTTTGACTGCGAGCCGCCACTGCTCTAAGGCTGATCTAAAGTATGTCACTGGCCAAGTTTCAGAGTAGTAAATTTCCCTCCTTCTCTTTCTCTTCGGCACATATCTCTCTCTGTCTCTCTCTCTCTCTCTCTCTCTCACACACACACACACACACACACACACACACACAAACACACACACACACACACACATGTGAAACTTAAAATGGGATCTTTGACTTTGGGAAAACCCATACAAAGCTAAAATCAATGATTTTTCTAAAGAGAAACACGAGTCATTGAAAGCTGATTCTCCCGTTCTTTGGTAGACCCCCTTTAAACTTCTATATGTAAACTTCCATAATTATCTTATCTACTGCTTAAATGTGATAAGCAAAAATTTATGTTTTATTGTGTTCCATTTGAAACTTCAGTAATGAAATTTTAGAGGAAACACACCGTTTAAGGTTCTTTGAATACAGAAAAAAACAACTCGTTTTTAAGAGTGCCTTGCGTGCCTCAGCCTAACACAAAAATTATACTTCGGGAATAAATGCCAAACCTATATTTAAGTCAGAATATTTCAAGATACAACGCAAACTACTTCTTTCCTCCCCAAATAACACTATATTTTTAATTTACTAAAAAATTATTGTAATTATTTTTATTACAATAAAAGCTATTTCACAATAAAACTAGAAAGAGAGACACATAATGGAATATTCTGATTCACAACATACTGTAAACGAAAACGAGAATATATGAATATGTGTACCCGTATATCGATATCAAAGTGGAAATTCGAAACTCACATTGGAACGTCCTATGTCAGTAACTAACCAATGATATTGTATCAAGCATATCGAAACGATCGTTGTGAGAAGTATTGAGTTTAACTCAATTTATTGAAATGAAATGTGTGTCTCTAATTACTTTGTGTTATTTATGAACCAATGATGCGAGTATTTTGTTCACCGTCTTGCAATTCAGTCAATATATTGCAGATTAGCCAATGAATGTCAAAATTGGATGGAGTAAATACAACGCGTATTTAAAGTAAGTACCCATGATGTTTTTAAAAAATCACATTATTTTCTAAATACTTTATTATCATTCATAATCTTACCCTTTCACTACTTCTACACTTAGTTAACGCTATTTATTTAGCCCTTACTGTAACGGAAACCAGCTTTTGTAAGCCTTTGTCAAAGAATGATGCCGGCTGTGATAAAAGCCAAGTGTGCAACGTGTTTGAAATGTTTTCCGTCAAGGCTTCAGAGGCGGAAACATGAAAATCCCTTGGTCTCTAATCGGACTGTAATGGAGGAAAGTCAATTTCTTTCCCAACCAAATGATGTAATCAGGTCCTGAGTTTTCGCGATTTGGCTGTGTGTGGCTGGGCTCACTGTTTCCCCACAAATCTCACACAATTGGTGATGACCGTTTACTAACATAACATTTCTCGTATTCAAAAACGAATCACAGTCGGCGGGTTGTTCGATTGTTGTGAACATTTCGAAACGCTCTAACTATAGGAAAAAACAAAATGACGCCCGCTCACGTATGGCTTCCTAATGAATGGATGGAGTTTAGGGGACCTAATCCTAATGAATGGAGGAAGCTCAAAATCTCGAATGCGGCGCTGCAGCGTCAAAATATTTCATCGGTATTTTCTAAACGTTTATCCGTTATTATTTACAATTTCTCTAGTGGAACTGCAATGCCAAGTGTCATTCCTATTTTAATAGCTTACATTAAGGTTATCTTTGTTCTTTACTCCTCTCAATTAATTTTTATCGTGTTTTTGCACCTCTTTGTACTTTCCACCATTCTTTTTTGAGAAAGTGTGCAGCGTTGTGTGAAGTATACACAAACTATAAGTAAAATCTCGCTTTCACTGGAAATTCTTATCTGAGGGAGTCAAAATTTACTGGACTTTGCCCCGGTTTCATTTTCCCCGCTTGCGAGTACCAGAGAGAGCTCTAGTGGTCTTTTCGTGTCACGGCAGCCTTGAATAATTTCTACAGTGAAGAGTCTAATATGCACAATATGGATCTAATATGCCGCCCCGGATACGGGAAAGTTAATACTTGACCAAGGGACCCGGTAAAGCTTCCCTTCATTGTGAGCTCTCACACTGTCTTAGCTTTGTTGTTTTCATTCTTGTTTCCCTTCTGCATGTAAGGTCTTACTGTAACAAAAAATTATGTATTTAATTATTTTATAAGTTACTCGCATAATCCTCTTCACTGCAATAGAATTTTATACAATTTGTAAAACATTAAACGTAACAGTCATTAGAATGCAGAATTTGTATGATATAGTCTCTTTCCGCAGTGTTAGCCACTTTCCGACATAGTTTTTACTATATGCACACAAGGACAAGTATCCGTACAGGTGCAAGCACGAACTAAAATATTTTAGTTTGAATATTTGCCGGTTACAAAACATAGAACAAGGCTCACAATATGAACTTCACACACCTTATTTAAGTACAGATATAATATAATTACATTTCCTTTGTTCTACATTAATAAATAAAATCTTTGTTCTCACAGCTTAATTTTAAGGTAGACATAAGTACCCATGCAGAAATACAATATTGGGTATATGTACAACATACAAAGAGAAAATTAAAAAAGAAACGTTCCTAATATATTACACGCCAACCTCTTTTATAAATTACCTACTTCTCTCAACCATTTGACATTGTGTGTGTGTGTGTGTGTGTGTGTGTGTGTGTGTGTGTGTGTGTGTGTGTGTGTGTGTGTGTGTGTGTGTGTGTGTGTGTGTGTGTGTAGTATTATATAGTAACCACAAACGGACAATCTCTGTAGATGTTTAGGGTTATTGTAGTAATAATTTGTCACCTAAATTCAACTTCTCTTCTTCAAAGTACCTTTCAGTATGTCAATATAGCTGTATCAGTCCATATTTCCCTCAATCAATACTACTTTCCCTGCACCAGAAGCAGATCGTAACACTACCACCTTCATGTTTAACAGTTGCTTGCAATTTTGAATATCCAATGCTGTATTCGGCTTTCCCCATATTCGCATTCTGCCATCATGAAATATTTTCGTTCGAAAATAAAACTGTTTCCCAGAATGCATTGTCCTTTCCTACATATTCCTCTGCAATCACTAACCTTCTTTCTTTTTTTTTTTTTTTTTTATGCTGATATGTGGCTTCCTTCTGGGTATCCTGGAATGGAACCCAGTACGATAGATGAGTCATCTTATCGTCCTGGGCTTTACATACTTCCCATACCCTTCTTTTACACATGCAACAATTTCAGAAGAGGCAATTTGGGGTTTTTTCTTCACCATTTTCATCAACTGCCTTTGTTTCCTAAATTAAGATTTTGTGGGCGGTCCACTTTCTCTTCATTTATTAGCATATGGATTTCTTTAAAATGTTTAATAACACTCTGCACTGTCGGACGCCTTCTTCCTATGGTGTGAGATATTTCATAATACGATTCTGTTTATGTAATGAAACAATCACCTCCCCTGAGTTTAAAGATATTTCCTTTCCTTTCCAACCCATTTTGACCTACTGCAGTTCCCCAGTCACTCCATACAACACGACTAGCATGCACTACTGCAGCAATAGGTGACTGGCACACTGTGGGTTATCAGATAACTATTTGTCCTGTGATTACCATTGTTATATGGACACTCATGTCCTGCGTAAAATGCAACCTTTGAGGAAAAAAAAAAAAAAAAAAAAAAAAAAAAAACTTGTTTTTAATATTTTGTAGAACACTGTAAATGTAATGCCAATATACAAGTTCATATGTGTCACAGATGTTTACGCTTTTGTGTATAAATGTTCAAAATAAAACATTTTCCTTTTTATTCGTAG
Organism: Tenodera sinensis; assembly: GCA_030765045.1. Lineage (NCBI taxonomy): Eukaryota > Metazoa > Arthropoda > Insecta > Mantodea > Mantidae > Tenodera > Tenodera sinensis. The sequence continues at coordinate 75,791,022 of CM060969.1, forward strand.
CTGTACGAGTACTTATGTCCAATATGTGTATATTCCCACATAAGTCACCTGATAGAACATGTTTGAAAGCTTGCAATTCTTCCATTTTAATTTTCTTCGATAAGCACGTCACAACGATTTAAACTGTGTTTTTTTCCACATGTTATATGTACTACCCGGTCAGATATGAAAACTTCGGTAGGAAGAGGAATTAAACAGTGACGGAGCAAATGGGCGCGTCAACGGACGTGCAGTCAGATAAAGAAAACATCCACAATTCCGAGTTGCATTTACTAACGAGGCTGAGGTCTGAGAATATAGTACAGTTTTCACTGGTAACTATACATTCCTTCTAACGCCTTACCCTTTACAGAGGTATTTTTTAAACGTGGTGAATGAGCTTGCTAGGATCTGCGCGAGTGGCGTTGTGCAAACTGATGCTGGGGGTAACGTCTCTGTTCCTTTTCTAGAAATAAGTGAGACAATGAACATTGTACTTAATCACGTACTGTCCCGATGTCTACTGTACTGAAGTGGGAGATACATTAACCTGACACATATAAGTCTCATAAATGCAAAATTAAACTCGCCACATCTAACAGTAGTTACCTCTGCTCATCTCTCTGATCACTAACATTGAGAACGTTATACATTGTCAACAAAACAGTGGTTGCATTCTCGAAGCGCACGCATTTCGTGGCCGAAGGGCTATTGAATATCAGAAAAAATGTCAATTTTTAATTATTTTAACTTTTGTAGCTAGAATGTGTGGGATTGCAAAGTTTATTTAGATTTTCCATTAGGAAGTGCCTCTATTTTGCTATTTACTGAAAGCCCGCAGTAACGATCTGAACTTGTGTTGCTGTAAGTCTGTTACTCTTTGTGCGGAGCTCTGATGCGTCATTCAGCGAGCCATCTGACTATTATCTGGCTTGTCAATACATTCCAGTGCATCTGTAAACAGACATTGCTTTCAGTGGAAGCTTTGTACATGCCGCTTTTCACATTTTTATATTTTGTATTCTTAATAAATAGCTTTGGTAAGACGTGCCTTGTAAACATAAGCGTTAGAATTAGCAGATAGAATAAAACAAGACTACACAGATGGAGGATTTTAGTGTAACTACGAGTATATAGGTTATTTCATCACATAACTAGCTTAAATAATAATCCGCTACACACTTTTGTCACATGTTCAGGAACTTAACTAAGTTGTCTTCTAATATAGTTTCTATAGCTTAATGAATTTTTCCAAGTTCTAAGTTTTCTAAGTATGTAGAAGTATGGAAATATGTATAGGGTTTTGTTATATTTAGTCAAATAAGTTCAAATACTTTTATTTTTATGTCAGGTTAGAGAAAAAATTACAAATAGAAAGTTAATATTTATATACCCCTGCGTCATTAAAACTTAAGCAAAACCCGCACATACTTCCACTGAACTGACTTGCTTGCTTTATAAGATTAAAAAGAATTCATTATATTTAATTCTGAGATATACCTTCTGCGGGCTAACTTTGCTCGAGGATCATAAAAGTATCAAATGCCAAGAGTGAAGGTAGAAAACATATTTTGCGGTCATAAACGCAAGAAGTCCTCCTCTTAGTTTGTCTTGTGTTGTGTTCAGTGTCGGACTACTTCCGTATGAGAGAGGATGACGAGTCTATTGCTATTTGTTCACAATCCACCACTGATTGCATGGAGGAAATCGAGCCTCTCTCACCTTCCGCATAACAACAGACAAAGAGGGGTGAGTACCTGCTTCTCTTTCTTTAGACTCGAGACAAGATAAACGCACAGGGTATAATAGTTTGATTTTGCAGTAATAAATTATGTTTTTAAATACATTGTTTTTAAAAACTAAATTTTACATACGTTTCAATAGAATTCTGTAGGGATATAACAAGATAAAAATGATACGCATTTTGCAAATCTGATAATAAATATGGCGTTAGAAATTTCAGTGGCACTTAACCTTACTGTAAAGTAAGTTTTAGTTGAATACTCTTTGTGAATAACGTAGCGTAAGGATAAGAATTTTTATAGGTGTGAAATTTGTGTATTTGTAAGGGGTAGAGAATGTTCTAAATCGCATTTTTGCAAGTGTTTCTTTTCTCTGCACCAATATTCTGAGACCCAGACGTGCTGAGAGTGAGCAGCCAGCTACAGTATAATTTAGCCCAGTTCAGAATAGTTGGGTGGTTATGCCAGTGAATGCTGAAGCTAAACTTTGGAATCTCCGCAAACAAGGACGCGGTCTTCACCGGAAGACGGAGGAAGTAGAGGTTTTATTTTGAAGTTATTACTCGCGCCAACAGCTGCGTCAGAAAACAATGGTCTGCTAAAGTGGGTGGGAGAGATTATTGTGGAAGTTGTCTACTATCTTATGTGCACAATAACAGAATGTGGTTATGGAACTCGAAGCGAAAGTTCCATGCTACTCAACAAATCCTCGATTGTCTCTAACAGTGTAAAGGATGCCTGAATGAGACTATTTTTCTCAATGGCTTATGTAATGACCCGAAAAGAAGCTTAAAATCCTCATTAGATGCGCTTAGAGATCAGATATCTCAATATCATGAAAACGATTCTTTAATTCAAATAGTCGGGGCTTGGGGAAATATAGTGTTGTAGAAAAGTATTTCAATTAATAACAGAAAAGTCACCTTATTCAGCTAAACAATTAGTGATTTGCTATCCCTTAGCTCTGCCTGCAGCTCAAATCATTTCGATTCTGATGAGAGGGTGCAGCCAAAGGCGGAATATAAGTGGAATAATGATAAGGTGTGAAGATTATAAGACCAAAAGTAATGTTTTCGTTATTTATTGCCCGCGACCCTTTCAGTTACCTTGGTGAGGGGCTGCGGATACTCGTAGTACCTCTGACGTTACTAAAACCACGTCGGGCCGAACATTTGAGCCCTTCCCCAACGGGTGTTGTTCAGATTGAGTTGGACTCGGTGGGCAGTGATTCACGATACCTTTGAGAGATTGAATACGTTTAGCCGTTGATGCCCAAGTAGGATATGAGACACCTTACGGTTGTCTGGTACTGTCGCGATTAGCTACTCGTAGTACTTGGGGCCTAGAGTCACCGACAGCTCTATCAAGATTATTCCACATTAGATGACGCGCATAAGTCGCGTATCTACTTCCACGCAATGTGAAATCAGGGGAGACGGCTTTCTAGACTTAAGTTATTGCCCAAAGAAAGCCCCACGGAGAGGAAAAGCACTTGGTTCCCCGCTTCCCTGGTCTGAAAGGGAAGCTCGAATCCTATTGGACACTCACTTCTAATACGTCCGAGATTGTGTATCAAATATATTGAACCATTAGTTTGATAAATGGTAAGAATTTCAGCAATCAGAATTAGGTGACTGTCAATATAAAAAAAGGTGGCACAAAACTAGAGAGTAACTTCTATTTGTATTACTGGAGCGATGGAGATAGTTTTTCTCCAATGAACTGAAATAGTTCGTAGGCATCGAAAACCGACAACGTTCATTCTTGAAGTAGACATCGGTTCAGTTTGCTTTTGTTGGTCTCTTGCTCAGTTGTGGCCATGTGCTAATTAGACATATGGTCTCTCATTCAGCACAGCTTCCTAGTTAAAAAACGAAACAGTAGAAGAAATAGTGACGGGACCAATTTTCTACTCAAATGTTCCACCTATTTATAAAGGCAGCCCTGGGATCTGACATCGTAACTTAGTAATATGATTGCAAATAGGAGGGACATTTAAAAAAGCGTTTTAATAGCACAGGACTGCATGATTATAGTACAAAAACATAAGTTAACAAGAGAAAATATTTGTAATTGTCAAGTTGTGTGCTCGTCCCTTGGATGTACGTATATGGAGCACACAAAACGCTATTTTTCCTACGATTGTGTCAAAATGAAACAAGCTTACTGAAATAGAGTGCATGTAAATGAGACCATGGAGGTCCCAAACCAAACATTCCCAACTATCTCGCTGGAGGCTTGCTTGCGGACCCATGATTACTGAGACATTTTTGTTTTTTCTCTTATCACATACTTCCAAACGTTTCTGTTTGAGCCATAAATTAGATATATTTTAGGTCTACTTTAGCTATCAGCTCATATCCCGGTGGGTTTTGATGACCTTAGTTACAATTATTTAGTGGTTACTGTCTTGTAGAGAAACAGAATTTTTTCCATTTTATAACTAGAGACCGGCAGTGTGTAGAAGTCAAAATAACAAAAGCTATTTCATAATATTTTGATAGAATATTCATACTTTAATTGTTTTCTTTTATTATGATTATGATTATGATAATGATGATTGTTATTGTTATTATTGTTATTATTATTACTATTATTGCTATTATTGCTATTATTACTATTATTACTATTATTACTATTATTACTATTATTACTATTATTACTATTATTATTATTATTATTATTACTATTATTATTATTATTATTATTACTATTATTACTATTATTATTACTATTATTATTATTATTATTATTATTATTATTATTATTATTATTATTATTATTATTATTATTATTATTATTATTATTATTATTATTATTATTATTATTATTATTATTATTATTATACTAATATAACATACTATAGCAATATACCGGACTTTCCAAATACCCCGTTGGGGAAGTTTTGTTTGAAACACCCTCAAAAAGCCTAGGCCACCCTTTCCAATAAGCCAGGTATAATTGGGTAAATGCAGCATTTCCCCTATGTGACGTCACGTACAAGATTAAACGGACTCTATTCTTGCAGATTTTTATTTTCAGGAACCAGTGGTTTAAGTAGACAGTATGAGGCAAGGACAAAGTTACCAGCAACTTTCTACTTTTTCTTAAGCAAGGGGAAGTATTGTACTCCAATCAAAAATTCGATACCGAGATTTCATCGAAAATACAAGTTTTGAGACCTCCTGAATTAAAAAAAGAACGTTTTAGGGAACTTCTGTGTATGTGTGTGCGTGTTCAGCAATTTTCAAGGATATATACAGCATGAAGGTTTAAAAAAAGTCGCTTCATCCCAAATTAATCCGTATATGGAAACAGTTTCATATCTTGATTTTCTCAAACACGGCTCTATTGATTTTGACTAAAATACCATATGTTTGAGATATTTTCATGACAATAGGAAGGTATATTTTTAATTTTCTGGGAATAGGCCTCTGAAGTTCTCTTTATTCTGAAGGACTACAGAATAAACTATAAAGGACAAAATATTACTAAAAAAGATGCAGGTCTTGTTAAAGCACACATTTTAAGTGTGCTTTAATACTGATTTTAATTTTCAAATAATTTTCTTAAAATGGAAGTCGTTACTCGTTTTTTATGTCCTGGTTGTGCAAAGATAACGCAATTATAAAGCCAGCATATAGTGATCAGCTCTTAAAAGACATGACTATCGCTTAAGCCTTTTGTATTCCCCTAGTCTGATTGTACCAGTAGTAAAGCCATTTCTACAAATCTCGATTAAAACGTAGTGGATGAAGAATAAGGCTTCATAGCAAAAGTTCATTGAAGAATAGGTAAAGAAAGTCATGTGGATGTAACACATCTGATTCTACACATAATTTTCGAATGTCATATAATTTGTTGTCCCATTTGGTACATTATAAATATGGACAAAAATACCATAGTTAATTTCTTTAAGCTAATGAAGTGAAATTGCTTCATACCCTAGAGGTATCACATGATTTGGCCAGAATGTATTGGAATTTTTTCCTCAGATTTCAATTACTGTGCAAATATTGTCATATTTTGACATTTTTTCTTAATGTGTTTTATTGTTTCTATTTATACCATTTCACTAAACCGCGAAAACACAAAAAGTAACGAAAACTTAATACTGTGAACATGTAGGCTTCATTTATTTACACATTTGTCAACTCATTTACTGTTATGAACATCTACTAAAATATTAATTGTTGTAGGATAAATTTTCCGACATTTTCATTAGTGAACTTCGAAAAGTAAATTTCCCTTTTGGAATCCTGAACAAAATTTCAAAATTTTAATGTCAGTGGTGGGACTGGATTAGCACCACGGCTCTCTGTGCCGATCTCTTAGCGTTCAACTACGTTGTTAACAGAACTACTTGAATCATATGAAAAGGTTTAAAAACCAACAATTTATTGCAACAAAAAGGCAACAAATTGTGGGTTCTTTTAAACTTAATTTACACAAAAACCGTTGAATCTATTAAAATACGCCAAAGGAAAAAGTTGTCGTCTACTCAATTTTCTATGAATATACCCATAAATCAAGAACCTTCAATCAATAATAATTCAGCCAGGTGATAATACATTTTTTGATAAAAATATTTTTTTCTAGAAAACTATAAACTTTTCAACATTTTGGTATTAGACTTTCTTGTTATTCACGACATGAGAAATTTGCTGTTAAAGTCTGATGGATCATTTCACTTCCATCCTGTATTCATAAACTGTACAGACCAAGATGTGATTATCCTACTGTCTTTAGAAAAAATAAATGTTAAATATGAAACTTCATTTTTTTCTCACAAATTTTCATGTGTCATTTAGTAACAAAGCAACTAAGCTGTAAACATTCATTTATCTTAATTTTTAATTTATCTATAAGGAGGTATGCACTATTGTATTCATTTCTATCGAAACGGTATTGCGTGGAGCAATTTGAAAATTGAAATTAATAATTAAAATGTACCACTTAGTGCTATTTAAGGAGGGGCTAGTGCATATACGATTATACAAAACATGCATACGAACCATAGTTATATACGGATGTCAAGCTTAGACCATGACGAAGGTGGCCGAAAACATGATTAACACATTTGAAAGAAAGATCTTGGGAAGATCTATAAATGAGAATGGAATATGTCCACTGTGGCCAAATTAAGAAGACTACAGTGGGCAGGCATGTACAAAGAATGAAGGACAGATACCCAAAACAGTGATGACAGGAGTGATAGGTAAACCTAGGAAAAGGTGGGCGGATTCAGTGAAAGAGTACAGTTCTTAAAATGCAAAAATTGGCAACAGATAGCTCTGGGTAGAGATGATTGGAGGTCTCTGATGAAGAAGGCTCAGGCCCGTTTTGGGCTGTAGCGCTATTGGGAGGAGAAGAAGAAGAAGAAGAAGAAGAAGAAGAAGAAGAAGAAGAAGAAGAAGAAGAAGAAGAAGGAGGAGGAGGAGGAGGAGGAGAAGAAGAAGAAGAAGAAGAAGAAGAAGAAGAAGAAGAAGAAGAAGAAGAAGAAGAAGAAGAAGAAACACAGAACGCATAAAACACAAACATCCATTGTTTACAATTAATCACAGCTTTACTATTCAAAGCAAAATGTTGGAACGCACACCCATTCCGATTAACACAAAGAGTGCATTGTCGTGCCCTATTCTGTTATACTCTCGCACTTCTGTCATACCAGCCATTTCTCTGGTTTAAAAGTTTGTCGGTCTAATTTCGAATAGTAAAGCTGTGATTAACTGTAAACAATGAGATGTTTGTGTTTTGTTTATGTGTTCTGTGTTTGCTCCTTGGATTAAGACTGCGTCTTACTAAGATAACTGCAACAGTAATTTATATTGGTACTTTTGCCGTAAATACTTAAACTGGGTGGGAGGCAGTAATCTATGACATTAACTCATCTAGCACTTTAACGAAGCACTGCAGCAAAAAAACTTTCCTTTGCAAAAAGTGTTTAGAATAATGTTATCTATCAGCACCCAAAGTTTGTTGGTCTAATTTTGGGACGCGCGCGCGCGCGCGCGCACACACACACACACACACACACACACACACACACACACACACATGTTTTGTAGAGGAGAAGATACAAAACAATGACAATGGTTTCAACACATAGAAAGAACGGATAATGCCAGACTTACAAAGCTAGCACTGCAATGCAAACCAGAAGGATGGCGTTCGAGAGGAGGTCCAAAAATCAGAAAGGAAGATGTCTTTGCGTCGGAACGGGCGCTACAGCCTAACCTTGAAGTAAAATCCATATTCATGAAGATGGCAACTGTCCGCCTATTTCACAGAGGGGTTTATTTAAATAAAAGATGTAGACTCATTATAAAATTCTAAAAGATAGACAAGGTGATGTGAATGTTGAACATTGAATTTTTCGTAAATATTTACGATGTTTGTGAAAACTAAAAGGAACCTCAAAATACCTCAGCAGCTCTAGAAGATGTGGAAAAAAAATTATTTTCTTATTTAAGGACGCTGTCAATTGCCAGGATCACATCAGCGTCGCCGGTGTGCCGGAATTTCGTCCCGCAGGAGTTCTTTTACATGCCAGTAAATCTACTGACATGGAGCTGTCGTTTTTAAGCACACTTAAAAACCATCGGCCTGGGCCGGGTTTGAACCCGCGACCTTGGGATCAGTAGACCAGCGTCTAACCAACTGAGCCACCCAGACCGGTAGAAGAGGAAGAAGATGTGGAGAAGAGCTTTCAACAAAAAAGAGCTTTAATTACAGTTTTGTTTATTGTATGCCAAGGAGATAGGGCTAGCCGTTTTAATTAAAGTGTGAGACCCAGATTCTCTTATCATGGACTGCCTGTGTACTTGTAACCTCAGGGAGGTTTTGCAGGCCGTGACAACGTCAGAGATACATGCACAAGCCACAGCTTGCTGTCTCTCCGTTTACATGACGTGTTCATGCAGCTCTTCTCTTGTTCTTTCCTTATTTTTATTTCTTCTTGCTTATTTGAATATATTCAAGTTTTAAAACCTCTAACAGCAACGCTCCTACAGAGTGCGAGACAAATCATCTCAACAGAGATGAATCTTCCTCTTGCAAAATTTGTCGGCAAATTATGAACCACTTGAGTGTAGAAAATCGACACTTACTTTTCGGATATGATGTTTTACAAAACAGAATTAGTTATTTGCTATTTTAGGGAATTGGCTACCACTACAGCACCTATTAGCCTTATTTTTTTCTATCTCCAAGCACGAAATAACTCAAAACCCGCTGCGCGTATACTACGTATAAGATTTTCGAGAAATGTTTGTTTCATTTGCATATACAAGTGGGGTGGCTCAGGCGGTAACGTCTGTGGTACGCATTCGAGAGGTCGTGGATTCGATCCCCGTGGACAACCTTCCTGAATTATGTCAGAGGTTTTCCCAGGTCATCAGGCGAATGCTGGGAAGTATTTGCATATCCTCTGAATTTCCTGTCTCTCCATTTTGTTGCATTAATCGTTTCATTTTACCGTTCGACTCGTTAGTTTTCCTTCAGGGTTGGAAACGTCGGTGAGCGTCGCGGCAACAGCACGGCAGGGAGAATAAATGCGCTCTGGAAATCTCGTCCCCCGGATTGGATGTCAAGCCACTGATTTCCAGGCCCCTCATTGGATGGTCCACGCTGGAGGGCGGGGAGGGGGGAGCCGGTTTCCAAGTCCCGCGCCCTACTTGGGAGTACGAAGTGATGGGAAAGGAACTGGACTGAGTCAGCCTCCGCCGGAATGCTTCTAACTGGGAAACTGTAAGTGCTCTCTGCTCTTTCGTGGCAACATTCCAGCACCCTTCGGATCCATTCGTCTCATTCATCCTCCCTGGGGATTCCCGGTCGGTGCAAAGGCACAAAGGTTCACCTTTTTGTAGTCTCTACAAGTTGTCATTGAGTCATTGCGTGATATCCCTCTTTAGCTTCTATTGTTACATTGTGGGCACTGATTTCAGAAATAACTGATGTAGACGTTTTTCTGGTTGCTGAACTTTTGATTCTCTGTCGTTGGGTTTTATATTTTTTATTGTGAAATACACTCACCCGATATTCATTCCCATGATCACATTTCCACATTCTGCTGTGGAAGGGAAATTATTGCAGTTAAAGAAGAATCTCTTGTACCAGCCTGGATGTCAAACCCGTGTTATCATTTTTCGTCTTACAATTAATTCAATACATTTTAAAACCATTTATAGATGTGAATCATATCTATGTAATTATTTACAACACATTTATTGGAGTTCAGTGTTCATTTTCACATACAAATAGAAATTCTCAGAATCAAACTTCCTTCGAGAATCTTCAAGCCAAATAATGGGAACAACACAACCTCACAAGATTAGACTCAAGCTTTGAACAGCTAAGACATCCTCTAACAGCTTCCTTGAAGTGAAACCAGGAATGAAAATGAAATCCACAATACCTGAGGTTACAACAAGCCTAAAATGTACAAATCATCTAAAAGCTAGGAAAAATGCCGTGCTGGAAAGGAATAGGCGGCAGCTGTTAGGTGCATAGATAGCAGAAAGGTTATGTCATAATATTGTATATGTGGCGGTAGTGACTAAAAATACTGGTGCCCATTTGCCCTATTCCATATAGTAAGATGCTTCAGCTAGTTATTTTTTTCTTCTTTTTTATCTTTTTACAGAAGATTTAGTTTGTTTAAATACATGTTCAATGCTTAAAAATAATTTATGATTCTGCAATAATTATTATAAACTTCATTTTGAAAAAATGTCCTTAAGTGTCTTTTGCCCTACACAATAGTATTCTAATTTAAGTTTTGAGACCGTGTATTGAAATTGGGGAAATCGTAATTTCTTTGGGTAATCCAGTAATAGGAAAAGTTTTTGTGTACTCAGATTTGATCAGAGCTGGCTTTAATTGGAAAGGAGTGCTACTATAAAGCTTTCTTCTATTAGAGATCCTTTATTCTTTTTATCTTCAACTAGTACCGTGTTTGCCTTCAGTAGTCCACTTCAGTTCCATCATGCTTATTCAAACAACCGATTCTCTTTTCTGAATTCATCTTCCAACGCCTTCTTTGGTTATGGATCTTCATTAAGTTTAACTACTGCTATCATTTCTTGGTTTACCCTTCCATCAGTTTAAATGAAGTGCTTCAATTTGGGTTTAAATGACTTCACGCTGAGAAAGAACAAGTGCTTTAATCAAAGGAATGGACACAGTTTTGTGGAGTATTTGTTTCTACAGCTCACTCATTCTAGTTATTACGAAAAACAAAATAAATACAAGGCATTTTATATAGCCACCACAGTGGTCTTAAAGCTTCTAATAGCAATAAACCCCGTATAATGTCAACAACAGTGGCTAAAATCCATGTCACCATTACATTATATGGTTCAGTAAAAAAGTTGATTTGTTTCATTTAGATGACCTTCTCTGCAAACGTGTGTAGACTTACTGTGACACTGGCCACCCGTGAAAGGGATGCTTGAGATCAAGGTACCTCACACCACGATACGGCCAGGCAACACTCAGCCGATAAACAAGGACAGCATTAGAGGGTCATAACAAAGACCGATTCTAGACAATTCGAATCTTTCGAATACCGGCTTGTTTCTAGACGTTTCCAGAATAATAGGCCGACACATCGCCTGGACTATAAACGCGAGCCAGGAAATGTTAAGAAAGTAGAGTTGAAATAGTTATTAGTGAGTAAATCGTGGGAGTTATTTGTGTGAAGAGAAACAAAGTGATAGAAAAAATAACTGGATTTGGCAGTTGTCACTTACAGCGAAATAAATCGTAACAAAACGTCATGTGAGTGCGACAACTGAGATTTTTTGTTATACCACTCCCAAATACATCCACTCGCACTGTGATTCCACATTTGCGTCACGAAGCGATTAACTTCCTTTACTATGATGTTTTTCCAATTATTCCATTGCCTGCAATGATCCTTTCGGTGGCTTTCAGCTTTGGATAATGTTGCCTGTCGGCGACGATGTTCAGCTGTTTACTCGCATAGAGCTGTTGTCATTGTATTTCGGTTTTTTCTGTAGGGTTTATGCGTTAGATCTCACACACAGCCATACTTAGACCCTGGGGAGGATAGGGAATAATCTTGGCTAGATAAATATTTCTACCCAATAGGAAATCGAATCCGCTACCCCTTACACGCAGGCAGGTGCTCTATTGAGTGCGCTACAACGTCAGCCTAATCTTTTGCTCTTGGCTGTAAAAATATCCAATTAGGTATAGCACATCTACAGCTTCATACTCGTCTCTCAACCAGGCATACTCTGATTACTTTCACAACGATCCAACGATCCAAAATCTAACACTTCATGACATTCTCAAGCTTTCTAACATTCAGCACTCATATATCGTTCCTGGTTTCCAACCTTGCACGGTTGTCCATCTCTTTTTACGCACCCTTCTTTGGGGCAATAGGCTGCAGCCTTCTGCATGCACTGCATTATTGCCTAAATCCGTCATCTTCCGGATGCATTATTAAACACAAGGAACCAAATGAGGTGCAGTCAATGAAGTGTTCTGAATGGCAGACTGGTCAAAATTCAGTACTTGGCTAACGAACTGCTTCATTTAAATAAGTTAAAGTGTATAAGGGAAACAGAAGCAGTGATGAGACTTCCTCTATCACTAATTTATTTTGGTTTAGAAGCATAGCCCTGCCTCTCACATTGGCATTTTTAGATATATTGTGCATCACCAAACTTGTTATCGGTTTAGAGGTCTGATGTTCATGATGAACTGAATCAGACTCTGGATCATGTTGGTTAAAAGTTCCTCCAGTGTTACAAATGGAATAAGTACTGCGAAGTCACACAATGGCTGAACAGCTATCTCATCTACCTGTTCACACTATCTACAGGCAGGATTTATTGCTGTTCTAGCTCCTCTCTGAGGCCCAGTGTATTTTAAAAGGGTTATTTACTAATGAGAGTTCCAGCAACCTATATCTGAGCAATTTTTTTGTACGAGAGTTTTGATGTGGCCGAAATCTACAGATGAATTCCAGTATTTATCTGAGCAGTCACTCCCAGTGATGACAGTCAAGTTCTGGTTTGCTCAGTTTCCTTCTTGGCAACTTAATCGGTTAATTCGCTGCTCGGAATCTCCATATGTCCTGGCACCCACGTCAGATGAAATGAATTGCAGGCAACTAGTGCTATTAGGGATCTCGCGGCATTCCAAAACCACCATATCAGGCCCTTAGGCCTACCTACTATCGCAGAGAATTAAAACCCATCTATGTACAAGGTGTCTCCTTACACTCTGCCAAGTACAAGCTAAAATAGCAAATGGTATCTCTAGATGAAAGGGGTATTTTTGCCAGAGCTAAATAAAAGCTTGATACCGTTGACAGAGTCCAACCCCTCTACAAAATATGGCTTTAGAAGTGCCAAGCACCAAGTTTCTGTTTACCGAGACAGATGGCGCCACAATAATGAGTGCGACTTGTATTCGGGAGGTCATGGGTTTGATCGTGACCAACCTTCCTGTCCCATGGGTTCTTTTTTCGGGGGCTTCACCGGTCTCTTCCTGCTTGGTTGTGTCAGTGTTGTCTCAGTCTCGGCATTGCAAGGTAAGGAAAATGGATCCTGTATAAAAATGTTCCTCCTCCGGGTCGGGGGTGGTCTCTGAGTGTCAGATCCCTTTGTGGGACTTTGCCCTCTACTGTTGGGTCTGCTAGGTCCAGTCACCCCTTGTCTCGTGTCACCTCAACCCTCCTTCTCAGGGTACTCCCCATGGCTAGTGGGTCGATATGCTAAGTTGTTGCTCCGAAACTGGTCATTTGTCATACCTCAAATTTCTGTTTAAAATCATGGCGGACATGGCATGAAATGTTTCCATATATCTTTAAGTAGGTAGGCGATAACCGTATGAAACAACTGTGTTAGAATACTCTTACGAGTGTCCAGCACGACGAACCGACGCCGCTACAGATACACACTCATCAGCACCAACCGACGCCACCACCGATATACTTATAGCAGCTCCAACCGACTCCGCCTCCGATCCACCACCCATAGCGCAGGTCCAGCCATCCAGTTCAGTGGTATGCGGGGTGCCGCGGGATCTCCCGTGCCGCTACCTACTGACCGCCGCCAGGCAACAGTGGAATTCAGCCATCACGACCACACGGATCGTCACGGACTGTGGCCCAACATCGATGATCTGGCTGGAGTTCTTGGACCTGGGTAAACGAGAAACGTCCCTGACCATGTGACTGTCCTTGTTAGGGCAACGCATGCGCGTAGAGACCAGCCAAAACCCTCGTCTGGTCCCCTGTTGCCGCTGTTACCAGCTTGGACACGAGGCCGATACCTGCACTGCCAATCCCAGGTTTCACTCTGCGGCACCGGGGCTCTTACAGGTCAGTGCACTGGGCAAGATTGCTGTCGCCGCCGATGATACTGCGCCACCTGTAATGGCTTTGGCCATCACACAGGCCAGGCGCAGTGCTCTCTCCATCCCCACCCAGCAGAGATGCACACCAGTGACACACACCCTCCACAACCAGCTCCCCCAGACTTACAAACAGCTCAGACTACCATCACGAACACCAACAGCGTCCACAATAACTCCAGCACTGAGAGACGACGCTGATACCGTGCCTGGCTGGACGCAGTACAGAATCTCCATTCAGAGATCCTCAACATCAGCTCCCGCCTAACCACCCTGGGGGAGGCCATCACTACACTCACCGATGCTATCACCAGTATATGCAGGCGCTCAGCCACACCAGAAGACGACATTGCCACACTACCCAACTTCTCCAGTAAAATCAACAGCCGCACCAAATGAAGACTCTCCATCCACACTAGTAGCACTCCGACAACGTTCCAGGGGCTTTTACATCCATAATGGCCGCGGCTGCGACGAGCTATGTCGGCACATGAAGTGTACAAACGTTCCAAACTGACAATAAGACATAATCATGACCAGCTGCATCATTCACCACCTACTACAGAGTTCACCACTATCACCATCAGTAGTTACCAGGGGGCATTCAGGGCTTAGGTCATTTTTGTCCTTTGGCACTTCAGTAATTTCACTCGCTGTTACTGCCACTGGCAGGCAGCTCTTGTCTATCACCACAGAATGCGCAGATGCTTTAATGCGGTACTGCAGCAGCGAGGTTCCAATGGGGCTTTTTTAGTGAATAGTGTTGCCCTGATTCGAATTAAGGGTAGGAGTCTCATATTCGGAGGCTTTCCTGCGGTAAGGGCGTAAGTGCCTTTTCCGCTAACACCAAGAAACAAAAAATCTTACGTTCTGTAAGAAATAGCAAACGTTTGCTAGTTTAGAGATAATTAAATTGATCTTCAATGAATGCAGCATATACATTACAAAGGAAGCAAGCAGTAGCATAAATGGTTCAGATTGGGGGAGATTGAATCCATTTGCAAAATTTGAATAAACTTAAGTTACCGCATACCTGCTCTTATAGATTTTTCGTATGTAAAATTATTTCTTAGGCATATGCTTTTATTGCTATAATCATCCCTTTTATGTACAAAATTGTTCTACATTATTTTTTATGAATGTCAGCAAAGATATTCTCTAAAAGTCATGCCCAGTGTATTTTGTGTACTTCTGAAAATGACAGGTTTCCCGGGGGGAGCGGTGAAAGAGTATTATGTGTTTACAACGGTCACACAAGTGATGTGAGGGCCGCACCGTAGCCGAGTGGTTATATCATTTGCTTCTCACCAAAGTGGCCCCGGTTCGACTCCAGGTAACCGCATGTGGGATTCGTGGTGGACGAAGTGGCGCTGGGGCGGGTTTCCTCCGGGTTCTCCGGTTTCCCCCACCATCTCATTCCACCGGTGCTCCATCTTCATTCCATGTATCATCAGGCTCATCGCCTGCGCTGCCGTATGTAGTAAAATCGGGCGCTAAACACACAAAAAGTTTAGGTGACTGATTTCCAATAATTAATCTCACATTCCACACTTTAATGTTAAATCATACACAAATACTTACAAAAATACTAATTTTACACTACCAGTAGCAGATTATGTAATTTTTAATCCAAGTATGTACACTTTTTGCTTGGTTTTAAAAATGCTGATTTGTTACTAATATTTCAGACACGTAGTATGAATTTGAGACTAGCAGAAGGCCTCTTACTTTCATTTTGCTAACATTCTTTTCCTTGAAGACATTTAGGATACAATATAACAGGGATGACATAATAACTTCCTTCCAAGGATCCCCGAAATAGGCATCCTGCTTCATACCAGAATGAGGATGAGAATGAGGGAAGCTGCTATCCTGAGGGAAAACGGAGGATGGAGTTGGAATGTAACAACAAATCACAATTTCACGACCCTAATCTAGCGTACGGTACACTTGAGCGAGCTGGCAGTTACGAGCGTTATAGTATGTGCTTAATCTTCTGTTTTAATTCGTGAAAGTAAAGCCTGGAAATAAATGTCCATACCATTTCAACGTTTTTGGCGACCAACCTAACTTCCAACTTCAAAGTAAAAATGACATTGCAATATGTTAAAGTTAAGGAAATGCACCTGTGAGTTGGAATAAAAAACGTGGCAAAAGTGTAAACCTTTTCTGCTGGAATTATCTTTCTTATGTTCTTTGGAACTTTGTTCCTTATGGTATTTCCTTTGAGAACTTACAGTACAAGAAAAAATAAAAAATAAAAGGTGTGCACTGTCCACAAATGGGTTCCAAACAGCAGATTTACAGCACATTAATATCTATAGTATTAATAAGAGAAATATCAGGGATTCATTGTGAAATACAGTGATTTTAGTTTTTTCTTTCTTTCTATTGGTCTGCTTCTCTTCATGGTGTTCTTTTATTGTTGAAAAATTAGTATTAAAGTGTACTATAATGTATTTTATGCTTAAATGTAGTATTTATGCTTTTTTCATTAAAGTGCATCTTTCCACCAATTGCGTACGTTCAATCGAAGAACAACTACCGTGAGTTTAGAAATACTAAAAATGTCGGACACGAGTAACAGTGAGTTACAATTAAATCGCTGGAAATTTTTGCAAAGTCACACGACACGGCTGGTAACTTATTGTCATAAAAATCAAGAAAGGCACTAAAAACTCTAGGCACAATCCATGCGCTGGAGAAAAATAAACAAACCTGGCCTTATTTTCACAAAATGTGTTACTGGTATATTTCGAAGAATTTTCAAAAAGTTTGAAAACATCGACTTTGTGGGCTCAATATTATTTTTTAAATAAAATGTACATGCCGAGATCAAAATAGAATCTATATTTTCGTGTCTGCACACACGACGCTGCCAGCGTTTCACTGCTAAGGTAAAGTCAATGTACTTATTGAGTATTGACTAAGTTTAGAGTGTTATAATAATTTATAAACATTTTAAAGTTAGACACATGCTTGATCGTATGAAGCTTGACTATAATGGTAATTAAAATCCTCGTATGAAAATTATAAAACTGGTTCCACTCGTCTCCTGAATGCAGTCCCGCCTTGAGGTCACATGATGTGAAGTATAATGCATAAATAGCGCTTGATGATGTGCAGTTCATGAACTCTGTTATTCTCAGGTGAACCGTTTCCCTTCAACACTTCCTTAATTGCACACAATGCAGCATATACAGGATTTTTTTATGGAGAATTGCAATGAGGAGGAATCCAGTGTTGTATTGCAAACAACAAACAGGTACTCCAGAACACAGTTAACCTGAAGTCATCCGTCTATCTCCAATCGGTGTCCAAGTGTCGCTGCCAGTGGCGGCTCGCAGTCAAAATTTTAGGGTAGGCAAAGTGTAACAGTAACAACAAAACAACAACAACAACAACAACAACAACAATAATAATAATAATAATAATAATAATAATAATAATAATAATAATAATAATAATAATAATAATAATAATAATAATAATAATAATAATAATAATAATAATAAACCCCGTTTATCCGAAATATAGGGGGCGAAGTCATTGCGGATAACGCAAACAATATATTGTTTGGTTGTTTAATAAGAGCACAGTGAATGAGTGTGACTTACGGACGAATTACCGCCAAAACTAAAATCACGAGTGTCGGCAGACTTTTTTCCAGGGGGGGGGGGCACATGTTGGAAATTTGCAATCATATAATATTAAATCATTATTTTACTGTCAAAATTTATAGTATTTGTTGCAGATAATCGTATTAATTTGTGCTAAACAAAAATTGTTCTTTACATCAAAATTAAAATAATAGTTTAAAGGTCAGTAACTGACTGCACATTAAGTTCACCAACTTCCAAGGGAGGGGGGGCCGTGGCCCCCATTGCCCCCGTTTCGCGACGCCCATGACTAAAATAGATTAAGAAATTGAAAAATTGTCTGACTGCAGCTTTGTGTTAAATAGCTAAAACACTCCTCTTTTCATTGTCAGTGCGCCGCGAAAGCGGAATTTGTAATAGTTCACTAATTAAGTCGGTCATACTGGTATTAGACAGTGATAATGACACGATTCAGATCTCTGAGATCTTCGTTCGTGGAGTATGGCTGTTCGGAAAATGTCGCATAAATTCGGGTTTGGGCAGGCAAGTGTTCGGACTGCTGGCCGACGCGTCTACGCATGCTCGGAGTGCATATACAGACCGAATGTTTCCTTATCCCTGTTCAAGGGCCTCGTACTGAGGAAATGGGGCCGGGCAGGCAGAGGTTAAGCTAGCCTGCTCTCCACTACCCAGGTTCCATGCGTATCATTTCTGCCGCGCGTTTCAAACACGCAGCGCAGTTTTGATGAATCGGAATTGAGATTAAAGGATTTGACCATGCGCTGATCATTATAACCGAGAAAACTTTTCTTGAACTGCAATTTAGGGGAAAATGACGGTTCAAATGATAAAATGCAGAATCATAGTTAAACATTATTTGTTGATGTATTACGATAGGGTAGGCAATGCCTACCCTGCCTACCCTGAGGAGCCGCGCCTGGTCGCTGCCTGGTTATATTCCAACATGTTTGCTTTGAAAAAGAAGGGAATGAAACTTTTAGTATGTCTTTTTACTTTCTCTACTGGTAAGTATGTGAAGTATTGTATTCCACCCAAAAAAAAAAAAAATTAGAAAAAGGTCTGTGTGTTTGTGTGTGTCTGTGTGTGTGTCTGTGTGGCAGTCTGTAGACAGCATAACTCAAAAACGAAAAGTCGGTTAAAATACTAAAGTTGGTATTTAAGTGTAATGTCTTTCAAGGATGCGACATGAAGTCGTAGTCGTATTTATTCTGTAGGACTTTTGCATAACTGGTGAGCCGTTAGAGATAGACCAAATCATGCTGTACAAAACATGTAGATCTTGCTACAATACCCAATTTATGTCTCAATAAATTTTCTTGTAGGTTGAACCATTTCGGAGATATTGTTATTTTGTGAGTTTCGGAAAACTTAAAGCTTTCCTGAAATGGAATATCGTTGTTCATTTTGACTTTCTCTACTGGTAAGTAGGGGAAGTATTGTACTCTACCCAAAAATTCGATGTCGAGATGTCAACGGAAATATCTGTTTTGAGGCTCCCTGAATAAAAGAAAAGCATTTTAGGAAAAGGTCCGTGTGTGTGTCTGTGTGTCAGTCTGTCAGTCTGTGGACAGTTTAACTCAAAAACGAAAAGTCGGTTAAAAACCAAAGTTGGTGTTTAAGTTTAATGTTGTTCATGGATGCGACACGAAGATTTTGAAGAAAATAGCCCCACCCTAAACTACCCTTTACATGGAAATTTTTTTGAAAATTTTGATTTTCTTGAAAATGGCTCTAACGATTATGATTAAAATGTCATATATTTGAGATATTTTTATGACAAATGAAATTTATATCTTGAATTTTCTGGTTATAGCCCCTGTAGTCGTACTTACTCTGGACGACTCTTGCATAACTGGTAAACCGTTAGAGATAGACCAAATCGTACTATACAAAAAATGCAGATCTTGCTAAAATACACAATTTATGTCTCAATAAATTTTCTTGTAGGGTGAACCATTTCGCAGATATTCCTTGTTATGTGTGTGAGTTACGGAAAACAGAACTTTCGTGAAATGGATCATCGTTATTCATTTTTTTATATGTTAAGTGTGCAAAGACAACCGAATCGCAAAGCTTTAAAGCATTTGACTATCGCACAAAGCCTACTGTATTCTAATATTCCCCTTACACCTACAAGGAAATAAGTAATAAGATAATTTGTGCAAGTGCTTATCTTAACTAACACGAAGAAGATATAGGAATAAGAGTTTGTAGGAATAGTTAGTACAAGAGTAGACAAAGTTATGTGAGTGCAACGCATCAGATTTTTTTTATATGTGACGTGTGCAAAGGGAACGGAATCTAAAAGCTTTAAAAGATTTTACTATCGCACAAAGCCTACTGTATTCTAATATTCGCCTTGCACCTAAAAGGAAATAACCAATAAGATAACTTGTACAAATGTTTATTTTAAGTAACACGAAGAAGATATAAGAATAAGAGTTTGTAAGAATGGTTAGTACAAGAGTAGAAAAAGTCATGTGATCATCAGATCACATCACATTTTTCTGAAAGTTCTAAAGCAATATAATCCCTAGCGCAATAGCCCTTCGCGGGCCAAGTATTACCGCCTGGCCGCTGCGTCCCTCACCTCTGCCCACTACAGGCGTCATGAGTGTGGTGCTTCGATCCCTCCTGGCCAGTTATGCGACATTGGCGACCTGTGGTCGCTACTTCTTTATTCGAGTAGTTCCTTAATCGGTCCCCCGGGACCTAACAAGACTGAGTGCACCCCGTACCAGACCTCCCAGCGGGGAAAAAATCCCCATGTTGGCACCGGGGATCAAACCCGGGTCCTCTGCGGCAGAGGCAAGCGCGTTACAAACTGCGCTACGGACGCGGTCGTCTAAAGCAAAATTGAGGAAAGAAAATCATGTTCTAATATTTCTTGTTAGTTTACGAACCCCGATCCATTTGGTGTACGGAAATTTTCAGATATCAGAGCAGAACAAATGTTAAAACGGAAGATTAAGGGCAAAATGAACAATAGAATGGGAGGAAGAAAGCTAAAGAAAGAAAAGCGAGTGGGGACATAAAGGAAGAAGGAACTGAAAGGGCAAGGAAATGAAGCAGGGAGGTAGCGGTCGAGTCGGAAAATTAAACAACCTGTTGCACAATAGCCCTCTTCCTGGAGACCCTAGGCACAGAATGAATTTGGTTCTAATAAAATCATCCACCTCTTTTTCAGAGTTAATGCAAAGAGTTTTCTATTTTCTACTGCCTCGACCTCATACTCGACTTACTCCTTGGGATATCCATAACAACTTTTAGAAGAGCATAAAGCTTTCAGACACGGCTCTTTAAAAAACCACAAACTTGCCGTAGGATCAAAGCAAACAAGTTCATCAAACTAGAACGCCTATCAGATCTTTACATGACATACAACCATCAATGTTGCTTTTTTTTTTTTTTTAATTAACGTCCTCCAACATTGTGTCATATCGGACGAATGAATGAAATGATGCTCAAATGAGCCCGAGGTCCATGGAGCTTTAAGTTACCCGACATTCGTCTTCTCGGGATAGGGAAAACCTCAGAAAACAAACCTTACCCGGATAACTTACCTTAAGCGAGATTCGAACTCGCGACCTCTTGAACGTGATGCTAACCATCACGCTACCGAGGCGGGCATCAATGTTGCGGGGGAGTCATTGGAAATAATTACGCTTTAATTAACTGATAATCATAACCTATGCATGAAGAGGATTATTAACAGATGATTATGTCTCCTTAGTGATGAACACCTGAGAAAATCTCATGAGCTACACTCACATGACTTTCGCTGCTCTTGTACTAACTGCTCTTGCAAACTCTTATTGCTCTATCTACTTCATGTTAGTGGAGATAAACGTTTGCAGAAATTATCTTACTGTTGATTTTCTTACAGATGCAAGGGGAATATGGGAATACAGTAGACTTTGAGAGATAGTCAGATCTTTGCTTTAGAGTTTGTCGCACGCCACTCTCTCCTTGTTTAACTATCTGCTACCATTACATAACTTGACATTTGCTAAGCCTAGCCCCATGCTTTTTCTGCTACCCCACTTGACTTGGCTTAGCGAGAGTGAGTGGACATCTATTTGCGGAATCGTGTTGGGAATGGATCGGTGGGGTATATTGTGGTTACATATAATACCAAATGCCTTTTCCTTGAATATATTTTGAAAACATAAAATAAATACAAGACTTAACACTGAGGGTGTTAAGTAACAAGAATATACATAAGAACATTGAAAATATAGTGAATGATGAAATATATATTACGAAAATGTAGTAAAAATAAACAGTTACATAAAATGGACATAAATGTAAACTATTCTTTGCACTAAGTAATAATTCCTTCCTGACTATTTGACTTGCTGAGCAACACTGGTAGACTGGGCCTGACTCACCAATATAACTTGGCACACAAAAGTCATCCCTTTTAACCACACTCAGTTGATAGTGTTAGTCGGAATTATAACTATTGCCGTTTAGGCTACATTAACCGTGATACAAAGATCACCTACCCTGCTTTAGCATAAAAGCCCTAAGACACTGAACACATACATGTAAATGAAATACAGAACTGTTTCTCACCCAAATGTCTGGTGTGTTTTTGGAACAGGTCCTTATCCAATTATGTTGAAATGAACATGCACATGGACTGTGGCACATTCCTGCATATCAACCATGAAGAATAAACGCGTCGTTCCTGCTTAATTCCGCGTATGCCCAGTGTATGCCTGAATTAGCATACATCTTGAAGAAATGGTGGTGAATGCCGACGTTGCTTCTCTACGGAGAAAAGTTGCTCACTTGCTTGCCCCCTTTGACAAGCAAAACCAAGAAACATGACCCTGTTGCCTTCGATGCGTGCTGACGTCACTGTTGGTGAACTGCTTGGCTCGATGAAGAGGAGCTTGCCGAGTAATGTTAGTAGAATTGAGAATTACTAAGCCTATCGGCTCATTACTGACGAACATGTAGGCAAGTATGTAAGATACTAATGCTGAGCGCCTCGGCTTGATGAAGATTAAACCATAGTGTATAAGGCTCATACATTACGCTTGGTCGAAGCTGACCATACTTTGACTGACGAAGACAACTGGTGGCAGTGCCTAACGGAGCTCGACTACTTGACGAAGACTGGAGGCAGCGCTGAAGTAAACATCGAAGACTGCAGGCAACGCACTTCGCGTTGAAGTGAAGATGAAAGACTGCAGGCAGCGCATCGCGCTGAAGTGAACTAACGACTGGTCGGGCAGCCGGGTTTTATACTGTGTGAGGGGAGTAGCGGAGGCGAGAGGGGTTACGCTTACCAACCTGACGGCTATACACCTCTCTAAGCTAAGGCCAGTCGATATCTCGAAGTGACGACCTTCCATGACGTCACAGACTCCCGGGGGCAATTTAAAATAAAAGGCTTCAGACTTTTATTTTCCCTTAATACTCATAGTTAAACTATATCTTTTGGCTTGTAGACCTTTCCAGCACACCCCCAGACATTTAAGTTTACAATAAACACACTAAAATATACCTTACTTCCTTGTTTGTGTGCACATTCTTTACTATAACAGACACATTAGACAAGAATTTGTGCACCTTATAAGGTCCTACATACCTTGGAGCAAGTTTCGCTGAGTATTTATCCGCAGCTTTACTCTTTGGATAATTTCTCACGTAAACAATATCTCCTATATTAAATTTATGAGGTTGTCTCCCTTTATCATAGTTACGACGTGTCCTCAGCTGAGAACGTATTAAATTTCGTCTCACTCGGTTCCATACATCTCTAATGTGTGTTTTGTCTACTTGCTCTGGAATTATATCGCGGACATTCCACATGTTCGCTAGCGGAGAATTTGGTGGAAAGGAAAACATCAAATTAAATGGACATTGCCCATGAGATTCATGCTTAGCACTATTTAACGCGAATGCTAGCCAATATAATGTTTCGTCCCACTTGGTGTGATCCTGAAAATGATATGCTATTAAGGCGTTTTTCAAATTTCTATTCACCCGTTCACTTAATGAGGGTCTAGGATCATACGGAATAGTTGTAATGTGCTTGACTCCCGAACTAAAACAAAATGTTTTAAATAAATTGGACTGAAAATACGACGCATTGTCACTAACAACTATCTCGGGCACCCCAAAACAAGAAATAATAGTCTTCAGACCCTGAACCGCGCTAGCTGCGTTGGCGTCCCGTGTGGGCAACAACCACACATACTTCGTAAAGGCGTCAACTACCACCAGCACAAACCTATTTCCCTGTTTACTCCTGGGTAACGCCCCAATGTAGTCCACAAATAATTTTTGCATTGGTCTCTCTGCAATCGTGGAAGTCAAAAATCCCAAGTGAGTGCTCTGTGCAGGTTTCGACATTTTGCACAGATGACACGCCTTAACCTGTAAACGAATCTCGTCGTCCATTCCCTTCCAAATAAACTGATCCCTTATTTTATTCCTGGTTTTAAATATCCCTAAATGTCCTCCACATGGACTATTGTGAAAATATTGAAACAATAGTTTCTTCAATTGCTCGGGTACCACAATTTTATTTTTCCCTGTTCTATCTTTACAACAAAGAACGCCTCTTGATAAGAGATATGGTTGACATTCTTTACCTTGCCGCAACGTTGATATTATGGAAGCTAGATTCTCATCTTTCATCTGATGGTCTTTGAGATCTTCATAAGCGAAAGGAAAATTGCCTAACACTGTCAATACTGGAGCATGAGGAGTATTCGAGTCAACTTGCTCGTTCTTTTCCTCTCCGTACATTCGAGAAAGAGCATCTGCTACACAATTAAATCTGCCCCTTATATGGTGAACCTTAAACTTGAATGCAGAAATTCGCAGAGCCCATCTAACAATACGACCACTTTTCCTGGGTCTGGCCAAAACCCAAGAAAGAGCCTGGTTGTCAGTCTCTAGTAGGAATTCAACATGTTCTAGGTAAAACCTAAATTTTTCTACCCCATACAACACAGCTAAAGCTTCCAATTCGTACATGGAATATTTTCTTTCCTGTTCATTAAGGATACGAGACGCGTAAGAAACAACACGTCTACCTTCAGGGTGTTCCTGAAGTAAAACGGCAGCAACCGCAGAACCACACAAAATTGCATTTTCCAGCGAAATTTTGCTATACTCAGAGATAATAATACTTCCCCCAAAACTTTAATTGGTTCTAAATTTGCTGAAATGATCTTAACAGTATTTGTGTTTAAATTACGACGCAACTTACTAAACCATCTGTGATCAACTAAGGAAACTACGCTACCTGTGTCGATCAATCCTAAAACCGGAATTTTATCTACTTCAACACTAACATACGGCATCGGAAAACCTACTATGGCTTGAATATTTTTTTCCACAGGGATACTATCCGCATAAACTGGCATAACCGAATGTCAGCTATTTTCCTTTTTGGTTGAGAACCTTGAATTGGAATATGTACATCCTTTGTTTTCCGGGCAATTGTATTTGACATGACCTGTCTGTTTACAAGTCCAACACACCGTACTTCTTCCTGAACCCGATTTGACTTTTTCTTCTTTCCTTTCAGAACTGCTATGTTCCGTGGGCAAATGTCGGAATCTAATGACTAAGTCATCCAGTTGTTGATATGACTGCAAATTTTGACCTAAAGCTAATGCACGTATTTCCGCATGTCGGGAATTGGAAATTATATTCTGTACAATTTCTGGTTCTGTGTAATTTACACATAATGCCTTCACGATCAACTTTATGTTCTCCACAAATTCAGAAAAGTGTTCCGTTTCTCTCTGTCTGCGAAAGTAATGTAAATTAAGTAATTGATTATAATTCAATGGAGACAAAAGAACTCTAATTATTTCTTTCTGAAATTGCAATATACTATACCCATTCGTAATTGATCTCAACAAAATATCTAGAACTGGGTTTTCTACATGCACATGAAAAAATTGCAAAATCATTTGATCACTCAACGAGTATACTTTCGCTTGATACTGGCATCTAATTAAAGTAACAAGAAATTCCAAAATCTGTTCTGGAGTATTCGCTTGAATTGCCTTAATATCACCTAGAATTCTCTGGCATGGATGCGGTAATTTTAGTTTAGTTAACGTGACTTCCGTTGCATTATCTTCCTTCCCCATTTGACTACCTAAGTTTTCCTGAATAAATGGGGTTACAACATTTGCTTCCATGGGCTCACTAGTTTGTTTAGTGTATTTTAATTCTGAGAGCTTATCTCCTAACTTCAACCAAAATTCCGATATATTCCTAGTTTGAGATTTCAACCTTTCTGTAGCTAACCTTTGCAAACGGTTTGTTCTATATTGCCAATACTTGACACGACCTTTAATCCTACGCAATTGTGACTGTGTACATCCTACCTTTACATATTCCTCTACTAGATCACCAAGTGATTGAGACGCACGCTCACAATACTGAAATTCTATGGTTTCATTACACGGTAAACTTGCACCAATGGTATGTGGATCCTGTGTTAATTGAACTCGCAGTAACTGTTGTAAATCAGTAACAGAATTCTTAGTATCACACTCAACCTTAATGTTACACAACTCATTTTCAAGTTCACTTCTATTCAAAACTTCGGGTTGAAAAGGTAATTCCATGTTTATAATATACACAACCTATAGTGAGGCAAACAATTCATAAATCAAAACATTAAATACATTCAAGGATGCATTAGTATACCTTTCAATTTGTGTCGAAGTTATTTTCAACTGTAAATTTATCAACCAGTAATCACAAAAATTACAAGTAACCAAGAGAATTAAATGTAACCATGAAATTACAAAGAACCGCGATGTCTGTTACCACTACTATTTAACCACGGCATGTAACCACATGTAACCATTGCATATAACTACTGCATGTACCCATTGCATGTAACTACTGCATGTAACCATTGCATGTAACTACTGCATGTAACATTGCATGTAACCACGCTCTGCTACCACTGCTGTCGCACGCCACTCTCTCCTTGTTTAACTATCTGCTACCATTACATAACTTGACATTTGCTAAGCCTAGCCCCATGCTTTTTCTGCTACCCCACTTGACTTGGCTTAGCGAGAGTGAGTGGACATCTATTTGCGGAATCGTGTTGGGAATGGATCGGTGGGGTATATTGTGGTTACATATAATACCAAATGCCTTTTCCTTGAATATATTTTGAAAACATAAAATAAATACAAGACTTAACACTGAGGGTGTTAAGTAACAAGAATATACATAAGAACATTGAAAATATAGTGAATGATGAAATATATATTACGAAAATGTAGTAAAAATAAACAGTTACATAAAATGGACATAAATGTAAACTATTCTTTGCACTAAGTAATAATTCCTTCCTGACTATTTGACTTGCTGAGCAACACTGGTAGACTGGGCCTGACTCACCAATATAACTTGGCACACAAAAGTCATCCCTTTTAACCACACTCAGTTGATAGTGTTAGTCGGAATTATAACTATTGCCGTTTAGGCTACATTAACCGTGATACAAAGATCACCTACCCTGCTTTAGCATAAAAGCCCTAAGACACTGAACACATACATGTAAATGAAATACAGAACTGTTTCTCACCCAAATGTCTGGTGTGTTTTTGGAACAGGTCCTTATCCAATTATGTTGAAATGAACATGCACATGGACTGTGGCACATTCCTGCATATCAACCATGAAGAATAAACGCGTCGTTCCTGCTTAATTCCGCGTATGCCCAGTGTATGCCTGAATTAGCATACATCTTGAAGAAATGGTGGTGAATGCCGACGTTGCTTCTCTACGGAGAAAAGTTGCTCACTTGCTTGCCCCCTTTGACAAGCAAAACCAAGAAACATGACCCTGTTGCCTTCGATGCGTGCTGACGTCACTGTTGGTGAACTGCTTGGCTCGATGAAGAGGAGCTTGCCGAGTAATGTTAGTAGAATTGAGAATTACTAAGCCTATCGGCTCATTACTGACGAACATGTAGGCAAGTATGTAAGATACTAATGCTGAGCGCCTCGGCTTGATGAAGATTAAACCATAGTGTATAAGGCTCATACATTACGCTTGGTCGAAGCTGACCATACTTTGACTGACGAAGACAACTGGTGGCAGCGCCTAACGGAGCTCGACTACTTGACGAAGACTGGAGGCAGCGCTGAAGTAAACATCGAAGACTGCAGGCAACGCACTTCGCGTTGAAGTGAAGATGAAAGACTGCAGGCAGCGCATCGCGCTGAAGTGAACTAACGACTGGTCGGGCAGCCGGGTTTTATACTGTGTGAGGGGAGTAGCGGAGGCGAGAGGGGTTACGCTTACCAACCTGACGGCTATACACCTCTCTAAGCTAAGGCCAGTCGATATCTCGAAGTGACGACCTTCCATGACGTCACAAGTTACGTTCCCTTTGCACGGCCAAACAGGTAAAAAAAGTGAATAACAACCTTCCATTAGAGAAAAGTTTAAGCACTGCAAAACCAAATAACAAGGAATATCTCGGAAATGGTTGACTCCACAAAAAATGCATACAGACATAACTTGGGTGTTTAAACGAGATCTAAATTTTTTGTGTAGTATTATTTGGTCTATCTCTTACGGTTTCGGTTTACCACTTATGTAAATTTCATCAAAAGAAAACAGGACTGCGCAGGCTATAGCCAGGAAATTCAAAATATACATTTTATTTGCCATAAACATGTATTAAACATATAGCACTTTAATAAAAATCGTTAGGGCTATTTTTGAAAAAATCAAAATTTTCGAAATATTTTTCATTTAAAGGGTAGTTTAGGTTGCAGAAATTTTCTTCAAATCTTCGCCTCACATCCTTGTAAGATATTAAATTTAAATCCCAACTTTGGTTTTTAATTCACGTTTCGTTTTTGGGTTTCGCTGTTCAAAAGCACACACACACAGAACTTTCTCGAAAACGGTTACTTTTTAGATTCAGGGGATTTGAAAACATACATTTCCGTTGAAATCTTGACATAGAAATTTTGTGTGGAATGCAATACTTTCCCTACTTACTGTACATAGTAGAGAAAGTGAAAATCTTTATGCATGGAAATTCAAAACAGCGTGGGTGGTACACGATTGGATCCATTTGACTTTCTTTATCATGTACATTGAACTGAATTGAGTTGAATGTTACTATTAAGCATTTACATCTTGAGCTGCTCTTGAACTCGGGCCTGGTCCTTCTGTCATTGGACAGCCTCTAAGATTCCTTACATTTTAAATTTTGGTCTGGGTTGTTGTTTATTTGTTTTACTGACGTTTGTTACTGCCTTTAATTTATCTTCTATAATTACTTTTGTCTTTTGCTCCACTATTCTCACCTAGTGTATTTATGGTTTCCTTACCCTAGAATTCTTCATTTTTTTAAACACTCAGTTCATTCTAATCTTACTCCTTATCTCCCCTGTTTTCTTTCCTAAATTTCCTAACCACTTGCAAATAAGTCTCTCCGTCACAATTATTAACCTTCTTAGCTGTAGGTTCCCCTTCCTTTCCACACCTAACCTTCACTTTTTTGGATTTCTGCTTAATCTTAGTCCTAAAGTTTTCATCCCATCCTCCCTTCTATATCTGAATACGGTTAACTAAAACCACTTGTTCTTCCTTATCACATAGCACGGAATAGTAGTTCCTCTCTTTTCTTTGGTTTCCTATATACTGTCACACTTTTACTGACATTCGTTTTTCCAAATACGTGCAAATCAACACGTACATAATAGTTGGAGAGATATTGTATTCCCTCCAAAAAATCGATACCAAGATTTCAGTGGATATACACCTTTTGAGACTCCCTGAATCGAGAGAATAAATTTTAAATAGTACCCTAAGTTTGCGTCGCTTTGAAAAGTGAGAAGTTGGTTAAATACCAAACTGGGTATTTAACTTCAGCAATTACCAAACATGCGACATGGGATCTTAAGAGGATCCCCCACTCCAACCCATCCTTTAAATGGAAACCTTTTTAAACATTTTCATATAATATAGATTTCGTTTAAGCACACATTTATGCCAAATTTCAATTGAGGTTAACCATTTCCGAACAATTTCTGATTATTGACTTGCATTTTAAAATACTTAGACTTTTCTCAAATAGGAATTGGTTATTCGTTCTCTCTCTCTCTGTCTCTCTCTGCCAAGCAAAAATAACGAATTTGAAAGCCATCACATAATGCCCAGCTCTGAAAATATTTGACTATCGCTTAAGGCTTACTGTGTTCCACTAATTCCGTTGTACTTACAAAAATTATCAATAAAGGTACTTCTGTGAACGTATATGTCGATTAATATGAAACAGACAGACAAACGTTTAGTTTGTAAGAATAATTTCTACAAGAGCCAGTAGTGCATGCAAGTGCAGACATCAAGTGTTTTACCCCTCTTTTATAGTTTTAACATGAAACGAAAAACTGAATAAATAGAAGTTCATAGTTATTTTTAATTTATTATAATTAGCTGGCCCCTCGAAATTTAGCAAGTTAATGGACTTTCTCCCCCAACCTAGGCTGCGGAGTTATCCAACGACAACATCAAAGGAAAGCAACGAAAGTTGCTCCATGTTCCAAACGTCACGGTCCACCTCCAATATCCAATAAACTGCAGCAAATATGAGCCAGGTACAGTTATCTCGTAATGCAGGTGGTTTTCTGGGAACCTATAACTATCAAAACTCCAACAGTCGATACATCAATCGTTCTCTTTCCCTATCACCATCATTCGGTGTGGCATCCAACACCATGTCTGGTCCACATTCTTGGAATACCGCAACTGTGGAGTGTCTGTACTGTGCAAAACCCGTGTCACCATATGTGTACCCACCGTCACCACTATTTCTCTCGTGTAACAACATGATGTCATTTACTGCCAGTTAAACTACCGCTTTTCTACCAGTAGATAGACACTAAGCACAGAATAAAGAACAGATAGTCTTCCATTTGCATTACAAGGTAACGGAATGAGAGAGTACAGAAGGATATGCAGAAAAATAAAAGCAATTTCTGGAAAAGTTATGTTTAGAAAGTGGGCATGCCTTTCACTAAATCTATACTTTTATATTAGTAAGGTAATGTTGCTTCTTAGGTGAAACATTTTCCTATAATTTTGAATTTGGTGGTATCTTATTTGATTCAGTACACCACTGTATCTTTGATAATGTTTTATTTTGTAAATTACATCTTGAGTAAACATATTTCTTTTATTATTATACTGTATTAAAGAAACAAAAACAGCTTACCACACTTTCAGGGCAAAACAGTTCTAATAAATGCAATTCAATGTTACGATATCATTTAGATTACTTTGGGTACAATAATCTAAGAACCTCTTGTTATAATAACTATAGGTGCCTCAGAGCAAGCATTGTTGGGCAGCTTAAATATTTAGTAGGCAATTTATGTTTCTGAAAACGTAGTCATTAAATCGAAGGTTGCTAAATACTATGGAAACAATGAACAAAGCTCTTCTGAAAAGACTATGAGAAGAGAGTGTCCTAAAATGTTTGAGGTACATTACTGTAAGAGTTAGAACTACGGACAATGATGCAAAGAAACACATTACTAGGGTCATTACCAAGATATTCACTCTTAGATCAGGCCGCGCCGTAGCCAAGTGGTTAGAGACCATTCACTTCTCACCAAAGCGTCCCGGGTTCGATCCCAGGTAACCACATGTGGGATTTCGGTGGATAAAGCGGCGCAGATGCGGGTTTCCTCCGGGTTCTCCGGTTTCCCCCGCCATCTCATTCAACCATAGCTCCATCTTCATTTTATGTATCATCAGTGTCACCGCCTTCGCTGCCGTATGTAGTAAAAGCGGGCGTTAAACACTACAAAACAACAAATAACTCTTAGATCAGAGAAAGAACGATGAAATTACGGCCTAAATAAACATATCGTGTGTTTTAGATACTATAGACGAATGGAAAGAGCATGTATTAAAGCTGGCTCAAGACAGAATACCTCAGTAAAGGTAGTTTAATAAACTACAAGAGGTTCAAGTGTCAGCAGAAGAAGGAAATCTTGGAGCGACCCATTTTAATGCCCTATTATAAAAATAGCAAGTGGGGACAGAACAAGCCAGCAGCCTTAATTTATGTTGCGTAATAATAATAATAATAATAATAATAATAATAATAATAATAATAATAATAATAATAATAATAATAATAATAATAATAATAATAATAATAATAATAATAATAATAATAATAATAATAATAATAATAATAATAATAATAATAATAATGATAATGATGATGATGATGATGATGATGATGATGATGATGATGATGATGATAATGATAATGACAGTGACAGCGACAGCGATAGCGATAGCGATAGCGACAGCGATAGCGATAGCCATAGCGATAGCAATAGTGCTATTGAGATGTCCATTCTTGTCCGCACCCTTTTATACACAGGGTGGAAGGGAAGTCATTACATTACTTCTAATATTTGCTTCATAGAAGCATTACAAACAAAAAAGTCTAATGACAGTTTGTTCTTTGATCAGCCAATTTCGACAAAATAAATGGTTTTTGATCCTACTTGAATGCGTAATTCCACAGGAATGTACGCAGATAAGAGTTTGTTACTTGTAAGACGCGTAGAGTAAGTTATTTCTCACATAGCTTCGGTAGTAATTATGCGCCATCATACAGGATTTCAAAATAATTAATCATTTAAAAGATGTGAAGGAATACTCCAAACAGCTTTTTCATATGTGCAGTAAGTCGACAACGTTGCGTTGAGGTTGGCCAGGGAATTGAGCTGGTTTGTGGATGTAAACAGGTGGGGCACTTTCGCTTTCGCTTTAATGTTTTGGGAGTTAACGCTTGTGATTGGCCTACACTAACGCAGTAAACACAGGACAAGGCAGGGTATTTGTTTCTGTTCTCAAGAAGCACCATTACTGTGTTTGTTTATGTATTGAACTAGGGAAAGTGACACCCACACAATCTGCAGTGTTGTCAGCTTGTTTTCAAGAAAACCAAAATATCTCCGTAGGAAATGGTGAAAGACAAAAGCGTAAGATACAAAATGTGTTCCAAATATCGACATCTATCACTGTTTTAAATTAATGTAAGGACTTCCCTTCTACCCGGTATAATATATGGACCTTTATAGTAGTCAAAACCTCATTTAAACAACAGGCTGCACCTGCCATGCCCTATTCTGGTGGTTTTAGTTTTTTGCGTTTCCCCATAACTTACAATTTTCTACGTGCAAGTACCCTTTTGTGCAAAACTGTTACATCTAGGAAACTCAAATTTCTTCATCGGCTAAAAAACGGTATGAACTTTAAATTAGTGAAACAGTTAGGCTACATCTTACATACAACTCAAAAACTACAATATTATGTATAACAAAAACTGAGCTATTTCTTTTAAACTTAGACATAAACAGTAATTTTCACTGTAAAATTAGATTGTGGGTTTAAGGGCACTCAACTTCGTGGTTATCAGCGATATGAATTTTGAGAAACTAATCCACTCATTGGGTCAAAAATGCTGTTTTCTGGGTTCGCCGTCTGTTAAAAGTCTTCAGAACAGAGAGTTCTTCAAATAAGTGCATCTAAGTGAACATCAGAACACCAACATTATTTTTTCTGTGTATCAATTTACATGGATGTCACTCGCCTTAATTTGAACCTACAAAATTGAGTTTCACATATATTGTATCCCATGTACTGTGCAATGTGTAGTGAAAAAATTATTATTCCAGCTGTAATGGCCTAGGTGATATTTACGTTATAATGATATACTATTCAAATGTAAATCAGTGTGTTTAACTACGATGTAATGGGTAGAGTGACGTTTTCATTACAATACTGAAACGCTTTTCATATGTAGATCAGTGTGTTTAGCTACCTTGTGCCCTTAAAATACATCTATTTATTTCCGGACTGGAAAATACGTTGATACAAGAATTCTCCAGGAAAATATACATCAGCACTTTTTCGCTTAGGGGTTTCAGAGAGATGGAAAACTGACACGTATCCGATGCAGAGGTAGAAGCGCTATATACTGGTTATGTATGTTGCTCATTTTAATGCCACAAGAGGATTCAGCGGTAACTATATTCTTGAAAAGGTTTATAGATTGTGTAAGAGGATTACCAGCTAGCTGGGAAATTCTGGTATATGATGGCAGCAGGGTAAACTTGTGGATGGCTTTTTAAATATCGAAGTTCTCAACTATGTATCAAGATCTCAGGACAATAATCACTGGTTAGATGAAAAAAAGCGGAACATATGTGGTTGAGTGGCATTTTTAATCCTTACTGAACTCACAACGTGTATTATGATTATGATTCAATGATGAGTTGTAGAAAAGAATTGTAACTCAGTTCCTTATGGTATTTTCTTCGAGAACTGACGGGGCAAAGACATAAAAAAGGACACTGTCCTTAAATGAGGTCCTAACAGTTAAACCATTTTAGCGTCTGAACTGCTTATGAGATAAATATATTAAACCTTTTATTTTCTATCACTATAGAATCTTGCTGCAAAATAGAGTCCTTACGAGTAAGACTAATCTAACTCTATATTGTAATTACTTATCAGTATTTCTCTAACTGGCCGCTAAAGTGACATAATGCATGTCTTTGGTTTGTGGCAAGTTGTACTTTAATGAACAAACATAAGAGTGCAGATACTCGAGAAGAGTTGGAATATTCAAAGTAACAGACAAAACAATAGAGTACAGGGAAACAATGTTGCAATGTCTACATGATAGGATACAGGACAAGAGGACAACGGAGTTCAGGAAGGCCTGCTAGAAGATGGATAGAACAACTTTAGTTTGGAGTCGGATCAGATTACTCATGTTCTAAACCTTGTTTGTATGATGATGATGATGGTGATGATGATGATTATGCATGTACTTTTAAATATACTTTCCTAAAATGTAAAACAGCGTACATAAAACAAAGTGGACTCTGAACAATGGGCCTACACCTTTAAATAATTTGTGAAGTTTAGAATGACATTCTTTAAAAATTCAAACAAAACATCAATTGTAAATGATAGGCAATCCAACATACAACACAACGAATGTCTGATGCTAAAGAGGAAGGACATCTTTCCAAAACATAAGTTGCTATAATAGTAATTTAGGTCAAATTGTGAATTCCAGTACATATAGTTTGTAGGGTTTAGCGTTTATTACCTTCTGTATCTTTTTTATTTTTTATTTTTATTTTTATTTTTATTTTGGCGGGAGCGTGGAGGGGCAAATGCTAGGAATGTTCCTTTCATCCTCCAAATTTTCTCTCCCTCAATTTCACTTAATTTCCCATTTCACTTTGGTTCTCTCAGGATTGCAAAATGTCTCGACGCTGCATGGCTGTGGGAAATTCCGCCCCCCGAAACGAGGCGGTCTCCGAGTCTTTAGTCCCTCTCTGGGATGCTTTTAAACGAGCGTGCAGGGTGATCGGAGAGCTTCATCTGAAAATGTTAGGGACCCTGCCCTCCGCTCTGGATCACCCACAGCGATCACACAGTACAAAATGTCTGCGAAGGCTGAAGTGCCGAAGTACCTCTCCATTCGTACTCTATGCTCGCACAACCTGACAAAAACCTACATCTCGTTAAAGCATACAATGTATGAAAACTAATCATCTCGATGAGAAAAGTTCTAAATGCCCTAAGTGTTATACTAGAGCTAAATGTGTACAAAGGACCCCACCAATCAGTTCAATCACCTCAACGACAAAATTGTGCCAAATAACCTGATTTATAATTAATTTCAATCTTGTGTAGCGCACACTCCATCCATGTGGACTAGCTCAACATGTGAGGAAAACGGAGTCAAGTGCTTTCCCTCTTTCAGGAAATATTTTTGTGCAGAAGCTGTTGGTCTATCCCTTACAGTTTGCTGTTTATTCAAAAGTCATCAGGAATGAAGAGGGCTTTAGAGGATAATTATAGAAACTTCACTACATACATTTAGTTTATCATGAAAATATCTTAAACCTATGGAATGTTAATGAAAATTGTTAGAGCCATTTTTAACGAAAGCAAACTTTTTGGAAGGACGTTTGGAATGGGAGAACTTTTTGAAATTATTGGTGTCGCATCCTTGATAGATGCTAAACTTAAATACTAAGTTTAGTAATTAATCAGTTTTTCGTTTTTTAGTTATCTGTGTATAGGCACTCGGGTGTTTTTCTAAAAATGCTTTCTTGGACTTCAAGGAGCACCAAAATGTGCACATCCAGAGAAATCTTGATATAGGATTTTTGGGTGGAATGCAATACTTTCTCCGCTTACTGCGTACCTGCTAAAAAATAAAAAATTATTATTATTATTATTATTATTATTATTATTATTATTATTATTATTATTATTATTATTATTATTATTATTATTATTATTATTATTATTATTATTATTATTATTATTATTATTATTATTATTATTATTATTATTATTATTATTATTATTATTATTATTATTATTATTATTGTTGTTGTTGTTGTTGTTGGTGTTATCTATTTGATTACTATTATTGTTGATATTATTGTTTTTATTTATTTATATAGGTTTACAGTGTCTTTGATATCTTCCTCTCTGTCTTCCCAGGATTACTCCTCTAATCTCTTTTCTTTCGCTGTCAGTATTATTCCTTGTTTGCGTGTTAATTTAGGTCTTCCCCTCTTCCTACGTCCTAATGGAGTTCAATTCATGTGTCTTCTTTGGCTGTCTGTCCTCAGCCATTCTTTTCACGTGTTCTGTTATTATTTATTACAATTGTTTCTGATTTTATTTCTCCTTGAGATCCATGTACATTTTCGCCAAAAATGCATTTCTGCAGAATAATAATAATAATTATTATTATTATTATTATTATTATTATTATTATTATTATTATTATTATTATTATTATTATTGTTGTTGTTGTTGTTATAAAAGTGCAAATGCCTGGAAACTTACCATAGCCATTTCTCGCTATGCGGATTGGTGGCAGGAACTGAACGAGGAAACGACATACAACTACTAGCATGCAAAATAACAGTGATATCACATTTGCAGATATTTGGTAATCATACCCAAGTTCAAATTACCTTCGTTTCACCGCACAACTATAAAAAGCATAATTACAGTGCTGCAAAACCCCAATGTAATGATCAGGCTTTCGCCACGAAACTGTGGGCGTTGTGGTGGACTGTTTTTTGGCAATATTGTTTAATTAGAGGAGGCCTTTATTGACAGCGAAATTCAGCAAAACAAAAATGGTATCGACTGCTAACGAATTTGCTGAAAAGGCTCTTGAGGTTTCACGCATATTACTACTCTTTTTTTCTTGTTGGATTTTTCATGAATATTACATCGCCATACAATGCTCGGGGCAAAGGTTTCGAGGACAGCAATAATGGACGCAGCGAAAGGCTAAAGGTCATGAACGAAAATATTCGTTCATTTCTGCTGAAGTGTCCAATTGTGACGTAGGCATGTCACGGTGCTCATTATTGCTGGAAAGCCACGTCAAATTTTAGAAATATTTGATGAAGGTTAGGTCAATTTCATGTCACTCATGAAGACAGCGAGCTGCTTTTCAACTTTAAAATAATTTATACCCTGAAGCTAGGTGGGAAATTTTATGCACTTAAAAAAATGTGCCAAACATACAAAAGGACAAAACCGATTGTTAAATCACTCCTTTAATGCGGGTTTTTAACATTGTGGCGTACTGAACGATGGAAGAAAAAAATATGATGTGCCACTTGGATCTTTTTTACTCACTATCATCGATTTTTATATAGATTTCACAAACCATTATTTCAAAAATTCACCTTGAATGAGATAAACATTTGCAGATATAGTTTCATTTGACATTTCTAAGACAGAGATACTCAGGTGTCTAAAACTAGCTCTGTTATCGCTTTTAAATTCCAAACAGTTAACAATATATGCTGGCCTTCGTAGCCGAGGTTGCTGGAGCGCATGTCTTTGGCGCTCCGCCGCTTAGAAGATA
Source organism: Tenodera sinensis (assembly GCA_030765045.1). Taxonomy (NCBI): domain Eukaryota; kingdom Metazoa; phylum Arthropoda; class Insecta; order Mantodea; family Mantidae; genus Tenodera; species Tenodera sinensis. The sequence continues at coordinate 75,828,740 of CM060969.1, forward strand.
GCGGGTTCGAGTACCGAGGTGGTATGGATGTTTGTGTATGGTGTATGTGCGTGACAAAAAGGAAAAAGGTGGTGAAATAAACAGGGGAAACATGCAGAAAGGAACAAATACATCGAAAGAAACGAATGAATAGCGACATGACCAATATTGTAAGACATAACATGATCAAGACGGCAAAATTCAAATTCCTGTTACATTTCTACCATTTTATTGTCCTCTGAATTTTACTACAAATGCACAATATACTTCTCGTTTGTAATACAATTTATACTCTTCTCTAATATTACAATTCACAATTGTTCTTCCGATAATCTTTCTCAGTCTTGCAATGTCTTTCTCCACTTTCAGTGTCTCTTATATCTTAACTACGACTATACAATCACTCGACAACACATACATACTCGCTGACAGGGTGGCCGACTCACTCTCGTAACTAAGACTAACTTTACATGATGACTTGAACAACAACTCAACTCTATCACTAACTAAAACTACTGAACTGCTATCATACCATACCTCTGTTGGCAGGCTGAGAACAGCCCGAGGTGTATTAGTCGTGTATCTGCCCTTTTAGGGCTTAACCACTTTCTGACGGGATGTGGGGTTTTGCAAGGTGACGGGTGATGTTAAGGTTGTGGGTAGAAAGGAGGTAGCAACTTTATGCTCCTCAATGACTGATATTCAGTGTGCAACTTTCGTTGAGCACTGCTGGTATGTGAATCCAAATATGGAGGTTTAAATATCGAATTATCCAAGCTTCTCTTGGAGTATGGGAGCTCAGCTTGCGCTGTTGTTGGAGTAGCTCCTGTGCTACCGGGGGTGCCCGCAAGCCATGCGGGAAACCCGATGTCGCACAAGCGTGCGCTCGCTGGGATTATAGTCCCCAAGAGACCTAACCAGGGCATAAGGTGGTATAAGGTGGTAGAATTTTGTAGCCCGGCGCGTAATTTCGTCCTCCACATACGGAAGAGTGAGGCCTCGTGCAGTAGTCTCGAGGGGAATCTGCGGTATACAGAATAGATTATCCGTAGTCCTATATTCTGTATACGCTGCAGACGCAAGATATGGGTATCTGCGGCCATGCCCAGATTTCACAGGCGTACATGAGAACTGGGATTATGAGAGCTCGAAAAAGGCGTAGCTTCAAGGGAATGGGCATCCCAGACCGCAACATGGGATACAGCGATGCAGTTGCCCCGCTGGCCCAATGCGTCGTGGATGTCTTCCTGAAAAGTCAGACCCTTATCGAGCTTCACTCCCAGGTAGGAGATGGTATTCGTCTATTCTATCCTTCTTCCAAGATATGTGAATGTGGGGAAGCTGGCGGGTCCTTTTCCAGGAGTAAACAATACGCAGACGGACGGAGGGCTCCACAAGTAGACAAAATGGGCATCTTTGCATAGAACATATTCCTGGGAGGAAGGAATTAAGAGCAGTCCTCATGGGCGACGAATCTGCACGGCGATGTGCACTAGCAAGGACGGGGTCCCTAAGGATTCCACAACGATCCACGACATAGACTGTCTAAGCCCCGAGGCAATCGAGACATCTCCCAGGAAGTCCCACCAAATGCTAAAGAAAAATCTTTTTCACAGAGCAAGTTTTACCTTCCTCCGTAACACAGCAACAGCAACCGCTAGTTCCCACAACCCTGAAAAGATTCATGGAAATGATCCGGTGAGAAAATGGACAGGAAGTTCCTGGTGGAAGGGGAAACGGACTAGGGGAAATCACGAAAAACTTCCTAGTGTGAGAGTCCTGCCCGACGGGAATCGAATGTGTGGCATATGCAGTACTGCTAAAACTATCTGTTTTGGTTGTCCTTATCTAAGTATATTGTTGTACTGATCGTTCGAAGTAGTATGATATTACACCATTTATTAATACCATGTAAATGAATATTATTACTCTACTGAAATAAATCAACAAGTTCCAACATTTTTGAATAGCTACATTTGACAAACGAAATAAAAACAAAACATAAATAACAATGTTAATAGCCATCAGTCAAAAGTTTGAGCTTCAGTTTAACAATTTATACACAGAATATGATGATAGTGTTAATAGATATTATTGTAGTTTTATGTAATTCAAACGTTTAAATGCAGTACATATAACAAAAATGTCTTGTTTGTACCTTTAAGGACCAAATAAGTGGGACCTAATAATTTTCCTTATGTTGCTAGTTTGAAATTTGAATTCTTTTAAAAAATTCACAAAAAGGGTTGGAATTGTGCCTCGGACACCACTCATGAAACAAATAATTTTGATGTCATCCAGCTGGTATTTATTTTTATCAAGGGTATGGCAGGTGGGTAGATAGTTTGTTGTTCAAGGTGCTTCCGTAGGTTTACTAAGATGGTGGTCAAACCTTATTCTTGGATTGATACTAAAACATTAAAACACAGAGCATAAATATTAATTATATGAAGTTAACAGAAATAGTGACTTCAAAACGATTCTGCTGTCTTCAAATAAATTCTTACCTTTATCTCCCAATTAATCACTCAAAGGCGTATTTATAATAACTATAAGCCAGAAAACGTAACATTTTATGGGACTTCATAAATAAATAATGAGACTCGTTTCAAGATTGCGCGACATTGGATGTTTCATTGATATTAATCTGGAGTAAAATTGATAATTGCTATTTCCTCAAGCATGTTACGTGCTAAACATCCATATATTTTACTTGTTCTTCTAAGAATGTAATGAAAACATAGAGTGACACAGACCGCAGACGCGTGGCTATTTTTTTCCTTCCTCTAGAATATTTGCGGTAGAAGTGCGGGAAGATTCAACAGGTGGGGAAACGTCATTTCTGGACCAGCAAAAAACATGAATAGTGGCCCCTCTGCGGGCCACGCTAGCAGCTATGTAACGATGGCAGCCTTAAAAGAATTTGTATAAGAAGCTGCATCTTCTATAAACAGCAGAAGAGCGGTTATAGGAAGTAGGTAGTTTAAAGCTCACCCGTAAATAACAGTGTGACGAAAGGTTAGTCTTCTAACGAACGTATGAAACAGAATCTAGCACGTTTATAATAAACAGTTATCAACTACTGTTATAAATTACAGTGAAATATTCTGTTTCATTCAAAAATTCCATGTCGAGATTTAACTAGAAATACATTTTTGACGACTCTGAATAAAAAAATTCCTTTAGAACAAATATCAATAGGTATCTATATGCATTTCTGTTAATTACTTCAAAAGCGAAAACACCACAAATTACCAAACTTGTACTTAGGTTTAGAATCTTCCAAGGATACGATACAAGAAGATTTTAAAGAAAACCCCATGCCAAACTACCCCTTATATGGAAAAGCTTGCATTATTTTCGATTTTCTTAAGAGTGATCTATTCATGTTGATTAAAATAATTCATGTTTATGACATTTTTATGACAAATGAAAAATATGTATTCACTTTTCTAGAAATAGGCAAAGAAATCTACCTTATTTTGAATCACTTTTGCATATCTGTAAACCGTTCCAGGTAGACAATATCTTCCCTAAAAATGTAAATCTCATTAAAGTACATATTAGAAACATTCTGTTAACAATGTATTTTTATAGGCAAAGGGGAAGCTTCAATTTTAGCAGCGTTAGGATTGGCAATATTATGTAAGCGGGTTGTTGGTGTAGCCATATATGTTGAACATAATAAAAGAGAAGTTACTGCTAAACTTTGCTTTTTTCTCGTCGAGTCTTTCGTACATTGATGAACTGTTTACTGTGGTCAGCAATAGGAGTAGCTAGTTAATGCACTTGAGTGATGTAGATTAAGCGGCAACTTCAGCTTACATTTCTGTGACTAACGGCAACACACACTTTGCCTTAATATTATGTCACAAATTAACACATATGATTCAACAGTTACTATTTCAAGAAATAAGATTCCGAAAGTTTGATTTTCAAACTCAGCAGTCGGTAACTCGCTTCAGCTCGATCCGCTTAGTCCAAAGGCAAAGAGTCGAGCTTGGCTCACCTCACTGCGCATCACGTGGACTTTGTACTATCCACACACCCCTTCACTTGCCATGGATGTCATCGTTCTCGGAACAAACAGTGGTAGTTTGTAACTGAGTGATGTCGTATTCTAAGCCCTTCACGTCTTACAACCGTGAAGTTCAAAAATGAGTAGGTGGACATTGTTTTTAAACCAACAGAAATATTGAAGTATGATTTTATAGTTCACAGATTCAAATATTTTAAAAGCTTGAAAAACGACTTTCTTCTTTTTGTCAACCGCTTGGCAGTGAAACCAAAATCAGCACCGTTCTAGTTGCAGATGGAATTAGTTACATTGCGAAATTACACAGTTGTTAAAAGTATTTATAAAGAGCATTTAGGAATTGAGGTATTTAAACTTGCTCCTAAAAATAAATATCCTCGTTCTTTAGGTATTTAGCGTTAATATATTGGCAATGTTCCTCCAATATACATTTACGGCAAACCTTGCTCACAAATAAAGGAAATTAAGTGCAAAAATAGAACTGGAATATTAAATTCCATCTCTCGGCACAGCTAAAAGTATTATAACTGATATTATGCCAAATTTGGAAACTATTTTGGATTCCAATACACATAAAGAAGTTAACAATTGAAATGAGCATGCTACTGCTAAGTCTGTCATATTTGTGTTTTGGAACATTCTAGAACAGCGGTGCTCAAGTACAGGCAGCAAAGGGGAGGTTGAAATCACCTCGTTCCACCGGCTGGGACAGAATGGCGCGTCTAACCGTGAGTAATGAGTTCCAGTGGCGGCACTCAGCGTCGTTCTTTCAGGCATACACATTCACATTCTACCCTTATTTAGCCATGTGATGCTTCTGAAGATTGCTTTTATGGTACGATTTGCGTTTTACAAGGTGAAAAAGATGAAGTACACAGTCTGAAAAGATACGTAACCTGATTGTGCCTTATCTTGCTGTGATACATTTAATGTAATTCATTTGTTTCTTTCCTCGCAGATATAAGTATACTGCCATTAAACTATACGCAAACAAGCGTAAATTCGGATACTCACTGCAGGGCAACGACCTAAATAATTCTCACCCTTCTTTCTCAGAACACTTTACGGTCGTGGAATTCTGCAATGCAAGTAGTTCCATTTGTAACTCGTGTGGAGCCTCATTTCATGGAAACTTCAAACGAGTGCAAAATAATTACATAGGTCTTCAAATTGGAAAATAATGTATCATATAATTGCTTTAAAAGTTCGATGTATTTTTTTCCAGGAGAATAACGTTTATCGTGAACACAGCAAGGGAAATGGTATAAATCTGGAACTACTATTGTTACAAATCAGGCACTTTATCGTGTTCATCTGAAATACGAAAATATTCGTCACCCGTTCAATGTGGAACGTATACGCTTTTAACATTGTAATACTCTCCGTGCCATCCGCCTCTGACTATTAGGTCTGGCTCTTGTTCCCTTGGTCAGTGGAGGGGGGGGGGAAGTAACATGCATAGGGGAAGCGAGCGTGAGCTGCAGGGTTGAGCAACCGTGTTTTAGAATATATCTGATACTTAACTTACTATTAAGATTATTATAGTTTATTATACAAGATGTCTTAAATTTCTTAGGTGTTGTGAATGCATAGTAGCCTTTCTTATTACAATGGTTAACTTAAGATAACTGCATTTGACAGTGCATAGGTTAATTTAGTTCTCTCCCTCATTCCAGATACATGTCATGCGGGAAGTATCAAGGACTGGCTCGACGTTTGGACAAGGCTGTTCTAGATCATTTATGTCGACTTACTGACATTAATCCTCAAACCCCCCACGCATAACTTGAGACAATCACAGGAGTATCTGGTATAAAGACACACTAGAGAATGAGATTCGAGATGACGTCAAAAAGGGGTGACTCCAACATCACAGCCTGTGGTGTTTAGTCCTCCATTGGCAATGCCACCTTCTACTTACACTGATCACCCTTTAAGTTGAGTGGAAAGCAAAACTCGACTTTCTCTCTTCTGCTTTGCACTTCCAATTTTCCGTGCCGTATCGAAATAAATACATAGACCTGAGTAGTATATGGTGTAATTAGCTTATAAAGCATATGTCGTGCATAACTGATAACGTACCTCATCAACGAAGCGCGACGAATAATTATATGTGCAGTATGTAATAAATCAATTACAAAGCAGGCCATTTTGTAATAATTACCTACTTATCCTGTATCATACGGTGCAGTTTTGTACTAACATTATAAAGGATGTCATTAATGCACTGAAATTCATAGCTCATAGCCAACTTCAATATATTCACAGATTACAGTGAATTTAGTGCCTAATTATGTCCCAATTTTCGATGAATAAAAGATGACTCGAAATGATATGATTCATGGAGCCATATGAAGTGATATTTTTATTTTACCTGCATGTACGTTGTAGCTAAAATTATTACGAGAGATTTCAACAGAAATAAGTCTTTAAATCCATAAAAAATATATATATTTTTACCTTCTCTACAACGTACACAGCACATAGAAAAGGTATGTATCGTATTCCAACGAAGAATTTCACACTGAGATTTCCGGGAAACACAAAGATTAAGGCTCCCTGTATACGGGATAAAATGATTCGTCCGTGTGTGTGGTGTTTGTGATCAGCATAACTGAAAAATGAAGAGTGAATTAAATACCAAACTTAATATTTAAGTTCAGCATCTTCTAAGAATGCGATACCAGGCTTTCCATGAAGAACCACCTCCAGGCTGCCCCTTAAATGGCTCCTTTTTCGAAAATTTTTATGTTTTTCAAAAATATCTATCGATTTTGATTAAAGTTTCATATGTTTAAGGTATTTTCATTACATATGAAATCATATCGTGAATTTATTGCGAAGGCCCTCAGTAGTCCTGCTCATTATGGGCAACTTATCCATAACTGATCAACTGTAAGAGATACACACATTTTCCTACTGTGCGGTTTTGTAATGGTTCACTTCATAGCAAGTTATATTCTAATCTCGGCGTAAAGCTGTTATTAAATAACATCTAATATCATTTACAACAGCTGCTTTCAAAACGATTGCTTATCTCGACGTTAGCTGAAAATCATATGAGTAGTTAAACTACTCAGTATAAATCATCAGAGGTGGTTTTCTACCATTTTCAGGAATTCTTACTGGCCAAAGGAAAAATATAGTTACCCGTAATTAAAGTAAGTGGTTAAATAGAAATACTGTATTACTTGTCAATAAACTCATCATACATTTTGAATGTAGCTAGCACAGAATACAAATTCATTTGAAAATGTCTTTGTATAATATTTTGCTAGTTATATAGACTTGCATGAATTAACCTCTTCTAAATCTTGCATTTGTGACCATCACTACCAGGTTCGACGATAAAAGGGAATTGCTTTCATTCGGAGCTTGTGACACAAGGTCACGTGCTTGCCGACTGGAAGACCACCCTTTGCCTCGTGACTAGTCACTCCGCCGGAGGCGTACATGGGAGAGGTATGTGAAACACACGTCATGCTGGCGGCTACGTCACTGCGCAGCTCTCATTATCGACAGCGTTAGCCACTAGTGCAGGTATTTGATGTCTGGCGTAATAATCAATACGATCCTGCGAACGGAAAGCCAATGTTTAGCTCAGTGTACAAAATATGTTGATCTCGTTAAAACACACAGTTTATATACATTTTTCTGCTGAGATAATAATTTAAGAGATATTCCTTGTAATTTTTTAAATGTTCCAATACTTATATTTTTCTCAAATATGAAGTCCCTGTTGCTTTTCCTTCTTCTGTATTTTCTGGCCGTGGAAAGAGAACGGAATGCTAAAGCTGCCACATAGCTACCAGCTGTTAAAGATTTTACTATCGCTTAAGCCTACTCTATTTTCATTATCCCCTTACTTTTAACTCGACTGGGTGTGCAAAAGCAGTTAAGTCAAAATGTATCGAAAATAAGTTCTCCACAGCTTTGATTACATTTTGTGTGCTTTGTCAAAAGCCTATTCTTCCACCTACTTCATGTTAATCGAACTAAAGGTTTCTCGAAATGTGTTGCTACATATTTCCTAATAGTCAGTGGGAATAGGCTTAGTAGGCTTGAGCGATTGTCCAATATTTTAAGAGCTGGTCTATATGATATCTTTAAAATTTCATTCTGTTAGTATGGCTAGAAAAAAAAAGAAGTAAAGAAAGAAGAAAGGAAAAAGAAAAACACCACTAAGACTTCTTGTTTAGAGCTGTATAAGTATTTCAAAATTCAAGCCAAAACAAGAATTATCTCAAAAAAAGGTTATCAAAAATTATTTGACACGGATTGTGTGCTTTAAGGATATCTAAACCTTTCATGCAGTAAGAGTTTGTCTATCACTTACAGTTTACCAGTTCTGCGAAACTCATTCAGAATAAACAGGATTTCAGGAGTTACCCCTATAAAATTCAATATGTACATTTCATTTGTCATGAACACACATTAAACATATTTTTACTTTCTCTACTGGTAAGTAGGGGAAGTATTGTATTCCACCCAAAAATTCGATGTCGAGATTTCACCGGAAATATATGTTTTGAGGCCCCCTGAATCCAAAAAAAAAAGCATTTTTAGAAAAAGGTCCGTGTGGGTGTGTGTCTGCCAGTCTGTGGACAACATAACTCAAAAACGAAACGCCGGTTAAAAACCAAAGTTGGTATTTAGGTTCAATGTATTTCAAGGATGCGACACTTAGATTTTGAAGATAATAGCTCTACCCTAATCTACCCTTTACATGGAACATTTTTCGAAAATTTTTATTTTCTTGAAAATGACCGTAGCGATTTTGATTAAAATGTCGTACGTTTGAGATATTTTTATGACAAATGAAGTGTATATCTTGAATTGTCTGGCTATAGCCCCTATAGTCGTATTTACTGTGGACGACTTTTGCATAACTGGTAAACCGTTAGAGATAGACCAAATCATACTATAAAAATGTAGATCTTTCTAAAATGCGCAATTTATGTCTGAATAAATTTTCTTGTGGGGCAAACCATTTCGGAGGTATTCCTTGTCATGCGTGTGAGTTTCGGTAATCTTAAAATTTTGGTGAAATGGAACATCGTTATTCATTTTTTATATGTTAAGCGTGCAAAGAGAACGAAATATCAAAGCTTTAACAGATTTGACTATCGCTCACAGCCTACTGTATTCTAATATTCCCCTTGCACCTACAATGAAATAAGCAATTAGATAATCTGTACAAATGTTAACATCTTAACTAACACAAAGAAGATACAGGAATAAGAGTTTGTAAGAATGGTTAGTACAAGAGTAGAGAAAGTCATGTCAGTGCGACACCTCAGATTTTTTTCGGTACCTACGTGATAGAGAAAATAATAAACTTTCGTAAGGATAGCTTGCATAACAGAAATAAACGATAGAACGTGGAGAAAGTCCTTTGAATAAAGCAAATCAGACTTTTATATTTCGTGTCTAAAGGTCTTATCTAATTCAAATCTATATTTTTTTGCTTATGCTGGAAATGAATTCATCGCTGCAATATGGATGATTTTCATTCCCCTCTACGTTTCTTAATGTAAATTTAACGCAGTTGAAAAACGAATCTATTGATCTTTACAGAGCTGCCTCGTGAACCCTACAGAATGGAAACAAAAAATAATTAATGATTCATGAGTATTGCAAATCGATTACTACTGAAGAAGAGGCAAGGAAAATCTGAATGAGTAAAGGGGGAGAGTACTCTAGCATAAACATTTGCGACAAAATGAAAGTAAAAGCGTAGCAACGGCAATAAACATGCGTCAATATAAAGAACTCTGATGTATTGAGAGATCAAAGGAAAGTTACTCGGCAGTTCATTTTCTTGTAAACATCCAACAAACACTCAGAGTCTAATCTTTAACGCAGAAAAGGGAGATGCGAACATTTTTTATTACCAGAAGCTGGCGGCAACTTCATTGATTGAAATCGTTTTATTGTGGAGTCAAAAGAAAGAACAGAGATAATTTTCAGGGCTTTATATCCACACTGTCACATGAAATATTTACAGAGATGTGAGGTTATAAAAACATAGGTTATGAAGGGTTAGCAGTTATTTATGGCCCGTGTGATTGAAATGGGATTTGTTTACGTGTGGAAATATTTTCATTGCCTTTTCTACATCAGTTAGAGTTGAAAAACTAACGTAGACTACTGCACACTATCATAAGTAAGCGTAGGCTATGGTGGTTTCCCTAGTAAAGTTAGCCAGATAAAAACCTACCCGCAATACTCGTAGATGTGTTGCATACCTATCCGACGTTAGTCGCGTTGTATGTTTTCTGATCATGTTTTACTGCATTCCTTTGGAAACCTGAAGCCTTGAATTCTGAAACCTCTCGAAACTGAGGTCCACTAAACCTATGGAACATTAGTGTTTTCAAAAACATTTGAAAGCTACTTTTAAGTGAACTACAGTTCAGCTCGAAATCACTGATAGTGATCAAGAGTAATTTTATTTTGAACCGAAAGCTATAATTTTTATTTTGATCACAGTGACAAAAGTTATGATCAATTTTCGGTGATTGTTATGTTTGAATTTCTCACTAAATTTCTTAATTCATTGCAATTTGTATTGTTTCTTTTCCTAAGAATGCTACCAATGCTACTGGTAGTGCTACTATTTACTACGTCATTTATGTACTGTAAATAAAATATTGAACTGAGTTTTGGTACAGTGGAACTACAACATGAATCCACTGAATGTTTGATTACGCTGGGTTCCTCCTTGTCACCTAGACGAATGCTGCGATGCTCATCTTCATATCGCGACTGTCCTCTGTTTTCTGCTGCTCTCATACACTTACGTACGCATTTCAGGGTTGAAAGATCAGGCGACGGTGTGCGACGCGTTGCGGATGCGCGGTGGTTTATGCATGCCTGCCGTTGCTGCGGTAGCCTCTGGTGCCGCTACCCTTGAAGGCCACTGGGGACGGAGGTCGCAGGCACCGTCAGAAGCGTTCTATCTGGAATCGTTAGAGACTCCCTCCATGGTTGTGCTTGTCATTCGGATATGGTCGCTCATCGGGTCTCTTCTCTCATCCTAAGGTACTCTACCTCTTCACGGGGCCCATGCGTGTTTGTACCATTACCGTTACACTGATGGAGCAAATATTCTACATTCCACAACTTTTATACATGATTTGATCTACATACCATAACAAATTTTAATGATGAATAGCTTTGCGAAATCAAAATTCAAATATATTGTGAGCTTGAAGTTCACGGCGCATACTGAATATAATAGTTCACTGCATATCTTAAAGAGAAAGTTTGTTCTTAACTGTTTGAAGAATCTGTACTTATTCCACTTGAAGCTATTTAGTTATGCTAATTTTTGTTGTGGGCGTAAACAAACTTGATTATTTTCATTCTGAAATGGTACAGTTATTACACGAATATTGCTAAAATAAATATACGGATTCGTACTAGAAAAAAATTGATGCACTCTCGTGACTCTCTACCACTATTTTATACATTTTCTACAATTGGTATAGTTCTATAGCCTTATTTTCTATCTACTTCCCATTAAAGGTTCACAACAATTATCTGATTGCACTCTTCCTTATAACTAAAATGGGATACACAAGGCTGAAATAAAAAGCAAATGTTTAAAAGTTGGATTCTTATACTCTGATATTGAAATTCCGTACATTAGACAACACTAAAGAAAACAATTCTGATTTATTGCACTACATGTCTTTCTCTACTCTTAGATACAAACTATTCTTAGAAACGCTTATTCCTTTATCCTTGATGTTAATCCAGATTAACATTGCTTACAAGGAGCAAGGTGAATATGGCAATAGAGTAGGCTTTAAGAAATAAATCTTTTAAAGCTTCTCCCTATATGTCTTTGATAATCCGTTCTCTTTATATGGCCAAGGGATAAAAGTACAAGTGCTGAAAAATTTGGTTAAATAACAACGAATATCTCCGAAATGGTTCACACCACAAACAAAGTGTTTGACATAAATTGTGGTTTAACAAGATCTACAGTTTGGAGTAGTAACATTTTGTCTATTCCTTAGAGTTTACGAATTACGCAAAAGCCAGAGAGAATGAAGGGGACTGCTTAGAACATTCCCAGCTAATTCAATATATCCATTTCATTCGGGATGAAAATATCTTAAATATTTTGTATATTAACAAAGATCGTTAGAGATATTTTCGAGAAAATTCCAGTTTCTTAAAACATTTCATGAACAGGGTAGTCTGCAGGGGTGGGGGCGGGCAATATCTTGAAAATTTTCGTGTCGCATCTTTAAAAGATGCTAAACTTAAATTACAATTTTTGTACTTAACCGTCTTTTCGTTTTTGAGTTATAGTGTTTGCAGACACACACACACACACACACACACACACACACACACACACACACTATTACATACAGCCCATCTGTTTACTAAAAATGATTTTCTATTTTTTTTTTTTTTTTTTTTTTTTTTTTTTTTTTTTAACTTCATGAGTTCCCATTAGCTACATTTCCGGTGAACTCTCAATATCAAAATTTTAGCTGGAATGCAACACTTTCCCTATGTAATAGAAAAGCGAAAACGATCAAGGAAATGTAATTTTTAAACAAATAGCAACAAACGTCTTGGAAGCACTGTCACAGAGTATTTATTTAACCGAAATTGTGTTTTTTAGAATCTGCGTTTTTACCCACTAAATTTTTATTTTCTTCGTGATACATAGAACATTCAATTTCAATGAAGATATCTTCGCAGTGCTAATCAGCCTATCCCCTTCCAACTCCTAATTCACTCTATTTTGAGTTTATTGGTCCAGTGAAGTTTTCTATTTAGCTGTATTTTCAGCTACGTCCGGTGCACTGACTACAGTAATGAGGAACAATCAGTTGAGATAAAACATGCGTTTCAGGTCTTACATCTCCAATTGTATTCATCTGTGGAGCAATGACATTGTTTCAGGCAACATAAAACCACTGAACCTTGCAAAACGTTTTATGAAATAGCTTATAATGATATTGTAACTTTATGGAAGCATCCTGTTCAACAAGAGGGAACGCTATTTTGATTACTGGTAGATAAACTTGCTACACATTATTGTTAATGTAACATTGGCAACAGCGTTTTCATGACGCAGAGGAATACAATAAGAATGTAATGAAGAGAATATAGCACAAGGAAGTGCTATGTTTTCTCCTTGGAATATAGAAGTCCACCGGTTAACAAAATTAAACAGAAGAAGTGGAGTAAATAGGGTGTAAAAGAGGATTTGTAGAGGAAACGCATGGGAGGCTTATTGCAGTATCTACTGTACCTCCGGAAAGATGGTGTAAAACGAAGAATTCAGAAGGCAAGCGCATCCTGCAAGAAAGACTCGTATGCAGGCGGGGTTCCTAACACCTCCAGATGTGAGTTCCTGACACCAGAGTTTAGTCCACACAATCCTCCTTGCCAAGGAGACCTCACTCCACCTACCATACCTTCCCGTCATTGCTGTTCAGGTTCCAACACGCCTCATTCAGTGGCGAGTATGGCTGTTTCATGAAAAGTGGTAGAGGGCATTTGCTGTAAGTTACAACAACAGGAAAGTTTGCTGTTTAACATGCGGATTTTTAAATGCAAATATAAAGCATTATAATATCATACGCCACTTTGATCAGAAGCATAAATCAAGTTTGGTGATCTTACAGGTATTTATTTACCATTTCAAAAGGAAGTTTCTGAATATTTGTGTTTGTAAACATATAAAGGGGACGATATAATTCCACTTTTTAGGGGTTATTTAATATAAATTATTGTATTTCATGTTTCAAAGTTTGAACACAATATTAAGTCTAACAATTTAGGCTGATCAAATAGTCTTAAAATATTTAAGGCTAAATAACAATGAAAGTTTACTGCTTTAGTTATTGTGAAAGTGAAATAATTTAGTATGTTAATCACCAGCAGCATAAGAATATTACGTACCTAAGGTAAAGGAAGGTTATAAACTTGAAGATTATGTAATTTGACTAACTAAAGTAGGCGGCTGTAATAACTATTATATGCAATGTGTGTTTAATATAAGCCAAATACTTTATACCAAATTTCGCTGCCACGTCATCCATTCGCCTAATCCTCCCACCCTCAAAGATGGCAAAGTAGAATTCGCGGCATTATAGGAACCACCTCAGTATTTCCTACCGATATGAGAAAACTGGAAAGGAAAAACAACAACAACAACGTCGGAGTGGTCGCTCCAGCGGTAATGAACCGAGACCTCCCAATTGTCTCAAAAGTTACCGCGGTACCTACCATCTCTCGATAAGATAAGAGGAAATGTATAATTTTTGGAGCATGTTAAATGATAGTCCGTCTGCAAGTTCCCCTATGCTTTATAAAATGAATCTTCCATATGAGGGTTATACATTTGTGAAACATTCGCGAAATTATTGAAATCAATGAGCTCTTTGAAACACAAGAGTAGCAATCAGATCTTCAATTTACGGCATTTCAATGCACGTAATTATTATTTTTCATGCGGCCAGTCTACGTTACCATTTGCAATTCAAAACCTAGCGTCCACAATAATATGATGAATAGCATTTTCGAGCTCGGCTGGGGTATATATTTTTTGTTATGATTTTTTAGAAGGGGATGAGACCGGAAAGGCTCTGTTGTCTTTGCAAAGCAGTGACGTGGAGAAATAAAAGAGAATATGTTGGCATATCTCACGCAGCACTAAAATGAAAGATAACGGGGGAGGGGCGTAAATCAACCATTCTCTTTTAGCGGTACATGTCCACGTTTTGAACCTGATGTGGCGTCCAGCAGAAATTTGGAAAATGCTGTTTAGTTTCACTGTTTTCCTTGCATCTGACGAACACAGCATTTCCCTGGATTCAGCTATTCAGGTGTTATATGGGCTTTGCTTTGCTTTCTGGTTGGTGTTGATTCGCTTGGAAAATTCCGTGTTGGTGGGAGATTCATACAGTGGAAATAATTCCCTAATATAGTTGACCAGGAATCGCTGATATTGAAACGCGGTTTTATATATTTGATGTTCGCAATTTAACGATATTATTGTATACCAAACAAAAAAATGTGAGCTAGTGGAAGCTATCCCATTAGTGGGTATCATTGCACTGGAAAGCCTATTACCGTTCCCTGCACTTTCATTATATTTTATATAAACAAACAAAAATGTTAAAAATCGCTTTCAACACATCAAGTACTGTAGAACAAGTAATGAAACTAGGTTTAGACTATGTCTACCATCCACTTAAAATAGATAAGATGAAGTACTGTATTCCATCCCAAAGCTTCGAAGTCAAGATGTGACCGAAAATGCATGTTTTGGGCGCCCCAAATGCAAGAAATGAATGTATGTGGGTTTGCTAACTCTGAAACAAAAGTGTGATCCACATCACACCTTATACTGAAGTTCGGGATCATCCAAACATGCGAGCCACACTAAGATTTTTAAGGAATTTCCACCACCTCAAAGTGCCCTTTATATGCAAACACCTTTGTATCCTTTTATTTTTGTCGAACTCTAACGAATTTAATTAATGAATACTACGAGAAGATGTATACCTGAATTGCTGGTGAGGTTATGAAGTTATATTCCTTATATAATTTTATATAATGAGTAAAAGAAAAAGACACTTTATTACAAAGAGTGAGACGTTTTAAAACACACAATTTATTTCAAATGACTCATTTGCTGTATCAGCCATTTTCACAGAATCAGTTGTTGGAGAACTGAGTTTTGCTGATCATTTTTTTCAAACGCTGGTTTATTTAGTTATTCCTTACTTTTTATGTAAAGGGAAAGTGACATGTTGTCGATTCAGTTTCTATCCTCTTTGTACCTACAGAAGTATAATGAAACTATTTCCGCAAATGCTTAGTTCGATTAAGATGAAGTAGACAGTTTTCGCAACAATAGTTTGTGGTCGTCTCCTTAGCGTGGTGGTAACGCTGCTGCTTACCAAGCGGGAGACCTGGGTTCGAATCTCGGCACGGGCGTGGGGATTTTGTACTGCTGGAAGACCCGGTCCGGGGTACACTCAACCTCGTTAGGTTCTTGAGGGGCCATTTGAAGAGCTATTTTACTGAGAAGTGGCGGCCCTGGTGGCGTAGACCGCATAACCGGCCCTGAGGGACCGGGGCACTGACCATGTACCACCCTGCAGTACTGCACCCCACTCATGGGGCCTGTCGTGGACAGAGGTAGGGGACGCAGTGGCTGGGTGCTGGGCCTTGAAAAGGGCTTTGCTCCTTCGGTTATATTAGTATTATTATGATTGTGATTGTGATTGCGATTGCGATGGCGACGGCGACGGCGACGGTGGTCGTCATCATCATCATCACCATCATCATTATTATTATTATTATTATAGTTGGCAGAAGGCACCGGAGCGTAATATCAGGGAAGACTTCTACCAAGATACCCTTTATTTTATTTTTTAACATTCTTTAAGCTGTTAGAAAAGTGGCACAAGAAACGACTGGGTAAAATTTTGGTCAACTCAGCTTGGTGTCCATAGAGGTTAAAATACCCGATATTCGTCTTAACAGGCTGACCGGAAGAAAAAAAAAAGAAAGAAAAAACCTTATCCGGGCAACTTAGGTTTACCGAAATCCTAGCTCAGGACCTCTTGAATGTGGTGGTCTGGATGACTCAGATAATTAGACGTTGGTTTATCGAGCCAAAAGTCGTGGGTTCCAATCCATCCCCAACCGGTGATTTCCAAGTATGTTTAAAAGTGGTATTACCCATGTAACTAGATTTACTAGCGAGTAAAAGAACTCCTGCTTGACGAAATTTAAGCACACTAATCGTGCTGATATGATCCTGGTTATTGACAACGTCGTTAAAAAGGAAATGCTTATTTTACCTCTTGAATATAAGACAGACATGTTATCCCCCCCCCCCTGTTATATTTCCAATTAGAGCTTCCTTATCTCTTTGGGAAGTTACATGTCTTTGATATAACATAAGGTGTTGCCTGCTGAAGTATAAGCTCGTGAGGTAAGCCAAGAGTAATTCCCTTAGCTGCGCAGTGGCAAATCTACAAATGAAAGGCTGATGGTAGGGGAAGTTTCGCAATCATGTATGCGCGGAAGTCATACCGTTTCTCTCCACGAAGGAGTGAAGTTTGCTACCTACATATTGCTAATGACATTATATATACCTAGAATTTAACTTTCTAATGAACAAAGCGATTTCGCTATAACAATGCCAAGAATTACTTTCATGTGAACTGAATTCGCGGCAAGCTGGCCCGTCTATTCTCCCATTCTCAGCCGTTGCAGACAGGGTGGGAAGGAAAGTACTTCCCCTATGCACAAGGGTTGTTCATGTCTCACCTCACTACCTACAGTCTGATTTTCAAAAGAAGATACACGACAAATGTCAGCTTCTCCACGTGGAGGGTTGCAGTGTTGTCAAGAAGCAGATACAAATAACCCTCAACACTCGATACATATAAATAATCGTTTAGGTTTATCTCACGGCAGCGAAAACATACAGATTTAATCTATATTAGTCTACTATCAAAAGAAAGGTAGATTGTTCTCAATAAGAGAAGAGACAAATTATTATTCACCAGCCTGGCTGTGCAGTTTACACCTCTAGTGGAAGCTGATTTTTCTCTTTGGCTATGAATCCTCGGTCTACCTCTACGTTCACCTCCGCGTCCACGAACTCTTACTTCCATAACCAGTCGTTTTAAATGCAAAAGTTTTAACAAAGTAGGCTAACAATACACGTTCAAATAATCTCGGTGCCCCGCATATAACTAGCGATAACTGACCTAAGGAGTAGATTATTGGTGTGACTGTGGCAACCTTTGTTTACGTTCCCACAGCAACGGCCTTTCCCTCTTATCCTTTACGGTCCTTGCTTGACATCTGTCATGTATCTACTTTTAAACATCAGACTGTATAGGCTTCGCACGTCTGCTTCTTTCGCCAGAAATTGTGAATAAGGGAAGCAGGCACGCCGTCTGATTGCGACAGTAATAAAGACATGTTTTGCTACAGACAGATTTCTCGATCCAGTAGACACGCCGGCTGCCGTCTCATTTTACTGTTATTAGCTATGGGACTTCAATTCTGCTGGAGACAGGCGCGAGTAGAGTTTACAGACCTCCGGAAAGAAATCCCTGCTTACCCTACTTTACTCTCTCTTCGGCATTCGAGGAAAATTTATGAAAAATCTGCAATGTCCTACATTTTAAGGAATGTAAAATTTCTTTAATTTCAGTTTGATTAACCACCGAGAGCTCTTATAATACGTTGCTAAGTTGAATGTTAAGATTATACGTATGTCTTTATAAAATATCTTCACAAAAGTACAATAATTTAAACTCATGATGGCTATTATTACTGTTATTATATGAATGCTTAGGAAAGTATAAAAAGTATGTACACACATTTAAATAGTAATTTAATCTTGAAGTTTAATTTTCTTACCCTTAACATTTTGATACAATGTCCTACATTTGAGAGTACTGGTGTACTGCTTGTCATTATAAAGCACGGTTAACCCCAGTTAATTGGCTACCACTAAAGAAGATTTTAGCAATTAGTTTAAACCGATTAAATCAATTTTAAAGCACACTATGGACACTGTTTCAGGGACTGCGGCGACTATGCCATTGTAATGAACCCTGCAAACTATCATCTGGGCTGTGTAAACCCTTTCTGTATCTGGTCCCTTTGCAGTGAATATCTGCATTTTTTTTTCAAACTTCCCTGGGCTGTCTACTACAAATAACAATACACCTAAAATGTACTTGCAGGCCAGTGCTAAAATGTCTAATGTCTTGAATGGTGGTTTACAGCAAGTCGATTTCCTTACTCCTAACATTATTCTTATTACTTTTTTGGTAAAAAATACCCTTTGGCATCAACTAAATTTCCCCAGAACCTTGCCTCATATGCCATTAATGACCAAAAATAAGCAACTGTATACTTTGTGCTGCATTACATTTTTCAATTAGGTGTATGCTTCTTCCCGTTTCTCGTTGCAAATACTTCTGTCTTAAGTGTTTTAACAAAGATGATTTCACGTATCCGTGTATCAAGTAACTTATTTACCTTTGACCGTGGGAACACTTTTAGCAGCGCTGGAGTTGATGGTATGTTTTTGGAAGCCAAAAGCTAGAAGCATTCCTTCTGAGAGCACGTATGTGTTTTATACGACATCAAGTGTTGAAAGCGAAACAGAGTGATACAGATACTCCAAAAAGGAAACATAGTAAGTTGGTACAACTATTTTGAATTTTTAATTTTTCTTGCACGCTATTTCATGTGTTCCACTACCACATTACAAAGTTAATAGTGTAGTTTGCGTGCAAGCCAAGTTAATGTTACTCTCCTGTTGTTTCAGTGCCGGCAACTTTTCGCTTATCCTGTTCAAACATCACGGCCATTAACATCATTACTATCTGCTGCCAACCTTGTGCAAACAAAAGGACCTATTGGCACAGATATGAACTCCAATAGCTGAAGGAAAATGGGGAGGCGGGGGATCAGCGGGGAGGGCTTTTTGTTTTACTTTGAGGTCTAGCCGATTTCAACAAGCAGGGAAGTTTGGAGTGGATTTGTTGGTAACAGCAGCGAGCTGGAGTGGCAAGTTACCAGAGTGGGGAGAAAAGAAACTTTCACTTTGAACTTACTTAAAGTTACAGAAAAAAAAGTACTAATGCCTTTTTAAATGGAGAAAATGGTCGTTCGGATTCCTTGCAGATCATTCAGGGACCGATTACATTTTCCCCCTTGAAGATTCAGTTCTGACAAAGGATGAGATCCTCAAGATATCTAATGTTTCAATGAATGGAAATTCTGAGACATTATACTTTATCTATGTAATTAAAAACGAGATAAAGTCTTTTCTTTATTTAAAAATGTTATTTTAAAGAACTCGAACATGCCATGTGATCTTTTTGATCAGAAAAGCAGGCATTTCCTCCACTCCTTGTATAAAATACATTAACTTACTGGCTGTCTTAGAGATGGCATCAGTATGCAATTAAACTTATATCTCCACCGACTTCGTATTATGAAACTCCCTCCTCTCATTTAAATCAGTAACTCTTTTACAATGTATTTTGTACATTATCTACTATTTACCTATAGTAAGTAGTTGTATATTCACCCAAAACGATTCGATAGGAAGACTTTATCCTGAATACACGTTTCAAAACTGCCTGAATCCCCCCCGAGAAAATATATTTACTCGTATATCAAAGGACCTATTTGTGTGTGTTTCTATCTGTGTGTCTGTCTGCCTGTATGTATGTCTGTCTGTCTGTCTGTCAGCAGAATGATTCAAAAAAGAAAAACGGTAAATACTTTAGGATTAACTCAACCCCAATCAAGAATGCAACACAATTTTCAATAAAACAGACCCAACCAGAACCATCCTATAAGTGGCAACCTTTATTAGTTTTTATTTTCTCAAAAGGACAGTTTTAAGTGAAATACCACATATTTAAGGTAATTTAATGACAAATGTATATATTTACTGCAAGTAGCACGTGAAGATCTCTTTATTCTGAATGGTTTTTGTATGATTGGTAAACGGGAAAAGACTGACATCTTAATAAAAAAGGAGCGATCATGGTAACCTCTACAAGTTATGTATGTATCATATTTTTTTTATTTTTTGAGCGTTAACCATTATATTCTTTGTAATGGTTTGAATTTTCAAGTACGTATATTGAAATGGCTATTTGTGTTGTCATTGTTGTTTAGCTGCAAATAGTGCCATATTACACTAATTGGGCACTGCTAATCAGAAACGACAGCCAACTGCAGAGCGATTCAAGTCGAAGATGAAGTAAAAGTACTGCGAAATGTTTTACCCTTTAGCCTACATTATGTAAGTTATATTCGATTCACTTATACTAAAATGCAACTAACTTCATATGTATAATACTTCGTTTTATAACAAATTATACCCTTGCAGCCTAGATTTTTCGTTGACTTTTACTGTAAGAATTTATAACAAGTAAGGCTCACAACATACAAACTCCACATCACTAACTTAGGTGACTTGAACTTTCAAGGATCTAATTAACTGAGTTTTTATTTACGGACGCTCTTTAACTGCCATTATTTTCAGCGTCCCACTTTATATTGGGTATGGAAGACCGCTTAATTTGCTCACAGTCCTATTATCAGGGTCGAGGTTCTTCGAAGAGCTATAAATGAACGACACAGGACATTTGGCTTTATTTTTCTTGCGAAAAATGCCCTGCTAAGGAGTTTTATGCCCAAAAAAATCTATGCCCTCCAGAGTTTTCACCAGCGACTCAAGAACCAGAGCCCAATTGGAGAACATTTACGAACTTTTAGAAACATTTTCGGAATTAAATTTATAAAACTACTAGCTATTTTGAACTGCTTTCTTTTGTGTAAATGAGTAAAATAATTAAATTAACCTATACTAAACAGTATTATCTAAACCAAGCTTCCGAAACTCGGTAACAGTCACCTACATACCGCGAGGGTACGGCTACGACCAGATAAGGTGGGGATTCACCGATGTCACGAAAGCTCTTTATTTTGTTGCGTTGACCTACAATCAATGTTGCCAAGCTTCAAGGATAAGGCAAGGGCACTTATTTGAAAATGTGGTATTTGTAAATAATATATGAGCTTGAAATGCATAAAATAAAAGTATATTTACAAAATACACATGTAAAGCAAGAAAATGTGCAGCATAATTTGAAAACTCTAAACTATTAATCTGACCAATGAAACGATAAAATAACCGTTGTATGCAACACAAAAAATCTTTTCACTGTTGGTAATTTAGTAATTAACTCACATACAAAATAAGCATATTCTCTGACAGCAGAGAAAGGCATTTGCATTGAAATGCTGTTACTATTCATGGCGCATACTTGATTACTGCTGCAAATGTTGTACTCTCTGACATTCTCGATTTACAAGCTCGTGGCTGCAGCATCGCCCACCAATTCGTTGCTCAATGAGTCCCCTCCCGCACATTGTTAAGACATCAACAACTTAGATACGAGCGTGTTTAAAAAAATGTCAGTGTGCTATAAATTATGCAACACGCGTAACACAGAGGGTGAAGAAGTTGCCTAACTATCCAGGAGAATGAACATGTAAAGTGAAGAAGTGGGCAGATCAAACTCTCAAACAATTTTTTGACAGAGGATGTACAGCAGTTGAGTCACACAACAATTTTGTTTTATGCCACACTACTCCACTACTCCACGACAGAGATACACGTAATTACGTTTTTCAACGTAGTCACCGATCGTTCAATTCCTTGGCGATAGAAATCTGCTTCTTGATCAGAGAGCAATTCAAGCACCGCTGTTTGGATTTCCTTATCGTTGGAAAGTTTCTTTTCCTCCCGGCGCTCTTTTAGCTTGCCAAAAAATGGTTATCCCGTGTGCAAGGTCTGGAATCTCCCACCAAAAATATTAAAGCAAATCCTTTCTTCTGTGCGCCATGGGAGTGTTGAGAACATTGCCTTTGCTTGGTTTTCCACGCTTCTTGTTCTTTATGGCGTTATGCAGCGACGTCGGTGTTGCACATCAACATTCATTGTTTTGCCCTTTTCCATAAACTCCGTGTACATAACTCCTTTACAATCAAAGAAAGCGGTGGCCATGACAGTTCCTGCTGATGGCGCAGCTTGAATTTCTTCCGTGCAGGCGAGGAGCTCTGTCTCTATTTCACATATGTTCTCTTTGTTTCAGGCGTGAAATAGTGCATCATTGTCTTATTGCCCGTAGTGATTCGGATTAGTAGCCTTCCACGGACTAAGGCTGAAAGAAG
The DNA here is from genome assembly GCA_030765045.1 of Tenodera sinensis. NCBI lineage: Eukaryota > Metazoa > Arthropoda > Insecta > Mantodea > Mantidae > Tenodera > Tenodera sinensis. The sequence goes on from CM060969.1 coordinate 75,851,535, forward strand.
TCCAGAGACGCCATAAACCTTGCTTCTTTGTGTGCTGATGTCAGAGATCGCGGAACCCATTATGAGCACTATTTCCGATACTGAAGATGATATTTGAGGATGGAATGAGCACTGCATGTAGAGATCCACATCTGTTGAGCAATTTCCGCAATAGTGACTCTGCGATTGCTGTGAACCATTTCCTCGATTGCCTGGACATTGCGTTTGTGGTCAACACTTCTGCCATGGCTGGAAGGGATATTGCGCCCGAATTTCACGGTAATTATCGTTTTGGCCAAAAGAAGTCTATAGTCCCGCGTACCTCACTTTTGGAGTTTGTTTCCAGTTGACGCGTCATTTCAGTCGCACGCTGATTTACTTCCAATCAGCACCGCAGTGGAACTGTGTGAGCAGGACCTCCGGGGCAGGTACTCTTTGCTCACAGTGCGCCACTTTTGTTGCGTAGTGGTCTTAACACGGAAGATATTTGTAACATTCGAAACACCCTCGTACTTAGTTGGTTACTGTGTTCTTCATTTGGGATATTTAGTATAGTTTATAAATTATAGGCTCTGCACAGCTGTACCGGCTAACCTTCTGGACAGATATCCTGTTCTGGAATGAAGTTAAGACACCATCTTGATTATAGTATGTGATATGCGTGAGAGCCGCTTAATTTTAAGGCCCTATTGAAAGCTTATTCTACTCATTAATACTATAATGCGGGTCTTCAGCACTATCTATCAGTAAAGAAGACAATGAGGTGGCTGGGATGTCTAATGGGCAATTAGTGAGGGGATTGTTTCTTCTGGCAGAGCAGTAATTCTGGCAATTAGCCGGCAGCCGGCGCCGCTGTCTCCTGTCCTTCCTCCAAATTAAGCACTTTAACAACGTTTCGTTGCCTCGGAACTGCATCCCGGCGACTGAGGAACAAAAAAAACCAAACTAATTTGCGTGTCAAGCCCCATTGAGTTTTGGTTAAGATCTAGCTGAGCTCCGATAAAAGTGTCTCTAAGGACCTATATGCCAATAAGGGCATGGCGTCTGCTTTAAATCGCTAGTCACTTAAGCACGATAGTGTGAATTTCTCTTCTGCGCTCCATTAAACAAGAAAAGTTGGCCTGAAGTGCAGGAGACAAGTACATTCAATTAAAATGTAACGTTTGTAAGTCTAGTAACGAGGGATGTCCTAAAATCGATACAGAGCCTCTTCAAAGGTCCACAGATTAAGACTTTCCGATTGTAATGAACTTAACAGGCTCTCATTTATATTTTTGGATTTTATTTATTATTATAATTAAGAAGTCGGGGCTGTAACACTTCGCTTACACAACGCGGCTGCATTTTTACTATCCTCTTGTGTTGCCTGGACAAACAACTCTCACTCATTGAATTCTGCGCAGTTTCATGATGTGTGCTACCATTACACCTTAATAAATACTCCTACAGTTGGGCCTCGAACCAATATGACTCCCTAGGTTCCACCTAGAACATTCTTTTTTCCAAAGCTTTAAGAAACAATTATCATAATAGCACTTCTCGAACACTAGCAGCATTGAAAACAAAGCTTGTTTCAAGTTACAAATTGCTACAATCTTAAGATATGGGGAGACTTCAGCCCCGATACCATTCATGTTAAATTTGTGCGTACTTATGTACCGGATTTTTTCTTTCTCTACTCATGTAGTAAGTAGGGGAGGTATGATATTCGGCACAAAAATTCGATGTCGAGATTTCAAGATTTCACGATTTCACCGGAAATACACGTTTTGAAACCCCTAAGTAAAAAAAAAAACAATTTTAGAAAAAGGTTCATGTGCGTGTGCATGTGTGTGTGTGTCAGTAAGTTTAATATATTTCAAGTTTTCACCGGAAATGTATGTTTTGAGGCCCCTGAATCCAGAAAAAGCATTTCTATATTTAGGTGTGAGTGTGTGCAGGGTGGGGGGGGGGGTGCGTACGTGCGCGCGCGCGCCTGTATCTGAACAGCATAACTCAAAAATGAAAAGTCATTTTAACGCCCAAGTAGGGATCTGTCACGGAAATTTTAAAAGATATTCCTCCACCCTAAACTATGCCTTACATGGAAAATGTTTTGAAAATTTTTATTTTCTCAGAAATAGCGCTACAACTTTGATTAAAATATCATATGTTTAAGATCTATTTATAGCAAATGAAATCCATATTTTAGATTTTCTGGGTATAGCCCTTGTAGTCCTGTTTACTGTTTATGAGTTTTGTACAGATGGTAAACCGTAAGAGACCAAATTTTAGCATGCAAAAATGAAGATCTCAGTAAAACAAAATTTATGTCAAATAATCATTCTTGGAAATATTCCTTATTATTTGAGTTAGCTTTGTAATACCTATAATTTTGTCAAATAGAAGGTCGTTATTCACCTTATTATCTCTTGGCCTTGCAAAGAGAACGAACTTTCGAGAACAATTTGACTATCGCTCAAAGTCTACTATATTCCCGTATCCCCCATGTACCTGCAAAAAATTAGCGGTAAGATAATTTCTGCAAATTTTTATCTGGACTATCATTGAAGAAGACAGGAATAAGAGTTTGTAAGAATAGTTAGTACAAGAGTATATTAAGTCATGTGAGTGCAACACATAAGATTTGTTATTAAGATTAACCAAACTTGGAGAGGATGTAATGCAGTATCTCGAGTGGATCGAAGCATGTAATTTTTAAGAAATGTTATTAATGGTTAGGTCGCTCTTGCGAGCTTCCATTTAATGTTCTCTTAGGTTTGTTGACTTCTACTGCAGGAAAGGAATTGTTATTTTGCACGTTTCTTAGGTCACACAGACATAAATGCCACTGACAGAGTTCGCAAGTTTAACTTTATGGCCTCTGTACTTAAGATGGTACTTGTCCCGTTTGGTCCTCTTTCTTGGGCTTTTTACCACGCCTTCTGTCAGTGTCTAGATTTATACACCGCTACTTCCAACTTTTTCTCCTCCGCCTACTCATTGTTTATCTCATTCATTCTGTTATCTATCAACCCACAAAATCTCTACTCTTACTTTCTCTTTTTCCTTTCCTTCCACAGCCCACATGCTTCTTACAAAACTAAAGAGCAAGCCTGGTATGTTTTTTTGCCGTTTGCTAATTACTGGGAGCACGGAAATGAGAAAAGCCCAGGAGATACCGAGCATATTCTAAGGGGAATCAGTGGCGTACTGCTTCTGAAATTGAGTGATCTGACTTTAGATCTTAAGAGCAATTTAATCCTAGCATTACCATGATGGGAGGGGGTACTTCATGTCCATCTTCTGTAATGCTCTAAATTCTGTCTTTTACTTTTTTGATTAAAGGTATGCAGTTAATAGTTATTATCAATTACTGCTTCTAATATTGAATTGCGTAATTGCTTCAAAGCTTTCATTGTTGGTCTTTTTGAGAAGTAATGAAATTCCAAGGTGGTCGGTATAATGAGTCATGTGAAAAAGTAAAACAGCAATATATAAAACCTAATTTTAAAATTAATTTGTTTTAAAAATTGCTCCAACATCTTGTTACCATTTGAAGTCACAAAGTATTGGTATAATAAGTTCTGTAACAAGGATTGGTATAACATCTGTTGTAATATATGTAAAACGTAAAGAAAAAAGGAATAGTTACACAATGTTATGAACATAAACATTTTTATTTTAAAAATGGCTCAGACATTTTTTGACCAATAGCGCGGTAACAGCCCGGATTCTAGCTCCAGATGCTCAGTGAAAAAATAGCGTGCAGCCTGTTCTTAGTTTATTTGCTCTCCTGCATTTTTTGTGGGTAGCATTTTTCGCCACCGTCCTCTTCATGCTACCGTTACGCATAGTTGAATTTTCTGCAATCAGAGTTGGTAGCTATCTGTCTGCGATATCTATTTTACTAAACATGAAGTGCATTAAATTCTGTAAGTCTTGATACATTTTATACAGATATAAACATAATCGTATTTCATAGTTGAATTTTACTTTTTATGTCATAGCTTAGCTTTCTTTTGGTAATATTTACTTACTATTTAATTCATACGGCTGCTAATTATGAGATTGAGGCTTTTGATATTGTAACACAGACGACGAACCCCACTCCTGACCAGCGTAACAAAACAACAATCCAGTCCGGTTACTTTCCTATCACTTTATTATCTTTTAAAATTTTACCATAACTACGGTTTTCTTCTCGTTGCTAACACAGACTACAGTCTTTCGGGCTATCACAGCTCACATATGTTCTTCTCATAAACTTGCTCTGTCCTTTAAGTGTCTTTCTTCACTTTCACCGTCTCTCTTGCACTAACTACGACGTTCTCGACGTTTGGCAATTTTCTTACAACGTACACGGGACACATACACACACACTACTGCCGCACTGACCGACCATAGCTCTAATTGGCTGAGGCTGAGGAGTGTTGGCAGACTCGTCACTCTGGCCTACTTATAAACTGAAAGAAGAAGAGAAGAAAACAGTGAAATTAGCAGTATTTTAGAGAAAAATCGTGACATTAAAGTTTTGTGATCCGTGCATAATATTTTCAACCCGAAAATGTAGAGCTTCCTGAAAAAAATTCTCCTGCGTTAGTAAGTGCTTTCAAATTGTAAATATTTAAGGTATTGTGAGAGCATAAATTCATGCATATTTTAGATATTTTAATGCATATATTTCCGATCTGTACTAATGGGTCAGCGTACGTCTATTGAGGAAGCTGAGGTTCTTCTGCATCTGTGTGATGAATAATGTATGTCGTTTAATTTTGGTTATATAAATACGATTGCTACTCCTGTACAAACTATCATTTACTTTTATGTAGCTTCTACAAAGTAAACCTTCAAAATATATTTATCTGCTTCATGTTAATTGATATAAACCGTTAGAGGAATATATTCATTGCTCATTGCGTTATACGTGCAAGGGTGATAGGAGAATCCAAATCGATAGTGAGATGTTTAAACGTGAGTGACTGCTGACATAGAAATTTAAAATTCTTTTGCATGACATTGCGAGAAACAACGAAATAGCGAAACACTTCAAAATACATAAAAATTCAAAGCAATAATAACGGATGATAACACCAAGACTTATTTGAAAGAACTGTACACTTTTAAGATACCTATTTTTTGTGCCGCACCAGGTGATTACCAAAATCTTCAAGATTTACGTACTATTTGTCATGTAAATATTTTTTTCGCAGTTTCTATGTGAAGGGTAGCTTGGTGTAGGGTGGGATTTTCTTGGAAATCTTCGTGTCGCGTCTTTGGAAAATACTGAAATTAAATAGGAAGTTTGATATTTATCCGAGTTTTGTTCTCTAGCTATGGTATTCAAGATACACACATAAAATATTTTTTTTTCTAACAGTACTTTTTTGGATATGGAGAAAACCTGGATATCCAATTTCTGACCGAAATACAATGCCTTCTCTACCTATTTGTACGTGGTAGGGAAAATAAACATATAAAAGGATATGAAATTTAATTAACTCTGTAGTTTCCTTTTTTCGGATTCATATCTTAAAGTAGGTGTAAGTATAACAGGTTACGTATTACGTCATATTCGTCACCTAGGTGGTATCTTACCAACTTATTTTCCTATATGTATCTATGTGCAGAGGAACGGTAACTGAGAAAGACAATTTGGGATGGATAGGTTCCAGGTATAATTTTAGGATTCCCGCCTGGAAGGACGGTGGTCTTGAGATATTTAAATCGTTTATAAATCCGTGCTTTAACGACCTCGGCTACTTATATCGGTCAGCCTTAAACTAAACGGAACGTAAAGCTTAATACGCTATTTTATGTTGGTAGCCAGTAATGAGTGAATTTTAGTTGTCTACATATGTTTAGATACTTGCAAATAATTTAACTCCATTGTTTTGGAATTTAGTTACCTCATTGTCAGTTAAACTTACTGAGTTATGGTTATATTTATGACAATTGTCTGGTGCAATAAAATATGATTCATAGTTTTGACTATTAAATTGTTTAAATAAAATTAATTAATTTGACTGCATACCCTTAAATTATTAAACACAGATAAGGCTTTGAAAGTTAGTTTAATTATTTTAAGCTATTTATTTTATTTTTTATTTTTATTCAAAATATAAAAACTGCGTGTTGAGGTATATTTATTTCTTCACTAGAGGTTATACATTTAGCTGTATAAGCACAGTATAATAAAATTGTCTGGGATCTCTGTACATCGCTAGCAAAACTTAAATAAATCCAGTAATGCACTAATATATTCACGGTGGGGCATTCGTGACCTTCCTCAAGAATGACCTGTCTCACACCATGTAGAAGGAAAATGCTGTTTTTCAAAGTATTTTTCTTTAAATCTATAATACGATACAAGTAAAAATCTTATACATCTTTCAACGGTAGCCATTGAGACCTCTGGCATCTGTAACTCGATACAGACGTCTCTAATTGGAAATGACATCTGAAAGTGTATAGAAGTTGTTAGGAAATTACTTAAACTTGTGATGTTTGAAAAGCATAATACAGTTAAAGAAACCGAGTATATAAATATATATAATATATGTGAGACCCTTTAGGGACGTTGTTTACATTCACATCCTCTCTCCAGCTAACCTTAAGGCTCAACTAACTACTATGAGCTGGTGCTTCGAATGACATAGCCTCAAGTTTGTGTAAATATAAAAGGCTATGGTTAAATTATTTGTGAATGTTGCATTACATATGGACAGGTGTACATAATGTTAGGAGTGATTTCGTAGACATATTTTTTTAAAATAAACATCCTTTGTTTGTGAGAAGCAATTGCTTTTTATTAAATTTCAGTTCAGGTAAAAACAGAAATTATTGAGAAATACGAGCATTAGTTCTGTTCTCTGACAAGTAAAAATCAAAGTTACAATTCTTACTAATAACCACGTGGGGGATATCTTATTGGTAGAAAAATTAACTTTCGAACACGCAGAGCGCGCTTTGTGGTTATCAGTATACTGGTAGGTCGGCAGTGGCCATCAAAAGAACGCTCAAGTTAAGTTACCTCACACCATGGGCGGCCACACGTCTCAAAGAAGCTCAGTGTTAGCTACCTCACACAACTGCTTGAAAATACGAAGCCGACGATAATGGAACGGTCAAAGATGACTGTTAGTAGGTACGGGAGTTTTAGAGATTGTTCACCCGCCGGGCTTACTTGCCAAAAGGTGGACTTACAGAAAAAAACTCCTGCTACGTCATTCTCGCCTATATAACCAAGTAGAGACGACGAGAATAGCCAGTCTTTACGATGGAATGGAATGTTGAACGATACAGCTGTTTGCAGTTAGCTTAAACGTATACCTATGCTTGTGTGTACAGTCAGTATGAGTGTGCAAATCGTGAGAAGCAGCTGTTTCAAGAAAGTGATAGAGCAATAGACCTGAAAGACAGAAAGGTTTCTGTCAAGTTTACAAGGAGACGGAGCAACTGTGGTTTGTGAGGTCACGAAGAACTGTAGATTTTGTTAACAACAAAACAGAACAGTTCTGTTTTAAAAGAGAAATAAAGTGACAGAAAAGGTAACTGGGCTTGTCATTTGTCTTAAAACTATTGTTGTTGAAATCGTAAATCTGAGTGTAAAGGAAAAGCAAATGACGGATGGCAGGAGAAGCTCGTTAACCCAATCAGAGGCTTGTATAGTTAGTTACACATGCTATGATATAATGCTGTAAAGCCTGTGATACAAAACTATATTATGCAACGAGACTATAATGGTAGTAATTAAGATGAGATTATATATTAGGAAACGAGCGAAACGAGTTTCCTAATTTTCATACGAGCGTCTTAATTGCCATTATAGTTACGTTTCATACGACAACTTATGCTCGGCCATATAGCTAAATTTATAGTTGAAATATTGTAAAATATTGTACACTCACCAGGGACGATGACCTACATATTGCATCAGCTGATATTTGGAGTTCCGCGCAGGAGCTAAACGATCGATTCGTTTCCAGGACGTCACAGCTGCATGACGAAAATGATAACCCTGGAATGCTACGTAACATTGAAAAATAAAAGGCAAACTGAATATGTTGGTTTTCAGACGAAACTTTATTTCACGAATAAGTTATTTATTGTACAATTGGTGAAATTAATTTGCGGGACTGTGATTAGTACAATATTCTTGGAAGTTGATGCTGTATTGAGGTTAATTTGTGTGTTTTGTGTAGGCTGCATCTTACTTAGGCGGAGTAAGTTGCATCTCACTGTCAGTAGTGTACGACATTTTAGCGTTTTCTAAACTCGCTCTAGTTGAGTTTCGGGAATTAATCTATATTGCGCTGTGCCATTGCTACATGAGAATTCTTTGATTGGCAGAACACTTGTCCTGGAAGTTTTAACTTAAGGAGGCCCATTAAAGGATCGCTATCAGACTTATACTTAATAAATTTGGGTATGGTTGAGCATAAACATCATTTGTGCTCACAAAATTTATTTTTACCACAAGAAAGAGAAAGGTAGTCGTCCGCTATCAGCCACCAGTAAATTTTGTATCTGCCGTGGTAATTATGAATTGTTCTGACGATACATTGATTAAAATGTACATTAATTTACAAAACTAACAAATGCACAAACATATGGTTTATTCATCAAGTGAAAGCCGAGTAGAGCTACCGTGTCAGAGGCGTGATAATACCACCTTGTTAGCCATACCTCTACTTGCTGTATTTCCGGTAGACTACTATCCTATATCTCTGACAATGTCCTTAACATGCCACGAGAACTTAGGTATTTTGTTAAAGCATCGTATTAAGAATATTATTTTGTAAATATCAATGTCTATTACAAAATCGAGGTAGTTACAGCAAAATCTAATGGGTAGTGGCAGGAGAAGCTTGTCAACACAACATCCAAACTTACGTATTGTTAAAATTAGCTGTGAAATTACGCTGGAAAGTCAGTGATATAAATATCATTTGCTATTTGTGCATCAGGAAGGAGCATAATTGATCTTGAAGTGGCCAGCTATTAGTTGCTATAAAATGTTGTATCTGCCATGGTTAATACATCTTTAATATAAACTAATAAAGTGAAAATAAATACGTAACTTTTGTACATGCTGGTTAGGATACTTAAGTAATTATTCACTATCGCAACTTTTTGAAAAATACTGTATGCGTACAGCTGTTAAAAAAGAATCAGGACTCATTTAATTCCAAATATGGATATACAAGGGGAGGTAGAAATAAGGCATTGTAATACTACATGTTACACGAGTTACAGAGGGAATTATTGTCATTATCTACAGGTTTGCGCGCCATTGAAACAAAGTCTCTATATTTAATCAGCAAAGTCTTCGACATTCAAAGCGAAATACAAAGGAAGTAAGAGAGAGACAAGAGAGAGAGTTGTAAACATCTCTAAATCCTGAAGCGTTTTCCAGTCGGATCCCGGTTCCGGGGGAAAATCAATGGAAACGACAAAAGTTTAAAGTTCGCCACATCATTGCTGCCAATTATTCACGAAACAAAAGCCGGGGAGTAAAGAAGCGACTGTCGCTTGTTTCCGCGTCCATTGTGGGGAAATCACCGATTCGAAATATTTCCATTAACTCATTCATCGTTTCTGTTTTGTTCCCATTCCGAGCAGAGAACAAAGGAAACTATCTAAAGTTTAAAGCTGGAACATTTAGAAACCGGAAACGTATTTTCTTTTATCGACAACGGTGGTTCTGTAATGGAGCAGGACAAAGAAATTCGTTTAATATTTTGGAGAGAATCGATATCATTTGGTTCGAGTAGAAGTCCATATAAATTCGGCACGTTTTTGACAATAATAGCTAGTGGTAATGGTTCGTGAAAATTGAACTGTCTGTACGAGTATATTGCTGGCCCTCCGAGCTTAAATTCAGTTGGCAATTTCTTTGATTCAAATTGGTGCAATTGGTTGCCTGTGCGTACACTTAAAATTTTTTCTTCATGCAGTTGGTATCGAAAATTTAGATTATGTATGAGCCCGAAGTCGGGGAACTTTTCAACTTCACCGTCTAAGGGAGTAAGTGCCCACCAATTCCAAACAGCACGGTAACAAATTCAAGGTAAAGTACACGTAGGTAGCAGATAAAAATATGGTCTAATTTAAATTTGTTATAAGTTTACAACGTAGATTTCTGTGGTACAATTAATTTCACTGCTTTCGTGGTCACGAGGCGATGGGAAGTAGAGGAATGTGCTCACACCTGCTGAGTAACGTTCGTCAGGTCTGGATTAACTCATATCGGATGATGAATGAAAATGATGCTCAAATGAGCTCGGGGTTAATAGAACTTAGAATTACCCGACATTCATCTTTCAGTATAAGGGAAATCTTATCCAGGTAACTCGCCCTAACCGAGATTCGAACTCAGTACTTGTTGAATATGAGTCAGACACAATACCCTCATATTATAGAAGTGGACAATTATTTTATTGCTTCCATTAAAGTCATATCAACCAGTCTGTTTCTCAAGTATCTAATTCAAACCTTAATAACTACTTTATATACGTTTTAGTAATATGATTTGAAAGTAATAATCATTAAGTTTGTTTCCCTTTAAATTAACCATGCATTGAAGTTAATAATTTAGGAATTTCGTGAATAAGGGTTGTCGTAATGATACCGTGATTAGCAAAGCGAGTTTTAATGAGCTTAACAGTAAAATAGTGACACTAGCAGCCCTACGTCGTTAAAATAGTGAAGGACGTCGCAGGATTTGTGATCCAGTTATTGTATTCGCAAACTCCTAACTGAATAAAGTTGCCATTGGACAGTGTACTTCAGCGCTGGCAGTGCTTGAGCTATTGTAGAGTTACAAAGGGAAGCGGGAAGAAATATTATCACTGCTGTTAATTTTTTGCATATGCATTTACAGTATCTAAAGAAATGTGGGCACTAAATTTCACTTAAATATCTAATCACAAGATTGATATATTAATTAATGTATGTTAACTTGTATACATTGTATTGGGCGTAATCTCCTCCAATACATGTGTAACTATAGAGTTGATTTTTAGAAAATTGCATCTCTTATTACCTTTGTAACAAATTCAAGTATGGAAATTTTCATATAATGAATAATGAAAGCGCAAACATGGCATAAAAACCAATATCAAAATTCCATCGGATATTTTAATACCCATTCTGAACTACATTGGAAAACAATTTTAGATTTCCAGCTAGATTTTTAAGGGAGAAGGTAGATTTTTGAATATGAGAACATAACAATATATATATATTTCCGAGAAAAATGCATTTAAAGCACTTCTTCATTAACTTCTGCGCAAGTACATTTTCTTCCATTTGATTTTGTTCGTCGATTTGCATAAGGATAACGTACTGTCCTCTCCTTTCGGCATTGAAAGATAAAGTAATTCAATATTCGATTTTAAAATATACCAAACACACAGTTTTTAAAACAAGTGGTCTGTTCATAGAAATAAAAGCTGGCACAACTGAGTCTTTATTTTCACCCCAAATAAAATAAATAATTCTACACACGATGTATGTATCAATAATTACACTCAAATAACCTCGCAAACACACTAAATTATTTCAAAAGTAAGATCAGATGCAGAAAATCAGCTTTCAAACAACAGAAATCTGCCAAGTCAAATAGAACCATGGTAAATAACTTCGGAAACCCACAAATGACAAACAAAAGACGCCTCCTTCTAGAGGATATTATTTTATAAATTGTTCAACTAGGCTACGTGAATGCATAAGCAGCAGAACACTTAGTGCCCTGTTTAAAAAAATATTCCAAACCTTCATGTAATAGAAGTGGGCGCGCCCATTTAAAATACAGAAGCACAGGTCCACCTCTAAAAATGACATCCAAAATATATGTTCCCTCGTCTGCAGGAGATCAAAACTTCGCAGATATATTCTTTAAGATATGGTTCCAAATATCAAGTTTTTTTGACCAAACAGACTACAATATCACTTCAGTATTCTCTTAAGGGAGCTTAAATAATAACTGCAAATTTGTAAATAACTGGCTTCATATGCAAGGGGGTAAATTCGAACTCTGCCGAGTCATGTTGAATAATGACAAATAGTGTGTGTGCCACGTTGCTGAATAAGCGGATTATCTTCGAAAGCTGCACCCGATAGCAAAATTGTGTGCGAACAGGAAAATGTAATTCGGCTACCTTTCGCTGCTAATCGTACGTCAAAAGAGCTACTTCAGCTCTTTAACCCATGGCACCAACCACTTTATTTCTTGTAAAAGCTTTTTCATAACAGCATAGTTCTCCTTTACTGACGTCATCACAATCTATACTCTTTCGTGATATTACAGCTTAAAACTGTTTTCTTCTCGGAACCTTGACCCAATCCTTTCACCGTCTTTCTTCACTTTCTCTGTCTCTTAAACACTAACTACGACGATACAATCACTCAACACTCTTTAAAACTTTTTCACTTTGACGCGATATATCTTTCAGACGACAATGCCACACGCAAAGCTGTCTCGCCCTCGTTAACACATAGACCGGCTCATGTGTGTAACTGTAACTCCTCTAACTCATTCCTGGTCTCCTTATATAACGAGGATGACGGACCTTTATCGAACTCTACAAACACGCCGGTCGCCTGACGCTTCTCGAATACTCTGGAAAACTCTTTGTTGTCATTCGATTATTGTTAGTCACGTGTTTGTTCGCGTGAGTGCTTGAGCGCCTTCGATAAGCGCAGCGCCAGTGGGGTGGGGGCAGCCCGGCCTCGACCGTTCTTGTTGCCACTACCCTGGGCCGGCGGCACAGTATTTTAGTTTGAAATTATGGCAGCTTCACTAAGAAACCACGAATTATTATAATAATAATAATTAAATAATTACAACCGAAATAATAATTCTAAAATCTCAACAAATACACCATTTGACCATCCTGTGCAAAACAAATACAATTGGATCAGAACTGTGTCAATTTATTTCAATAGTGCCTTTCAATTTAGTTATTGAGATTTACTTTAGATCAATCATAAAGCATATGTAGGCTTAATGGAGGCAAATGTTAGTTTAGCCACATATGATAATTTCACTGCTTGCGATTTGGGGGGGGGGGGGTCAGAAAGAGCTTTTGCACGTAACATTCAACTCAAAGCATAAAGACAATTTGGATATGTGAGGATAGTTTGTCCTTTTTTGCTACGGCACTGTCTATCCACGAAGAGGTACTTTGAGAGATAATGATGACGTAAACTTAGCAGTAAGAGGAGTTTAATGGAGCGACGTTTACAAGCTAATTTCACTTTGAGAGAGTTGCAGCGGAAACTACGCCATTTTGAAGTTCCTCGCGCTTTTAATGCCATTTCACATAGCCTCAAGGAGCTTTCGTTGACCTGATGCATTAACCTCATAATGCACTATTAAACCGCCAATGTTCTTTGTAATAATTAATTAATGAACTCAACTTTAACATCCTGCAGCCAATTAAAAGTATCAGGCTCTGGTTACTTAAAGTTCAACTTTAGATATCGAGAATATTCGTGATATTGATTTTGACGAATATATCCTAAAATGTAAAGATGTGAAGCATACCATGCATGAATTTGAGTACTTTACTCAATGACAACTTGCGGACGGAGATTTAACACCTCGACAGAAAAGCGATCTTTCGTGCCTATGCCCCTGAGGATGGATGAGGCGAATGGATCCGACGGGCGGCCGGAACATTGTCACGACTGAGAAGAGGGCTGGTGTCTTACGTTTTCCCAGATAGAAGCATCCCGATGGAGGCTGGCACAGCCCGGTTCCTCTCCCACCCCTTCGGTTTCGCATTCACAAGGGGACTCCCCCCTAGGCTTGCACCATCCCGAGCCTATGTGCGTTCAGAAACCAGTAGGCTCGCCGTCCAATCCGGGGGACAAGAGTTCCAGAGCATAGTTGATCCCCTTGCCATGCTGCTGTCACGACTCTCGCCTACGCTTCCATCCCTGAAAGAAACCAACGGGATGAAGAGTGAAATGAAATGATAAATGTAAAGAAATGGAAGGCCAGGAAATTCGAAGGATATGGAAATCCTTCCCAGCACTCGCCAAGCGAGCCAGGAAAACTTCCGAAAAAACCTGTGGGTCAGAAAGGTCGGTCACGGGAATCAAAACCGCGACCTCCCGAATGTGGCCTCAGATGTTACCGCCTGAGCCATCCCACCCAGTAATTTTACTATTAAGTATATATATAGCTATCTGAACTTCCTGATATGCGTGGAGTACCAGCTTTAAACCAAACTTTTTCAGAAAATAAGCTTGCTATTTCAGTAATAAAATCTATTCCATATTACTAATAATATCAAACTATGTAGTTGTGATAAGAGAACTATTATTCAGCTGTCTTTATTCCTGACCAAGATTAGTCATCATTATCGGTTCTGTTAATGAATTTAATAAAGATTCTTATTCAGAGGTTTTGTGAAAATGAATGAGAACAGGTTTTATTTTTTCTAACACATTTCTTTAATATTCTGATATGAACCTTAAAGTACCCGTCCAATAATAAGACCCAAATGTAGAACATACTATACTTTGCTAAAGTAAGAACAAATTTGAAACTAAAAACTTCACTTATCTTAGTAATGTTGCAAGTTATATTTTCAAACACTAGATAATAATAGTATTCATCAAAAGGCAGCGGAAAAGAAAGTTATTGAAGTTCAAAGAAATTTACATTTTAAAAAATTAAATAATATTGAACTTAGGTTTTATGACTTACATTTAAAATTAAGAAGTATTTTAGGTAACTTAATTTGGGTTAATTTTGAATCAAAATTGTTTGAGTATCTAAATTTTAGCATGAAAAAAAACTAAGAGGTTAAAAAACAAGTTAAATAGATTATGCCAAAAGCACAGAAATTGAATATAAAGAAACCAAATAATCAAAAAAATAATGTAATTAATTTATCAAGTTGTAACTTTAACGAGAAATAAATACATTTTCTAAATAAAGGTATGAAAACTTGTGTAAGTTTTTCAAAAAACACAGATGGTTTTGTTGCAGATATTGAAATTGCCAGTCAAGATTTAAATGACATTAATAAATCTTTGATTAAAATGAAATGCACTAAAATTTTGAAACATATAGATAAAATCATCCTAAAAGTAATTATAATAATCAGATTATTAAATTATTGAACGAAAAGGATGTAATTTATACGAAAGCTGACAAAGGCAACAAAATTGTAATTTTAGATCAATTTGATTATATTAATAGAATAGAACTTTTGCTTGAAAGTGAAGATTACTTAAAAATTAATAATGATGTTTTAAAATCATGTATTTCAACTTTTAATAAAACTCTCAACGAAGTGAAAATGATACCTAAAAAGAAAAAAGTATTTTAAATGTTAATAATCCAGTTTTACCTAGACTGTATGCACTTCCAAAAATTCACAAACCAGGAAATAAAATGAGACCTATTATAAATTTACCTACGTATAATTTAGCTAAATGCTTAGCTAAAAAATTTAGTACTGTTGATCACTTTGAAAGTTTAGGTATTAAAAATTCTTTTGAATTAGTAGAAAAGATTAGCAACATAGTATTGTCTGATAATGATAAACTCGTTTCTTTTGATGTAACTCTTTATTTCCTAGTATTCCTAGAAAAAAGCTTTCGATTTTTTTTAAAAAAAAATTGTTAAATTCTTTAGAATTAAACAAAGATTTAATAGATGATTTTGTAAAACTTAAAAATCTTTGTTTAGATCAAAATTTCTTTAGTTTTAATGCTAATTTTTTTCAACAAACTTCTGGCTTGGCAATTTCGCCATTTCTTGCTAACCTTTTCATGAGCTTTTTTGAAACTCAAATTATGAAATCATTCCCTCTAATTTTTAAAATATGGTATAGATATATGGATGACATTTTTGCTGTTGTTCCTAAAAACAGATAAATGGTTCTTTAAAACTTTTAAATTTACAAGATAAAGCTATACAATTCACTTTGGGATCTGAAAATAATGGATGCCTTTCATTTCTGGACTTAAAAATTAAAAGACGTAACAATAAATTGAATTTTGGTATTTACAGAAAATCTACTTACACTGATAATTACATAAAAATAAAAGTTTTAATCCTTTTGCACACAAATTTGCTGTTTTCAATAGTTTAATTTATAGGTTAATAAATATACCCCTTAATAAAGAATAATTTGACACAGAATATAAACACATTATTAACACTGCAGTAATTCATGGTTTTAATACAGATTTTATACATAAAAAGATAGAAAAAATGTAAGTATCAAAAAGCTGTTAAAGAAGTTTCTACCCTCAAAAAAATAAAAGATAATTGTATTTTTAAAAAGTTTACTTACCATCCATGGGCCAATAAAAAATTTACAAAGATCTTTAAAGAATATGAATAAATTTGGTCCCTCAAAATAAATTTAATATACAAAATTTGCTTAATTTTTCAAAACAATATAAAATACCAAATTATAAGAAATCTGGCATTTATCAATTTAGCTGTTTAGATTGTGATAAGGTTTATATTGGTAAAACTAAACGCCATTTAGAAACCAGAATAAAAGAGCATTTTAGAAATATTAAATATGAAGAAACTGATAAATCAGCTGTGGCAGATCATTTTTGGTCATTTAATCATGAAATTAATCCAGAGGTTAAATTATTAAAATAATTAAGTGGAGCTATAGATTTAATGGTTTGGGAAAAAAAATTTATTTTAAAAAACAGGAACCGTGTTATGAACTTTGAATTACCTTCTATAGATTGTATTTATACATGTTTGTTTTCAGAGATTGGTAATTTAAAATGAATGTCAGTATTTATGTTTTTTTGTTTTTAGAAAAAAATGAATGATTGTAGTTTTGTTTGTATAGCTTTGAGAATGAGTTGGAGTCAACTTGAAACTCGAGTCAGTGTTTGAAAAAATAACTTGCAACATTACTAAGATAAGTGAAGTTTTTAGTTTCTAATTTGTTCTTACTTTACATAGAATATTGTTGCTTCACTGTTAATAGTTTCAATTTCCTTAATTATACTATACTTTTATTAGTCTCCACGTCGTATTATACGATTTGGTTGACTACAGCCTATATAATCTCTAAAATTAATATCGTAACATTCTGAAAGGCTTCTTTGTACATAAATCAAACCACACCTGGTGACAAGGTTTGGTACTTTTACGATAGCTAGAAGCCTCATTGATATCTTCCAAAGTACTGAAAGTTCATAAAATACTTCTCTTGAAAATAGGATACTTTGTAACAGAACGTAATGTCATATCACATGTTCTTACTATTAAAAGTATGTGAAAATTATAAAAAATATATAAAAATTATAAAAATGTTCCCTTCTGAGAAAGCGATAATTAGGACCAGTGAATCATAGCTCTCATTGGATGACATCTAACCAATTACTGCACGTGGTTATTCCATACTGGTTGGCAAATATATGTTTGGAGTAGTATTGTGACAAATAAGAAATCAGTTCCTACTTCTGTCACTATCTCTCTTATAAAAGTGAAAAGGTGACGCTGTGGCCGAGCGGTTAGACCGTTCCCCTATCACCAAGACGACTCGGGTTCGAACCCAGGGACCTACATATGGTATTCTGGTGGCCATAGCGGCGTCCGAGCCAGTTTTTTCCGGGTTTTCCGATTTTCCTCACCACTCGTTCCACCACCTGCTCCATCATCGCCTTTCCATTCATCCATTTCGCCTGCATTTCATATCATTATCTTCCTTCCTCAATAGACAACTTATGTCTGCTGCAGAATGACCACCCGCTTCGCGGTCTTCACTCTGTCCGGTCCATAGGTTCGCCTGCTTCCCGTTAGACATCTGATCCTAGGTACAGGTTTGTAAGTCCTTGGGAGTGTTAGTCCTCCATACGAGGAGGGTAATAGAAGAATAAAACTGAACCACAAAAAGCACCGTCTTCTAGCAATCTACAATTCATCGTGACCTTGCAACTCACAGCTGCTCGTAACCTTGACATGTACTTCAGTTTTTCTACCCCCTCTGTCAAACAGGTGATTGTCCTGAATATTTATTATTGGTGTTACACTGACTACCTTTATATTTACTAATTTTGAAAAGAGATATTGTATTAACTTGGTTTTAAGTTGAATAACAATTACTACTATTGCTCAGAATAGAAATTGGTTAAGAGGATACTAGCTGTCTTCACCGATGACACTAACTAAAACTGCTTCTCACAAGAAAGAAGTCCGACGTGACGATAAAATATCCAGATACACACTCAAATTTCCCTCAACGCTGAATGTAATCTCACGCACCTGAAACTAACTGCTATCAGCTGTCTCGTTCAACCTTAGCGACTCACGCCAGAAAAGCTAGCTTCTCTCACCCTCTCGACTAACTTGTATAGACCAGAATGACGCACTATGGATTTTTCTCGAAATCCACCTATTCATGAACAATCCCAGCCCACGAAGAATTTCTCGAACAGTCTGCAATAATCTATCTTGTTCCGGTCCGGTGCATTGTTACGCTCTTTACTCGTTCCGGAACGGTGTGTGGTAGCTTGACCTTGAGCGCCTTTGATGATGGCTGCCGACGTCACAGTCGTTGTAACATGAAGATTTAAGGTTATCTCATAAGTTCGTTCGTCTTTCGTTATGTTTCAATTACTTAGAACGCCTGGGAACACACATCACCCGCAGCACAACTACGGCAGAGTAGTTGTAAAACTTTCTGTTTTAGGGAGAAATTCCCAGCTGAAAATCGACTAAACCACTTTTGACATGCTCGATTCGTTACTGCATCTTCCCCGAAGACAACATATATTTTCGGTCGGCATTGTGAGGCGGTTGTACCCTTACGATAGTAAAACAGCATAAGATGTCGGAAATGTTCCTTTGGGCTTTTTCCATAGTTTTTAAACACAAGTTCACGCTGTTCTATCCAATGTCAGCCACAAATACACACTGATGTATCCAATAGCGAGTCTGGTTGTTGAACTCTAAGTCGTACAGGTGGTTATGGAACTATGACAACTTGAGTGTACAGAGGTTTCAGGACTCTTAGACCTTATAGATGGAACTTCTGAGCAAAACGAACTTATGAGACAATCTTATACTTATTATCTGATATGAAATGGATAGGTATAAAACACGTTTTCGTATGAATAAGCTGTGAAATCACTATAGTTAGATTTTAAGGTTAGGGTAAAGGCGGGGCAAATGGACAGAGGGGCAAACGGACAGCTTCTAAGTAATTTTAGCGTATTTTGGCTTCCAAGGTTGGTAACAGTGTATGCTGTGACGCAGAGTGTTCATCTGGCTTCTGTTGATCAGGTGTATAAATATTTCCTGTGTAGACCTTCCAGAATTGTTGGAATCCAGCTTCAAAGCTCTGCAGGTAAAAATATACATCTATAAATTTCTGAAACTGTAAGAAAATGCGCTGAGTTTGCAAGGATTATGCGGATTATGAGGGCTTCTAGAAACTTCTGCTACATGTTACAGTCATCATAGGGAGTACCTTGGTATGTCGTTATGCTTACTGGAACCAAGGAGCTGCTGCCGTCTCTCAGGGAAGCTGTATATTAAAGGCGTGTAGAAAGGGGCAAACGGACAGTTTGCTGTGGGGGCATACGGACACGCTCTTATCGAAGCTTTCTGAGAGACAGATATAATTGTGATCACATAAAAATGTTTTCCAAAGTATTCGCTAACTAAAATAGGTTGTTTATGATTTGTAGTTATTGTTCGGAACCGGCAAAGAACTTTAAATCGCTGTTCATGGAGCAAAGAATGCATGTCAGGTGCTGTGAAAACTGTAAGAGAGAATGGAGTGCCTTTGTGGAATAAACTTGGTAACATTTTTAACTGTGATGAAACAGGGCTGTAGCTGATTTAAAACCAAAAAAAAAAAAAAAAAAAAAAAGTGATATCACCGCGCAGTAAGAAAGATGTAGTGAGCCAGGCAAGCTGTGAAAAGGGTGAAACCATTAGTGTGATGGCATGTGTCTCAGCAAAGGGGCAACATGTGCCCCCCCTTTATAGTAATGAAAGGTCAGCGATACAATGAGAATTTTGAAATTGGCATGCCTCCAGGATCTAAAATTGTTCTATCAGAAAGTGGCTACATTAAGTGGCAACAATTTGCACAATTTCTTTAGCACTTTATTTCCGTGAAACCTAGTATAACTGTGTCAGTGAATTCAGGAACTGCAGAATTTATCCTTTCAATCCCAACAGTCTTACAGACCATGTATTTTGTCCAGGACAAGTTCATTTACAGAATGAACAACATGAAAATGCAGAACCTGATATTGAAAATGAGATCCTTGAAGCTAAGAATCAGGCACCGTTGGACATTCTTCAAGATGCAATCCCCAAGAATGGGAACAATTGCTAAGTTCGCAGTTCACCAACACAAGCAGGCCTGACTCAAGCTTCTACACCCTCGACTAGCTCGACTCGATAAGTCCTCATCCAATAACTACTCTGGAAATTAAAAGCAAACCAGGAACTAAAAGAAACTCGAGAAAGTCTGAAGTTATTACAAGCCCAGAATTTATAAATGATCTGAAAAAGAGGAAGACTGTCTGTGTTAAAAAGGAAAAGGCGGTAGCAGCGAAAGCCCGGAACACTGGAGCTAAGAAGAATCTTGTCTATGAAGCAGAAGATATCTGGAAGAAACGCCGAAATTGCTACAAGGAAGGTGAGAATTGGGTTCAGTGCCTCAACTGGTGCAAACTGGTACCACTTTAAGTGTGTAGAGGCTGGAAATGATCCATATTTCATGTGCCACAACTGTATAAGTGATGACAGTGACTAAAATTGTTGGTGTCCGTTTGCCCCCTACAGAGTGTCCTTTTGCCCCTGTGGTTGGGGCAAACGGACATTGTAACATCCTTAAACTAATTAATATTTTTCTGTTCATGTGTCTTATTCCAGACTATATAATTTTCAGTTTTGTCAAATGAAGGTTCAGTGCTTCTGTTAAAATAATATTTTTGACTCTACAGTAAATAGTATGACCTTCATTATGAAAAATGTGCTTAGCCTGTCCGTTTGCCCCGCCTTTACCCTATCTAAGAATTATGGAAATTCGCCTTTGCGGGAGAAAATACATATTTTAATTTTGGTATTTTTATATACTTTAAGTATTTCAAAATACATATACTAAGCACACAGTCTTTAACGCTCTCATCATGTGCAACGGGCATAATATTCACTGGAATTGTTTTTATGGCGCTTGAATCATTTTTACAAACCTTTAATCACTCTCACTCTCTCATTTCCGAAGATTACTGATCCAGGAAATGAAAGCCGTCGAGCCGAATGCGTATGCGATTACAAGAAATAATCTACTACTGATAAAAACCTAATGAAGCGATTTTAATCCCAGAGATTTATGTTGGATTATCCGTTTCATCTTCTCTGAGTAACTGCTGGTGAAATTGATAGATTAGTGTTACCAAGCAATGAGCAGACTGATTACACTCCTTTTGCTTCAAGGCATTTCCATTAATTTATGTGCCTGGACGTATTCAGGCAAAGTTCACGGGGGGATACAGTTATTTTCAATAGTAGGTAATATAAATTGAAATAGCTCATGGCGCAAGACTTACACATACGTAACATATTGTTCACTTTGTCCGTATTCCATTCCATTTAACCAAAATCCTGTAGATATTGGATTTCCATCACACCAGGTGATCCTAGAAATGGAGACACACTTCAGGATGCAACTGCCTGTAAGAAAATAAGTTCATAACTACATAAATACTGTAACACAGAGGTGCCAAAAGTGACACTGCGCGTCGTTCTCCTCTTTTCCCCCCTCCGTTCGCTGTGGCTTAGTGGCGTGGCCGTGCAGGGTAAAGGATAGATTACTGCGGCACGTCTGCAATCTTTGTGTTTCACAATATAAGAGAATCGTATTGGGCGTCAACATGCCCTGTTACAAATTTCAATTGAAATGCTCCCAGCATTCAACCTTGCCTTATGTACATTACGTAATCAGCAAAGGGGAACTAGGAAGGGAAAACGTAACTGTTTCTCTCCAGGACACTGCTGTATCATGTACCACAGCACTGTAAATAGTGCAAATGAACTTGTGTTAGTACACAGAATAAACGAGGGAAGCAGGAAAGATAAGAAACAACGCGAGCGGTAGAATTGCTTGTCAACACGGAGATCTCTTTGTGGTTTATGTAGTTAAAATGCTCTGCTATCCATAGAAGACCAATCAAAAGGTAGTGGCCGAGAGGCTAAAGGTAAAGGCTTGTATGTACTAGCTGAGATACTTCTGCAAACATTATATGATCCATAACATTTTTGCTGCTGAGATTATGACAATGCACCCGTAAAAGTGAATGAAGACCTGCAAAAGAATGCATTGCTTTGCCGTTTACTGTATTTCTATTTCATTTAGAACCTTTAATTTGCTAATATTGGTAGTATTTATTACTCTGTGCGAAACTTGGAACACTCCTTAACACAGTAATATTTTGTAAATTCCCATTTTGAATTTCGTTTATTCTCAAAACATTTTTTTCGATATTTTTCCTTACTTAAAATGCTCAACATGTTAACATGATTGATCAACTTCTCTCAGCAGACCTTCAAGATTCACATACATATGTCTGAAATGTTATACTTATGCTCTTCTTCTGTTTACCCCCCCCCCCCCCCCGGTATGGAGGATTTACACCTCCTAGGACTTACGCGCCTCTGCCCAGGATCAGATGCCTTTTGGGGAGCAGACGGGACTATGGATCGGACAGAGTGAAGACCTGGTATGAGGGTGAGGAAGAGGTTGATATGAAATCAGGCGAAATGTATTATTGGAAAGGTGATGATGGAGCAAGTGGTGGAATAATTGCGGCGGAAACCGGAGAACCCGGAGAAAGCCCGCCCTAACGCAGCTTCGTCCACCATGAATATCACATGCAGATTCCTGGGATCGAACCCGGGCCGCATCAGTGATAGGCGAACGCTCTAACCGCTCGGCCACGGCGCCGTTTATAATAATGTTACTATTATTAAATATTTTCATAGTCAGTTATTTATGAAATAGAAAGATGCCAGAATTTTTTCTAGTACAGTTTCATTTAAATTTTAAAAAGCTTCAATGTGGGTTCGTTTAAATGGCCTTTAAAGGCAAAATAAAATCTTTAGTTGGTGTAAATTTAGTACGTTACGCATTTTTAATTAACACCTTTAAATTAATTCGATGCCATGGTTGTTGCCGTTACATCCATCCGGCTTTATTTGCTGAGAATTATTATCAGTATCAGAAATGTACCCATATTATCAATAGTAAAATATTGCAGAAAACTGGATGGATGAAAAAGGAGTATTAGAAACGAACTAAACCTATTCCCAATTGCTGAGAACGAAAGAATTCAGGATTCGCCGGTAAAATCACTTGAACAGAACGAACAAGTAACGATTCCCAAAAGAGGCACTAATCTACCAATCAAAAGGGAGAAGAGATGTGGGTCGGACAAGAGCAAGGTGGTGAGCTGAGCACGTTACAGAAAACTTTCCTACTCCATGATGAGACGAAGAAGAAGAAGAAGAAGAAGAAGAAGAAGAAGAAGAAGAAGAAGAAGAAGAAATTAATTCAACCCAGAACAAAAACGTTAATATAATTCAAACATGTGCAGATATATGACTGAAATTTTGTACATAATCGTTACATTACCTTAACATGCGTGATATGTTGACAATTGTGGATTTGGATTTTTCTTAGGCGTATTCCCTTAAAGGGAATCCCTCCATGTTGCGAGTGAACACGCTGGTCGGGCACGCAATGGTCGTGCAGCAGATCTGGAAGAAAGTGTCTTATAAGATTGTCCTGGGCACAAGTCTGCTGATAGTAGGATAGCAAGTCAAAACACATTCCTCAATGACAAACACTTCCTACGACCGACATACAGCATGTGCATGGATTAACTCCTGATGACTTTGCCCACTACCACAGCATGGTTTTCTGGCGTATCTCTTCTTCACAGAGAGCCAATATTTGGGAGGTATAGGATCATATCTTCACAACTGCCATCTATAAATACAGAGAATACCCATAAAACTGGGTATTCAACCAGGAACGATTCAGCAGAATGTTTGAAAGAGGATTATTGATGACTAAGGCTGGAAACTTAGGACCTGGGACAACTGGGACTACAGGTGTAATGTAAACAATGTTAGCACAACGTATATTCAGTAACAGTATCTCGGCATTCGTGTGAGATGTTTGCCAACGTTGAATACCTGTCGTTTATGCACACAAGGCCCCAACTTCCGAGCCTTGATGTTGACTATCTACTGAGCCAGTCCTCCACTTAAGACACGCCTGAGGAAATACATGTTTAAATTTCCTTCAAATCGCGTGCTTCTTTTGTTGAAGGATTTGCCATTAAGGTATAATGGATCATGTGGTTGCTGCATGATGGAGCTTCGAATCAAGATTCGGCGATATTTCAAGATGATATTCACTAGCATTGAACGAACAGGGTCCGATGTAGGATCAGTCCGTCCACCGGACCTTACGAACATTACCGTCTACTTGAAGAAGCGATAAAGCCTTTCACACACAAGAAGATTGGCAATAAGATAATTTCTGCAAATGTTTATCCCGATTAGCACGAAAAAATAGAGGTATATGTTTTTTGTAAGAATAGTAGAGAAAGTAATGTGAGTAAAAACATATTTTTCTATTGCATTCATTTAACTTTCTCTGTTGCACACCTATAGAAGTACTTTTTATATTTCATTCAAATATTCTAGATGAATATTTTACTGAAATACACGTTTTGGGGCCCCGTGAATGAAACAGAAAGATATCCATATCTATGTGTCTTCAAAAGTAAATTCCCAAAACGAAAAATGGTTTAAACTGAAAACGTTTAAGTTCAACACCTTCCAATAATGCGACACAAAGTTTTTTTCTAGAAAAGTCCCACCTCCAAACTACCATTTATATGAAGGCATTTTCGTTATATTTGATTTTCTAAAAGCAGGCATTAACAACTTTGATTAAAACACGTACTTAAATGACAACATAAATACATATTTTGAAATGTTTATTAATAGCTCTTTAACTACTTTTCACTGGGAATTTATTTTAAATAATGTTGTACAATTAATAGTCTGTAAGATTCAGGCAATGGTACCCAAATTTAGTCGTAAAGACACTCAATTTCGACAATTGCCTTTCATGAACCATTTCCCAGATATTACCTACATATTTATTAGTTTGAATTTTCAAATACTTCATTTCTTTCTCAAGTGCCAAGTCGCTCGTGAACATCCAAGAAGCATGGAATTTCCAAGCTGACCACCAAAATTTGACCATCAATTCAGCCTCTCCTATCCTTCTTGTAACTTCAACGAAATGTCAAATGAAAATACTACACATTTTTAACAAAAAATAGAAAAAGAATAACATTTTATAAGAATAGTTTGCGGAAGATTGGGCAGAAATGCCATATTAATGTAATGCACGAGGTTTTTTTTTTCTTTTGATCATGTAAAGATCTAGACTACAAGTGCATTACTTAGGGACCCGTTTTGTTACATCTGACTATTGCTTTAGTCTCTTTTGTTCTTCTTGTACCTACCTAAGCGTGTAATAATTTTTTTTCTTCAAATGCTTATCTGGATTAATATATTATAATAGAGGTATAAATATTGGTATGAACAATTTCTACTTGTAAAATACTTAATATTGGATACAAAATCAGGTAAACGTAACACGTCATCTTTTCATAGTGATCTTCCTAATCTCAAAAACTGAAGCATACTCTAATACCACGTTTTTGATGCTGTAAAAGCTTGACGGTTGAGATATGCTTCTTGTAACTGAAGTTTTGTATTTCTTTTAACTGATCACTTCTTACCCCTATGATCTTGTACATAAACCATCCAGAATCTCAGAATTGTTATTTCGGATTCAGCAACAAAAACAAAAGAAAAAATGAAAGCACGAAACAGGCAAAGAAAAGAAAAAGTAAAGAAAAGACATATGTAAACCTCAGAAGAAACAGTATATGTATGAGTAGGCGTAAGTATATGTATGTATTTGTGTATGTGTGTGTAATATTTAAATTTCACTTGAAAAAAGATTTTCAGAGTCAGCATAAGTTCCCGTATCCTGAACTTGGCCCTCTACCAAAAATCGCGAGGTTGGAGGAAATATGGAATCTCAGCAAAATCTTTTCGAGCTAAATGCGTCATCTAGGACGTAAATTTATTACCTAAAATATGAGATATATTTCGAAAGGAGATTTATGAGAAATTGCGGTATGCCATTTTCTACTGCAAGGCAAGCCTTGATCAGATTATAAGTTTAAATAAATCACAAGTCAAAAATTCCTTTACACAGCACTATAGATTTAAAATAAGGGCTTCAAGCACATAAATTCATAGCAGTAAATATGACATAATGAATAAACATGATCCAGTTGGAGCAGTTATTGGGTCTAACCTGTGCTACCTCTATTTCTGTTGCTTATGTTGATAATTAGAGTGGTGGTGGTAAAGAGGAACAGTGGAGAAGACTCCAAAGTTGTAAGAACTATTCAGAATACACCACCAGACATTGTACGATAAGCCTATGTGATTCATTCTTAATAATCAAGAAGGGTATTACATAGGGCAATATATAGGTATTTTTTATAAAAAAAAACTCGTAATTATTAAAGCAATGTATTATATTGTAATTGTGGTGTGGAAAATATTTAATCACACAATCAGGCAATAAAGAAGAAAAAGGAAAGAAAGAGAGAGAGAGAGAAAAGAGAGCGATAGAATAGAGAGCTAAGAGGACGGAAAGGAAGGAAGTGGAGAGGAGGGTAGGGAAGACATGACCAGGATAAGAAAATGAGAAGCAATTTTCCATTTGAGAAGAGTAGAAAAATTTTAAAATTCAAACTAATAACAAAGAATTTGTCGGATGGTTAACGCAATAACATTTTTATTTGGCACAAATTGTGTCTCTGAATGATATCTATTTTTTGTACAACAATATTTTGTGTGGGTTTCACGATTAGAATATAAATGCTAATACTAATTATGATATTACTAATGATAACAATAACAATAATAATAATAACAATGACAATAATAATAATAATAATAATAATAATAATAATAATAATAATAATAATAATGATAATGATAATAACAAATAACAATAAATCATTCTCCTGTGCCGCTGCAACCCTGACAGGCCTAGGGCTGTCAACACGACTGCTGGTCTCACCCCCACGTGCAACCGATACGGGGAGGTGATAGGACCAGCAGAACAAATGACTGGTGTTAAAAGCTCTACTTTTATACCATCTGTTAAAAAAACACTTTCAATTAAAATCAGTAATGAATTAAAGCCCATAGTGGTACATCTGTAGCAGACCAAAGAAGATCGCGGAATAGTAATTGGACGGATTATTAAAGAGTAAAAGTTCAACTAACAAAGAGGACAAAATAATGAGAAAACACCCGAACCATTAATAAAGATACGGAAACGATGAAAAGGTAATCGAGAGAAAGTGGGAGCTTAGAAAAGAAATGTATGTGAAGAGTATTCTGCCTTTTATACTTTGGCAAGCCGCATCTTCTGTCTTCCCACATACTTAGAGCAGAATACGAATGTGGAATTGTCACAAGATTTTTATCCGCAACGACAAGAGTTCGTGCATTTCTTACACAAAAGAGTTGCCGTTTCCTGGAGATTTATCAGATCAGTTCTTTTGTGGCTTTCGAATTGTAAATGAGCGCCCGATAGAAGTACGACGTCTGCTTACATGCTACGTGACAAAAGCAACAAAAATATAACACACTTCTGCACAATTAATGATATGAATGATATTATATCTTATTACAAACCAATAGGTATAGTTTTGGATCGTAGTTACCGTTTTTAAGATTATGGTTGTTTACTGTTCATTGAATTTCGAATGCTCACTATCCAAATACAAGTCAGATATTTGTTGAAACATAGCGGTAGAGTAAGAAAAGTTCCGAACGGGCTGCGCGGTGTTTTGCCTATGAGCGTCCACGGTGCTCGTTGCCGTCTGCCGCTATCATAGAAAGGCACAGATGAAACCATAAAACATCTTAAAACTACTTTTAATGGCTTTACTTAGCGACTTTATGAAAGGAGATGCTGAAGTTGGCCACCGTCGTTGTCCATACATTTTTGGCACCTCTTTAGGAAACTATCCATCACTCACTGTACTTCACATTACGAAATGCTGGCGATTTGCCGACGGGTATTTTGTTTTATTTCTTCCAGGGTGTGTGGGTTTGTCTTGTACACTGTTTTTTTAATTACCCCAGAGATAGAAATCGCTTAATGGAGCTCTGAGAAACCTTTCTCCGCTAATGGCGCACCTTACATCATCTTTTTCGTCATGAACGGGTACTTCATGAACACCATTAGCTTCTGAGTTATCGGGTCATTTGTTTTCAAGTAAACAGTTGAAGCCGGTGCACACGTGAATACAATTTTGTTTCCCCCCTTTTTGTTTAGAGAACTAACAGACATGAAGCGTGATTTTCCCCTTTTTTCAGTAGCAGCTTATACGACCCATCTTTCGATGACAGCAATTGAAAGTGTGTTTCAGGACAGAATTATTACTAGAGATTTGTGGCCCACTCAGTACTCCGACTTGACCCTCTGAGATTTCTATTTCTGGGGTAATTTAAAACAAAGAAGAGAAAGCAAAGAAAAAAACACAGGAAAAGAATACCCTGATCAAACTAGGCGGAGCAAAATGCTTCATTTATATCGAATGACAGCCTCAACGATAACACTGACCCTTGTCCTTGCCCCTAATAGCAGCCCCTTGAAATAATAATGACAACTAGAAAACTGTATGCTAAGTTGCGTGTAGATAATGAGACACAGCATTGGCTCTTAAATTTCTGTTTTAACACGAGCACGCAATCCCTTATCTATACCGTTTTGCTGTTCATATTACTTATTGACTTAATGTTAAAATTGTTATCATAACGCCCGCTTCTTCCTGCCTATCGGACAGGCACAACCCCCAGAGTTTCTTGACATTCACCTTCAACTACAGAACACACTTAACCCATAGAAACCCATCCTAATTACAGATATTGCCATAGAGGATGTATTTGTTAAATGTTCCATTTATGTGCTTCGTTAAATCTGAATTAATGTAGGTAGGTAGCTTTGAGTTTGAAACAAATCATCCTCAACGAAATTCTTTTCCTTGGTGCTAAATGTTAGTTTTTAAGGCTAGTTTTTACTGCTCAAGACCAGCAGTGTCATTGAGGGGAAATAGAATGGTTAAATTTACTTCTTCTTAGTTACCTTCGCTGGTGACGTAATAGATATGAGGGCAAGGAAGAACGCTGAAAAGCTGCTGGTTGGAATTTGTAACGGGACATGTTGACGCCCGACACTAACCTTATTTTGTGAAACTCCAACGGGTGCAGACTAATGCCAGTCACGGTCCTGCACGGCCACACCACTAAGCCAAAGCGAGGGGAGGGAGGAAAAGAATGACCCACTGTGTCTTTTTTTGGGCACCTCTGCTTAAGACCTTCTTCGTTATACTGCGATAGTGACTGTAACTTCGCGGCTGATGCAGTCAACACATGCCTTATTTGTATATTCTTCTTTCTGTACTCTCAGTTGTTACTGAATAGTCAATCCGATATTTACCTGGTTACTGAGGGAATCCATCAAACACTCAAGTCTGATTGGCAATACACAGGGTTTGAAAACAAGACTTTTTAATTGCGAGCCACTGATTCTACCTCTGAACAATCTTGCTCTCTTTTTTATTACTTTGTTACTGTTACTTTATTTACTACTTACCAACATGAAGCAGAGGAAATAATTGCAGTCCACCAAAAAATTTGATACCGGAAATATAGGTACGTTTTGAGACTCGCTCAATAAAACAGCATTTCAGGAAAAGAGACGTGTGTGAGTGTGCCAGTATCTACGAACAGACAATTCAAAAACGAAAAGCTGGTTAAAAATCAAACTTGGTGTTTAAGTTCAGTGTCTTCTCCAAACTACTTTCTACGTGGAAAAATCGTTATTTTTTCACTTTCTATAAAAATGACCCTAACGATTTTGGAGAAAATGTCACATGATTGAGATATTCATTTTAAAAATAAAATGCATATCTGAATTTTCTGAGTAAAGCTTGTGAAAGAATCTCTTCATTTTGAATGACCTTTGTATAACTGGTAAGCCGTAACCGATAGACAAAGTTATACTAGCTTATATATTTAAATGAGCAATTCTTGTATATAAATATATTCCGTGCAACTTGGAAACGACTCTAACAACTTCAATCAAATTTTGTATTCATATAGGGTTTTCCTTATCAAGTTTATCTATACAGGTGTCATTCCTGAAAAAACGCGATTTTACGCGAAACAGTCACAATTATTTGAAACCTTATTTTGGCCATAATTTCTCTGTTAATGGGCCAATTTCAAAAAAACAAGCCAGGATATTAAAGGTCTCATCACGCAAACGGCTCTAACATATGGGATGAAAATCTATATTGAGTTAACATTTTGCTTTTAAAGTTTATATAAATATCTTCTCCCCACCACAAAAAGACGATTAAAAAAAGGGAAAAGAAAAGAAAAGCCAAGCGAAGCTCGGTCGCCCAGGTACTAGAAATAAAGTACACAGTTTACATATGTCAAATAAAAACGTTTGTGAGTTACGCCATTTTCAGGTAATTTTTGTTTTGTGTTTGAATTTTCAAATGCATTAATTTTTCAAGTGCCAAATCGCTATCATTTTCTTTTTCTTTTTCGTGGGTATTCCAAGGGTATGAGATTTTAGGGCAATCTGCTTTACAAAATTAGAGTACAGTATACCATAACATATGAAAAGACCAATTACTTTATTTGCCCTCTAATCGGTTAGCGTAGCAGTGTTACTCTCAGATCAATGTTGCACAAATTCAGAGTAACCAGCTTAACCATCGAATCGAATCACTAGTAAACTGTCATTACCACATCACAACTCACACTGAACTGCACTCGGCACGATTCAGTCGTCCACTGAATGCTTCGTAAACGTTTAACCGTCTCACTCCTTAACTGTCCTTTCGGCACGAGCGAGGCCTCTAATACGGTGCCCGGTCCACGGCGGGACTTTCTCGAAAGCGAAGACTCTGAATCCTACCCAAAAGAACTCTCTCGGGTTGCCAATACTCTAAACATAAGTTTCTCTAGCTGAGTCAGCACTTTGACTACAACGGTATTTTCTAATCGCAAAATGTTTTCCCACTTGCTGCACATATACACAAAACCGTACAGGTGAACCGAGTGTATGGGAACCTGAATATTGTTGTTAGCTAATGGATTTCTGACAATGAAGTCATTAATCCTCTTGCTCTCCAACATTTTTCACTGATGGATGGGGCGCTAGAAGTGGCCGGGCATATTTGAAGGTGGTCTCGGTCCATTTCCTCTGATGAGACCACCTAGGGAGAGAGCAATAGCAGTAATAGTAACCGTTTTTTTAGAGAGCACCATATTTTTATGTTTTGGCGGTCACATCGCTCTCTCACAACCCCCAGAATGTCTGGAGGACCACACCTGTCGTTGGTTTACTGATCTCACTGACCTGACCGGGAGAATTATCCAAATAAATTCACCGACCATATCCTCTGTTTACCAATCAGAGGACGTATACATGCCATGACAGGTCAGCATGTTAGGGGTTAAGAGTTTAGAGAGAAATTAGAGAAATGGAGGGGTTGGAAAAATAAGGACTCCCTAGCCCTCAGGAACCCTAATAGCATCGGGGTCGGAAGAGAACAAGAGATGACCAAGGTAAGGTCAGATAGAAAAGCTACAGTGAGGAGCAAAACATCAGTAAGTGGAAGTAATGTTCTGCTCGGCTTGGGTACCTTGTTGTCGCCATTCACATATCCCCTAGATGGAGACCCCTGAGTAAGGGGTCAAATGTGTTAAAGCTTTGAGATTCTGTTGTCTTTGCACACTTAACATATAAAAAATTAACAACGATGATCCATTTCACGAAAGTTCCAAGTTTTACGAAACTCACACACATAACAAGGAATATCTCCGAAATGGTTCACCCTACAAGAAAATTTATTCAGACATAAAATGTGTATTTTAACAAGATCTACATGTTTTGTATAGTATGATTTGGTCTATCTCTAACGGTTTACCAGCTATGCAAAAGTCGTCCAGGGTAAGTACGACTACAGGGGCTATAGCCAGAAAATTCAAGATATACATTTCATTTGTCATCAAAATATCTTAAACATATGACATTTTAATCAAAATCGTTAGAGCCATTTTCAAGAAAATCAAAATTTTCGAAAAATGTTCCATGTAATGGGTAGTTTAGCGTGGGGCTATTTTCTTCAAAATCTTTGTGTCGCATCCTTGAAAGACATTAAACTTAAATGCCAACTTTGGTTTTTAACTGACTTTCCGTTTTTCAGTTATGCTGTCCACAGACACACAGACACACACACGGACCTTTTTCTAAAAATGCTTTTTTTTTTTGGATTCAGGGGGACTCAAAATATATATTTCCGGTAAAATCTCGACATCGAATTTTTGGGTGCAATACAATGCTTCCCCTACTTACCAGTAGAGAAAGTAAAAATGAATTACCAATGTGAACAAATGCAAAGCTACATCTAAATTAAATGGATAAAGCCTTCTTATCCACTCTTTTGTTAGTGAATATTGCATTCTTTTCTTTACTTGAAGTAACACGAATCGCTTCTTAATGTTAACATGTCCAATTACACATTTAATATTTCAATCAATAAGTAATTCATACGTTTTTATAGTTTGCTAAGGATTCATTAATAACTTATTTTTAGGTTGCTATGCTGTTGGGTATTACGTCATTTCCTACTTGTGCCACACATATTAATAACCAGTTTTAGCCTGCTGCGAATTGATAAATGAATTGTAAATTTAGCTTACACCACCAAATA
Organism: Tenodera sinensis; assembly: GCA_030765045.1. Lineage (NCBI taxonomy): Eukaryota > Metazoa > Arthropoda > Insecta > Mantodea > Mantidae > Tenodera > Tenodera sinensis. The sequence continues at coordinate 75,884,433 of CM060969.1, forward strand.
TATGTTAACAATGAATAAATTACATATCAAGTAAAGTATTGCAAAAATAATATTTTCAGCCTTGCCTTCCAACATGTACCTCTGTATCTCGACACTAGATTCAAAGCTTACGGCACATTGCATGAATTTGCAATTGCTGCTTAAAGCAAAAACTGATTACTGATGATAACTCAGAATATTTGAACTAAGGTCCACACACTTACACGTCATAAGGCATGTCATGATGTGTGTTCTCCAGAAGCAGCACTCTGCTTACCAGGTTAAGTGAGCTCAAGTCTTGATTAATAGAGAGAGGAATCAAATACGTTTCCGGTGCTTATTCAACGCAGTTCCTTTACCACCATCCTTGCAATAGTTTGCAGTACAGTACCCAGTATGTAAATACAAGTATATATATGTACATACACATGGCAGTCATTTTAGTAAATACTTAGTCACGATCGAATACATTGGTGCTTATACATTTGTACTATGAAAATTATTTGAGGCAAAATGATGTGCTCCTGGGTTAATTTTTGCCAAATTAGAATATTTTGACCTACCCTAAGTGGCGTTTATTAGACAAATTCACTTGACGTGCAGCACTTCCAGCTAGCGGAAAACAATATGACAATATTGCAAGATTCCCACTGGTTGACGATCTCGTTACGCTCAGACATATGAAAACAGCTTTATATTCTATTACTGGTAATGATATAGTTTGATATTATGAGTTGTCCCTTGATTTTCTGTCGATAAAACACAGTATCTTATAGTAGCCAGCTGCTTCGTGTTCTAGTAGGCAAGACAGACATGCATGCATGTCGTAAATATGTGCATTGAGGAGAGTTCTGTGAGTTTTCATTACAGATTTTCAGTGCATTATAGCATATGTGCACTCAAAGAAGTGAGTGTAAGGTGCACAAGAATATTGGCAGAAGAAAACTCTGAGAATGCAATCTTACCTGGCTGGATTAACTACAAATAGTTCTAATGCATTACATATTGTGACAAATTACAAGTCTAGTTAGTCTTACTGTCACTTTATTTTGCTTAGAATTGGATCAGAAAAACAGTCCGCTTACTCTACCAAACGTATTAGAAAAAGTAATCTACACACGTTTAGCAGCACATTGATATTGTACCATCCTTTCATTTCGGCTTTTGTCCTCAACATTCAACAGCTCATGAGTTACTGAAAATATTATAAATAGTTTGAGAAGAAGTAACATACTTCGGCCCTTTTCCTTGTTATAGTGCGAGCTTTTGACACCGTATGGTATGAAGTTTTGCTGGTTAAATTACATCGAATTGGACTTCCAAATTACCTCATCAATATAACTAAAAGTTTCATATCACAGCCTCAATTCCTGGTGCAAATAGATAGTTATAAAAGTACCACTAGACCACTAGACAGCAGGGTCTTACAAGTATCAGTTCTAGCACCATTATTATTCAACATATTCATGTATGACCTACCAGAGACAAATCCTATATCTACTGGAGTGTACGCAGACGACACAATTATTTTGTATTCACACTATATGTTAAATATTACAATTAAATGACTACAGAAGTCAGTAAATCTGCTATCTAAATGGTTTACAATCTAGAGAATAAAGTTTAATACCAATAAGACACAAGCTAAGACATTCTCCTTAAGTTCATATAATAACTCATCCGCACTACTACTCCAGGAAAAACAGCTTAAATGGCTACCTCCAGAAAAGCCACTTAAATATCTAGGAGTAATTTGGAATTCTCATATATCCCACATTTCAATGAATGAATTATAAAACTATACCTTCTACTACACAAGAGATCTGTACTAGGACTTGAGTGCTCAGCACTGCTGTACAAATCACTTGTGCAACCTTAAATCTCCCACGGCGCTCCTGTGTGGGGTGCAGTTACCAAAACTGATATCCATCGACTTCAAGTTATAAAAACAAGTTTCTCCACACTACTGCAAAGGCTCCGTGGTACGTAAGAAATGATCAGCTGCATCAGGAATTAAAAATTCTTCCTATACAAGAATACTTTAAATTGCTCCCAATGACATTTTTCTCCAGGTTTACCGGAGTATCAGGTGCTGTATCATATAACATTGGATTAAGAAACGACAGAGCTTAGAGAAATAGAGCCCAATGTATTCCCACTTGCTTCTCCATTACTGCACATATACACAGAACTGTACAGATGAACCGAGTATATGGGAACCTGAATACAGCATTACGTGATGCAGATATAACAAAAGAAAATACATCGGTATTGCCAAACGTTGTGTCAAATTTGTCAAATGATGAGTTATTCAGTCTTTTCCATTAATTTCTAAAATGAGTCGTTTAGCCGCAAAATAATAGTAAATAATTAGGTTCCAGCTAAAAACAAATATTCATGACATTTTTTTACCTTAAAAATAGGGCTATGAATAACTTAATTATACTCCTCGAAAAGCTTGAAAGAATACCAACTCTGCCCTCGTTACTTGCCTTAATAACAAACACAGACACTTGACGAAACCAATTTTCTAGGAATGGTCTGGTTTGAACTTACATTCGTCGCAGGTGTGAACGCATGCATGAGAGTAGAAACTGATTAGTGAACGGATCATTCGCCTCTTCAGTCCTACTCTGTTGCCAGACTGTGCAGATAATGTATTCAATAATGTTCAATTATATTCTGCACTTTTCACAATAGATGACTGTTATTGACCTTCTTAATTCATTTTTTAAAATACCAACATGCAAAATCTGCGCCCTCATTCCCCCTAACATGTTATGTATATAAAATTCACAAGTGAGATTGGGATAAAATTTCCTATTGTTTTATGTAGCATTAAGCATTATTATTCACAATATATATTTTCCATGCAAGTGATAGCTTGAAGTGGAGGATTTATCTTGTAACTCTTGTCTTGCTATTTTTAAGCAGCGTATTATACAAGAGTGAGATTTGATATTCGCTCATGTTTCCGACTTTACTTTAAATTTGATGTAGTTTAAGAGACTAACTACATGGTCATTATCGCCCTTGGATGATGGCAGAAGTCAGAGATAAACTTCAATATAAAATTAAAAAAATACCAGTAAAGACAATAATAAAATATACCACATAAATAAGGTAAAACCTGACATTAAAACGAACTTATAACAGACTTTAAGGGAATGAGATATCATTGTCTAAAATTCGAAATCCTTAGATTCATGCTTATTATTCCAGAACATTTAACACTTTATCCACCGCTTGTTTATCGTCCGCAGCATACCTGCAAGTCTGACAGGCAGTTGCAGAGTCTCGAAGGTGCGCTAGGGAAATACACTCTAGCAGCACGTGACGGACCGACAAAACATTATCATAAGGGAGCGAGGATTTAGTGCGAAAACCATCAAGTTAACCGTGCACTTACAACGGGGAGTGGAAGCGCCAGCGACCTTACAGAGTGGAAGCAGTAAAGCCCTCATGCTACATGCCGGCTCTATACTCCGTGCTGTTAATCTTATTCCTATGTTTACTTACTGTTACCCGCTCCCTGGTTATCACAAAGAGGAGCAACGCGCTGTTTACAAAGGTAACCATACGTAAAATTGTAGTGGTCAATAAGTAACCGGGCCAAAAGTATCTCCTCACGACGAGATACACGAGAGGAGGTTTATCTGCAGTTCTTTCACTGGTCTAAGCTTATTACCACGGAGAGCTGACCATTCTTCGTACCAGCACGACGAAACCACTATCCGGACTTTAAGTTATGATGTTCCTAGACAATATACAAATCTGTGTGTTTCTTCTAGAAGTACTTTTTTTTTTTTTTTTTTTTTTTTTTTTTTAAGGGGAGCTTAAAACAAAATATAATTTTTTGGTTGGAATACAATAGTTTCCTTATCTGTAGAGGAGAAATATTTGCATAGAAACGTGAATGTCTTGACATGGAATGCTTTAGAGAGGCAAGGTTATTGGAACAAACTCGTGATTCAGACAACGGAAATTGCTGTTGGCTTTCATATGGAATAAAACACCTCTGCGCCCCTGTGTGGTTCAAGCACACCCCGCACCCCGGGCTGCCTGTTGTTACTGAAACACGGTTAGTAGTGGCGCTCTGCGACAGCAGGACCCCATCCCCATTTTTAAACAGAATTTATCAAAAGGAAACGGGGACCGAGAGCACATACGTAGCTACTATGTTTATGAGAAGATAAGCACATAAGCTGCAGAACACCATTTTGCGGAAGAGTGCGAACAGATAAGACAAGGCACGTCTGTGAGAGAGGATGCACGGAAAATTAATCTTCAGCGGCATTTTTTTGTGTCGGATAATAAATTATTCTACAAGTGAGTTATGCACTTGCCCGAACATCCCGAGGGTAGTTTAGCTGAAGCAAAGAAAGACTGATGCTCAAGCGACAGCGCTTTGTTTTTCCACTCTGATTGGCGAAACACTTTCTGCCACAAAGGACCTCATATCCTTTAATACCAGTCATTTGTTTCTGTTTAGGTTGTTGATTGTTATCCGTGCGGTACAACAGTATGGCATGCCTGTAATTTAATTTGTGTGCATGACTTAGTTTACAGCAAGAAATAGATTAATTTTGATAGCGACAAATTATGAGAAAACCTTGCAGTTACATTACTCACATTATCCATAAAGTTATTTCCACACACATTTTTTTAGCTACTTTAGTTATGATAAAGGTACTTTTCGATAAACAGTATACAATTTTGTAGATTAAACAACATTCGACTTTCTAAAAAATTAAGCTATAATTAATTTACATGCATTGTACTACTCAGCTTATACACTCGCGAGAAACAAAAGAACTTTTAAGTGACCGAGAACGATACAAATTAGTTTTAAAATCATATACTCCGTTGTTTGTAAATATTTCTATAATATAATTTAAACTATTTTTAAAGCATTGAGTTTAAGAAAAAGCACAAAAATATGAAGGAGTGCTGAAGTTCAGCGTTAAATAACCCTTTTCTTCTAAAAATAAACGCTTTCTGTGTTAAAAGAGTTAGATTGCCTTTGGAAGATTAAATTTCAATGATTGAGACTTTTGCAAAAGCTGGGACGTATTAGATGTTTACTTCATATAGTTTTGTCCAAACTAAGATCTCTGCAAATGCTCAGTTTTCTCAGAAACTATTTTACCTAGAGCAACGAAACTTGGAATATAAGTTGCTCGCTGTAAATATGTCAGTTATATGTGACATATTCCCAGAGAATATTCCATTTAGCCACATGCCCACGACCTGTGTTGAATCGCGGTGAGAAGCATTTCCAGCTGGGATGCTGCACAGGAGTTTCAATCCCTCCTGTCTCTGCGAACACCAGAAAAAAGTGGACGCGATCCAAAATAACTCAGGAGGCTTGAATGGCATTGGGTACGTTCTAACTGGAAATGTATGGGACAAGTAGACGCTTGCGCACGTTGTCATTCAGATCTGGTCGTCTTTAGAGGCCCTGCCCTCGTTCTTTCCTTCCGGGAGCTTCGGTAGAAGCACAAAGAGGAAGATGGCTATGTGTTGTGCTCTACTGCGGTTGCGGGGCCCCTATATTAGTATTGTGACGGGATTGATGCCCGGCGCTTCCACCAGATGTGACGTTCAAGCGTTAAAAGTCAACGCTGGGCGTGTTCAGTAAAGAATAACCTACCATCACTGTAAAGCACATACAGGAGGGGCAGCTCGGAGTAGTAGTTCCTAAGGATAGCTGGAAACGTATTGAAGGAGTAATCCAAAAAGCCGACACGTAATTCTGGTTTAAAGAGGGTTTAATTCTTCTTTTCGCTTCGTTATCTGATTACCCTCCCCATTATGTACACTTACACCCGTCGGACTAGTACCCAGAGTTAGATTTCCGTCGGGGAGCAGAGGAACCTATGGACTGGACAGAGTGAAGACCTAGAAGGAGGTGGTCAGCTAAGCACCAGATATAATAGTGAAGAAGAGGGTGATATGAAATGCAGGCGAAATGGATAATTTGAAGAGTGATGATGGAGCAACTGGGGAATGAGTGATGGGGGAAACCAGCAAACTCGAAGAAAACCCTCCAGACGCCTCTTCTTCCATCACAAATAGCACATGTGGGCCCCTGGGATCGAACCCCGGCCACTTAGGGGGCAAGCGAACGGTCTAACGCTCCGCCAAGGTTTAATTCACATAAATAAATGGATTGATTTACGTTATCTTAGTGAAAGAGGAAACAGTGGTCAGCTGTTTCCATTACCTTGGCGTATATCCCTGGTGGCGTAAGCTCCATCTTGAAAGAAACCTTCAGAGGTAAACGTGCGCAGGTTCGTCCTAGCACGTTGAATTGCCTTAGTCGAAATTCTGGATCAAATGCACAATACTCGCTGATTAAATAACCTAGTCAAGCATTTGTCGGCACGCGTCAGGTAACGTCTTATGTGTAGGACCGGAGGAAGGCTATGCATGTTCATGCAACGAGAGCTTGCGGAAATGACTTGCACATATGCGAACAGGAAATCGCATGTCCGCAATCTAATAAATTATGTACCGAATATCTAAGTTTCTTAAAAGGATAATTAACCAAAAGTTAGAACGCTACAGTTACAGTATATATCTTTGCCTTTACTTTAACTCTCCGATTGTCCTACCAAAGCTTAAGCTATAGTCGCTGTGTCACAATAGCCTATGACAAATAAAATACAAATTTTGAGGTTTCTGTTACTAGTCTCTGAGGTTCTCTTGGTTCTGAAACAGCTACTAAAGAATTACACATATGAAAAACGTATTATGCCTACTAAAATATAATTTATGTCTCGTATACTTCAAATTTATTAACGTTTCTATACAACTAGCCGTTTTTGAAATGCTCGATGTTGCACATTAAAGTTTGGTGAAATAGACTACTCTGTGGCTCATACAAAGCATGATAGGCGATTCTTCTTTTTTCCCGCCAAGGTTCATTTCTAACAATCTGACTGATAAGATGCAAAGGTTATTTTCTTTTGTTTTGTCTTTCATATCATTGATATCACAAAGCCCTTAGTGCTCAATTTCCAGTGACTATTTAAAATGGAGAACCGAATTTAAATGAAAGAATTAGATTGTTAATATACTTTTATATGCATATCTCTTGCGGTTTTCTAGTAATGTAAAATTTACTAAAATGAGGCTCCAACAGCATTTACAAAAAATTCAGGACAGATTGTATTATACATTTTAACCTATGTCATTAGAGTCATTTTCGAGGGAAAAAGAAAGAAAAGAAAAATACGTTGCTAAATGTATTTTCTGTTTTCGCAAGGGAAAAGATTGACAAATCTTGGCTGCTTTGTACCTTCTCTTTGGTCTCGTATTCATCCCGTACACAGCTTTTACATAACACAGAAATCGTTAACGTATACGGAGTGTCCATAAAATCTGGAATCAAAGAACATAGTGCACATACGTACATTAAGTAATGTACTCCACATGACTGCTTCCTTATACGTTGTACACAATTTTTTTGAATTATCAATATACATGGGTTTAGAGGAGCACATGCAACAAGAGTTCTTTCTTTCCACATCCTGAATTTTTTCTGCACATATCTGAGCTTTCACAATACCCCAAATTTAAAAGTCCTTGAGGTCCGGGTCTAGTGACCTTCATGCCCATTCCATAGGGTCTCTTCTCCCAATCCAGTGTACCGGATAAATTTCATCCAAGTACTGTAGAACAAATCCTGCATGATGAAGTGGGACCGTACCTTGCATAAACCATGCTCATAGCCGATAACATAAAGTTCTGGGACCATTTCATCTCCCAACATCTGGAGTAATTTTCTCCAATGACTGTTGATTCAAAGAAGAATGGACTAATGATCTTATTGCATAAAACACACCACACAATACAATTTTGTTTGTTCACCCCCGCCCCCCTCCCCTCATACAACATTCTCCTATGATTTCAGCCCTTATGCACTTTATGGACAATGAAATACGGGTGAAGTTGACAATTCTGCACTCTCAGTCCACTAAGTTAATTACTTTGGAAAAGACACATACTCTGCAATCATCGAGAAAATCAATTTTCTCAATTATTAATTAAAATAACCACCTCACTAATTTCTAACGTTCACTCTTTTTGCAACACATACATTGCTGGCAAAGCTTATTCATCATGATGATATAGGAACTAAAGAAAACATTTCTTAGATTAAGTTTATCAAAATATTTTGGTATTGGTATGGCATGCACAGCGTATCAGCATTATAACAAATTCGATTCTCTTTTGTTTTGTTAATTTGTGATACCGGAATCATAAATGGATAATATTTATAATTTTGGAAATAAATTATAGAAAGACGGTAAATAATTATGATAAATCATTTCCTTATGTTAAAACCAATGCATGCTGCAATAAGCCTCAGTTAGTCACTAGTTATGCCATATAAATTTTATCAGAGGATAGTGGTGATTATTAGCGCAATTTAGGAGGTCACGTAAAGGCAATTAGGCTATTGCAGCGAAGAAAAGTATTAGCTCAAGGTGTATCTAAAACCCAATGTGTTTCTCTATTGCAGATATTGCTATGCATATAGCTATAACTCTCAAAATTAGAGTGAGAATATAATTCATGGGATCGAACAAAGTCGCAGTAAAAGCTGTTTCACATGAAAATCAGTAACTTCAGGATAGGGCTTTAATAAAAAAGCGTACATTTCTAAAATAGGCGAGTTTCTTGCGTCACAAGGCTTACTAAGATCGATTATCGCCACGCTCAGTGCTTAAATACCGTGCTTGGTCTATTGATTTAGCGGTCAAGGAACCTTCAGATGAGCATTTTCTTTAACCCACGGGTACTTGTGCTTTGTATTACTACTGCAAAAGAATTATTTTAATATTAAAACATGGATGAATCTGAGGTTAGCAGGTGCAATTAAATAGTACAAGAGTCATAAACAGTTTAATTTTACAGCCTAACGGTCATCAACTTACTTCAAACAGACCATTATGAGCCTCAATTTAACCGGCGTTGTTCATGCTCACACGCACCTATGCATACCTGGAGAGAAGAATCTCGTAATTCACCACCGGAGCTGCTGGTGGTAAATTCACTGGAGAACGGGATTGGATTCAGCGTCAAAGGTGAGGCAACTTCGCTTCGTCATCAACCATCAGCATACAGAGAGAGAGAGAGGGAGAGAGAGAGAGAGAGGGAGAGAGAGAGAGCGAGAATTCTTTGGAATAATATTCGCAGCATTATCTCACTTATACTTTACATGTATATTCTGTGGAGTAAACAACCATTTTCAACTCCATGGCCTTGTTTACTATGACCTGTTTTTGGAAGCATTCTTTCTCTATAGCTCCAGTGTGTTTGTATTCCAGCGCAAGAGCACTGGAAATCCATTTTCATCTTTCAATAATGTCAAAAACGAATTTAAATGATCTCTTACGTCCCTCAGAAAGTCCTGGACTTCTTAATGGTGAAAGAACTGAGATTAACCAACATGTACACACTTTTTCTCTTCATAATACTCTTATGGATATTTTAATTTAAATCATTATAGCCATTCTTGAGATACTAAAATTAAAAAAATTAAAATGTTCCATATAAAGTAGTTTTGGTGAAGAGGACCCTTCACGCCTATCTTTGGAAAATACTGAACTTAAATAACTAGTTCGGCATTTCTCCAATATTTCGTTTATGAGTAATTATGTTATCACACACACACACGCGCGCGCGCGCGCGCACGCACAACACACACACATATGCGCAGCAGAACTTATTCTTAAACTGCTCTTTATTCATGGGAATTTATTTCTGGTGAAATCTTGATATGCAATGCTTCCTGTACCCACAATGTATTTGGTTCCTAAAAGTTCACATTTCAAACGCTGCTATTTTTATCACACATATCAAAAACTATGCAGGATGTTAGGGGAATAATTGCAGATAATTTGATACCTTAATATGTATGCACTTCAGTGTCTTAGTTTTTTATCTTTTCGTCTAACACTTTTCCTGCAAGTACGTCACATAATTTACTACCTTATGTTTTTTTGCGCAATGGTAGCTGCGCCTGACCTTCTGCCCAAATAGTCTGCTGCCATTAACATTGCTAGCTCGGAATGGAAAGCAACCTTCGCACGCTTTCGGGGAAAATTAACAGGTATAGCTTGTGTGTGTTATGTTACATGGAACTACTAACCAACCTGAAAATATACTACACTTGATAACTAAAATTATCATTCTGGGACCCAGATGTGGTATTCGTGGTGGACGAAGCTGTGTCTGGGCGGGTTTTCTCCGGGTTCTGCGATTTCCCGCACCACTCATTCTACACGTTGCTCCATCGTCACCTTTAAAATCATCCATGTTGCCTGCATTTCATATCTTCTTCCTCACCATCATACCTGGTGTTTGACTGACTATTCTCTTCCAGGTCTTCACTCTGTCCGATCCCTAGGTTCCTCTGCTTCCCGACAGACATTTTAACCTAGGCATTGGTTTGTAGGAACTAGGGGGTGCAAGTCCCACATAAGGGGAAGGTAATCAAGTAAAGAAGAGGAAAAAGTGAAGAAATGTGTAATGGTGTTCATTACCCTGTCCTGAGTACGTGGTGACAAAACGACAAAAATCAGGTCGGTTACTTTACTATTACTTTATTGTCTTCTAAACTTCTTCCAAACCCCAAAACATAGTGTTCTTCTTGACTTCAAGACACTTTACAGTCTTTCGGTCTATTACTGACTTTCTTCATTTTCTCTGTCTCTCATATCCAACTTACGGCGTTAGAATCACATGCGACATTCGTTGAATCTTCTCATGACGACACACGCACAGCTGACACACTGACCGGCTCATGTCCGTAATAACTCTAAAACTCCTACACTGCTCTTCTCAGATCTATTTATATACTGGGGATCACATCACATGGACCTTTTTCAATTCCATGCACCCACACATCGGAAATTACGCAGCTAGAAGTCACGAGAACGTTTGAGAACCCCTTTTGTTTCTGCCGCTTCGATTGTCACAGTCACGTAGATACAGCAGTTCCTGAGCCAGCCCGGCCCTAAGCATCTTTGCCCGCTCGCCGGCCCGACAGGCGGCGTGAAGCAGCTGGGCCCATACGTCCATTGTTGTACGTCAAGCCGGACGTCACAACATTCTTAATTTATATCACTAACACCCTATATGTTTGAAAATTACAGTTTTCTCACAATTTACTTGCTAACTAAACCTTATGTTAAAGCCTTCGGAACCCGTCACATGTCAGCGACTACAACATGTCTCAGCACTAGTAATCAGTAATCAATACCTAGAGAAAGCTCATGTTGAATCAGAAACTAATTAGGTAGTTGTGGATGTAAGGCAGCCCCAGTTGCTGCTTCTTTGCATATGCTAAGCTTTCTTGTAATGTTCACGTAAAGTTTTCTCTTTCAGCAGTTTATTCCAAGCTTTTATCTTCTGTTCTCTTGGTACAACTATTTCCTCTCTTCGGCTGAATACATAAGAAATGCATTAAACATATGTTAGAGGTCGGTTGCCCTTCCCCAAAGGGAAGAGGATCTTGTTGCGTTAGAATACATTTACGGCCCGGGATGCGCATCACCTAAAAAGAAAAAAGGCAGTTGTATGGGAAGAGATGTCTTTAAGGTGGTTTCCCGCAACATTAGTGATTTTCCTCCTTGTTTATTTGAAAGCGAGTGAAATTATAAAACAATAACGTTTCAAAACCCAAGACTAGGAAAAGAATATTTAAAGAACTGCTATGTTACTGCATTATACAAAGATCCTGTACAAAATTTGATAAGTAAAATGTAACAATGCCGTATCATGACTACCCAAAGGAATTCAATTAGCTCTCTGCATCTGAGCCGCCTCGTCCTACGTTGAAATTGCCGAGTTCTTTTGATACCTTCCTGTCAATGGCACCCAACGCAGTATCTTTCATAAAAGTAAATACCCATTTCCAGTGAGACCTGCGCGAAGGGTCACCGAAATCTCAGGCTTCTAAATAGGTGGTATAAGAATGAAATTTGTTACATATGCTTCCCCTACTGTTCAGAGGGCCATCTCGCAAATTTGAAAGGCAATATTTCAGTAATCATTCTAAATTAACGCACACATATTGCAAAAGATATATTATTATCGGTTTTAATCAAATAATGGACCAGAAGTAACAACGATGCCAAATGTTAAGCTCTTTGTGTACCAACGTAATCTTAATCACCCACATGTAATTCCTGTACTCGTATTAACTGTGTGCATTGGAACACGTTACCGCGGACCCAGAGTGATATCCTGAAGTTGGATCGAAACACACACACAGACGCACGCACGCACGCACGCACGCACACACACACACACAGCTATATATTATATCGTGCATTTTTTTTACTTCTCCTTACCGGGGACATCATTATTTATATAACCTGTGCCAAATATACGATTACACAATATTATCATATTGCTGCAGTGTGATTGACATTTTAGAACTGAAAGCTTAGGTGTGGGCGCGCGCGCGTCTGTGTGTTTGAGTGTGTGTGTGAGTGTGTGTGTGTGTGTAGTGTGTAGTGTTTAACGCCTGCTTTTACTACATATGGCACCGCAGGTGGTGACACTAAATGGAATGAAGATGGAGCACCGATGGAATGATATAGTGGGGAAAACCCGGAGGAAACACACCCACCGCCGCTTTGTCCACTACGAAACCCACATGTGGTTGCCTGGAATCGAATCCGGGTCGCTTTGGTAAGAAGCGAATGGCCTAACCACTCTGCTACGGCGCGGCCGAAAGCTTCAGAAGACAATTACAATTGCTGCAGATAAAACAGGAAAAATGCCAACTTCAGCTATTAATCACATTTTCAGAAATTAATACCTAAAGTTTTCCTATCAATACTAGCATTCAAAGGCAACTCTCTATAAATGTCGAAGATTATTACCATGTTAAATAATTTAGTTCTGTCATGAACTGTTGCTGTTAATATTTAAATAGCTTACAATGGATGTAAGAAAGCATTGTACCTTGTTCATGTTAGAAAATATCTAAATGCACAAACACTAAGATGTGTCGGTGGTTCAAACTTTGCCTACTGCATTCTTATTTTCTGAAATGGAAAATTAACCAGCGTCATTAGTTCTCCAAAGATGATATGGGTATGTGAATGTCATATCATCATTTGCCATATATTCCCATACACCATATCATCATTTACAAATATAGTTAGTGTGGAATTTGATATTGGACTGCGTGAATGAGAAAGTGATATGGAATGTGATAATGCGGCTTTAATGAGGCGTGCACATTGTTCTCTTCCACTTTGTTTTAACCACTTCATGAAACTTCCACATCTGCACTTTGAGGACTAATGTAAGCACTATCAAATGTGTAGTATGTGTATTTTGCGGTATTATAAATCATTTAAGCAGAGGGTTTTTGGCTTTGTTGATTGAAAATGTAATGATACACTGACGTCATTGAACTACAAATAATTTCCCTCCCATGGTATTGATATATTGGCACCTTGTTTCTCTCTATTAAAATGTCACTTCAAGTAGAATGCAACGTTTTGCATGGAAATTACATAAACCACTGTTTTGTTTAGGATTAATTGTTATTCTAAGCCCGTTTTCATGAGGTTCCGAGTGTTCGAGGTCAAAGGTGTCCCTTGTGAGTGATTAAATTTTCTAAAATAATTATTTTCGTTTCTTGTACCTGAAATCGTTTAGTTTTCATGCATGTCGATATTTTCTAACATAAACAAGATATAATGCTTTCTTAAATCCATTGTAAGCTAACTTAATACCACCAATGTATGACGGAGGTAACTTCCGTAACGTGTTAATGATATTCAATATTGATATTGAGATGTCTTTGAGTGTGGATATTTAAAGGAAACCGTTGGTTATTAATTCCTGGAAAAATTATTGACATTTGAAGTAGACATATTGCCTGTTTTGTCCACAGCACTTATAATTAATCAATATCTTCTAAAGCTTTCAGTTCTAAAATCTTAATCGTATTGCAGCAACATGATAATATTGTGTAATAGTGTACGTGGCACGGGTTATATAAATAATAATGTTCCCGTTAAGACAGACCGGAAGAGGAAAATGAGGAAAAAAAGAAAAAAAAAAGTATGCGCTACATGGCACTAGATCTAAGTTCAGAGCTGCGAGGTGTGCCAATGGCTGTTATTCCCTCTAAACAACAAGGGAAGCACATGTGAGAAATTTCATTCTCATACCATCTATTTAGGAACCCCTGAGAATTAGGTGACCTTTCGCGCAGGTCTCACTGGAGTTGGTTACGTATTTACTATTTTGAAAGATAATACCTACAAGGCGATTCAAGACTTCTGCAACACACTTTGTCTTATCACAGAATTGACAAAAAGGCTAACTTTTTGTTGTACTTCTGAATTTGGATAATGCGTTGGTTAGGACCAATACAATTATTGAGCATCTAAGATCCAGCGAGTACATTCACTGATTTATTGCTGTAGCAACAATGCAATTTAAATGGAAAGGTAATTCAGAGGTTTCTAAAGTGTGCAATCTTCGTCCCTAATGCATTCAGGAAACAGGTCTTCCACTGACTTCAAACGCTTTCCAACCTGCGCGGCCTCTGGTGAATGTGGTGCAAGGCAGCGTGTTATCAACTCTTCCTTAGTGTCAATTGTGTCAATTGTGTTGGTATGCACGACCTTCTTCACATGCCCCCAATGAAAGAAGTCAAGCCGTGTTAATTTGGGAATCTTACTGTTCATGCAACAGGTCCACCTCTTCCAATCGACTTCTGCATGTAATTGGTGAGAAGTTCTCTTTTAGCATGACTGAGCAGTAGCGGAACTCATGCTGAAGGTACAAAATCCCTTCGTGTAGAACTTGCTTATTCTCCATGAGCACTGACACTGATTGTGCAAGGTGCACAACTGCGTTTAAAGTAGTGACAAGTACAGGGTCGGTAACATATGTAGGCGGTTCTGGCAACTCAGATTGTAAGATTGGGAGAAACTGTTGAATGCAGTAGTATGGTCAAATGGGTGCGTAACTCGTCCAACGAAGTTCTTAGGACAGGGACTGATTACTCAATTATGTGACTCCTAAACAACATCGGTTGTTTGAGAGAAAACGTTCCTCTCTATCTGATACCTGTAGATCTGCAAATTCTGTAAGCAGAGGTGCTGCATCATCGTTTTTAATTTACAATTTTATGTGGGAAATGGGTTATTCTTCATGCCTCTGTACATCACCAAAATATTAACAATTTCCATCAGCGATCTTTATCATTCAACATGAAATAGGTACAAGCCACGCTATTCCCTCATTTGAGTTTAACACCTTTTCGGACGTGACATTGATAGGTTTTCCTTGGCTACCAGTGCCCTCCTGTGGTTTCAGATTTATAGCGGAACTTCCTTCTTGGGCTATTTCTGTTCAAGAAGACTCGTTTACCAGACTATTAAGGAGGTTAGGACCGATTTATGAAAGGTACTCCGCTGTTTGTCCTTATATATCTTGCATTCGATTAAGTTGTAAGGTTTAGGGTGGAATACAGAGCTAATAAGCAAAACTAACGATTATATTTAATTCTACATTCTTCTTTAAGCCTATATGACGCCAAAGCTAGCATTTGGGTACCACTGCTCCTTATGTCACTGTGTATTTAGTAGTCTTGTACTTCCAAAAAACCTTTTCCGTCCAAAAGTCAACTGATTACTACTCGTTTGTATCCCTCAGTAGTTTCTTAAATTTTTTTCACATATTACTTCCATTTTCCTGATCCACTGTCTAAATGTAATCCAAGCATTTCCTTAGATTTGATGCCTTTCTTTTGGAAATTAAAACGATTTGGGGCGGAAACTCCCAGGTCTAACTTTAGTATTTGCCATTATGAGAGTTGAGCAAAACGCGGTAAACGATTTGTCAAGGACGAGGTTCTGATAAGGTCTGAACCGCAGAATTCCCGTTCACAAAACAACCTTAGCTACCCGTGTATATAATATTGATGAACAAAGTTTAGCCCAACTGACGGTTTATGGTGCTAGATTTCAGTCTCAATAAATCGTTAGATTCCAATATTCACCCGTTCTTATTTTACAACTTACTATTTCACTATCTGCCACAAATGTCCTTACCATTTTACGTTTGCTTTAAATTCCTCTTAGTAATGGAAATTCCCTTTTCCATATTTCCTCCCTGAAGGTCATCCTGGTATCTTAATCCCGTATAAGGTCTTCAATAAATTTTCACCATATTTTGAAGTTTACTATGCTGCTTATCGTGTCTCTGTTGCTTTCATTCCAGCCTAATGCTTCGCCGTTTCTTCGTTATGAAAATGAGAATATGCCTTTTAACTACTATTAATAAACTCTACCAAAAGTATGCATACAATTCGAAATGCCAGAAAATTATTACATATTTTAAATCAAGCTTGTATGGTGAACCATTAAGACAGAGAAAGCACTACACAAGTGCGTACTTTACAAATGCCACTTGTCACACAGAAAGACGGATTTAGTGATCCCGTGAATTAAGCCTTTTCAATATACAGGTTGTTAGGGCTATGAGTGCAGATATTTTGATTGGCAATCGAGGTCAGTGTAATGAGCAATATTTGCTTCATTTGCGATCTTATAATTTTACTTATTAAACGTAGTATATTTTCAGGCTTCTTACTACCTCTAAGCAGGCTTGGCAGGAAGGTATGGAACAGAGTGAACCGGTCTCGTGATAATGAATGGTGTACAGGAAACAAGTACCAATGCTTTCTACCAACACTTCACAGTACCCAGATAAGTATATCACACACTGAGCTGTGAAGCAAAACGGACAATCTATACGACAGACGCTGTTCATTTTGCGGCCAGTTACGACCACACAAAGAGCATTCAGGTAGTAAATCTTGTAACTGCACTGTGGTAAAACTGAACAAAGAGAAAAAACACCTTAACATCGAAGTAGATACATATTAAGATACCAAACATAATATCTCCACATATACTTCTAACAGAAGGATTATTTTGAAATAAACTCACTGGCCACTTTTATTCTAGCAGATATTCCAACTGAATATTGCAATAGGTTAACAATCTTTGAAATTAATGCTAAATATGGATAGGGAAATAATGACATTTCGTATTCTATACCATTATGGGAGCAAGTGTCTAGAATTCAATGCACATGACAGAGATTCGTATTCCATAATGTTTTAGTAAGGTAGTCGCACTTCTTCAGATTTACAAATTTTACTTTTAAAATACTTCTGTTAGCAATGAACACGCATTTTTAAATATTCTATTTGGGTAGTATTAAGGAAACATATTTGTTCAAGGTCACTAGTATTATGCGCAACTTCTTAGTAGATCTACACCTAGGCCCTGGTAATCGCTTTTAACTCTCTTTGTTTCTTCTCATAAATTCTAAATAATTTAAGTTTTGCGTTTCTTAACTACTCCTGTACATTATTCTGTTCCAACAAAAACACTGTTTTAACTTTCAAAATTGTTACCTCCACCGTATAGTTATTTCCCAAATGAATGTATCGTTTATTTTTCACATTCTTCGTTTCTTTCCGACTTGATTTCCCAGTTGCCAATTTCAGGAGGTTATTTCGACAGACCATGTTGCCTCCCTTATGGGATGTTATTTTTTAAGGTGTATCCGCCAATAGACCTCTGCATTTCGCATTGTTTACTTCTGCTTCAAAACGAGAATCGTTTTGCGTAAGTCAAGGAGAAATGACCATCACAAACGGACTCTCTTAGGTTTTTATAGACCCTATAATCAGCAGGTGACGAAGTTTATTCCCTATTTTATTTCAAACCTGTTCATTTCACGCTCAGCTATAACTTGAAAGGAGAGCCCTGAACCTCACTGGAGAAATATCTCTAGATTCCTTAAGAGCTTTGGTGATGGTGGTACCAGCAGCACCGTTCTTTATATTCAGGGGAAATCCCCGAGGACACGCAGACCTTGGAAAAGGAGGCAATATGCAGCCAAAGGCTCTATCACAAATTTTCTTGAATAAAAAGCATATAGCAGTCAGTTGATATTTGTCAGCAATACTTTTATTATATATTTCAATAATACTGCTTCTTAATAATACTATAATACTATGCCTACATGTACTTATTATTGCTTCGGGAATTTATTATGTAAGTGCAGCTTCCTCTTGAAATTGTGATTCATTGCTGTTCTTATATGGAGGCTTTCTTTCATAGAACATACAAGTATTTGCGCTTCTGCCGCTTCCTGGAAGAAGCATTTTCATACTTTAAACCTTCCTTGCAATGATTAAGTTATGCCATTTAGATTTGCATTTCTCAAAACTTTTGCTTTCTTCTCTACATACTTAGAACAAGTATTGTATTGCACTCAAAATTTCGATACCGAGATTTCGCTGAAAATACATGTTTTGAGATCCCTTTTCCTAAAAGAATTAACAAGAAGTTGCACGTCTATGTATATATCATTCTGTGTACAGGTTAAATACCAAAGTTTATTTAAGTTTGGCATCTGCGATACAAATATTTTAAAAAAATCGCTCCTTGGCTACTTTTTACGTGGAATTTTTGAGCTTATAAAATGTCTCTAACGATTTTGACGTGTCGGGAATATCTTGTGAAATTCTAGTCGTTCTGATATACTTTTGTGTATTTCGAGATATACAAAATCTTGCTGCACAAAAAAGGTGGAACTCATTGTCTTAAATATTTTTGCGTAACCATTTCCCAGGCATTTCTTGGTACTGGTTTGAATTTTTCAAATCGTATACGTTTCTGAAATGGAACGTCATTTCCTTTTTCCCTTCTGGTCATGCAAATAAAACGGAATTTTAGAACTATCACGTAGCAACAAGCTCCTGAAAGAGTTGACTATTGCCCCTATAACTACCGTACCAGAAAAATATGTATTAAAACAATTTCTACAAAATGTCTGTCTCAATAAACATCCGCACGTGTATCAGTGAGAGAGAGAGGAGAGAGAGAGAGAGAGAGAGAGAGAGAGAGAGAGAGAGAGAGAGAGAGAGAGAGAACCGCGTAGCTCAAAAACAAAAAGTTGGTCAATTAGTGGACTTAAGGTGACGATTTTCAGAAAATTCCATTCATCCCAAACAATACCTTGTACAGAAATGTTTTCTTTCAGGTTCTAAAACTCTTAAATCCGATATAAGTAAACGCTATCCAATATAAATCCTAAATGTTTGGTAATGTGATGCTAAATCACAGAAAAGATGTTCAACATGAACATTATAATTAACTATTATATTTAAGATGTCTTCGGATCATGTGTGAATCATTATACGGTACCACTTTTTATGTAAATATTAGTGTAATCGAATAGAAAGCATATCGAGTCTACTGATTACAAAAATATGTTTTCACACAAAAGAATTATTTTCGCTTTGCAACAAATGTCTAACTAAAAATATATTTACTTGTTTGGTTGAAAACGTCTACTGGCTAAACACATTTTAAGTAACGAATTTAACTTATCAAAAAGTTGTTATGTAGAGGTAACTATATACCATAGGTTAAAATGACAGTTTGGCTAATAAGATCTTCACCAAATCCCTTGTATAAAGAGGATATCCCATCCTCTACTCGTTTTGGTAGTACTCAAATATTTTCCCCCAAAATATGAGACCTGTTATCGTTCAGGTTTTATCTAATAAGTTGTTAAACATTTATGTAGTTTTACAATCTATTCCATTTCAATTACTTTTGTGTGGAACACGTACGAACACGTCTTGCAAACAAAGCGTCTCTAACAGTTATATCTTTTGATAAAAATATTTCCGATGTCCTGTTGAAAATAAACAGTTTAGTTTAGTTCTGGTAAGATCTTAAATTTGGCAATGCAGATATGATATTGTTTTTAATTTAAATGAATTTAATTAAAGTTACATTTTATTAGAGTTTGAATGTTTACTTAATATTAGAAAAGCCATAGGATAGTATCAATCAAATAAATGCTCCTTGAAATTAAAAAAGTCGGAGCTTTGGCTCCCTGACACAGAAGGAAGAGCTCGCCGAGAAGTATGATAGGTAAGGTAAATGTCAAGATGACTAGAGGGGAAAGCGAGATATATCATGTACCTACTTTGCACACGCATAAAAAGCTAGCCAGTCATTTCTTTCCCTCTTTCCCGGCCCCTCGCAGAGTTTTCTCCAGAGCAGCTATTGCATAATAAAAGCGGCTATTTTCAAATGTAATTGAATCGACGAATACTGATAGACGTGATTCTCACTTCACTGTTGTGAGATTATGGCTGACAAGCCAATGCGTGTTCACAAATTTAAGTTGTGTAGTATATTCTGCAGAAATACATTTTGAAAGCCTTGAAACTTCGCGGCAGTGGCATCATCAAACAGGATTGTTTGATACATAACACTGGGCCATCTTTCTTGGCGATACTTTCAGATTTTTGCCAACAATCTTTTGTTAGGCTCTTTCTGCACAAAGGGCACTTGGTAAGAGCACATAATACCATTCTTGTCCTTATTTGCCATGTATTCAGGTCATTTAGGAGGTTTATGGTAAAATGTAAAGGTGCTTAGTTACGAGTCTGAAAAGTCAAATCTGCTATGTTATTACTACCAATTCTTTCGGCACTGTCTTTGTCAAGAACAGAATCTCAGTAATAAATGAAGATCGGTTACCAGTTATTTGATATGTAGTTTATTGAATATGAAGATAGCCAATTTCTTAAAGACCAAGAAATGAAATGCAAATAATTCACAAAACTAAATTTTATATTTAACAGCTTCGTGAAGACAACTCTCAGTTAATGTCCCTACATCACAGTTTAATCCTACTGTAGCTAAATAAATGGAGCTATACAGGTATGCAGAACTCATCCAGAATAGAGAGGACCTCTGAATTCATTCTTAGAAAATTTACGCTAGTCGCGGTACACAACAAAGGACGGTCGGAGCCAAGATACTTCACACCACATATCGGGTGCGACGCGTATCTAAGGCGCTGAAGGTCAAGCTTCCTCACACCATTTATGCGAGCTAGTACGAGATAACATTGAGCACGGCACGTCAAAGGGTTTTTTACAAGATCAATCGAGATGTGTCTAGCGGCCGGAGTATTTGTTCAAGTTCGAGAAAGGTCCGCGTTACAGACATGAGTCGCTAGCAGTCGGTCAGTTTTTAGTTCTAGTGTGTGTCTATATACCAGCTGTGTGGCCACGGTCGCGCGGAGTGAAGCAGTTAATGAGTGTCGAGAGACTGTATCGTCAAAGTCAGCCGTTTGAGAGACAGAGAAAGTGAAGAATGAAAGGAGTGAGTCAAGGTTATGAGAAGAAAACTGTTGTGAGTTATAATATCACGAAAGACTGTGTTAATGTCTGTAGAAAAGAACTGTTATGCACCCAGAAGAAAATAAAGTAAAAAAAAACATTATTGGACTGGACTTTAGTCGTTTTTGTCTGAATATATTATCATCTATCATTAAAATGTATCACACATATGACACTTTAATCAAAATAGTTGGTTATTTTGGAAAGAAAGAAGATTTTCGAAATACGTTCCATGTAAAGGTTACTCTGGGTTTGGAGTGAAATCTCGGTATCACATTTCTGGGTAGAACAATCTTCTCTAGCTACTATGTGTGTGTGTTAGAGAAAGTAATAACAATTTTAAAAATATCTAAAGTATTGAATACTTTTGATAATTATTTACGAATTCTCATAAATAAGTGCTGTTAAAGGCTTCAAACTTGAAAAGGTCACTACCATGGTTGGGAATCGAAACAAAAATCTTCGGTTTTCTGAATGGATGCTCTGCCAGTAGCTGCCATGGTGAGATACCAATTAGCACATTATATATTCTTATTTGATTCAAGTATTCCGATAAATCATTTAGATCGTCAAATACACGATATACGATCCCTTAAATGCTATCTGAATTATGCAAATTTGATTATTTAGCTTTGCAGTTTTGTACTCAGGCATGGCTACTGTGAAAGATTTGTTAAAACACGTATTAACTGGGAAATCTGGAAATTAATAGTACGAGTAACAGTGCAAGTCGTCCGAAGGTACGAAATCTCAAGTATCCGAGTTGTTCTTGAAGGTTTAATAATATACGCAATGTTTAATACGTAATAGTTTTTCTTTAGCCAAGATTATTCTGTATCCTCCCCAGTTTCTGGAAGTACTGGATGACAAACCTATGAGGCGTATCGGAAACAATGTGAGACTCCCAAGTTGTTTAGGCGAGCTTCACGCACATACACGGCCAGATTGTATATGTACATTCTGTTCAGATGCATCATGTCTTTAGGACAGCAACATGTCATATACTAGGCACAAGAGATCACTCAATCGTATTACATTATTGACTGTACGCCAAATTACTATATTCCGTTGTTCTAATAAACAAGATCACAAACGATCACAGCACTCGACAACCAAGGTCAATACGCTTGGTCGCTTTGCCAGACAGTATGAATGAGAGAGCGAGCGAGAGAGCGCGCGCGCGTGTGTATGTCTGTGTCTGTGTGTGTGTGTGTGTTCCTGTCAATATATTATATTATAATGAAAGGATGGAAACAGAGGATTCACTGCAAGACAAGACTCAGCATTAGTTCTTGCCACCTCGCGAATTGCATCATCATGTGCAATACTACCAATATGAAAAATATTATCTAGATGGAAAAAATAATAAAAAACCATAAAAAAAATTCAAATATGCAATATAGGGGCTATAATATTGAAATCTTAATAAGTTGTATCATCATATGCAATATTACCAATATGAGAAATATTATCCGGATGGAAAACAATAATAAAAAGCCATAGAAATCATTAAAATATGCAATATAGGGGCTGTAATATTGAAATAATATGCATTTATCAAAAATCAAGAAAATATGCAGTTATATGCACCATAAAATTATGTCCATTCACAGGAGGCCGTGTATGACTGATGGTTGAACATTTTGTTTAATCCTCAGAATTTAAGAGTTTTACAGTGTGTATCATCTGTTCTTGTGCTACGAGTGGAAATAGAAGATTTGTTGAAGGATTTCTTCGTATCCAATCCGGCTTTGACTCGGACCGCTCGGATTTTAACAAAAATCTGCAGCAAACTAAGGTAACCTAAAAATGTCTTCTCCATTGACTAACCCAACTCAAAGTTATTCCTTAATGGCAAAGAGTGGACCGACTAAAGATCAGGCAATTGTAATTGAAGCATATTATGGTATCCCTCTTAAATAATACATTTATGCTATTGGCAAACTCACTGATCCTTCTCAAATTCGATTTGTATCCAGAATCTCAAATAACAGAATTTGCATTTACTTAGCGAGTAAACAACTGGCTGAAACTCTATGTAACCAACATCCTAGAATTAAAGTTAACAACGTTACATTAACGTTGCGGCCACTCCTAACCAAACAACGTAGAATCATACTGTCAAACGTATGCCCAGTTATACCCAACTCTGTTCTTGAACATGCTTTAAGTAACTTTGGAATCAACACCACCTCTGCAATAATGCATATTCGAGCAGGATTTAACCTCCCAGGTTACTCTCACATATTGAGCTTCCGACGTCAACTCTATGTTCAACCTGAGGATTTCGAAAAGCTTCCAGATAGTTTTGAGGTGCATCATGAGGGTACTGCATACTGGATATATGTATCTTCAGATACTCCAACGTGCTTTGTGTGCAAGATGGAGGGTCATTTGGCTAAACAATGCACTCAACAAATTACCGAACTGCCAATACCTACCACTACCGACTCTAACACTGTAGACTTTCCCCCTCTCTCACCGAGAATGGTGCCACCTGATGAGCCCCCCTTGCCTAAAGAAGGGGCCAATGTTAAAACCAGTCTAACAGAGCCACATATTCCGACTCCAATATTGGACCATACTGTTCCTGCTGCTTCCTCTAGCACAGCATTGCAATGTGTGAACATTCCTCCGAAACAAACTAACGACCAGCCTCTGGCACCTCACGCTTGTACAAAACGTCCACTTTCCACTACCAGTAGTGCTGATATAGAATCGTCTGAGGGGCCTGTCAGCTATCACTCTCACCTGTCTCCAAAAACTGAATCATCTGTAGATGATATTGCCCAAAAGCACAAATCTACCCCGCTAGCCAAAAAACCAAAACCTTCAGATGCTGTGCTATCTGTCACTAAATCACTTTCGCCCATCAAACCGATGTTGGATGCTGCGCCAAGTGAATTTATTTTCACCTTTACTCAACTTTGCAGCTTCTATGAGAACGCATACGGGTCAAGTGACTTCACCAAAGTAGCCCTAACCTATACTACTGATTTCCAAGGAATAGTGGAAATGCTTCGCAAGATATATCCCCATCTTACAAGCAATAGCATTAAAAATCGCACAACCAGACTGCAAAAGAAACTAATGGCATTAATAGAGAGCGGTACTGATGTACCAAAATCATCCCCTATGGATGCTGATGAGGCTGAAGGGTCTTTCTCTCCATAATGTAGTGCGAACTTACCCTACTACAATGGAATATCAATAGTTATCACTCACATCTTGAATACCTACAGCTGCTTTTGCATTCCCACAATCCTCTTATTCTTTGTTTACAACAGACCAACTTCAATGAAAATTATATAGCTCCTCTTAAACAATATTCTGGATATCATCGTAACCGCACAGGAGCTTGGAGAGCAAGTGGCGGTGTTGCGACTTATATTAAAGATATTTTACCACATAAAGAAATACCTCTTAATACTTCATTGGAGGCTGTAGCTGTGTCTGTTTTTTCAACAACAGAGATCTGTATTTGCAATCTTTACCTACCAAACAGTATCACTGTTGATCTATCTACGCTTTATGCACTGATTGCTCAACTGCCTAAACCATTTGTACTACTTGGTGACTTTAACAGTCACAATCCTGTATGGGGCAGTAAAAAACTTGATCAACGTGGGAAAATGTTTGAAACTTTATTGCATACTTCGGATTTAACACTCCTTAATCTTCCAATGCCAACCCATTATGATATCTACCATAACAGTTACAGCTGCATTGATCTCACCATGTGTTCTTCCAGCATAGCACACCTATTCCAGTGGTCTGTCTATTCCACCCCTCAGGGTAGCGATCACTTTCCGATCACCATCTCTGCTCACCATTTTACACCTACTTCTGAATTACGGTTTCCCACTTGGAATCTTAATAAAGCAGATTGGAATCTTTATAAAGATTTACTTTTAAAAGCCTTGCAACAGCTTCCAATTCCTGACTTGTTTCCACAAATGGATATCGATGAAATTGTTTTAAAATTTTCTACCGCTCTAGTTGGGACGGCAAAACATTCTATACCTACAACAAGAACTGGCAACTACAACAGAACTGTTCCATGGTGGAATGAAAAATGCCAAGAAGCTATTAAATTAAAACATAGGGCATACTATAAATACAAACGAAACCCTACCTTAGTCACTAAATCTGAGTTCCAGCAACTTCGAGCTGCTGCACGACGTGAAATTAAGCGAAGTAAAAGGGAATCTTGGTTGACCTACGTCTCATCCCTTACCAACAAAACTTCTCAGACTGAACTGTGGCATAAACTCCAAGCTATATGTGGTACACGTCGGAAATCTTCGATCAATCATCTTCGAAGAACACCCTCTGGCGAAGCCATCACTGAACCACAGATTATTGCAGATACTCTTGCATCTACCTTTTCTTCTGTATCCAGTGAATCCAAGGATAACCAGGCAGATTTTCTAACCCCTTGCCCCTTACAAACAACTCTTTCCTCGGCTTCCATAGATTTCAGTCAGCCCTTCAACGAAGACCTTACAATGGATGAAATGCTTGCTGAATTACATCACTGTAAGAGCAAAAGCGCTGGACCTGACAACATTCCTTATGCGCTTCTTAAAGAACTGCCGCACAGGGGGTTACAGTATTTATTGAAGGTATTCAATTACATCTGGAAAGCACAACGCTTTCCCCGTCAGTGGCGATCGTCTATTGTGATTCCTATACCTAAGCCAAACAAGGATCATTCGAATCCTAACAACTATCGCCCTATTTCACTGACATGCACCATGTGTAAACTGCTAGAGAAGATCATTAACAGAAGATTGCGATGGTTTTTGGAACACAACAAATTCTTCAACGATTTACAAAGTGGCTTCCGCCAATACAGATCTACGCTAGATACCTTGTTGATACTGGAGTCTGAAATTTGCAATGCTTTTGCCAGCCATCAGCACATGCTTACTGTGTGTCTCGACATTTCTAAAGCCTATGATACGGTGAAACGTCCTCACATCATTCTAGAACTCCTTAAGGCCAACGTCAAAGGAAATATGCTTGCATTTATTATTAACTTCCTTCAAGATCGAAGGATGTGTGTGAGAACCAATGGTGTCTTGTCACAAAGTGTTGTCCTTGATAAAGGTATACCGCAGGGCTCGGTATTGAGTGTAACACTTTTTTTAGTGGCTGTTAACTCAGTATTTTCATGTATTCAACCTCCAGTAAAGGCTGTACTGTTTGCTGATGACCTGACAATATATTGTAAAGGAAAGAATATTACTACTACACAAGAGCTACTACAATCAACACTCAACAATTTTAAAAACTGGAGCCACAACACTGGCCTTATTTTTTCTTCCCAAAAAAAGTCAAGCTATTCTTTTCTCCAGATTGAAAACTCCTAGCCCAAACCCTATACTACACATTACCAACTGCCAACTCCCAGTGGTAAATACCGTCCGTATACTGGGCATGCACTTTGATCATAAGTTGACTTGGATACACCATCTTAAGCTTCTTAAAGCTGATTGTGTTAGGCGGCTTAATCTTTTAAAAGTCATATCTGCCAAAGGGTGGGGAGCCAATCTCAGTGTTCTACTTCGCACTTACAGAATCACTATCCTCTCCAAGTTGGATTATGGTTCTATTGTTTATAACTCCGCCAAAATATCAAGTCTTAAAATGCTGGACACTGTTCAAACCACAGCTCTGAGAATTGCACTTGGGGCATTCCATACTAGTCCTACAGAGAGTCTAAAAATTGCAGCAGATGAGCCACCACTTTCTTTCCGACGTAAAATGTTAAGTCTTACTTATTTTACCAAGACCTTAACCAGACCTAATTCTGGTGCAGTTGCTCATATATCACGCCAAGATAATACTCAACCCAAAGGGTTCCCTATCCAACCCTTCTCCCAAAGAATTGTTACATACCTTGAAGAGTTTAATCTGACTATTCCTTCTTTCATTTCCCGTACCTTCAACATAAATGATATACCATGGAGAATAAAATTACCTGTCATCAACACCACTTTGACAAAATATGTGAAGGCTCATACCCAAAAATCTTGTTTTACCATGCTGTTCAAAGAATTGTGTGACACGTATGCCAATTTTGAGCCAATTTATACCGATGGTTCCCGGTGTGACAACAATAATGGCTGTGCGGTGGTTGCTCCTAACCAAACCATGATGTATAGTCTACCAAACACTCTCACCATTTTCTCTAGTGAACTGTTTGCTATACGTTTCGCCATGGACTATATATCAAAGAATGGAGACCTCAAATCATTCATTATATACACAGATTCCCTTAGTGCATTAATGGCTATACAACAACGATCTCCTTGCCACACCTTGGTAAGGGAGATACGTGAATTATACAGTGAGCTTATTTCATCAGGTAAACAACTAATCTTGGCATGGATACCATCTCACTGTAACATATCAGGAAATGATCTTGCTGACACTGCCGCAAAAGAAGCTACCAAGCATCCTCCAAGCTTACCAGATCTTAAGCTACCTCATGAAGACTATTTACGGCATCTTAAAAGAACTATCCTACACCGATGGAAGACAGATTGGACAACTACATCCAACAGCAAACTGCATGATATCTGTCCAATACCTAACCTCTCCACAACAATTACAACACTAACCCGGCGAGACCAGGTGCTAATAACCCGATTATGCATTGGCCACACTGCGCTTACTCACTCCTACATTCTGTCCCGTGAACTTCCTCCTAAATGTACTCTGTGTGATTCTACTCTTACCGTTCAGCATCTGCTCACTGTTTGCCCAAGATACACTCACCAGCGACTTCAGTATGGAATTCCTGAGAACCTTCAGCTAGCTTTGGGTGATCAACAGTATCATAAGAAAATAATCAAGTTCATCAAAGCATGCAAACTTAATATTTAAACTCATTGTAAACTTCATGATATGTTTCCTCCTTTTTTTGTTTCCTCAATGTTTAGTCGCGATATGACTTTTATGTTGAAGCGACTTCAAATAATAAATAAATTAAAAAAAAAAAAATTAAAAAAAAAATTATGTCCAAATAACTGAAAATTCCATAATTCGTGCACATAATGTAAAAGCATACAATTTTAACCCCTGTGAAAAAAACATGCAAATGCATGAACTTCCTAGCCCTAGTAATTACATACACTTGTACGTTTTCTCACCTTCAACGAATTTTGAGAGCCACGAATCACATAAAATGAAAACCATGTATTTGTATTCCTTTACATTCCTTTACATTCCTTGTCTATCCAAAAAGCTTTAAATTTGCTAAATTCACGATCATTATGCCAAAAACAATTTAAGTTAGCAGAGTGAAATTTTTATAGGTCGTAGATATATTCCTTCGAAGTTCATTGTTATTGTTTTGCCTAATAAGTTGTTTGCAAAGAAATATAAGATTTGTTTTCATTTATACCATACATGATTAAACCATTCCAGCAATTATTTGTTTATATAACCAAACATGTTATTAACATTGAAGTAGAGTTCCAACAGTATTTATGGGTTACTTTTATCATCCTAAAATATTATTTAGCTATCTTCATTTGTTTTTAAGAAAATAGATTAACATAGCAGAAAACGTCATTCACCGAGAAGTGTGAGTGAGTGAGTGAGTGAGTGAGTGAGTGAGTGAGTGAGTGAGTGAGTGAGTGAGTGAGTGATTGAGTGAGTGAGTGAGTGAGTGAGTGTGTCTGATGTTTAAGGCCCCGTCGACAACTTGGTCATTAGGGCCCGGCCGAAAAGTATGTATGTTTAAAGCAAAAATGGAAACAAAAAACTCGTATACATTTTTAAAAATGGAAACCGTATACCTTTGAATGTATTCAAGCTGCCGAAATTCAAGGCAGTTGGTATGGCAAAACTTCCCTTAAAATGGAAAAGACACTAGTCCATATTGTGTACAAGTTATGATTATTTCATACATAGAGGCGTTAAATTATTCTATACGGATGATCACCTGGTCATTCTTTTATTTTGCACAAATTAACACTATGTTATTCTTTTGCTAAATCGGAGTTGCCAAACGTATCCCATAAATAGTTGAAATTACCCATTATAATGGGTTAACAATAAAAAACCACTCCATTTCAGTTTGACAACTTTGGTTTTAACAATTGTTCTTTTAACAATTAATGTGTTTTCCAGAAGAAAGCTTATTTGTTAATTTTAAAAATCAAGTGAGATTTACTTGAGATTATAAACAGGTTTACTATTACAACTACAAGAGAAGATCAAAATATTACATCTAATTCCTGGGTTTCGCTTCCCTCAGTTGGGAGTGTTAAGTTAGTCGAACTACACTAGTCGAAATGAACATATTTGAGGTTACTTTTTGTAGCACTTAACAATTTTAGCACTTGCGGTATAGTATTTAAATTTATATATTATTTATGAAATAGTCCCATCCTTCCGCTCGAGAATTTATCGGTAGGCCAGACGTCTTGTGAATTACTTGAGAGATTTTTGTCTGAGAGTTTACATAATACAGACGCAGTGCTATTTTCAAAGTTATATTTAAAATATAAATATTGCGCTCGCAACAATATATATGTAAAGAAATATAAAATTCCAAAGTTCCAAAGAATTACAAATAGAACGTGCAATTAACTACGTAAGGAATTATCAAAAGACCGGTTAAATCATCTACATCGCAACATAGAAATAGAATAGCAAAGGTGATGCTTCACTACCGTCCAAATCTAAAGAGATATTTAGGTCCTCCAAAGAAACGCTGGGCTGAAAATTCAAATGTAAGGTCATAACATGCCGTATGGCCTAATACTTGGAAGGAAGAAGAAGAAGAAGAAGAAGAAAATTGCACACTAAACTAAATATTTTTTAATTAATTTTCAACATTAGCTCTGCCATATATAAAAGCAAAATGCTTCAGTATTGAATTATCGTTATATGATTATGGCCCAATTTAGAGTTCAAAACATGCCCTTAAACAGCTGTCTTAATTAGAAAATAGAGGAATATTTTATTCAGGTATCGAAGATGAGAGTAGGGTGTTTGTAATCAACTGTTGCAATACAAGCACTGCAGTAAAAGAACGCTGTAGTTGCGATTCTGCGCGGCCGCTCTGTTTGGTAATATATTCATTATTCCAAGTAATAAAGTAAGACACAAGGTTCATTGCATTATCTCCGCGAACCGTTCCGGGTAGTGGGCTCATTCATACCTGTAGAGAGAGTGGCTCTTCAAGTCGGGTCTCGTTAGAATACCCCTCCATCCATCTTCATTAGAAGACAGGAGGAGGCTCCCGCCCCGGGGAGGTTAGGCAACCAGCACCGACCGACCTTCTCCACAGTTTTGCATTAAACAGACGCGCTCTTTCTCTCAAAGCAAAGCGGGTTGCGGGAAAAAAAAAAAAAACATCTGGTGAAAACGCTGATCAGGCAATCGCATAAATCACTTCTATTTTCCCTTCAGTTGATTTTTGATTTAAATGTACCGACAAGCAAGTAAGTATTAAGTCTCAAAATGCAAGTGTTAGTAACTAAAATTCTCATATAAATGATGCTGTGTAATCATTTTCACTTATTTCTGCAACTATTCTACAAATGATTGAATTAAACATTATTTTCTCATCGCTTACCTGTAATAAGGGCGTATTGTATCCAACTAAGAAATTCGTAAGAAGGATTTCACCGGAGATGCACCTTTTGAGTACCACTGAACACACAATAAGTGAGGAAAAAGTCTCCATAAGATTATAAACAGCATAATTCAGAAACTAAGGTTCGGAATAATGCTAAACTAATTCTTCCTTCCTTTTAATGCATCAAAATGCCAAGTTGTGGACTCTTCTGGACTCAAGCGTAACGTTGGTTTTTAATTACAAAATAGAAGGAATTAACTTACAAACTGTAGGAACAAAAAATGATCTAGGAGTTATTTCTAATAAAGACTTAGCATTCATGAAACATATTAACACAGCACATAGAAATCTGAGATTTATCATTCATAATGCATCCTTTTGTTTATATTATATAACTCATTTGTGAGATTCAGACTCGAATATGCTTCAGTTGTATGGAGTTCTCATAGCGTCAAATGTAAATTCAATGTAAATTCCTGAGGTATGTGTTATTCAAATATTTTCATTCGTTTTCTAAGTTAATATCACATGAGTCATTGTTTGACTTTAAATGTCTATCACATAGAAGAAATTATCCTTTGTTAGTTTTCCTTTACAAATTACTACCTAATATAACTGACGATTCCAACCTAAGACAATAACTGTTTATGTTCCAAATATTGCAACAAACAGATTTCGTAGTTTTTTCCCTTCAGAGAGCTAATGCTGATTCACAAAAGTATTCGTCTATGCAATCACATGTTAAAGTCATGTATGCAATCACATACAATGAGTTACGTCCCTAAGCATTGATATATTTTATATGAATATCACCAATTTTGCTATATCCTGTGATTATTTATTAGCAATAGTAGATCGATAGATTTAGTGAATGTGTGAATTAATACTATCAGCTTTCTACTTTGTGTTTGTGTCAGGTTTTATGTTTTGCTATGATTTATTTTGTAATTAATTTTGTGATGCTCTAGTTACTTACTTTGTATTTAGTTTCCCCACTTAATTATGTAATCAAACTTATATTGTAAATTTCAAGTGGACATTGTAATTGGAAAAACCTGTAATGGTTAGATTATGTTCACAAACGCCATATGTTTGAAATATTTTTATAGCAAATGAAATATATGTTTTGAATTTTCTGGCTATAGCCCACGTAGTTCTGTTTGCTCTTGATAACTTTGTACAACTAGCAAACCGTAAGAGATAGGCTAAATCGCACTGTATAAAAATGTAGCTCCTGTTAAAACACACAAGTTATGTCTAAATATTTTTCGGGGATATTCCGTGTTATTCATGTGGGTTCTTCAATACTTCTATTTCTCTCAAATGAAAGGCGTTTTATCTCCTGACCGTTTAAAGAGGACGGAATTTCAAAGTCTTCATTTAGCGACCATTTTTAGAATATTTGAGTATCGTTCAACCTTCTGAATTCCCATGATCCTCTTGCATCTACAAGAAAATCAGCAATAATATAATTTCTGCAAATTTGTATCTCAACTAACACGAAGAAGAACGAGTGTTTGTAAGAATAGTGCAAGAGTAGAGGAAGTCATGTGAGTGCAACACACCAGATTTTTATAGATAGAAAAGCAGGAAGCGAAATACCAATATAATCTCTGCGACACACCAACCCACTTACCAACACACACCCACACACCCACAGACAGACACAAATTTTGTCTGTAGCGCAGTCCTTGGTTGGCTGAGTGCCTTCGCCAACTCACCAAGTATGCAGCACGCATGGCACCACTTAGGACAAAATTAATCGACCCAGCCACTGGGAGTCCAAATGGCAACACTTTCTCTGCCCTAGCAGCATGTTAAAATTAGTTATTTATCCGAATTACAAAACTACGATTGTCTAGCTGTACGTGCGGTATTATTCTTAATGTAATATGCTACATTTATTTAATGTAGCAACACGCAGCAAAATGCAGCGTTTCAGGGAATTCACTTTTGGAGACAGAACTAACATAGCCACAAGCCACAAGTTTTCCGCAGCTATCTGTAGCCGTGACCTTATTGGTCCCTCACGTAAGCTATGCGCCCTACCACAGCTGGCGCCAACAGTCACTTATACACCACTTCAAGTATGTGATATCGCAGCTTTCCCCTTTCTAGCGCGCCATCTCCCCCACCTGGCTCCATTGGGTTTTATATCGGGCTGCATAGCGGTCACAAATCTGACGTACACACCTATATTATCAGCTCTCTGCAAATATCGTTCTTCGTCCTTCATGGGAAAAACGGGCTGAATATTATTTTCTTTACATTTCCGATAAAAGCTTAGGGCTTTCGCCATCTACCCCTCTTTCTCTCTCCTCTGCTCTCTCTCCCCTGCTCTCTCTCTTTCCCCTTCCACTACACAAAATTTTGTCCATCGTCTACCTTTCTTTGCTTAAAAATGTGATATATTGCATTCACAAGAGTTTCTATACCGATGACAAATTCACATATATTCGCTCTATATTATGCTATTCATACAGAAAGTTATTTTTCTAACCTTCTCATGTTACTCAAGATACATTTTTACCAAGGAATGACTTCAAATTAACATAGCATATACGTAACACGGGATTACTTCGTCACAATAATTTCATTACAGATTTCGTTATAGATACAAAGAGAATCGCCATAGTCATCATCATATCTCATCATCATCAACAGTAGAGTTTGTCATTTAGGTTTGTTTCGGGCTCGGTTTTTCCGCCTTCTTCTAGATCTATGTTCTTTTTCCTGTCCGTTATAGGCCATAATAAATCTGGAAATGTGGTAATTATCCATTGTTTTTACATGGTTCCTCCAATTATCCTATACTGGTGAATGTTTTCTGTTAAATTGATCTTTACCTCCTTGTGTATTTCCTCACTTCTTCTATCTCTTAAAATATAACCAACTACATGTCTTAAAAATCGCATCGCTGCCGCCTCAATTTTTCTTTCTTATTTCGCCTTTTTCCAACATTCGGATACATACTGAATTATTGCAACCGCTATTTCTTCATAAAATTTTAATTTTAATCGCAATAGTCAAATATTTAAAATCTAGTCAGTATATACTGACCTGGTATTCCCATGTACTTTTTATGATATAGCCGGAAAACAATCGAATATTGCCACTACTATTTATTTATTATTTATTTATTTATTATTATTTATTATTTTGGGGGGGGTCTTTGGTCGTAAAGGACCTTTCAAGTTCACACACACACACACACACACACACACACACACACACACACACACACACACAGAGAGAGAGAGGGAGAGAGAGAGAGAGAGAGAGAGAGAGAGAGAGAGGCGCACACACACATTCTCTCTCTCTCTCTCTCTCTCGTTTACTCTCTCACACACTTCCAAATATGTATATATGCACAAACAGCTACTACGAAGGCTGGCTTCTCAATTGCATCGAGCAATTGACACTACTATTGAAAGATTGAAGCAACAAGAACAAAGGATTGATACAACAAAAAAGCAATGTTGAATACTTTTCTTTCCATTTCTTATGATGGAGTAAACTCCTTATGTATCTCGTGTTGTTTTCTGGTTATTCAATACCGTACAAAATTCATTCCCAAAGAAGGAGGCTCATAGAATACTTGCAGAAAATTCAAAATATACATTTTGTTCATTATATAAATATCTTAAACACTAATTTTGGGAACATCTTCACCGATTTTTTATAAAATAAAGATTTCAAAACATTTTACATCAATGATGTTATTGAAAGTCTTCGTATAACATTTTTGGAAGATTTTTTTATTTGTGGATGCTTGCTAACTGCTATGATTTTCAGCACTCCATTGGGTGTGAAGAATCAACTTTAGCAAGCTTCAGGTTATTTTTAGTGAGATAAATCTACGAAACGGGACAACCAAAATTACTTTCCTTCCAAAGGAGACCGTTCTAATAGTTTTTACGCCCGAAATTACTAATAGCCCTTGGCCAGGTTTGAACCCACGACCACGAGAACTAGTCTCCACTCGAGTATGGAGGATTTTTCTTTTTGGGGAAGGGAAAGATGCTGCAATTAAATACCAAGTTTGCTATCTAGTGGAGTCCTGGTTTTTATTTATACTGTTTATTATGATTATTATGATTATGATTATGATTATGATTATGATTATGATTATGATTATGATTATGATTATGATTATGATTATGATTATGATTATGATTATGATTATGATTATGATTATGATTATGATTATGATTATGATTATGATTATGATTATGATTATGATTATGATTATGATTATGATTATGATTATGATTATGATTATGATTATGATTATGATTATGATTATGATTATGATTATGATTATGATTATGATTATGATTATGATTATGATTATGATTATGATTATGATTATGATTATGATTATGATTATGATTATGATTATGATTATGATTATGATTATGATTATGATTATGATTATGATTATGATTATGATTATGATTATGATTATGATTATGATTATGATTATGATTATGATTATGATGATGATGATGATGATGATGATGATGATGATGATGATGATGATGATGATGATGATGATGATGATGATGATGATGATGATGATGATGATGATGATGATGATGATGATGATGATGATGATGATGATGATGATGATGATGATGATGATTATGATTATGATTATGATTATGATTATGATTATGATTATGATTATGATTATGATTATGATTATGATGATGATGATGATGATGATGATGATGATTATGATTATGATTATTATGATTATTATTATTATTATTATTATTATTATTATTATTATTATTATTATTATTATTATTATTATTGTTGTTGTTGTTGTTAAATTGTATAGTTTGCAATACTGCTGTAAATATTCTCAGCTATAAACTATTATTTATGTTGTAAACAAAGAAGAAAGGGTTGTTTTAGAATTGTTTTTGAACAACACTTCAAAGAACATTTTTCAATGCATAAGAAATTTCAGGTAGCGAGGCAGTATGCAACAACTCATTTTTTAATTCTAAAATTGACATCAAAGCTGAAATGAAACCTTGAGAATACGACGAAGCTTTCAACCTATTTTGATCGTACTAGTCTTATATTTAGCCTTTATGCCAACCTTTAATAGAATAACGATTATTTTACTGATATCAACGCTTCACTCATCCATCAGCTCAGAATCCTGTCATTTTGATGCTCCTTTCATGCTTCTGCAGAAAAGCAAACCTTTTCAACCAGAAAACTCCTCTTTGTAAAAGTTCTGAGAGCTCAACGCGTAAATACTTCACATATTATCTGTATTCGTGTTAAGACGCCGTCTTAAACCAACCGAATCCAACACTGTACTTCCAATTTTCTTGATAATGGAACTTAATACAAATTAAATTATAAATAGATTTTCATTTAACGAATCGATATATTTTTCGGGGCGTCCTTAACGAGCACGTAGACAATAAATTGTTGAAGTTGTCCAATCAGTGGAGTTTACCAGTAGTTAAAAGTTTTAATTTGACAATCCTCCATGATTTTGTCATTTCCTTGGGGACGATAAAATGAATTCCTTCGGGGTATACTTTGGCTATAGACCTCCAATTGTTAAATTCTTCCATGGTCAAGATAACGCACACCTTGATAAGTAAAACGTCTACAAATCATGAATACGTTTGGATATTTTTCTTTGATGATCTTTCTTGGGAGGAGGTCATGTTATGCTTAACTGCTATGTAAACAATCAACAGCTTTCAGCTAGTTAGCATAAGAAAGCGGCAGCAATAATATTTTCTGAAATGTTCTGGAGTCTATACGAAACATAAATATGGCATCAGTGTAATCGTTGTGTCTTTCAAGTCCATTTTCTTACACAGCAAAATGCAATGCACCATATACCAAATAGAATATTTAAATACAACCAAATAGTCCCTAAGAAAGTGTTTTCCTTTTCTACAAGTAAAGGATATAGTAGCAGAAGTTGACAACATTGTAATATTTATTGTGTGGGTTATATTTTTAGAACTGAATCTTTCACATTTCTTTCGCAATAAAAATACTAATATCTATAAATTGTATATTATTTCACCAATTTAATGTTAAATTTATATGCTGCCTTTAACATCGGTCATAACTAGCTTCTAACCTCTTTTAACAAAATTGCTGAGCAGCAATGGTGCTCATTCAGTTAACCGTGGGTTTTTGAACCTTGGATTACTTTAGATTAACTTATTATATTTAATTCAAACACATACTGTCCACATTGTTGCTCATACTTCCAGACTCAAGGGGGAATGGGGAATAATCCTAGTTAAAGAATAATCCCCACCCTTCTAGCTGGGAGTACAACCCCCTGTACAGCACGAAGTGTTGCAATGTTCCCATTTTAGAATTTATAATTAATCAATTAAATTGCATGTCTCATTGTTCTATAACGTTCTGCATTTTCTTGTTGACAATATGTACATTACTACTAACATATCCTTTTATATACCAAGAAAAATATGTAGTTTCTAAGCCGTCTTTCTTCCCCAGAGCAAATGTAGAAGCCCAAATCCATTATTTTGACCCAGATATTCTCAACATGTCTGAAATATAATTACTTATGAGTAGAATTTATAAATAATTTCATATTTAAAAACAAGTTCCATCTTTACTGTTTCTTCTTAGTCGTTTATACGTCTGATTATTTCACTTCTTTAGAATTTTTATCTACACTTTTTTGTTTGTTTTTCTGTATTAGATGTGAATCATTATGAATGACTACATTTTATAATTTATATTTTAAAATAGGCTTAAGCATGTCATATTAAAAATAAATTAAGAAACTAATAGAAATTGTATTATGATATGGTATATTAGTTTATTAGTTGTAGTTAGTTGCTTATAATATCTGGCGTCTCTACCTTCAGACGATATCTATAAAAATAATACATATCATTTATGGTTGATAACTATACAAATACTCTGAATTAAAACAGAATTAGGACCGCTTTACAACGTACGAAACTAAGATATGTTAGTTAATACAAATGTATTAATTTATGATTTCTGTACTGTTGTAGTCTACTGTTGTAGATTCAATCATGTAGTAACTGTGTAACAGAAAATATAGACATTGATATTTTTATGAATAGTTCACGTTATTATTATTATTATTATTATTATTATTATTATTATTATTATTATTATTATTATTATTATTATTATTATTATTATTATTATTATTATTATTATTATTATTATTATTATTATTATTATTATTATTATTATTATTATTATTTATTATTATTACTATTTATTATTATTACTAGTATTTATTATTATTACTAGTATTTATTATTATTACTAGTATTTATTATTATTACTAGTATTTATTATTATTACTAGTATTTATTATTATTACTAGTATTTATTATTATTATTATTATTATTATTATTATTATTATTATTATTATTATTATTATTATTATTATTATTATTATTATTATTATTATTATTATTATTATTATTATTATTATTATTATTATTATTATTATTATTATTATTATTATTATTATTATTATTATTATTATTATTATTATTATTATTATTATTATTATTATTACTGCTGCAGTGATTTTGAGATCTTTGTCGTTGTAGGTTCTTTGTAATTAAATAACTAAGCTTCATAAGGCAGATCTATATAGTTGATGGCGGCCTCGCCGTAGCCGAGTGGTTAGACCATTCGCTTCTCACCAAAGCGGCCCGGGTTCGATCCCAGACAACTGCATATGGTATTCGTGGTGGACGAAGCGGCGTTGGGGCGGGTATCCTCAGGGTTCTCCGGTTGCCCGCCATCTCATTCCACCGGTGCTCCATCTTCATTCCATGTATCATCAGTATCACCGCCTGCGGTGCCGTATGTAGTAAAAGCGGGCGTTAAGCACTACAAAACAGCTATGTCGTTGATTAAACGAAATTGTCTATTGGAAGGAGTAAAGATTAACCATCCTCATTTTAAGTGACTGTAACATATTCTGCTTTTATGCTACGTAGAAAATCAGAATAATTATAAGGTTGGTCAAAAGGTTAGAATAATTATGAATTTCAAATCTTCAAGGTTCGTCAAAATAAAAATAAAGTAACGATTTTCTGCTGCACAAATTATTTGGTTTACGACAGCTCACCCAACAACATACAAGCAGAAGGATACGCATTTATTATGTTTTGTTTTGGAGCAGAGCACGACGATGTTAGATTAGCAATCATTCCCCTTGCTAAGCAAGAAGGCCAGGATGTTGACGTAAAACACTGTCTTAAAACGCGTACGTGTCTCCTGAGGATTGTTAAGTAACTAACCATGAAATTGCCCCATTTTGAAGCTCCCAAAAGATAGAGGAAAGTAATGTTCCATAACAACCTTTAATCTATTCTTGGAACTATACCTTAGCGAATATTTGAGTCATGAGGAGCTGTGATTCTTATTTTCCGGGATATAAAACAGAGATATTCACTGGCCTTGGAGGTATGAAATATCTAAGCTTATGCTCTTCACACGCACGCACGCGCACACACACACACATTTTATATAGGGGAAAGACGGCAAAGTGGCCACTATTGTTTTAGAGACCTTGAAGTGCAGCCATGGTATGGGGAATTTGTGTATTCTTTCCAGTTAATGCCATCAGTGTCCTTGAGAGGTTCGAACCGACTAGCGTATCGGCTCTTCAAGTTAAGTATTACAAGTTTTGTGAGATTTGATTATCCTGCTCCGTTTGTGTGTTTATTAGTACTAAACCAAGTGGCTTGCCATTTTTGATGGAATTATTTTGAAAGCACATTTTCTTGGCTACAAAAATCCTGCTTCTGCGATAGAGTTGCCCCTTTGTATTTCGAGTTTGAAAGGCTGTTATGTAATGGTGTCAATGCGGGCAAGATGGCCAAAAGTCAGATACCAAGCGACAATTGCCTTCTATCCTCATTTTGGGTTTTGTCCGATATAGAAAAACTTTGAATAGCTTGTTTAGTATCATTTAACGATTGAGTAAGAATATTCATAAACGAAAAAGTCATAATCAAAATAATTACAACTATGTCAGAACTTCAGCAGACAAGTTGACCACTTATTATGGTTGTAATTTGTTTAAATTCCGCAAAATTTCTATAAATAAAAAGTGTATACATTATGTTCTATGTTTAAACCATGTTAATCATCCATACCTTATATTACTAACACAGGTGGGCACATAGGGGTACTTTAAAAAAATTGATAATATTTATTAGTTAAATTACTCCCAAGGTTACTGAAAAATTCTATTTTGTGCCAGAATAGTTGAAGTGTGTAACTACCAATGTTCACCTCAATTACATGTCTGCTTAAAGAAGCCGTAAACCTGGACTTGGCCGCTCTCTCCTGTACAGGATGTTGGGGATAATGGGTGCACATATTTTTATTGGTAGCTGACGATAGTGTAATGAACAATATTACATCAATATTTGCTTCATTTGCGAGTTTATAAATTTTCGTATCAGCAGTAGCATGTTTTCAGGTTGGTTAGTACCTACAAGTAGGCGTGATACAAAGTGTGGGCCGGTGTCGTGATAACGAATGGTGCACCGGAACGAACGGATTTCCAAAGTTTTCTACAAGTCCAATGATCTCGCTCTATCTAGTGTAGTAGGTGTGAATTAAAACAGTGTATACGACAAGCGTAGTTCATTTCGCGGGTAGTTACGACCATGAAAAGAACATAGGTAGTGAAATATGCAATTGGCGTGTGGGAAAACTGTTAGACCAGGAGAACAAATAACTGACACACCCAAGGAAATATATGCTAAGGTACCAATTATCAAAATATCTCCAGTTATTGCGCATGTTGTGAT
This sequence comes from Tenodera sinensis, assembly GCA_030765045.1. NCBI lineage: Eukaryota > Metazoa > Arthropoda > Insecta > Mantodea > Mantidae > Tenodera > Tenodera sinensis. Next base: position 75,925,136 of record CM060969.1, read on the forward strand.
TATGTGCTACTCCTGTAGACTTACAAATAATTCTGCGAAAACGTAATGCTTCTCTGATTGCGATTTGTGGTCTGCAAGTTTAAATAACGTTATCTCCACAAGCAAACATATGTTTGCTGCAGCTAATGAGACGCTTATTGTGCTGGAAAACGTTGGCGGTCACCCAACTGGGTAAATAGCTCTTAACCTCCAATTTACTCAAGCTGAGAATGACCTCTCAAACAGGCAATCCATATACAGTGGTGGTTAGCTTTGGATATGGTTAACCACTAATGAGCTTCTGTAATCACAGAGTCTCCTGTAGCCAATCACAGAGTAGTACTAAACCAGAGCACTTTGGTACATAGTATTCCTAGTCTAGAAACGTATAATATTCACGCGGCTTTTATCTTTTGTTTTTGTCATTCAAAAATCACAAATAGCAACGTACTCTATACTGACAAAATATGTTTGCTGATTCTTGTATTTTCGACCGTAAGTTTCAATTTTCTATGTTTATAATGAATTAACATAAAGACAAATTTTCATTTTCAACGTTTTCTATTAAATTCCGCTTCATTCGTATGTTTTGTTAAGGAAAATATAATAGGCATCTTTATTTAATTACCATAAATGATTTTATAATAAAGAAGGAAGTCCAGACCCACATATTTTGATGGGTTTATACCAAAATGTTAACAAAAGTTTTCATAATATAATTTCGATGTAAAGAACGTTGAAGAAGCTACAAAAGCTTTCGTTATGGTTGTGAAATTCCATTATTTTTCAGAATTATGGTGCAGATCGTTTGAAAGGCCTGAAATGTATTAAATTCTCACTATCCATACTTCCAACCAGGTTAAATTGCCTTTTGGGTTCAGTGAGTTGGACGAGAAACATGTTATGGGGGTTTTCCTCATTCAGGTAGAGCAGTTATACCCTCGGTGTCATTAACTTACTTTCTCCCTCCACTCCATGTATTGGGGTAGGCGGATTTTACGGCGACACAATGCTAATAGAATAGAAGCTTATTGGACTCTAGGCAAATCGAAATATTTAAGATGGAGATGATTTAAACCTGATGTCCCTTCCAGCGGCCTTAGAGCCATTCCGAACCCGAGCTCATTTAAAAATGAAATTACGTTTGAACATGATGAGTTCATCTGCTTAAAGCGTGTTTAACTTATAAATAAATGCATATAAAAAGACAAAGTTGTGTCCCATTAAACACAGTAGGTATTAACTAATCTTCGGAAAGCTCTCGCTTTGAAAAGTTTTCTCGTATTTATTTTCTATCTTTGTTACCCGTATTAAGTGCTGGATAAACATCTAATCACTCATTATATTTTAATTTTGTGCCATTATAAGTAACAACACTAGTATTAAACATTAACAATGAGTAGACACAGGGATTTCTAAGCACTAATGCCGGGGTGAAGGATGAATAATTTTTATAATGTTTCATGTCAAATTTAAGTTACTGAACTCTGTAGAACACAGGGATTTTATGTTAATGATTAGACATTTCCTTTCTATTCAAAAAGAGTGGATCTAAAGTGTTGTTTCATTTCAATAAAAGTTGCACGTGACACCTGAGTGTTGTTTATCTTGCATTCAGACGCTGTGGTTTTGGGAAGGCCAGCTTTCTTACATTGCAATTCCATGTTATTATTTGCAAGCTCCTGCAGATCTATTCTGTTTTCCGTGAATACGTTCTCTATTGGTATACTAGTTTTTGAACAGTACATTTGAAAGTACATTTTGGCAAAACATTAGGGCAATTAGCAACGAGGAATTTCTTCATAGTATCTCCCTTACGCTATCGCATTCCAAATTCTTGTGGAAATGAATAAGGCGAGGATATACCCTCGGGACCAAAGATAAGGGTAGATGTTCTGAGAACGTTAAAGGTGGTAAAGGGCACACAAATATTGATTTCTAGCAAAATGTTGAGATAACCATTTAATTGAATGTAATGCACACTGTTATCGAAATTATGAGCCATTCAGCTGCTCTTGCAGTGTGAACATTATTGTAGTTTTCCAATTCAGTTTTTCTCCGGAACGGTGGTCAAATAATTCCTCCATGATTATGTCTTCATCATTATTCTTTCAGTGAAAATGGCACATACATAATCTGAAAGATCAATTGTCAAAATATGAATGAATCTACATGTGTAATAAAATACGCGCACTACTTGCTTACATTTTTATAAACATGCAAAAACGCAGAAAACCATAGGTATTGAAAAATTCAGATAAATAACAAAGGAATACTTGCCAAATGGTTCATCTCACAAAAAATATATTTGACATAAATTGCGTGTTTCAATTGTATATACTTTTTATATAGTAAGGTGTTATCTGTCTTTATCGATTTAGTAATTATGCAAAAATCATGCAGAATGAAGAGGTCTTTAGAGAACATATCCAAAAACTCCAACTTTGTCATGAAAATATCCTAAACATATAGTACGAATATTTTAATTAAAATTATTAGAGCCATTATTTTATGACATTTTTGAGAGAATAATTGCCCATATAAAGAGTAGTCTGGGTTGGGGGGGGGGGGATATTGTTGAAAACCTCCGTCTCGCAGCCTTGGTAGATGTTGAACTTAAAGACAAGTTTGGTATTTAACTAACTTTTCCTATTTTAGTTATGTCGTTTACACACACACACACACACACACACACACACACACACACACACACACACACACACACACACACACACACACACACACACACACACACACACACATACCTTTTTCTGGATTCAGAGAGCCTCATAATTTGTATTTGCAGTGAAACCTCGATATTGAAATTTGGGGTGGAATACAATATTTCCCCTACATAACATATGTACACCCGGGTTCGATTCCCGGTTCCAACTTGGGGGCTTTTCCTCCGCTGGTAGGTCTGGCACGGGGCGCACTTAGCCTCGTTAGGCCCCGGAGCGGCGAATTGAAAAGCTACTTGATGAAGTAGCGGCCCCAGATCAAGAAGGCCACATAACTGGCCTGGAGAGCTCGGGACGCTGACCACGTACCACTCTCCAGCACTGCACCCCACCAATGATGGCTGTAGGGGGCAGCGGTGGAGGACGCAGCGGCTGGGCGGCAAGCCTTGGCCCTTCATGGGCTGTTGCACTGGGGTATAGCTTTCTTTTTAATATATGTGCGTAATAGACTTAGTGAAAGTTAATCTCCATTAACAAGAAGCAGATCGAAGAACAAACTTCTGAATAAATAGTTAATAGAAGAAAAAATACAAAGATCACATGAATGCAACACTTATTTTTTAACGGTATTAGTTAATTTCGATAAAAAAATTAAAACTTGATAAGAAGAATTCTCCTGAGTCCCAGGTTAGACAATAAATAAGAGATGCATGCTGTGGGAGTATGGACCCTTTGCTAGAGTATGCTGCAGATTAGGCTACGTGGTCTACGTGGTTTCTCTTCCCTTGTGAAGGGAGCATTAATCTTTGATCCAGAGTTCCTGTTCTGATCATGGGCCAAGAAAAGCAAACCAACAATGGAGAGATAAGAACTGGGTTCTTCTCATAAATAACCAAAGGTCCCCAAGCAAGCGCACCCTGACAAAAGAATTCCGATCGAGAGAGGGAAGGAGCGGAGTGAAATTTAGAGGCTTGTCGATGTGAAATTGCATCCCCGGGAGATGTCTCATCCCACTTCCGCCTGCGTCGACAAGAGGCATGCTTGTCAGTGTTGACTGGCGCGTCATTCGAGGAATGCCACTACGGTCCATCATGACCCACATTAGAATCCTCCCCTAACATTCTTCAACGTCAATTTTTCGACTAAAATTCTTTCAATAACAAGAAATCGATCACATCATTAAGTAGCTGTACATAAGCTTAAGTTTTTGTTCGCTATTGCCTGTATTTCCTTTTGTTCTTCTTTCTTCTCCTGATTACCCTGCCCTTATGTAGGACTTACAAGCCAGTGCCTAGGGTCAGACGCCTGTCGGGGAATAGAGGAACCTCTGGACCTGACCTTATCACGTGTTGTTTATAATAAAATTGATACTGAAGTAATAGCTCCAGTAAATAAATCATTTGCTATGGATTTAATAAACAAAGTAATTATAATCATAATTATCGACAAAGAATTGCTAGGAAATACAAATAAAGAGAATAACTTTAAATATTAATATCGAGGAATATGCTAATATAAAGCTAGGATATACAAAGTTCATCAGATGGGAGAATTAGTTTGTGGTTACAAATGGTCATTAGTAGAGGCCGGATTCCATAGGCCAATTCGGAGAACTCGTCAAATAGTTAGATGCGAGCAACTAAGTAAGTAAACACAGGTTGTTGATAGATGCATTACCACGCTTGGGCCTGAGAATCTCGCGGATTTCTGAGAATGTTATAGATGAAGTCAAAGTTAAAATCAGAAAACTCTGAATATTGTAAAAACACGTTACAAGATGGTATTAGCAGCTACAAGTGGGATGTTGAAGGGAATTAATGAGAAAAGGGACGCTAGTAGCGTCAGTTTTGGTTCTGATAGATGTTCTTATGGGTTTCATCGGAGCGTCTTGGAGCGTTTGTCGCTCGGAACACATTTCAGTTGCTTCAGCCTAAGGAGCTGAACAGTGTTGGATTATTCAATGAAACCAATCACCGCGGTTTACAAAACCGTTGGGTTCATGTAGGTCTTTACATACAATACAGTTACACTTAACTACTTATTATATAGCGTTTCATCGGTCGTAACGTCTCGCTTTTAATTACTTGAAACATTAATTGAAAAACTTTGTAGCAAGAAGCGTGTCATCCTTTCTGAAAATCATATCCACGCAAACCCTGGGATAGAAATCTCCGTGTTCAGCTATAACTAGAAACAGGAACCAACTGAACGTGCAAAGGATCTTTAATCTGCTGGTGCCCAAAAGATTCATCAACCTGCAGCATAAATAAGCTGCATGCTACAGCCGCATCAACGTAGGGTGTTTTCTCGCTTCAAACTAATGCATCAACTTGCAGCTGCGAAATCGCAATATCATAATAAACGGCCGAAGTGAGATCATTATGGAAGCCGGAGTGTCATTCTACCCCTAACTTCTATGGCATTCTCTCCGAGTCACCGCAACCGCACTAGTGGACCCATGGTTAACACCGCGGGGGTGGCTATGATGTACCGTGCTGTCATTTTCTATTAACTGATAATACAGCACCAACTCTGCTTTTACAGTGCACTTTCCAATTAGTTTGTTAAAAACATTCTTTAATATGTTGTGGCGATTGATTTTACCCCAGTAGGAATAAAAATAGTTTCATTATACTTACTCATTCAGCTTGTATAGAAAAGTATAATTAAACTTTGAACTAAATACTCGTTAGAACAAGGCGAGATTCCTTACATATGTTTGAAAATCTGTTTCGAGGAGATGTCGGGTTGATGCAAATTTTACTCTTTCACATTTTCAAAATTTCCTTTGTTTCGTCTGGCGAAGTGAATTTTGAACAAAATGTTTATTTCCCTTATTGTATTTATTTTCCTTTGCTATACTACAATTTCATAGGCACACTATGTAATATATTGTTTGTATCTTCTTTGTTGAGGAATAACAGGATGCTGAATAATGTAAATTGGTACTTATTCATTCGCATCTTTACTTATTGCAATCTTAGCTACAAACTTATTTTCTCTTTCAAAAGTCATCCCACGTTTCTGCTTTTTTGACGTCGTAAAATAATGTATTAGTTGATTTCTTTATAAGCGATTATGGCATATGCAGAATCTCTACAAAAATTTGACATTAACTCTGAATTTCAGGAATATGTGCATCGTTTTGATAAATAATAGGGAAAGAATGAAAGTATGTATTAATCCTTTTAAAAAGTTCATAATGTGCAATTTTATGCCTTAAAACATTATAAAAAGTCATTACAAGAAACATTTGATGCTTATGAAGAAACATGAAACAAAATGTTTCCAATAAAATACTAATATACTTGGGAGGAATTCTCTAAATCTCTTTACCTTGGATGGTTTTTGAGCAGTGCTTTTGGAAAAACGCACATTGTTTCTAAAATAATTTGGTTTCATAATAGGAGGCTTATAATGTATCAACATGTGAATGATGATAAATGTGAACCCGAAAGCGTTAAGATATTCCTGAAAGTGTGATTAATTTAAGACGAAATTTATACGAAATCTTTCAAATGTAATTATATTTCGACACACACAGAAAATATGAAGACAATAAAAAAACTATTATTTGAAATATATGATCAAAACTTTGCGAATGTTACTAATAATTGCTTCTCGGGTGATCAGCCGCGTCAAATGTATAAAGTTCAAGCTTTAAAACATTTGGTTCTCCGTGGTCTTCACCAGGAAGAACGCGGCTGATCATCAGAGAAGCAATTATTAGTACTATTTGAAAATTTGGCTGAAGTAATTGCTTGACTGATACTGATTCAAAGTTCTCTATGCGATTAACACATTAACATAATTTCCTTTATTGAAGGTTTTCTCCTCCCCCTCCCCCTCCCACTACCCCTTTCTCTCCCCCTTCACATGTAGCTGTATTAACAAGCTTGTATTTTCAGAAAATAAAACTTAAACTACATAACGTCTGAATCCTTGCTTAAATACATTCAATGTAACTGTCCAAATAATTCGAAATTTTTATTTTGTAAATTCAATTAAATGCGGTAAAACATTTAACGTTTATTTAAATGTTTCTCCACATGAATTTAATCTAACGGCTAGTAGGCCTTTGAAAATAAGAAGATACACACCTGGATCACAGTAGCTTTTTGTGTTAGGTTGCGGGCTCATAAAACACTAAACATGATTATATAAGTGGGTGACATAATTTGGAGAAACCATGTTAGAGTGCTTATGCTATACTGGTATTATACTGTTCTGTACACTTTATTGCCAGACATGTGATGCGACACAAATATTAAGGCACCAAAATTAGAACGATATTGTTCAAATTTCTAATCATTATTTCACAGACGTTTTCCATTGTTGTACTCATATAAAAGAACTATACCTGTGTATGATATGACAAACAATTGAATGTCAATCAATCCCTATGTGGACGCAGAATGCAGTTATTGTGTGCATGTGTTATGATTTCCCAAGAGTCGGTGAACAACCCATTCATTGCAAGCGGGCATCAGCCATTCCTGGAAGGATTGTGGTTCTATTGTGCATGTGCGGTGCTAAAGGGTCAAGTCACTCCTGGCTGTGTGGCAGCAAATTACATGTTTATGACTCAAGTACCTCCTCGTAAACTCTTTTCATTTTCTCCACCTTCCTTCGTGCACAGCTTACAGACTCGCCAAGTTGGCTTCACAGGATTTTAGGTTGGCTCCAACATGCAGCAGGTATGGTTTGTGTCTGGACTGGTTTCATCTCTTCGGTGCTAAAATCAATCCGATGAAACAAACCCCGGCTGGACGTGGTAATGCATGTGACTCGCATTCAGAGGGTCCTGGATTCGATATTCCTAAGGCATGCGCTATTTCGGGGATTTCCCTGGGTCGTCCGGGTGCTTGGAGGGTTAACTAGCCACCTCGAATTTGCTGTCCATCATTTCCCCTCACTTTTAATTCCACTTCAGTTCCCCTTTTATCTTGCTACGCTGTAAGCATTGGTGGCTGCGTCGGCGTTGTATGACAGGGAAAAAAGATATTCAATAAATGTGCCCTCCGAATTGCAGATGATCCCCGAGTCCCGGTGAGATGCGAATGATAATGCAATTTTTAGGGTTGACCAATGACAATCAGGTATAATTATGCTTAGGATTAAAATTTGCAGTTATGCGATTGGAACATTGTGTAGGAAGGTCGGGTGGCCGTGTTGCCTAGTAATCAGTTTAATAAAAGAGCGAACATCTATAATATTTACATCCATTTATTAGCGTTTTTTACAGTCTTAGAGAAGTGTTTACTGTGATTGATTATGGGCATCCCTCAGTACTTAAAGATCGCGTTTGAGTTATGTAGATCTAGTGTTAACTTCGACTTTACATTTCTATAAATAACGCCAACATGCCCTTTGAAATATTATTACGGAAACAACTATTTTGTAAACTGCAAGGTACGAATTAGCAGATATAATTCATTTGGGGTGACAAGATTCAGAAACACTTCAATTCATCAACCTCAACAGTCGAAAAATCGCTTAAACACAGGTAGACCATTAGTATCAATCATTAAATTTGTCGTAAATTTAACGGGTATTGTTTATCCTAACCCCAGCCCTCGCACACACTTATAGTTCCTCACTGGAGTAGCTGACAGGAGACTACACTGTAGAAAGAGATTGGTGACATATCGAACGGCATTAGAAATTTGTGGTGCAGTTGCTAATTTCAGCATGCATATTTAAAATATAAGAATTTTCATGTCAGTAGATGTTACGTTAAGCTAGATGTTGACTAAGCCAATGCATTTGACCGGTGCCAAAAAGGTAAGCATACTTCATTTGGTAACTGAAATATTTAAGTGTTAATATTTTCAATTTTGAATAGTGTGTAAGTTTTGTATAACGTGTAAAAAGACATTCAAAATGTATGTAGTATTCATATGTGAGATAGTGTTTCTCATCCGTCATTCCAATTAAGTCAATCCCTTTCTATCCACTATAAAACCAGTTTCTTCTATTCTTCCTTTTATTTTGCACTTTATTCTTTGGATTCACATTAACACAATTTAGCTAAATGTCTAACCCATTTTTTCTCGAACCCTTCACCGTACACAATTATTCACAATTCCTTCAAGCGAAACCTTTAGGATGTGGTTCAGTTCAGTTTAGTTTCGGTAGTGTTTGTTTTGTATTGTGTCTGCTCGTGCTTTATACCTCTGTAGATCCACTTTTTAAATACTAAAAATCATTTTGCTTCACTTGCTCACTACGCTTCTATTAAAAATCGCACTTTAAAGAAAATTGTCATACAAAAATGTATTTGCCTTGTTATACTGAAATTTAATGGAACTATTCAGCAATCATTCTTTATGTGAACGTCAGTCTGGGTGGCTCAGTTGGTTAGACGCTGGTCTACTAATCCCAAGGTCGCGGGTTCAAACACGGCCCAGACCGATGGTTTTTAAGTGTGCTTAAAAACGACATCTCCATGTCAGATTTACTGGCATGTAAAAGAACTCCTGCGGGACAAAATTACGGCAAACTGGCGACGCTGATGTGATCGTAGCAATTGACAGCGTCGTTAAACAACAAAATTTATTATTATTATTATTATTATTATTATTATTATTATTATTATTATTATTATTATTATTATTATTATTATTATTATTATTATTATTATTATTATTATTATTATTGTTATTGTTGTTATTGTTATTGTTATTATTATTAATTATTATTATTAATTATTATTATTATTATTGTTATTGTTATTATTATTAATTATTATTATTATTATTATTATTATTATTATTATTATTATTATTATTATTATTATTATTATTATTATTATTATTATTATTATTATTATTATTATTATTATTATTATTATTATTATTATTATTATTATTATTATTATTATTATTATTATTATTATTATTATTATTAAGTGAACGATTCTTATAGTTCATGAGGTTTAACTTGTCCGGATTGGTTCTGTCCTTGTGTTTGGGCTACTCTACCTACTTTGTCCAAATTTTTGGAAACCCTCTGTTGTCTGTTAAATGGCTGCATGCACTTTGCAAATACCCATCACCATAAAGAGACAACAAGGTGTTATTGTCTCCTTTTTTTTTTTAACCTAACAAGTTAAATCTCACAGACCCTAATACTTCAAACTTTTAAACAAACATTCAGCGCAAACATTTTAGAGCAAAATTTCGACTCCGGAACTGCAGAAGTTCCCGAGTTATTGCATACAGAAATACAGAGAGCTTATCTGAGGATATTAACTCGCCAGAATCCAATATAGCTAAAAAGGCAGTTTATCATCTTCCTATAACCGTAACGTGGCCGAAGGGTTGAACCGTGTGCCTAAAAGAAAGCATAAGTCGATATCACCAGGGCCGCTGGCAGAAAAATGCACCACAACTTCCGCCGCTTCTACCAACCTTGTCCTCTCAATTTCCCCCGCCAAAACACTTGTTATCGAGCGGGAGGAGGTACACGTGACGTCACGCTGAGCGTAGCGAGGCGGTCCTTCATTTAAATGGATCTTTACGGGCTGTAAACATTATGGTTTTAAAAAGGTCACGTGACTGCTCATAAATTATTAGGAGGCGGTCAACCATTAGAGACTGCACAGTCTGAAGCACTTGGGAGGATACTAAAGCGGCGGAACTGTTTTCTCACGCAAAGAATAATAAAAGGTAGCTCGCAGATTTGCCTGGCAGCATGCCCCATAAATTTTCTTAAACAAACCGTACCCTCTGACAAAGAACAGCGCCTCCACTGTAGATACGCTTTAACTACAAATTTTCTAGCGAAGCAACAGATTTTTCTGCGCACATTGTTGGAGGGAAAAACGTCCCGGTTGCATTTCACAGATAAACGACGGACCTATGGAGCGCTTATGCTTTCGTAGTCATCATTTGTAGTTGGCATGGTATTTTGCTCTTAGTTTTTTGCATGCTCCAGTTTGAACTGTTCCCGTCTTGAATGATTTGAGTTTAAGCAGTTTGTCTCTTTTTTGAATTTGAATTTTGGCCAGATTGGTGGATAAAGCGGCGCCCGGATGTATTTTCTCCGAGTCTTTTGGTTTCCTACATCATCACCTTTCCTTTCCGCTTTCCGCTTAGCCCTCATTTCATATCATCTCTTCCTCACTCTCGTACCAGGTTTTGGGCTGATCACCACCAATTCTGCCTATCCCCCCCCCCCGTTCCCTCTCTCCCTAATTTCGAGTTTGCTCGTGAACAGAGATCTGACCCCAGGTTGCCAATTGGAAGTCTTGTAGATGCAAGTACGAGGAGCGTAAAGGGAAAAACAAGATGAAAAGAATATAATTTTGGATTTGGATTTGAAAATTTAAGATGCCTGTACGCATTTCGCAAAAGTTTCCTTATGAATTTTCTAGCCATGGCAAGACTTTAACTTCTGCGGACCCAGCCTTAATTCTGTAGGGATCACAGTTTGGAATGGCCTTCAAGCAAAAACAGACGTTATCAGTCCTGAGTTCAATGGTGATAAGGTCAACGTTTATATATATGCCTCTTGCTCATAGAGAACCTTAAGTCATGTGTCGTATACGACACGCGGGGTCCGAAGTGGTTAATAGGTTTCCTGTAAATGCAGGTTGTTCATCGCTCAATGTAGGAATTGTACCTACCTAAGAGGTTATATATGTACTTTTTGAGAGTCATATCATTCGGCGTTCTATGAGCAGCGGGTATGAAAACTAAATCACCCATGGTCGAAGATGTAGGTATACCACCTATCGTAGTCGCCATTTGTCACTCACGCTGATGACTTCTATGACTTAGTATAGCCATATCCAGTATATCGAACTATGTTCTAAAAATCACAAAACATGCTGCAGTTCTCTTGAAGCTGAGGTTTTAACTACATGTTAGAAAATGGAAAACACGCGGAGTGACGATTTTAATAGAACCAATATATGTTGTATATAACACGCACTAAGATCTGCTATCATAGCTCAGTAGTAAAACACACACTGAATGCGCCGAGGATTCACCCCAGCACATGCTCACAATGTTTCACCCTTTATTTCTTGCGCATGCGCAAAATACTGCTGGAAATTCTTTATGCACTGCACTCGAACCTTTTCACTAAACCTTCATCACGGTAAAGCATCATGAATTTTTAGAGCACTGGCCGTAACTCAAAAGGGTAAATATGTATATCGTGCTATTTATGGCACAAACATATCGCAAAGCACCAGAGAATCGGGTTGTGACTGAAAACTCTGGCTAGATCGGCATCACGCAGGCGTCGTGCAACAACACTTGCTCAATGCGGAGCTATGTAGAAGATATGACAGACCAACCTTTAAGACACAGGAAGGTATGTCTATCTTCTATCTGTCTGGACAAAGGAGTTGAGTATGGTTGTTCATATGAAACCATACGCCAACAATTAAAGGATGATGGAATTACATCGCATCGTCCTGCCAGCAAGCTTCTTCTCACTGAGGTACACAAAGCAACAAAGTTACAAATGGCACAGTGTAATATTCATCTTCCTCAGTCTTACTGGAACCTGCTAACCTTTACTGACGGGAAGGCATTTCGATCCGACCCTATGTCTGTTTAGAGCATGATGCATAGATAGTTAGGATTTTCATCACATCGTTCGAGCAGGTTGCTGCAACTGCTGATACAGCTTCGTATTTAAGCTATAACTTTCCAATTTTGTAATTTAAAATTACACCCTGAATAACAATTACAAGTACGTTACGCTTTATTTCCACTTGTGTATACTTTTACCCTTTGTGCACTTTTTCTGGAAACTCATGTACTCCTTATTACAATTGTGGAGTATAGGAGCTTAAAAAAGTTATTATTTCATATTAACAAATATTATATACATCGAAAATTTTTGGAGTAACACTGCACTTTATACACAGTGTTACTCCGTGGCGAGTTCTACACGGTCGAGGAGTTCAAAAAGCCATAGAGGTGAGTACTTTCCTTCTGTGATTCTGTAAATTAGTTTGCAAATAAGCGTTGCACAATATTTATGAAATACTTATTCAATATTTTATTGAAATTACAAAAAGAACTACATTCTTCAACAAATACATCTTAATGAGAACAATTACTGAGTTACAACAATATGCGTTGTCCAACATGTTGGATTTGACTAAAACTACGTGGTCATAAACAACTGGTGACATATTCTGTCATTTTAACCCTGAGTTTTGCGACGGGTATATTTGTATGTACATAAAATATGTATGCGAGTTTGTGTGGGTGGTTTCTAACGTAATATTTTAGTGTGTCATCCGGAATATTTAATGAATTTCGATTAATACTCAAAAAGGATACTGTGCCTCCGAAATGTTTTAATAGTTACCCACCTTTGGTCCTTTCGATAATTTCAGATAGTTAGCTGAGTCGGGAACATGAAAATCCTTTGCAGGCCGTGGCGAACGATGAAGCTGGAAAATCTATACTTCATGTTATATTGGAAAAATTCTGCTCACCTGCAGAACTCGTAAAGGGCTTCACTGCTTCACACTTCAGCCAATTACTCCACCGGATAACTATATGAATCAGTTTAGACAAAACTATCCTTGTCAAACTTCCAAACAGCTGCTGTTTATATTGTTAACATAAGAGGATTGACTTTCAAAAACCTCTAAATTTTACATTAGGCTTTGACGATCTAGAGTGGAAACCGTCTGTTTTCTACAGAATGTGTGTAATTCACTTTTAGTGTGTGGCCTATAAATCAGAATAGACATGTTTGAGTAGATTATAAACTTAATAGCAACTTTACCTCTTGAAGAGCACTCGGATTTTATTACAACGTACCTGGAAAGACAGAAAAATATTAATATTAGTGCGCATCATCTTTAACATCCAGATACAGTTAAACAATGAATATTGCTAATCTAATTTCCTCTTAATAATAAAATCTATCTGAAACAAATGGCAGATATAATATAGCGGTCATGTGTATGGGTAAATCTGTTATTCGAAGCCCAGTCGGTGGAAGACGGAAGCCCGCTCACGCTTCACATCCGCATATGATTGGAATCGCTTTCCACTAAGATATGTAAATATTCTGGAACATCCATCACCCGACATGAGCAGCGTGTCGTGAACATTATCCTGTTACATTTTCGAAATCAGTGAGCCACAATGATAAACGCCTTCAATTTCGCGATGGATTCCCATTGCTAATGGTCCTTTGACTACAAAAGGGAATACCGGACAAGCTCCTTTCTGTCAACTCTGCCACTGTATTGACCACTGTCCTTTGCTTTGGCTTCCTAGGCATTAATGTTTTCTGTATCTCGTGTTTATTCATAAAATAACTCACCAATATGCACATTTTCAGTTAAGACAGAAACCAGTCTTTGTTGCCGAGGGAGCATGTGGTATAAAATAAAACACAAACTGTAAAATGCGAGTAAGTTGGAGACTTTAACGCTGTGTCGGCACGTTGGCCCTGATAGCTTAGTGGTTAAATCGTCTGGGTGGAGACTGGAAGATCCGTGGTTCAAATCCCGACATTGAATTTTTCAGTCTCATTTTACCCTTTACAACCTTATCCTACACATGCTTACTGTGTGGAAGAACGATTAATTGCAAAAAAAATGTAAAACTTTGGTTGATTTGTTTTATCGTCAATCTTTTACCTTTTCTTTCAGAGTTTAGTCATTCGTCCTGACGTTTTCAAACGTTTGGACCCCTTCTCTTGCATTTGGTTGTACAACACCTTTTTGGCTATGTTACCTTCAGATCTTCTAAGAGTTTTTATGAAATTGATTCCTATCTGTATTTGTCGTCGTTTTAAGTGACCACCTTCTAAAACTGAGTTTATATGTATGTTAGATTAAACATACTCTTATATTAATTCTGGATCACAATTTAAACGAATGACTGTATCTTATTAGTGAAAAACTAGTTGCATAGGACTAAATTATACTAAGCAATATAAAAATATATACAGCTGTCGTATATATTTGCATTTTGCATATACCTATTCGTCTTCTGCTAGTGGAAGACCATTAAACACTAAAACACAAAAAATATATTAAGCTATTTTGTAAATCGTTGTGCCATTGCAACCTTATTTTAATTTCTCCTTTATATGAGCTTTATGTTAAGGCTGGGTGTAGCCGAATAAGCGAGCATTGTAAAATGTGTGGTTTTTAACCTTATACGACTCATGCAAATGCTCTTGAATCACAAATTGGTATGTTGAAAATCCAAAATACACTTTACCGTAAACACTCCCTGAAGCGATACTAGTTCTGTGAGGAATGCATAGGTATTAGATTAAGATTACTGCATTTGCTCAATCTTCCACTGTCATAAAGGTTGTCGTAAAAAAGACGAGATGGTTTAAGGTTGATCGTATCTAGAGCTCTGCGCAAAATAGACAAGCAAATAGATAGTTCAAAACTAGTTAATCATAGCTTTACTATTTAAAATTAGACCGACAAACTTTTAAGATAGAAAAATGACTGGTGTGTGCGAGAGTACGGCAGAATGGGGTACCCCGATGCACTCTTTGTGTTACACGCAATGGGCGTGCGTTCCAGCATTTGCTTTGAATAGTAGAGCTGTGAGATGTTTGTGTTTTTATGTGTTCTGTGTTTGTTTCTTGGATTAAGATTGTGTGCCTAAGATAAATGCAATACTAATTTGCATTGTTGATTTTGCCGTAAATACTTATAATGGATGGGAGGCAGTAATCTATGGCATGACGTCTCGCACTTAAACAAAGCACCGCAGCAAAAGCTTTCCTTAGCAAGAAGTGTTTAAAATGATGTTATCTATCAGCTCCCAAAGTTTGTCGGTCTAATTTTGGGACACCATATATACACGATCAACTATAAATAAAAGTTAGAGAAGATACACAACGAATGGCAATGGTTTCAATAGATAGAAAAATGGATAATCCAGAATTATAAAGCTAGAACTGCAGTACAAACCAGAAGGATGGCGTTCAAGAGGACGAACAAAAACTAGATGGGAAGATGTCTGCGTCGGCACAGACTTAATAACCTAACCTTGAAATTAAAGAAGAAGCTACTATTTTGTTATGCGAAAAAGTGCAACTGCTGAACGATAGGAAAGAATACCAGCATTGCAAACTTACTCATGCATATTGTCAACAATCCCTTACTAGCTCAGAGTGCAAAATGTTAATTGCAATACCAATCTTGCCATCATATTAATAAACGACAGCAATAAGTAACCTAAGGAACAAAAATAATGCAATTACTATAGGCAAAATTCTTGATCAACGTTCTCATCACAAAAAAAGAAACACATAGGCCTTTAAGCAACGAAAAGTAAGCTCCAGTAAGCCAGAAACATACGTATCCAAAGACTTCGATTCTAAATAAAGGTTCAAAATAGGGAACTATAGAGCTCTAGCTATATCGCACAAACAACGGCCTAGCAGTTGGAAGATAGGAAATAACTGCCATTGTTGATGCCCTTTCAGTCCCAAAGGAGCCATAGTGGAAGTTGTGTTTAATTACGCCGTGAACATGGGTTGGTGTGATGTGGAGTGGATATAATATTCGCAGTGACTGTGTCTCTTCGAGGAAGACGGTCATGCAGTTACCATTCCAGTGATGTTACACAACTCCTTGATGCCAGAAGTCCGCAGACAAGCATTGCTACTCGTGATTTTGAGGTGGCAACATACTGTGGTCCAATTCTCGAAGGCCGCATAACCGGTCGGGAGGGCTCAGGGTGCTGACGCGTCGCCTCCCCCCCTTCAACACTTGCGGCTGGTCGTCCTAAAGGTCTCACACAGATTGCCTCGGCTGAGATCTTATCTCGTGGGTGTTGAAGAAATAATAACCACAGTTATTATTGTGAAACCTTTTTTATTCCAGTCCACAGTAAATGCTACTCTTCCTACCATATACCCTTTGTTATCGACTTCGTCACTGACTTTTCCTCGCGGTACTGGACGGCGCGGATACTAATGTTGCAGGGGTGTTGTAATAATGTCGGAGTGTGTTGTAGAGCTCTCGGTGTGTGTTGTAGGACTCGCGGGGTGTATTACAGGACTGGGCTCGGGGTGTATTGTATGACTGGGGTTTATCACAGGACTGGGCTGTATCACAGGACTGGGGTCGGGATGTACTACATGACTGGGGTTTTAAAATGCGTGTTCGCCGGTTTTATAACTTTCCCATTTCCCCTGACTATACCCTTAAATTCTGTCCACGCAGTTTGCAGTGATTGGTGGAAATTCATATTGTACGCGCGGCTTCCGAATTTCCACCTATAGGCATGCCTGGTTGTGGCGGGAGTTCCAGAAGGGGATTCCGCCTCACTGCACATGGCGTCCCTATTAGCCTAACAAAAGGCACAAAAGGATTTTTCGCCTTTTGTTCAGCATTGTCTGCATCGTCACCTTAATGATGGTTTTACCCTGAGTTGGAGCAAATTCTGGCTGATACACGCCTCTACCTGCCACACTGAATGATCGGTTGGCGAATATTTTGTTTAAGAATTTGCTTTAGCAATTGATTTGATTTATCCCGCTACACACTGCACCCCACTCATGACGCCTGTAGTGGGTACAGGTGGAGACGTAGTGGCCTGGTGGTAAGCCTTGTCCCGCGAAGGGCTGTTGCGTTAGTTAACATACCGTGGCCAGCCCGTTTGCTAATCTTATTTTCTGTTTCATATTCCCTTTGGGGTTACCTTAAAGCAAAAGTTTTTATCGACAAACCCCGAACAATTAATGACCTGAAGGACCAATTCATTGAGAGGTTAGTGCAACACCACGAGTACTGGCAGAGTCTGCAGTGTTGAACTTCAGTCAGACTCGAAGAGTGCATGAAAGAGCAAATGCAAAACAACTGGAGAGTGTGATTTTCAAAAGCTAAATTTGTTCCTTTGTGTCAATAAGTGACAATAATTCCTATTTTTTATTAAAAAACAAAATATAAGTGCTTTACTCAGTTCCTAAAACCGTCAGATCATTTTGTCCGGCCTTGCACAAATAGCTGTTTTGATATCTATGCGGAACTGTGGTGGTAAATTTTTTGTATTGCAAAAGTTCTTAAAATTTAAACATATATAAAAGGAAAATAGAAAAGAAAGAAAGAATTTGCTGTATTCAAGTCATAAGGCACAAGCGCCAGATAGCACAAATGTAATGTTTTCGTAACGTTGAAATTTAGTGATATTTAAGAGCCCCAAAACATTTAATGCACATGCTTCGGAGCGATCAAGTGAGTGAGTGAGGTTTAAGGGTCCGTCGACAACTAGGTCATTGGGCCCGGCTTTCGGAGTATGCACTTCGGAAATTACCATCTGCACAACATCTAGCGCTGTCAGTGAAATTGAAGCGATCTATGCTCACAAAACATTACTAAAACTAACCAAATATAAATTCTTTAGTGATTTATACGTTGGGGGAAACTCCAAAACTTCTGAGGTGACTGCATTGATTGAAGTGGGATGCCTTGATCCTAAGGCACTTCAAACTGAAGGATGTTGAATGCTACCTTCAAAGTATGGCATGCTCGTTAAACCCTTCGTAGTGTTTGATAATTACTGTGGTACTGAATTTTGTCTGAAAATTAATATGAGAAGGGCTTCTGATTTACTGCAAAAATTTCAGCCAGCTGGAAAACTTAATGTCGCACTGGCATATTGCCATGGTAGTTCAGGGGTTAGATCAGCGGTACAGTAAGCGGAAGATTACTGAGCGGTATGACTCAAGCGGTAACGTCTGTTGCCCACATTCTGGAGGTCGCGGGTTCGATCCTCGTGGCCGACCTTCCTGAACCATGGATTCCCCAGCGAATGCTAGGAAGGATTTTCATATCCTCCGAATTTCCTGTTCTTCTAGGGTTGGAAGCCTCAGCGACCGTCGGGGCAGCAGCACGGCAGGAGGATTAAATGAGCTCTGAAAATCTCGTCCCCCCGGATTGGAAGGCGAACCACTGGTTTCCGGATCTCCCATGGGATGGTATAAGTCCGAGGGGCGGTGCGGAACTAAGTCAGCCTCCGCCGGCTGCTTCTAACTGGGAAAATGTAGGGAGCCTGCCACCTGCTCTGTCGTGGGAACGTTCCAGCCGCCCTTAGGATCCATTCCCCTCATCCATACTCCCAGAGGGTGCCCCGTCAGGGGCATAGGCACAAAAGATCGCCTTTTGGTCGAAGTGCTAGGCACAAAAGATCGCTAAGTCACCCTCCAGAAGTTATTGAGTCATTGAGTCAAGCGGAAGATTCATGGTACAAATTCCGGCTATGTACATTTATTTTCTTCTTTGATGATTTTTGAGAATCTAAATAATTTCCTGCAAAATGAAGTGTTGTAAACTGGTTATAAAAGCATTATAACAACTTCCGAATTTGCATAAGTTTCCCTTACAACTGGATTGTTAATTAAATCAGTTGCTTTCAACTCAGTATACTTCGTGAAGTTCCCTAAAAGAGCTTCGATGTTAAACTCTGTAAAGGAACCACATTTACATGTCGCTTTTTGTAACCTTTGTGTTTTATTGAGGTGGGTGTGCTCATTGACACCCTCGACGCCGATGAGCAAACAAAGGACATGATAGAAAGAAAGAATTGGCAGCTTGCACTGTGGGAGGGCTACAAATCAAGCGAAGACTGGCCGTTAAGTTTGTAGAAGCAATTTGGATTCCGACGGCAAAGAGAACAAATCGGCCAGGTAATGCGTCGCGTCACGGCGCCGACAAGAGGCGCTGTAAACAACATAACGAGTCTGCGTAAATCACATCTGTTTAACGGCCCAGGTTCGTGCTCCGCCACAGTCACACTGTGTTTATTGCCCAAAACGCTTCCCCACGACTACAAGCGCAAATTATTATTCAGAGTACTCGACAGTTATTATTGGAAAGTGTTTGTTGCCTCTATCGCATGGTACCCAACAAAGAGAAGATTTATGGTATTATGCATCCACAACATTGCTTCTTTCCATTCATGTATTTGTTTGAGTACAATATACCAATACCAATGCTTTTCCTTTGAACCAGTGATACAGTTCAAGGATCGTTGCCGATTCCTGTTATATTCTCTGCTCAATAAATCAGAAATTATAGCATGTCGGCTTCAAAATATCCCACTGTATTATTACGCAATGGGAGGAGGAAATGTAGGTTTAAGAGCTACTTGGTCATCAGCGCCCTTAAAATCGGATCATGGCAATCGCCAAAGATAAATTTGAATGTAAAATAAACGTTCTAGTAAAAAGGAAAACAAATATACATAAATATAACAAACAAAGAGATATAAGTTACAAAAAGGCCGTAAAAGTATAAAATTTAGATATCCAAAATTCGAAATCCTCAGGCTCATGTTTACCTTTGCTAAAATCCTCAAAACTCGTTCGACCACTTGTTTATCGTCAAGCAGTTGAAGAGAATCTCGAAGGTGCGCTAGAGAAACACACGGACCGACAAAAGGTTGGACAAAGTGGACAAAGAGGAGCCGGTCCCGTTTAAAATGGTAACCATGCCTAAAATTGTAGTGTTACACTATACTGGGAGCAATGGCCGGAGAAACAAAAGCAGCATTTGCTTTTTGAGAAAACTAATGGACCTGTTCAGAATAAATGAGACGTTACCTCCCATTGCTAGAAAATTGAGGTGGTTGAAAGAGGGACGTACATATTTGTGTAATTTCCTTCCAGGAAACCCTGTCAGTGCCCAAATAGATGTGAAAGGTGTGACCTCCACTATGCATAATATCAGGGGCGTGACTTCTGTGGAAGCAAGGGAAGCATTGCTTCCGCTTTAATGTTAGTAACTTCTCTAATTTTATTAAAATTACATTTGTAGAAAATTTAGCAATACAATTTTGAAACGCGGAAATTATACACAGAGAGTACTTTTGTAAGTAGTTTTCTGGAGCCCTAACAGATGGTCGAAATAAACTCGTTTTGTGGAAGCAAGGTATTTTTTTTTCTTTTGGGTAACAGGGTTACTGCTCGTTAGAGGTTAGAAAAAAGAAAAAAAGGTCAATTTACGTTTTCTTTATAAATAATTAATAATAAGTAATAATAATTAATAATAATAATGATAATGATAATAATTAATAATGATAATGATGATAATACTAATAATGATGATTAATAATAATAATAATAATAATAATAATAATAATAATAATAATAATAATAATAATAATAATAATAAAACTCCACTGATCATAACAAGAGAATAAAAGCAGTTAAATTTTAGATATATTATGAAGGAATTTGAAGCGAGATTACCGCTTCTTACTCCCGTTCCACTATACTAAGTGGAATGCTGCTTCTCAGGTGTGTTCTGTGCCGCGGTTGCTTTGCATGGACCTTCATTTCTGGGTATGCGTGAGTATTTTCACATAAAACCCAGAACTCTCGTTGAATCACTTTTATTCACAATCAAAGTAATGTTTGAGATTTGCCGATCACTATTAGAATTTGTACGCGTTACTGCGTCTTTACTAAGAACGAAGATTGGTTACTGTGAAATGTAATGTGTTCTCACACTCGAGGGTCCGGAAGGCAAGTCTGTGCGACTGACCTAACCACTCGGAGATCTGGGAGGCAAGTGGTTGCTCTGCGCTCTCACGGTAATAAATCAGCTTCTAATTTCCCCTCATTTATCCCTTAAAAATTCAGCCGTCATGATGCTATCAATGCCTTTCACCTTTTAATTGCCTTCTACACTAGCAACGGGGTTTCGCTAAAGCATACGTGACCATCCCTTGTTTTTCTGGTTCAGCATACTGTCGGTAGGGGGGGTACCGAAAGAAGGAGTGGGGCGACCGAGGGCCGGCGGTTCAGGAAGTCTGATTGAGACACTAGTGCCTCCTAGCACAAGCGACAGCTGCCCCTGCTGGAGGCAGACGCAACCTTTGAGGAGCTTGGTACTGAAGACTGCGCCCCAAGGGACGAAGATTCACAGAGAGCAAAATTCCCGCCAGGTCAGCCCAGAAAGGATCTAGCGGATGAGGCTGAAATTAAATGAGGAGTGACGTGAAATGCAGGAAGAAGAAATTCAGGAATATAATGACCCGGGGAAAGCCCGAACAAACCCAGGATCACGAAGTTCTGATCCACAGAAATGGAAGTCACATCCTCCGGAATGCTGACCACAGCCGCCTTCGTCACGACACAAGCTGTACTCCAAGGAAGTTCCAAAACCATGCCCTCTAATCGCCTAATCCTCCAATTCCGAAACGTGACAAGGAAATTAATGACAGGACAACAAAATTCACAGCAATACAGAAACTTCCATTTAATTTGTCTAACGATCTTGGAACACCGATAACCTCAAGATCACAATATCGGGTGCAACAAGATTTTTGGAATGAAAGGCTCACAAACAATCCGAAGCAACCAGCTCAGAGGTGCCAAGAAGTGACACCGCCACTCGATTTGACTCAGTGTTAATGCGGTACGTCAACACCACTTTGAACTTCACTACATAAACCAGTAACAGGCGTCACCATCTTCCTACATCTACAAATTGCTCCCGGAATCCTCCAAGCATTCTTCCTTGCCCTCATATCTTGTAATGCGTCATCAGCGAAGGGTAACCAGGAAGGGGAAAGTGTAACTGCCCTCTTTCTCCGCAATGACACCACTGCTAGTTCGATATGCCATGTATATGCTGTATTTTGAAATTGTTTTTAACCGCCTGTCACGGAAGTTACTGGAATAGTTACCTTCATTATTCCCCGTTAATTCGTTGACATTTATTCTGTTGGGCTTACAGTAACCTCTAAATATATTCGTTGGAATCCACCGACTAATTTAGAGAAGAAAATCGTTCCTTGCTTATTGTATACCGAGAGGTAGGAAAACCCTCGTTTATATTTCATCACCCCTCGAAAGGTTGAAGGGTGGGACTGAAAACAATATAAAAGCAGATTTACTGTGTTTGTTGCATTTCCAGCAATTAGGCTTAAAAGGTTTTCGGAATGTTGACGGAACAGGGAAACAGTGACACAATAGCAGGATTTCATGATGATGTATTAGGATTAGTGTGGCTACCTTTTAGTTAACAACCAAAAAGTGTCTATGTGGCCATTCATCCTGGCTTAACTCCTGGTATGTAAACAAGTGGCGTGCTACGGGATAGCAGCATGCATAACAGTGATGTTAAAGAGCGCTTAGTCGACTTTAATTACTATATAGCGGGTGGAAGGGAAGTCATTACAGTAATGCTCGACCATACCCAAATTTATTAATTATAAATCTGATAGCGACCTCCTCAAGATCAAGCTTTCGTTAAAGGACTGGTCTTCATCCAATCGGAAAGCTTAATTTTTATTAAAGGACAGGTGTTCAACCAATCAGAGAATTCCCATGCAGCAATGGCAAAGCGCAAAATCGATTAATTCTCAAAACGCAACTAGTGCGAGTTTAGGAAACACTAAAATGTCGGACACTACGGACAGTGAGATGCAACTTACTCCGTCTAAGTAAGATGCAACTTAAACAAAACACACAAATTAACCTCAATGCAGCATCAACTTAAAAGAATATTGCACTAAGCACAGACCCGCAAATTAATTTCACTAATTGCACAATAAATAACTTTTACATGAAATAAAGTTTCATCTGAAAACCAGTATATTCAATATGCCTTCTATTTTTCAATATTACATAGCATTTCAAGGTTATCATTTTCATCATGCAGCTATGTCATGCTGGAAACGAATCGATCGTCTAGCGCCTGCCCAGAACTCCAAATATCAGCTGATGCAATATGTATGTCATTATCCCTGGTTTGTGTACAGCATTTTACAACATTTCAATTATAAAATTAGGTATATGGTTGTGCATAAATTGTCGTGTGAAACTTAACTATAATGGTAATTAAGACGCTCGTATGAAAATTATACTCGTGTCTTAATTACTACCATTGCAGTCTCAATGCATAATTTACTATTAAACCAGTGATAGCTCTCGGTATTTGGAACACATTTTATATCTTATGTTTTTGTCTCTGACAACTTCCTACGGAGGTATTTTAGTTTTGTCGAAAACAAGTTGGCAACACTGCAGATTGTGTGGGTGTCACTTTCCATAATTCAGTACATAAACAAGCACCGTAACGGTGCGTCTTGAGAACATAAACACCTACCCTGACTTGTCCTTCCGTGTTTACTGAGCGAGTGCAGGCCAATAATCACAAACGTTATCTCCCTAAACACTACACGACAGCGAAAGCGCCCAACCTATTTACATCACAAAACAGGTATCTTCCCTCACCATCCTCAACGCAACGTTGTCGACTTACTTCGCGTCTGAAAGAGCTGCTGGGAGTATTCCTTCACGGCTTTTAAGGGATTAATTATTTCGAAATCCTGTGTGATGCTCCATAATTACTACCGAAACTATGTCAGAAATAAGTTACTCTACGCATCTTACAAGTAACAAACGGTTACCTTCGCACATTCTTGTGGAACTACGCATCCAATTTGGATCAAAAACTATTTTTTTTTCGAAATCGGCTGATCAAAGAACAAAATTTCATTAGACTTTTTTCGTTTGTAATGCTTCTATAAAGCACATATTAGAAGGAATGTAATAACTTCCCTTTTACACTGCATATTTACCATTTAATTATCTGCTTACACGATGAATCAATTACTGTTAACGTCTATTTCGGTGGACAGGATTAAAGTTTTGCGATTTGCTAAACACAAACGCCTACTACAAAGAGAAAATGACAAACAATACACTCAAATATACAATATACTAAATATACAAATTCAAAATAAATAAACATAAATGTCTTGCCTCGAGGGTATTCAAGAAGTCCCGAGTACGAATCTCGGTTGCGGTAAGTTAACTGGCCGGGCTGTCTCGTAGGACTGTTGTGTGTGCGTGACTGTCAACAATCGCGGCGACAAAAACAAAAGGGGTATCGGGAACCTTAGCGAGACTTCTAATTGAGTCATTTCCAGTGCGTCATCCCCATATATAAGGAGGCCTGAGAAGCTGATTCCATACAACAATCACAATGAATCCTAACTATACTCTCAAGGACTCCGCTAGGGGGCAAGCTGGGCCTTGGTCAAGCCTGTCTCCCAGCTCCCAAACCTCACTCCTCTGGTTACGAACCAGCCCTATTTCTCACCACTGACTGCGCGGGTGCTACAGACGGTACTGCTGCAGACTTTTTACCTTCCTACTCTAGTGGATAGTTTTTTTTTTTTTTTTTTTTTTTTTTTTTTTAAAGTAGGTATGGCTATCTTCAATGGCGACACTTACAGTACCTTGGGGTCTCGTAACAAGATTTTTCCCCTCTACCAAAAAACATTGTTGGAGTGAGTTTCAGAGTGAAGTGACGAACATGAATCGGTCAGTGGGTCAGCAAGGGTGAGACAGTTGTGCGTGTGGGTCGTGTCGGTACGTCGTAAGCAGATGCAACGCCTATCTGGGAGCAGAGGGACCTCTGGACCAGAGAGAGTGAAGACCTGGAAGCAGGTGTTCAGCCAAGCACCAGGTATGATAGCGAGGAAGAGGATGATATGAAATGCAGGCGAAACGGATGATTGGAAGAGTGACAGTGGAGCAATTGGTGGGATGAATTGCGGGGGAAACCGGAGAACCCGAAGAAAACCCGCCCAGATGCCACTTCGTCCACTACGAACATCATAATACGGTGTGGGTCACCTAGGTAGTAGGCGAATGGTCTAACCACTCAGTCACGGCGCCGCCATTATACTTCCAGACTCAGGGAAGGATGAGGAATAATTCTGGCTGGAAAAATAATATAACACGATACAGTGATAGAAAAATAACCAGGCTGATTTCTGTCATTTGTTACAGTATCTTATTCAGCAAAGGAATTTGGTAGATGCTCTCAAGAATGTGGCAATTGGAATCAATACCATGCTGTCTGTAGTGCAAATGGGATTTGATTATAACGCCGAGTTGCAGGTTATTGGTGGTTTATGAGTAATGCAAGGTATAATTCGTTATCTCTAACGAATGCACTTATTTGATTAATATTGCGAAGCAATATAATCCTTATGCTTCGAAACAGAAACTGGTGCGTTCTTTGATCTGAGCTTGCCTTTCAATTTCATTCATGGCCACTTAGTCAACAAATAGGACTTGTAAAAGATGAGAATAATATGTTTGCATGTTTCAAAACTTAATTAATAAACAGTAAATGCACAAAGTACATACATTTATGCCTGAAAACAATCAAGTTCACTCCCACTTACGACCAAAATTTATAATGGTTGTTTCGAATTGAAAGTGAAATTGCTTCAAGAACCAAAAAACAATTTTTGAAACACGTAGTTTAAGAAATGCTTTTTATTATCATCTTAGTTTTGAAATGACCTACTTCTACGCACACGTGCCTGTAAGAGCCGCACTTGTGACAATCCATTGTTCCTTTAAGCACGTGTGCTTAAAGTAGAAGTGTTGAAACCAAGAGACATTTTTTGTTTATGTCTTTTTGTAATGTAACCCTTTTAACTATAGAAAGAAATTGCTATGAGCTTGATACATATTTGAATATCACTTATATACACATATTATTCGTTTCTACGTTTCCCACGACATTCATATACACCGAACTTTGTACATTAATATTTAACACAATTTTTTTTTTTCGGTTATAAGTTTTCTCATTAATGTGTGACGTTTTCCAGCCCTCATGTATGAAATGTATGAATTTACATACTGCTTTATATGCTATATTTATGGTACATTAATACATATGATGGTTTCTGTCTACTGTAGCTTTATATAGTATTTAATGATACTAATCACGACAGTGTTGAAGACGTAGGTCTCAACAATGAAAGTATCCCCATTTTGCATAATGCAATTCACCTCTAGGAATTACTGCGTTATTTTTATCACCGTAGACCTAAATTATGGAAATTATGTGATTATTGCATGCAATATTTAAGAAAACCCTTTGGAAACAATGGTTTTATGCTTTAGTTTTCTAGCAAGAAGTATAAAGTTCTAAATAGAGGTGGGATTTCTATGCAATTACATATTTTTCCTTGCTATTTAGATGCTGGGAAAAGTCACATGTTTACAAAGCACTATGTTAGGGTTAATACAACTGAATTTCATGTTACATATTTTTATATATTTGCGAGTATATTACCTACATTTAGTGATATAACATATTATTACATATTTTAGCATTTTCCTATTGATATATAATTTCTGTGTTGAAATTTGATTTTCACCGTGGGCCTGTTTTGGTTGCCTCAATAGTGTATTAAGATGACAGAGAGGTATTTGAAAGGATGACAGGTGCAGAATCCTCTAAATTGGTTTTACCAAACGTTCTAACCAATTCGGAAAACATGTTCATTCCTAATAGCATCACCAATATATTTTAACTAGCCATTTGCACATTGAGCAACGGTGCTGGTAGGCTGGGGGCAGGCAAGGAATGGGAGGTTATCTTATCTTACTCTTGCCTCTGAATCAGTAGTTTCGCTTAAACAATTGAGTGACGTATAGGTCGTGAGGTGAGACATGATCAATTCCCTTAGCTGCGCAGTGACACTCTTCACCTGATACGCTGATGGTGGGGAAAGTTGCGCAAACATGTATGCGTAGAAGTCGTACCGTTTCTATCCAGTGAGGTGAGATTTGCTAGCATAGCTTTGGTGCACATTGCTAATGCCGTTATATATGTATAATAATTAGCTTTATACCAAACAAAGCGATTTCACTATACTTATGGTCATGTGCTAACAATAACTTTCATGTTAATTGCAATTGTTTCAGCTACACGCTGTTGTAGTGTTTCGCGTGTATTCCCCTCTCAGCCGTTCCAGAGAGGGAGGGAAGGAAAGCAGCTTCCCCTATGCGCAAAAATTGTCATTACTTACCTCACGACCTATACTTCATTCACCATCATCTTTCTTTGGAGTCGATATGGCACCAATCGTATTGTCGCTGGATAGCAGTTGACAAGTCTTTCATAATTGATAGTAAAGTATTGATTTTTCAAGCATGCAATAAATACATCATATGTTCCATGAAGTGGAACAACATGGACGAAGTGCTGTGCATAGAAAGAATCGACAATTTGTTACACAGAACAAACAAACACTTTTAACACAGATGCTGTCTTCCCTTTCAAGTAACTCATGGTCTAAACCTGGTTTGTCTGATGATGATGTTGTTGTTGTAGTAGTAGTGTTTAACGCCCGCTTTTACTACTACGGCACCGCAGGCGGTGACACTGATGATACATGGAATGAAGATGGAGCACCGGTGGAATGAGATGGCGGGGGAAACCGGAGCACCCGGAGAAAACCCGCCCTGACGCCGCTTCGTCCACCACGAATACCACATGCGGGTCCCTGGGATCGAACCCGGGCCGCCTAGGTGGTAGGCGAGCGCGCTAACCGCTCGGCCACGGCGCCGCCCATGATGATGATGATGATTATGATGATGATAAGCTACATTCATCATTAAAACTTTTCAGGAGGTTCCTTCCTGTAACTCTTTATGACAAAAATGAAACCTAAAACCAGCTAATACCAGATGCAGGAATTGAAGCCAATATTGAATCTATTGTTTTCAAAACATTAATGTAGCATAGAAGCTCATGAATATTGTCCATTTTATACTTATGCGTATAGATCCCCCCCCCCCCCCCCCCAGAAATTCTCCGAAGATGTCTGAACGATTTCTCAAGGGACTGGGAAGATCTGGGTCAGAACGATAACACTGACAGGCTTCCCCAATCAGCTAAATGGAGCACGAAGCGAGACAGTCTCTTGTTTCTATCACAGGGTGTTTCCGCCATCATTAATGGCTTATGTTCTGGTTGGTTTGTTTTCCCTTTATCTTCTGCAGAAAATCCAAGAAAAATGTTAAGCCCACTTTATTTCTTTTAGGTATAGGACGTTACTTCTTTGAAAAGTACGTGCCAAAATTAAAGCTATACGTGAACCGTCATAAGTAAAATTGACACACACACACACACACACACACACACACACACACACACACACACACACACACACACACACACACATACACACATAATCCAAGTAGTTCAATCTCTAGGGTGTGACAGTACTTTTTAATTCAAATATGTACATCTTGTAATTTATATTTTATGGTAGGAATAAATTCACGGACTTAATTACATTATTTCTGTTTATTTCATGAGTGAATTTGAAGCCTTTCATACCTTTAAAATAAGTGCTTGGGAGAGCTTCCAAATCAAGGTTTTCATAGTAGAGTTATAGGATTGTGACGCCAGCCGCGACCACATGCTTCAAAGATTCAGTCAAGCTACCTTACACCACTTCCTGTGTATACGTGACCCGACGACAACGGAGCGGTAAGAACAGAGACGATGAGTGCGGCAGAACAATGCTTTTCCGGACTATTGTAGAGGTTTTGAGTGCCGACTTGTTTACAGGATGCTCAAGAAAAAAATGCGTGCTACGTCATTCTCACTTATACATAAAGGAAGGCGAGACGGCGAGAGCAGCCAGTTTTTATGATTGGGCCGTTTAAAGTTGAACAAGACAGCTTTTAGTTTCCAAATTAGTTTTAAAGGGATGTACAGTGTTGAGAGAATGTATATCAGAAATTGTTGCAGACAACTCGCGTCGGAGTTGATGTGTGAAGCAGTTTTAGTGAGCATCATCGTCAAAGCCAACCAGTAAGACAGAGGGAGAAAGAGAGAGAGAGAGAGAGAGAGAGAGAGAGAGTAGAACTGAAAGACAGTGAAGTATGTGCCGAGGTTGGGATAAGACAGAGCATCTGTGGTTACAAGGTCAGAGAAATTATAGAACTGTGTTTTTGTGCTTCAATTTGAAAAACCATACAAAGCGACAAAAATTAATCAGAAAGTGTAATTTGTCACAGGTAAATGAACGGCGCACCACGACCTACACAGATCTATTGTAGCTGCGACACTCGAGGAGGAAGAGATAAAGAAGGAACCACAAAAGACCACAGACTAATAGCTCATTTCTTAGCTCAAAAATAAGACTCACTACTGAAACTGCCCAAAGAGGGTAATAAGCAAAGCCAGGCAGTCCTCCGGTATCCACGAGAAATATTCTCAAGCATCCGAACCATCTGTCCAACAACAGCTCCCGCCGTGAAGCCTAGAAGCACGCCTTAAAATGTGAAGAAAATGGAATGAAAGCTACACGATATAAAGGAAATTGTGGTAGAAAAGAAACCATCCCATGGTTACCTACCAAGGAAACCGTGATCAGTTGGTTAGACGCTGGCCTACTGACCCCAAGGTCACGGGTTCAAACCCGGCCCAGACCAATGGTTTTTATGTATGCTTAAAACGGGCAGCTCCATATCCGTATATTCACTGGCATGTAAAAGATCAGCAGGACCAAATTCTAGCACATCAATGACGCTGATATAATTCTGGTAATTGACAGCGTCGTTATGTAACAAAATAATTTACCAAGGAAAACTGCGTAAAACCCCAGGTTTAAGTGAGAGGTCGACGAGAATTTAACTCAGACCTCCCAAAGCAAGCCTCACGGTTTACCACTGACAATTTTTGACCAAGCTAACATAATTTGAAGGTGAAAATAAGGAAATCAATGGAAAATGCGAGGCCTTACAGGTCTCACAATGTACTCTGAATCATTTCGGGCCTTGAGGATTCTTCATCTGAACTAGTCAGAGATGATATGTTGCTAATTTAAATCTCATTCCAGAGCCAACTTTTGAGCCTCAATTAACTACATCGGTGAACCAAAAAGTATATATAACTTAAAGGAAACATACTATTTGATGCATTCCAGTTCATGCTATTGAAGAGTTCATTGGGATCACCATGCTCATCTTATGTTGTTATTCTTATATCATAAATACGAGTATCAGGCTTCGGTCGTGGTTCCAAACGACATTAGCTTGAGAGCTAGTTTACTGTATATATTATGTCAAAACAAGAAAATTCTCTAAGGGAGCCGCTCTCTATTGCCACTGAGTTGTAGCCTTTAGCTAACAAAATACGACGCTCATATAAAGGGCGAGAGGCAATGAGCCGTCTTGGGGTTCCTTTATATTTTTAAACCGCAAACCTTATAAAACCCAAACCTCAAAGTAATGCCGTCTTTGGCAGCGGAGTGGGGCAGAAGTATCATGTAAAAACTATACCCATATCTATTCATGTAGGAGGTAGGGAAGAGGAGGGTGACACACCACGATGCGACTGTACCACCCCTACACAACCTACTCCGTTAGGTAGGGGTGGTACAAAACCTCCCTGCAACATAACTTAAATGCCCACAACAAGCAACTGCCGCCGAAATCTACTAATGGCATTTCAGAGCATAAAAGGCACACATTTATTGTATTTGCACTACAAAACTACATGAGTTATTAGTGTTTTAGCACAACTGCTCGAATAGGAAACTGTTACTATTTTAGGTTGTCCAAATGGATCATTCCTACAGCGTTATTGGGTTTATAAGTAATTGGTTACTTTCTGGTTTTAGCTTTTTGTAACGATGCTTTTTGCTGATTTGTATTTAGTTGGTGTAATCTTAATATCTTAAATCCGTCAAGTGGACAGCATTTTTCTAGGACATTGAATAAAAATTAATTGTACAGTTACTACAGGATGTTTTTATATTATTAACTCATTAACATTGCATTACATTACATTATCAAAGTGGCGAACTTTCCAATTTATACAAACTATTAGTTTGGAAATAAAGCAAATATTGGTGCAATGTTTATTATTCTGACTAGGAGTCACCAACAAATATCTGCATTTATAGTCCTAACACCCTTTGTATTACATTTTACTGTTCTAGAGTTTTGCAAAAGTTTTCCTTCTATAAGAGTCTCCTTCACGCGACGATAACGCGGCGGCTTACCAAGAAGGGGACCCAGGTTCGATTTCTGGCAACGGTGTTACATGTGTATAAAATTAGTATTATAAGAAAGTAATTTGGCTATAACTAATGGCCACGAATTACTTTTATATGAATTGCAATTGTTTCTGCTGAACGCTGTTATAGTAATGTTTACTTATTCGCGGCAACCTCGCCCACTTTCAGCCGATGCAGAGAGGGAGGGAATGAAAGCAGCTTCCTCTGCGCGCAAGATTTGTTCATGCCTCAGCTCACGAGCTATATACGGATGAAAGCAGAAAAAAGTAACAACGGATTTTAAAATATCTGGGGAGTTGCACAAAATTGCAGTTCTAAGGAATAATAGCAGGGAGAGGGAGAAGTCATAAAATATTCTAGATATTTTACATAAATTTGTAGCTAAATAATGCAGTAAGTAAAATTGGATTTATATGAAGGTCATTTGAAATTTAAAATTGTAGTTGGGTAACGAAGTTTATTATTATTATTATTATTATTATTATTATTATTATTATTATTATTATTATTATTATTATTATTATTATTATTATTATTATTATTATTATTATTATTATTATTATTATTATTATTATTATTATTATTATTATTATTATTATTATTATTATTATTATTATTATTATTATTATTATTATTATTATTATTATTATTATTATTATTATTATCATTATTATCATCATCATCATCATTAGTATTAATTAAATAATTTAGGCTGCGCCTGAGAATTTCATCTTTGCAGACCTGTGCTATAACATGAAATAAATGTATCTCATGGGATTTATGAATAAATGTTTGTCGTCAGGAGATAATATTTTTAAAAACATATCTACAGTGGAGGACTTAGCAATACTAAAGTCAAGCCACTGATTAATAACTCTGTTTCGACAGTTTTAGCGTTAATCCGACAGAGGACAACAATAGTGTAGACAGTTGAAAACACTTCATCCCCAGGGAACATTGTGCCGCTCATCATTTGTTACACGTCGGTTCCCGTCAAACCGCAATAGTTTTGCTGTCGTTAGTCATGCATGACATGCCAAAGTGCAACATGTGAAATATTGGCGGTGCCGAACCTGAGGACTCTGACATGAAATAACACGTGTTTTCCAAATGAAGGGCACAACGAATGTCAGAAACAATTGACAAACGAGACAAACAAGGTTGCCATTCGCTGGAATATTTGAAAGTTGACGTGAGAACAGCAGTAGCTTGCGTAATAATTGTGCGAATATAATTCCACACAGACGCAGCATTGAAAAATCGTACTCTGAATTTGCAAAAGCTAATTGAATTTCTGACATGAAACGTGCACGTTTGCGAGACGGAGAACCAATGATTGGAGTTATTGCTCAAATGCATCCGGGATCCACTGATCTGATAGTTATTTTCTATTTGATTTCGAACAGTGTCAGCCAATTCAATTACGTATGACGTATCATACTCGCACGGCACACCATTTTGAGGATTCATGATAAGGGTTGCGGAAGAAAAGTAGGAAAGGCACAGTGCTTGTGACTTAAAGTACAATATGTATTCCGCTTTTACCGCTAGTCATTTCAGAAATAACTACACTTTTTTGCTTACCTCACCTGCTCTGTGCTAAACCAGTTCCTCTTTTAGAACTGGATGCAGTAAAAGACTTGTTAGCTGATGTCAGAGAGCATTGAGTTGGCTAACACTGTCTTAGGAGATTTTGGGAGAACTCCGGGGAAGATAATGCTTTATCCAACTCACACCAGCCAATACTGGAATCCGGGTTCTCCAACCAGGCATGTAAACCCCATACTACGGATATGGCCATTATTTGTACGGCCAGTGGATATCCGGCTCTGACATTTCTCAAGACTTGTGACGCGGTGTTGCCAGTTCTTTAACGCGAATTTCAAACCGGGGATTTGAAACATTTCATTCATCTACAGATCGCATCGCTACTTCGTGAATTTACGTGGACAGTATGCATATAAATGATCACAGAATAGTAGAATATGGAGACAATTATCATACCGTTTACCTACCGGGAAAAAAAAAAAAAAAAAAAAAAAAAAAAAAAAAAAAAAAAAAAAAAAAAAAAAAAAGCCTGCACAAACAATAGAAACCACGTGGTCCTTGTAAATCGGAGTTTGGCAACATGGTGCTACATTTGGAGGCCACTTCTGGCAGTGAAACCGTTGATTGGTGCTAGGAGAAAGTTTTATCATCCAGTGCGCTACTTGCTTCCAGTATTCCCAAAAGTAGCAGCTACTGCCTATAACAGATGTAAGGTAATATTCGAACAGAATAGTTGTGTAACGAAGATATTGCATGAAAATAAAACCGAAACCTGTATTTCAAGGTTTTAGACTTAATAAATATCATATCTACTTGTATTATTAAGATAATTTTGAGAATCCATTTTCCGAAACTTATTACTATACGTTGGCAGCGTTAATCTTCCCCCTCCAACTTATCAGAGCTGTGAAACGTCAGGTCTGGAGATTCACTGGTCGTACAATAAACAGTTAAGTAATCTGTCGCTTGCGAATTGTGCCCTTTATTCCCCTATCTATGACATTTGACATGAACAGAAAGCAGAAAAATAAATCCTCCTGTGAATACTTTGTAGGACAGATAGATAATAGTAGAGTTTTAAGCTATAAACTCTACTCCTATACATGTCTGCCGCATAACTGAATAGCTTAATAGCCATGTTTAATTCTCTTTTTAATGCAAAGTTTTTCTTGCGTTTAGAATATGCATTAATAAGTATGCGGCATGTTTAACTTTAATTGGCTAAGTGCAAACTTTTATTAGAACTATTTGTACCAGCCGCACCACTATGCAAACATTGCCCACTGAAACTTGTTAACGCAATGATCACCTCGATATTACGACACTGATGTATAATAGCAATTTGCATTAAAATGTGTTTACTCATGTTACAGGTTAGTGACATTTAATTCATGTGCTTCAAATTTGTAATAATGAAACCAAAACCGTACACGATATCATGCATATTGTTTTAAAAATAGATGTTTTTTTTAACGAAAGAAAGTTAAATTATGCAGATATCGGAAGTAATGGATTGTGATGCTACTGAATTTAACTTTGTTGCAATAGGTTGCAGCTATTGTAATTAAAAAAGATAACAAAAACAAAACAAAAACCAACATAAAATTTATCTCTGTTTGAAATTACACATATTTATGAATCTAAACTTATAATCGGTTGTTACTGATGCTCAAAATTTCTTTATTTATTTTCTATAATTTATATTGCTAACAAGGGTTCATTGTCACATTGAGTCACAGATTGAGCTTCGATTTTAGAGTAAAAATATATCAAAAACTAACATCTTAAACATATGTTAATTTAATTAAGATCCTTAGAGCGTTTATGAGAAAATCAATTTTTTTGAAAAAGCTTCCAGGTAAAGGGTAGTTTAGGGATGGGAAGATTATTTATGAAAACCTTGGTATGGCATCCTTAATTACCAAGTTTGGTATTTAACTGACCTTTGTTTTTGAACTGCGCTGTTCACAAGTATACACACACACACACACACACACACACACACACACACACACACACACACACACACGCACACACACGCACACACACTCTCTCTCTCTCTCTCTCTCTCTCTCTCTCTCTCTCTCACACACACACACACACACACATTCACACTCGCATTCACGCGCGCATGCACAACTTTTTTAAATACTTTTCTTCTGGGTTCAGGGAGTTCCAAATTGTATGTACAGCAATATTTGGGTATTGAATGTAATACTTTTTCTATTTACATTAAGTATGCAGTAGAGAAAGTAAAAATGTATTTAGTCATATTCTGTCTTTACCATGTGGAAAGATAATTGTGTATTTAAATTGACTCCCTTTGTTCCTTTTAAATTCAAAGAAGTCTAAAGTTCTGTGAGCTAAGCCATTATTTTTAGAAGGATACACATTAACATTTATAATACACAATCGAGTAGGGTTTTCCTCCAGAGGCTGTTAATTTTGAAGTCCCTTACAGCAGTATCTAGCAATACAAAGAGAACATATTCATATTACGCTAACAGGCTCATTGCACGAGGGTATTATGGCAATATACGACCATTGCGTTCGCTTAATCTGCATTTTAATAGCACAATAACACCCACGTAAGCAATCAGAAAATATTGATAGCTGCAGCTCCCAGCTGAGCGACACTGATTTTGGAACACGTTCAAAAAACAGTTCATGCTTTGTTTTTCAATGTTTATTCGTTCCTAAAAGTTCTCTAAACACAAGAGCGGTAATGATCCATTCGGCCAGTCAATATACTTCTGCTGCAGTAAAAAGATTTGGGATGTAGCCCCAAATGTTCGTACACGCCGTTCCAAAATAACTGAGTTTTGAACTTAAATAAAAATTTGAGATTAAACCCCAAGCCCACCAACGTTAAATCTGCTAAATTCATGACCAATTATCATAGTAATGTCACAAGTGATTGTCAATTTATCTAGAGAATTTGACTGTCATGAGTTACATTTATTAAGATTATTTCACGAATTAAAGGATGCTATATCCTATGATATTTGTTTAAATGCTGCATTGTAATTACTAACCTCTGAAAAGCAGTGTCTATTGGTACAGCCTACACGATTCTTATATTGATATTCCAAATTTTTAAGATGTTGGCGTTGTCAGAAGTTGGAGTATATGCTGTTGATTTTTGTCATATTGAAATTTTAAATTGCAATACTCCCCATCCGCCAAGGTGCAACAGCTCTTTGTGGGCCAAGGCCTAACGCCCGGCCGCTGCGTCCCCGGTACCTCCGGGCCGGTTATGCGGTCTTTGCAATCCAGGATCACTACTTTTCAATCAAGTATCTCCTCAGCCTATCGAGGCTGAGTGCACCCCAAACCAGGTTTCCC
Source organism: Tenodera sinensis (assembly GCA_030765045.1). Lineage (NCBI taxonomy): Eukaryota > Metazoa > Arthropoda > Insecta > Mantodea > Mantidae > Tenodera > Tenodera sinensis. The sequence goes on from CM060969.1 coordinate 75,961,515, forward strand.
AACGAGAGAAAATCCCCATGCCAATACTGGGAATCGAACGCGGATCTCCCGCTTGGTAAGCAGCGGCGCTACCACAGCGCTAAATATATGGCTCGTTATTTACAAGAAGTACAGTAAATACCTAACCATGCCTTTACCTTCTGATTTATACGAAAATTTATTTATCCTAGGAATTTTCAAGATTTAAGCTTAGCCCTAATAATTGTTTTTTCCTTAGAAATGTTGTTTAACAATGTATCGGATGCTTGTGCTTCTTATAGTACAATGAGTAAAAATTGCAAACTACGCCTCCACCATTTTGTGCTTTCTTATGGATAAAAAGTTACTGCATCGTAAAAATGCCTGTCAGGAAAGAATAATGTCTCTTTAAAATGCAATTTGCGTATATGAGATGATATTAAATCTCGACACAAAGAAAATATTACACTTTCTTGAAGGAGCACTTGAGAAAATAGCCAAACTATACGAGCAGCCTAATGTAACTAGGCTCCACTTCATATTTTTTGTTGTTTTGTATTTTTGTTACTGCCATTCCGGAAATGGTTCCGTTCTTTTGTCGCAACTTTCCTAGAAGCTTGTGTTTTACGAAACAAAGCACTGTCGCCAAGCGGGCGTGCATCTCCCGTCTCTTTTCTTTTTCTTCTTCATCTGCATGGAAAATGTAGTGGCGAGCCTGTGAACGCTTTAAACAAAATGGAAGCAGTGAGGGGAGACGTAAGTTTATCGTGCTCTGAACCATGTACACAGCATTTATTTACTTTAGAGGCAGCTAGTTGCGGAAATATATTCCCTTTGTGTTTACTCAATGAAACACCAGCTGATATGTTTCTCATAACAAATGTGACATCTATAGCATACCAATTTCATATTATTTCTTTATTGTACGTAGCTCGCAGCAGTTGGTTTTCATAATTTAAGTGTTTACTAATGATACAAACAAACCTTGGTGGGAATTCGAAAACAGCTGAGAACCTGAAGATACTTTATGTTCTAGACTGAAAAATAGTAGTTTTTCTCCACCTAATGTTTTTTTCATGTTTAATATGGATCCACTTGAAGCCAAAATTTCCATTTTAAAATATGGTGCGTTACACTCGCATGATTTTCTCTATCCACTATAGATTATGAAACCTTGTTTTCCATGTACTTTATTATAATTGAGATAAACTTTTGCAACAATAATGTCATTTTATAGTTCTGTCTACATACAAGGGTAGTACAGGAAACTGGGTCGCTATGTACCCTAGAAATTCCATACCCTTTCCAGCAGTTTCAAGAAATAACTGAATAGCGACAGTATTTTAAAAAGACCAAATATTGAAGAATTTAATCGAATAAACATGGATATCTCGGAAACGGCTGATGCCACCAAAAGTTATGTACCTACTTTTAAAATAAATTGTGTGCTTTAAAATATTGACATTTTTCCTACCATAAATTGTTAATTCTCTGTTATGGTTTACCAGGAACCTATACACAATCCCTTACAAATAAAGTGGATCTCACAGGCTTCGTTTCCAAAAATATAAGGATTTTGCTATAAAAATACCTTAAGGGGACATTGTGGCTTCTGAGGTCAGAAAAATCAATTTTTTTTCTTTTCTCCGTTGAAATCAATTATTCATTGATACCTTAAGTATAGATTGTACATTTTATGGTTGCGAATATTGTATTTAAATAACTTGCTGCACCTGTTACGCTCTTTACTTTTTTTTTTTTTTTTTTTTTTTTTTTTTTTTTTTCATTTCCATAACATAATTTTCTATATTTAGATACCATTTTCTCCAAAACTATTATATATAGGAACCTCAAATTTTCTGAACTGCTAAAACATCATATGAGCTTTAAAATGAGTGGAGTAGTTTTGCCGTACTTTACATATACATCATTTAAAAACTAATGTTATGTATTACGAACATTTTCACTATAAAATTAGAGTTTTGAAAAACTAAGCCACTCATTTTGTCATGAATAATATCTTCTTGGTCCATCGTAGTTTTAAACTCATTAGAAACAGAGGGTTCTTCAAATAAGTGTACCTAAAGTGAACGTCTAAATTACTTTTTCTGTGTATTAATTTACATACATGTTACACGCCTTGCTTTGGGCCTACACAATTAATTTTCACATGTATTACACCCAAGTGCTGAACAATGTGAAGTGAAAATTAGTAATGTAATGTAATGGTTTGAGTTATGTCCACATTAAAATATAATGACACATCTTTCTTGTGCAGATCAGTGTCCTGAACTACGATACACCCTTAAACTTCTGATATTTAATCAACATCGTTAAAGCTAAGATTTTGAAAAGTGTTCCATGTAGGTAAAAGATATTTGGGGTAGCGGTATTTGTTGACAATCGTCGTGTCGCCGTCTCTTCGGGACCAAGTTTGGTCTTCATAAATTAGATAAAGAATTGTTTTAGAATTATACTGTTCACAGACAGAAGGACACACACACACACACACACACACACACACACACACACACACACACACACACACACACACACACACACACACACATGCACACACACACACACTTATAGTTATTCCTGTAAAAATGATTTCTTTGGATTCAGGCCTTAAAAATGTATTTCTCGTAAAATCTCTACATAGTGTTTTTGGGTGAAATAGACTATTCTCATGTACCTACTAAGAGACATACGGTAGCGAGAGTAAAACCGAATGAATGTGTTAGAGCATAAGAAATGGAAATAAGCTTGTTCCACATGCAATCCAGTGTTAAACATTGTAACTTGTAAGTAGTTAAAAACGCATAAGTTTGTTGAAGTTTCGCTTGGTTTGACTTATTCATGTTTCGGTTTGAAATTAATTCTTCTCTAAGTAAGACAGAACCAGGCATGAATGGTTGCGGCAGTGTGTTAATATATTATATTAACTATGTTAGGAAAAGCGGGGGTATTTCAGATGTAAGCACTTCTCCACAGCATATGACTTGCAGTTATAACCTGTTGTGCCACTGCGACTCCGAGGAAATAGGCTTAGAGTAGTGACAGAAATTCCAATCAAGTGGCAACCTTCTCTCGCATATCTCGTCGCAAGGAGATGGACTTGGCTCGACTATGCATTGGCCACTGCAGTTTTACGCACGGTTATAATTTTTAAGGGGAACCCTGCTACTCTTTGTCCCCGGTGCCTTAAACTTTTGCCTGTTCGTCACGTGCTGCTAGAGTGTATTTACCTGGCGCACCTTCTGAACCCTCCGCAAGTACTTGTTAGACTTACAGAGGTCCTGGCGGACGATAAAACAGCGATGGACAGTTCTTTGAAATTTATAGCAATATAAACATTAACCTAATAATTTTGAATTTGAGATATGGATATTTTATAACCTTTGAAACTTTTTATAGTTGTTTTAAAGCTGGCTTTGCGTCATTTATTTGGGATGTTTCTCTATATTTGAGATTTTACTGGTATCTTTTATTTTACGTTGAAACTTATCTTTGGGTTTGCCATCTTATAAGAGCGCTGATGACCAAGTAGCTGAGCGCCCTTAAAATTATATCGTTATCATCTTGATTGGGTGCCATTTCCTCAATGACAGAAACTGTTCATATTTATACCCTCTAAAGTTTATGAAATATATCTGTGTCTATATTTACATAACTTTCTTTACTCATCTTACTCGTTTATTGTCACAGAACGTCTATAAACCATTCTTAAAAAGGTTCCATTCCTATTTCCTTCATTTTGACTTCAGGCCTAAGTTTAGTCTACCTCCTTGGCTTTTGCAGATTATGAGCACTGAGCAAAACCTTGAGAGTACTTAAGTCACACTAAACGGTATTAGTGGAGTACTCTTTTCCTAACAATGACCAACAACAATGGATATCTCGTAGCGGATGACACAGTAAAAGGTATTTGATACAAAGAGTATGTCGCTTTGTGTAATTTTGTAGCACCATTATGTCTAACTCTAAATATCCTCCTCTTACACAAAATTATATAAAATTTGTTCTGAATAAAGGAGCTGCTGTCAGAAAATTCAAGATATACATTTCCTTTGCCAATAATATACCTTAAATGTGTGGCACGTCAATCTTGGAGTTATTTGTGACAAAATAAAAAACTTTGAAAACATTTCTTATGTAACAGTTTGGGCTCCCATCTTTGAAGGATACTGAACTTAAATACCAAGTTGGTATTATAAAATACAATCCCTTTGCCACTTACTATAAACGTGGCAGAGAAAGTAAAAAAGAATATCGGAAAATATAGGTATTGCATAATATACGTCTTACTGAGTTCATATGTACATCATTAACATATAAGGTTTATATAAAAACGTATATTTAGCATTGATGCTTTCTGAAATATTCACGAATTTTCTTTTAAAAATTGCAATATTTACAAGAGTAGAATTTCTAGTAAGGCATGGTTTCTTTATTCCTTTTAGCTCATGCAATTAGACTAATGTTTTCTCCATTTATGCACTGATCAGCTTTTTGTGAATGATATTTTCAGGTATAAAGGTCCCATTTTTACTTTCTCTACTGGTAAGTAGAGGAAGTATTGTATTCCACCCAAAAATTGTCGAGATGTCGAGATTTCACTGGAAATATATGTTTTGAGACCCCTGAATCAAAAAAAAAGGATTTTTAGAAAAATGTACGCGCGCGCATTTGTGTGTGTGTGTGTGTGTGTGTGTGTGTGTGTGTGTGTGTGTGTGTGTGTGTGCGCGCGCGCGCCTGTTAGTCTGTGGACAGCATAACTGGAAAACGAATAGTCGGTTAAAAACCAAAGTTGGTATTTAAGTTTAATGTCTATCAAGGATGCAACACGATGATTTTGAAGAAAATAGCCGCACCCTAAGCTATCCTTTATGTGGAAAATTTTTCCAGAATTTCTATTTTCTTGAAAATGACTAATGGTTTTGATTAAAATGTCATATGCTTAAGATGTTTGTATGACAAATGAAACTTATATTTTGCCTTATATAGCCTATGTAGTCCTGTTTACTCTGGAGGACTTTTGAGTAACTAGTAAACCGTAAGAGATAGACATCTTACTATACAAACATGTAGATCTCGCTTAAACACACAATTTGTCCATTTTTTTTTGGGGGGGGGGGGGGGTGGGTGGAGGGTGCCATTTCGGAGACCATTTCCTCCGGGAACCATTTCCTTGTTATTTTTGGGAGTCTCAGAGCACTTCAAACTTTGGTGAAACGGGATATCGTTAATTATTATTTATTTATGTCAACCAGCTTACTTCTGGTGTTTTTAAACACACATGCAATAAATAATAATTACCATCTAAAGGTTACTTAAAACCCGGTACATGTACTTACAATTGTAAGTCGCCCTTGGGGTATTTATCTCTGATGTGAGATTCCCTTGTGGTTAACGGTGAAAAGTACGAATCAACTGGGAAATTTAATGTCGTACTGGCAAGTTGGCCATGGTAGCTTAGTGGTTAAAGTAGCCGCTCGATAAGCGGAAGATCCGTGGTTGAAATACCGGCTATGGCATTGAATTGTTCAGTTCTGATTCAACCTCTTATGGAATATCGTTGTTCACTTTTTTATATGTTAAACGTGTAAAGAGAACTGGGCCTCAAAGCTTTAAAACATTTGACTATTGCTCAAAGCCTACTGTGTTCTAATATTCCCCTTGCACTTACAAGGAAATAAGCAATAAGATAATTTGTAAAAATGTTTATCTCAACTAATACAAAAATATATAGTGATAAGAGCTTGTAAGAATGGTTAGTACAAGAGTAGAGAAAGTCATGTGAGTGCAATACATAAGATTTTTTTTAGAATCTATTCACTATACCTACACTAAGTTTTAGGATCAGGAAACAAATTTTAGTTGCTGTCAATAACAAAAATGGGCTTTAAGAAGATGATGGCTGTGATTTTTTTTAAAAAAAAAGTAGTTGCCAATAAATGTTAATCGAAATATGGACATTGAAAACAATTCTATGTTCCCTAATAAACGCTTTCGATAAAAGTAGATTTATGAATCTGGAAGGCAATGCATGGGCACGAGAGGAGAGGTAGTGATTGCGCTTGCCTTACTCATCTCATATTGTATTGCCGATTGACGAAGGTTGTTTTGATACAAGTGTTGTGGTGGCTTCGTTCCACCTGCGCGATAGTAATAAGTTCTACCTTGTTATTATTTTGTTTATAATAAATATATATTGCATACAATGGTTATTACAGCCACCTACTGTAGTTAAGCAAATTACATAACGTTCAAGCAACATTAGCACCTTCCTTTATCATATGCACGTGAGCTTCTTACGCTGGCTTATGATTAATAAATTAAAATTTTTCTCTTACAGAATAAATAAACGTTCCGTTGCTATTTAGCCTTAAAATATCGTAAAACTATTTGATCAAATGATCAGCACAGTAAATTGTTTGGGTTTAAACTCAATATTGTGTTCATACCTTGAAACACGATGCACAATAGTTTACATTAACTAAACTAATAAGATACTGAACCCCTAAAGAGTGGAACAATATCGTCCATTTTATATGTTCGAAAATTTGAGTATTCAGAAAGTAGCTTTTGAAGTTGTAAATACCTGTAAGGTTGCCAAAGCTTGATTTATGCTTCCAATCAAAGTGGCGTTTGATATTGCAACGCTTTATATTTGCAAATGGAAATCCGCGTATTAAATAGTGTAACCTTGGATAAGGCGAGCAGCGATGGAAAAAGCGCGGAGATATGCCAGGCGGTTTTAGATTGAGGTGTCGTTGGCTGAAGCGTGTGAAAGGGGAGACTGGCTGGCTCACCTCGCTGACAGTGCACGAACCAGAGGCTTTCCTCACACCACTCAAGCGAGTGAGCACGTGATAGCAACAATAACGAGATGCTTTTTTGTAATACCTTCCCGAGGCTTTGGGAAAGATCTGCTACATCATTCCGGTGCACGTGTGCATGGAGAGTTTTCTCGAAAGGTCACGTGACGTCAGCGACAGTATGAAAGGACCAGAGACAGCAACAGTAGTGTAGTAGTGTGAAATTCGTCGTATTAGTTAAGTATACAGTTAGTTTCAGTTACGAGAGTGAGTGGGCCAGCCTGTCACTGCGTACGTATGTGTCATTAAGTGATTATATCGTCATAGTCAAGACACAAGAGACAGTGAAAGTGAAGAACGAAATTGAAAAAGAACAATTGTGAACTGAGATAGCAGAAAAGACTACCTACAAGCTGTGTTAGCAAAGAAAAGGAAACTGTGAATTTGTCGTAAAGCTTAGATGACAATAAAGTGATAGGAAAGTAACAAGATTTTGGATTTTGCAGTTTCTGTACTTTTCTATTTTTGTAACCTACAACAAATTTAGCACATTTTAACATTGAAGCTTTCAATTTCGCTTTAAATCACTCACATAGAGCTCAAAATAATTTTCTAACAGAGCATTAAAACTAGTTTTAAAGCACGTTTTAAACCAGGACGCTTAACTTACTTATTTCTACGATCGTTTGCAGAAGATTGTTACAGTTTTTATAAAGCATTCGCTCCCTCGAAACGGTTAGAGATAAAGCACCTTACCCAGGAGGTCAAATTAGAGAGTCACGGTACAACGGCGAGTTAACTTTGGATAGGGTGCTGTACCAAAAATACCTCTGTAAGATTCCCCACGTTTTTACAGTTATTGACTGATGTTTCACCGTTAAAAATGAGGGAGATAAGCGACGTGGAAGAAGCGCCTCTGTGTGTTTATGTGCGTGTAAACAATAGGGATGGACAGGAAAACCGCGCCACCCTCCCCAGGGACTACACGCTTCGCTGATTGTCAGATCTACCCGTCCCTAGAGTCGGTCACGGCGATTTGAGTCTCCCTCGGGAATAAATAAAATAAAGGAGAGAAGTGTGCAAACAAGCAATTTAGAATCTGAAGAGAATATGAAGAAGTAGCAGCAGCTTCCCCGTTGCTACCCCTCTCCTTCATGCAACCAAAAGCTGATTAGCGTCTACTGGGAAATGCCCAGTCTCTCGGAGCAAAATGTTTATCGCCAGAGCATCCTTTTTATTAAATCAGATGACATGGGATTACAATGCTAAATTGAGTAACAGAAAGAGATATTTCCAACAGACCATTTCCCCAAGAGAGTGAATTTATACGCGCAAATGTTTCACACAGAAACGTTCACAAATGTGATACATGTGCACTTTTGATTGAGCAGTGAAACACCGACCGCCTTCACCAGCACTAAGAGTCAATTCATCCAAACAAATAGCCATTTTGTTCATTGTGGTACAAAGAGCGCCAAAGAAAAGCTTCGATGGGTTTTGTATCGTATTCTAGGGACCTTTGAGGCATGAACTTCACCACTAACCGAGCCTACATCGAGTTTTACCCTTGGGTTTTAACCCCTCCAAAGGCATGTCCTGCACTGGCGATAAAGTATGGCAACCAATCATGATAAAATGCCTGTATGACAATGTGAATGCACTCACTCTACCTCGTTCTGTTTTAGCCAAAACGATGCACAACGTAAATATATATTTAGTTTCTACACCATTTTGCAATCTTTGTTCTGGTTATTGGCGTAACTATCTGTCAGAAGGGACCACCTCCTTAACATGGTGGTAGTGAAGGAGTCAGGTTCGATTCCCGGTACCAGCATGGGTATTTTTCCCCCGCTGGGAGGTCTGGCACTCAGCCTCGTTAGGGCCCGGAGGGGGCAATTGAGGAGCTACTTGATTGGAAAGTAGCTGCCCTGATCGATAAGACCACATAACCGGCCAGGAGAGACCGGGGCCCTGACCACGTCCCACCTCCAGTACTGCACCCTACCCATGACGCCTGCAGTGGGCAGAAGTGGCGGGACGCAGCGATTGGGCGGTAGGCCTTGGTCCAGATGGGCTGTTGTGCGTTAATTACCAGGAGTGGCAAACCCTTAAACCCTTGCACCGTGGCCTAAAGCAACCAATTAAATGGCCACTACCTAGTACAAAGATAATTACTGTGACAGACGCGAGATACAGTGACATTTTCTTTGACGCCCTTTGTCCTGTATGTTCAGATGATTTTTCTTGAAGAATCGAAGCACGATATAGGCAAAATGTACCTGTCAATCGCGAGTAACTTCCTATACAAGCATTACGCAAATGCTAGTAAAAGTTATGCTCCTGTATTTTCAATTTTGACCACTTATAAACTACTTTTCAATGTGTTTTGAAAATGCAATAAAATACGAAATTGGCTGACACTGAAAATTAGACGAACAAAACAAAAGTTGTTTATGCAATTCTAGCACTAAAGTGGCTTATGATGATGGCATAAATCGTGCGAAATTACCCTATTTGTACAACCAGTACCAGAAAATAAATTATGTAATCACCACAACATAATTTTCTCCAATGTTCCTGTAAGGAAACCTGAAATCTTTATTCTTGCTAGTGCGGCAACATGCTCTTTTTCGTAAAAATCTTCGGTTTTTCTGGAATTAATAAAGTCTCAGCAATTTTGGCTTCGTTCAAAATGCCAAGTAGAATTCAATCCATATGTTGAATAGTTTTATAATAAGTTTCCATTTTCCTCTATAATGTCGAAAGAAATAAAACATCTGCCTACCAACTATATTTTGTACATCTGTGATCTATAATATATTATTATTTTTCATTTACAAATTTATTAATTATTTTAACGTAGTTTAATGCTTAAGTTGAGTAAAACGTATGTAAATCATGTATAATCTTCTCATTGAAACACTTGTGAAAATTAGCGCTTTCACTTTCGTTCATGACTCAACGTATAGTCGTGTCACAATCAGATTATGCATTATTTATATAAATAACTATTTATTTGTTTTCTTTATTTGAAAGCTACAGCTGCAGAGTTTGTACATTCTTGGATTGTTTATGACACACTTGACCATCGTTCTCGAAGGCAAAATGGTAGGTAGTATAAAAAAGAGAAGAGATTACTTTATTCAGTAAAATTAACATACCTACCTAATAAATAAACGTTATAGTACTTTATACAGGGTGGAAGGGAAGTCATTACATTCCTTTTAATACATGCTTCATAGAAGTGTTACAAACAAAAAATATAATGGCATTTTGTTCTTTGATCAGCCGATTTCGAAAAAAATATATGATTTTTTATCCAAATTGGATGCGTAATTCCACAGGAATGTACGAAGATAACAGTTTGTTGTAAGATGCGTAGAGTATCTTATTTCTAACATCACTTCGGTAGTAACTATGGTTCATCACACAGGATTTCGAAATAATTAATCACTTAAAAGACGCGAAGGAATACTTCAAGCAGGTTTTTCACACGTGCAGTAAGTCGACAACGTTGCATTGAGGTTGGTCAGGGAATCAAGCTGGTTTGTGGTTGTAAACAGATTCACTTTCGCTTAATGTTTTGGGAGCTAACGCTTGTGATTGGTCTACACTCGCGCATTAAAAATGGAAGGACAAGCCGCCAGGATATTTGTGGCCGTAAGAAGCGCCGTTACTGTGTTTTTTTATGTACTGAGCTAGGGAATGTGACACCCACACAACCTGCAGTGTTTCCAGCTTGTTTTCGAACAAACTAAAATACCTCCGTAGGAAATGGTTAGAGACGAAAACGTAAGATACAAAGTGTGTTCCAAATACCCAGATATATCACTGCTTTGAATTAATGTAATGAGTTCCCTTCCACCCGGTATTGTTCCATTCATGCCATACTTTTATAGTCATGTAGGCGGCCTTTGGTAACGTGAATCAGCAACGGAGTTAGGTATCACGCGCAGGTTTCTCTGTAGCACATGCCTTCCGTGACGTCATGTAGTGTATGTGTAATCGTAGCCGTGGTCATCCTTATCACAATAATAGCTGCCTGAAGTTACCGATGCAGATTTTACGCATCAAATAAAACGGATGCTCAGCTCTAACCATTAGGTTTAAATTATTGAAGGTAAAGGAGCAATTGCTCAAAATATTAAATAATACAAGACCTGAAAGCGACGAAAGTCATGATTTATCTGCAGAAAAGTAGGTTATGTAGAGTATATATCCCATACAACGAAGCAATTTCATCTGGTTTTGATTTTCTTAATCTTATGCTACATAGCCCACCAACATTTTTAGAAGTTTTACATTTTGGGAAGTTGTACCTGTGTTCCTGTTTGTTTCTTGTGTGTCATCTAGTTGTTCAATAAGATGGTTAACACAGGAAAAGAACGTAATTCTAATATTCCTGCTGGTCTCTCATCTAAATTCCTTTCTTCTTCTCCTACTGCTTCTTTTGACTCTTTATCGTCACTTTCAACTTCGCTGATCATCGTTCCACCTAATGTAACCCTAATACCCCGTGCATAATTCCCGGAATAGTTGCGTCAAGGAAGCTAGGATTTTATTCTCTTATTCACGGTAGGTAAGGGATGATCATGAACTCTATCTGGACACCAGATTTGAGAAAAGCAACTCTCAATTACGTCTTGATTACATTTTGATTCCAAAAGATACACTGCATCTGGATGTAGGTGATTTACATCAAAGCGTTCATTGAACTATTTCAGTGTTCTAAAAGGAGTTATCTATCACTAGTGCTTATAAACACTGTCATTTAAACATTTCAGTGTTATAAAATTAACTATACTATCACTAGCCCTATCATTTCAATCAGAGCAAGCGCTTGCCGGCTGCACCAGCTGACGTCACTAGCACGGAAGTCTATTGCGCATTTATGTAGTTGCTGATACCCACTGTATTACTCAACCTACTCAACATACGCGTAACATTGGTTTCCGAACATTCTTTGTGTTTTATATTGTGACAAAATAACAAGTCGAGTTTTGCTTCTGCCACTTTATTTTTCTTCTTAAACTGAAGCTCAAAACACAGTTCTCTAATCTACAGTTCCTCGTGATCTTACAACTCACAGCTGCTCTGCCTTCTCGTAACCCTGACACACACATTTTTGTCTTACTTTTCTCTCTCTCTCTCTCTCTCTCTCTCTCTCTCTCTCTCTGTCTCACAAACAGTCGTTCCTCAATTCACTGAAATGCTTCATTTCAAGGCTAACTATCCATGCTGTCTCGCTTTTATAGTTCACACGAAACGCCGGTGAATTCTGTCGAAAAATACACCTTTTCTCGAACTTGCCTTAAACAAGCAAGCCGGCAGCCAACAGCCATACTAACGTTCCAGAAACTCCTATGATCTGCTGCTCTATTGTTGTCAACCAGGTACAAGCAGTGCTGTGAGGCAGCTTGATCTTGAGCGCCGTTGATGTGCTGCCACGGCCGGCGCCACAATACTTTAGATCATACAGACAAACACATTCATACTTCCAGACTCATTGGGACAGTGAGAATAATCGTGGCTTGAGAAAAATTCCCACTCTGCAGCTGCGAGTGGATTCCTCGCATAGCAGGTAGGCTTTCTGAGCTGAGTTGATTGAGCTACGGGGCCAGCCAAGAATATGATTTATTCTACAGGGCTGTATTGACTGAATTGTTGAGTTTAGGAAAAAAAATCAGAGTTACTATCCCAATGACAACGTAATTATTTTTAACTGTGACACGGGTCTGTAACAGTAAACTAATTAAATAATTTCAGAGCTCTTTCTATGCGTTTTCAAATACTTGTCGGATGTAGCTACAATGGAAACTGTCGTTAAGCTCAAATACACAGTTTTCCAAATCAGTTTTACATAAACGCTGAAATACATTTCAGTAACCACAACTAATGTTTAATTGTGAGTGACAGCAGAACGAATGAAGAACAAAATCTTAAGGAGTGTTCTATAATTCGTTCGACACTTTGCTGTTTCATGAATTGTATTATTTAAATTCTTTTCTGTTATTTTCTTTTCGTTATTGTGCTTTTTCTTGAATAAAATTTCCTCTATTTCTTTGTATTCTTTTAACCTGTCTTACTTCAAAATATTTTCAAAACTTAATTTAGCTATTTCAATCTCACTTTCGAGCCTTTAGAGAAAGATTTTAATTTCACATTATATTCTTTCAAAAGACATAAGGACATCAAACTTGTTTATTAATTTAACTTCAATTATGTGCTTTTTCTTCAAAAGGATATAAAATACTGGAGAGGAAGTTCATAACCCTACAAGATGCCCTTTATACACATACAAATCAAAATTGCCAATCCTAGCAATGACTTTATTCCACTATGGTTCGTAATACTCGAGGATATTACCACTAGATGACAGCAATACGCGCATCACAGCGCGTAATGTCCATGCATGTTGGGGACGAGGTTGCACTCTCCTGCACATAAATGCTGATACTATTACTTTGTGGTACCTAGATCATAATCATTTCCAAACTAATATTACTTTATTTTATTTTTTTCCCTCCGAGATTAGGCAAGTTAATTGTTGTGGTCTATAATATCAAGCCTTCCCGTGGGTAGTCTATGTAATTCCTGTTTGGTTCAGAGGTCGTTACTTTCTTGGATAATCTGTTTTCTGACGCTCTATGATTATTTCCATTTTAGATTCTTTATGACTTATGTGACAGCTAGGATGCTACAGATCGCCGCCAGACGACCACAGTGTCGCGCGAAAGCCCCCTAACGCTGCGGCCTACCACTGCTGCAGCTGCCCAGAAAGGGTGATGTACAACGGGTAGACGAAGCAACCCTTTATTGTCCACGGGGAGTAATGTTCGTTAAATGGCATCTTCAAACGAAGCAGAGCATCGCAAGTAGAGCATTAGTGACCTTCCCTGGGAGGAAGGGATGAAGGGCAACCGGATGACGAATGTAAGCATGGAAGGATTCCCAAACTATTCAGATAGAATGCTCCCAACGCCGCTCGCATCCTACCTAGGAGCTCTCACCTGTGGTACCACAATTCAATTTTTTTATAAAGTCATGGAGTTTGTCATTTGCTGTAATGACATTTTCACCCCGCCCTTGACTTTTATTCAAGTTATTTAAATGCTCAAATAAGTCAGAAATGAATTCAGAGTAATGTGACTTAGCTTGCTGTAAATATACTAATAGTTCAACGCAAGGTTCCATAACTCTGGTCACTACCTTACCTTTTGATAACCACCTAACCTCTGTATGGTAAAGCAAATTGCGGTGTAGTGTCCGTATATCTTCACAAATGATTCGAAGCAATCGGGTCTGCAACACTTTTCGTTTAATATCCTGCGTTGGATGGTATTGCCAGAGAGAGCTTTTAGAGCTTTTCGACCTCTTGATTGTCAAATATAATCTCTGCTATATCTAAAGCCGCTGGTAAAATCAGATTTTCGACAATACTGTAAGGTTTTCCTACTTTAGCCACACGAAAAGTTACTCGACAGCTAGTGAGCAACGCTTTCTAATTTAGGTTGGACATTTGTCCTATAGCAGTTTTTGATGTTCAAGAGCCCCTAATTTTCGCTCTAAAAATTCCACGCGTTTATTTTTTTCATTAGGATGTTTTGTGTTTAGGTGGCGTACCAACTTCGATGGCTTCGTGCTTTCTCTTGACAAAATTTCCAAGCAAATTATGCACTCCGATTTATTCTGAATCACAGCAAACCCAAATTTCAAATAATTGTTGCCATAACGACGTTGTTCCTTTTTCCACTAATCCCACTAGACGTTGATGGTTCTGATGATCTTTTCAGGAAATTGTCCGTTTTCAATTATAACAAACAACTCAACCGCGCGTGTCTTACGCTCACAAATCACTTTACAATTACTCCAAGTGGAGTTACACAGTCCGTATAACCCCGTAGTTTCACTTCCGAATCGTTTCCACTTATCGCGGTCTTACTTCCGATTACACTTACTTCGCAGTCTTACACTCAACTGCCGTGGCCGCGGTCGACCGCCCTATTTATAGGTCAGCGCATTCTAGCGAGAATCATCTCGAAGCGTAACGTAACGTCTTGAAACTTGTGGACCTTTCGCGGAACCTGTACTAAAGCGCGTCTCACCCTTAAAAGACAGTACACGTTAAATGGAGCGCAGTGTTGCAACATGTACTAGTTGCGAATCTTTCTCCGCGAGCGACTCGAGGTGGCCTGAGTCCTGTACTTAGTCCTTCAATTGCTGCTTGACGATACGGCCACTTTTAACTTTGGTATCCCTCCACGCCTTTGTTACTGTATGACCTAAATTTACAAATGCCTCGTCTGTATAAACAATTGATTTCCCCTGGTCCCTAAACCTTTTACGTCTTTTAGATATTTATGTCGCTATCTGATGATATCGATATCGTCTCTTTCTATTAATATGCACTTGTTACCCTTTCTTTCATATTCGAACCCCAAATCAGAGTGGCCCTTGAGAAATTTGGTAGGGTCTCATCACTGTTGAACTGTGACAAAATTATATTCAGCGTGGGTGGAATATTTGCAAACAGTAAAGAATGAACAATTCGCCGCACTCCACTTTGCACTATTCAATCATATTGCGTTAACCTAGCGTTTTGTGTAGTCCCGCCCTTTTTGCTTTCTTTTTCGATGGCGTTCTTAGAAGTCCTTTCATTACTTCCTTTTTAATCCTATACACTACTGCTTCTGAACACTCAACAGCCTTAGCTGTTTCTTTTACTGCCTTACACGCATTTTACTTCAAAAATAATCTAACACATTCATAATTATTTGGCGTTCCTTACTTCTTTATTTACCAACATATCGTCCCTTCCTAGCTTCACCCTCCATAACTACAAATATTTACAAAAATATTAAACAAATAACGCAATAACAGCTCACAGTTACACACACGGCTTCTTTCGAACTAATGTTAGTGCTGCTCCTTATACTATCTTCTGTGTCAGGCCTGACGCTGAATAGATGAATACCTTTTGTTTGCCCTACTGGATAAAAGAAAGAGGTTACTGCCTTTTGGTTTATTTTAAAAACTTTTTCCAACCTTCCTCAACATTTGTTCTCGCTGGTTCCCTGATGTAAACTCAATAACAAAAAAGTTTCACACTGCGTAACTTTTGCAGTGCGCATATATAAAATTTTCCGAAAACATTTAATTTAAAAAATTATAACACTTAACTGGGTAAACATAGAGAATTCAAAGTAGGCAGGTAGTAGCACTATAGTTTACTCTACCTAAGAAAAAAATATAGATGCATTCTAGCAGTTAGTTTGTTAGTTAGTGGGTGATGAGTGTAGAAACAGCAAATATCGGACTTCTATTGAAAAAAAACGTTTTCTGAAGAAATTTGGACCTATAGAAATGTATAATGACTCTGAAAAGGATATAACCTGATAGAGAAAAAAATTCTGCATAGGATAATGTGTTCAAACCTGAAATTTATAACAAATTAATATTTATACCATGCTATTAGGAATCTGGCAACAGAGCGAGGGTAGAAAAGGACGCGGCTAATGGCAACTTGTATGCGCTAGATAGAGACAGAGATGTCCCATTTAACTCCATACTGTCTTCTAAGAGTGAAACGCTATATAGTTCCGAGTGTTACTACAGATGACGCTGGGAGTCTCGGCCCTATCAATCTGTTTGTATTTGTTTGTTAATCAATTGGCCACGTAGTCTATTTAAAATTATATGTTTTACGTACTTAATTATATATTTATATCCGAATCCTAATAACGCAAAAGCCTAAAATTTTTGTATGGGCTATATATTTTTAACGTACATGAAGAAAAGGGTCGGGGGTCGCGAAATATGTTTTGATACTAGGGGGCTCGTGTCATGAAAAAAAGTTGAGAAACAGTTGGTAGTCAGTGCAGCGTCAGAGAAGGCAATATGGACGGGATTGTTCAGTGAATTGCCTAGGGGACCATGAGCTGCTGGGCAGACGTGCATCGCTTTTTCTCTTTAATTCATGCAACTTCTGACATAGCAACTTCTGCTTCAAGCGCTTAAGGCGCTCTTCCTAATCCAAGCATATTACGCACCCGTAATGTTATACATGTATAATATATAAGCGATGCAGAAGACCAGGGTGAACCTGTGTGTCGCGTGGAAGCGTTCACCAGACCTACATTTCAATCTCCTAGACATAACTGCAACAGTGATACACATCTGTTTTAATTTGTGATGTGTGTCACTGCTATAAAGCTGATAGTTAATGATTCCACGATGAACATTTTATAGCAGTTTCACGTTGCGCAGTGCCTACGAGCTGATTCTTGTGCCAGATGCCAACATGTGTACCGCAGGAACGTTTAGTGCCGTGGCACTTTGCCAGCGGGTCCATTACCCGGTTTCTGTAAACATATACCAAACAAAGCAGACTTCTGTTCTATCCGGGCCTTCAAGGTTCGTGTTGAGTTTGGCTAGTATTGGACTAGTGGGCATCGCGCAAATTGGAGTGTATTATTACCTCTCGTGCGAGCGCATCAGAGTTTAGCGAAGCAAATGACGTGCTATGGTCCTTGCGTCTCCATGCGGTGAATTACTTTGCTGGAATATGCATGGCTATTTCCTGTGGCAAACGAGAACGCAGTGGCAAATAGAAACTTTTTTTGACAGAAGCGCTAAGTTTTTGAGTACTGGAGACAGGCAGAATATCAAGAAACATTTGCCAAAGTATAAAAAATGAAGAAAAATAGTGTGTTGCGTTGATATGACTATAAACCAATTCTTTGCAAACTATTCCCAAAACTTCTTACATTAACCGAGATAACATTTCTATGTAGTTAGAGTGGGAATATGAAAACACAGCAGGCTTAGCAATAGTTAAACCTTTTAAGGCAAGAGGGTCATCATTGAGGGAAAACAGGGCGGTTACGTTTTCCCTTTTTACTCTTCGCTGATGACGTAATAAGTATGAAGGTAAGGAAGAATGCTGGGTGGACCTAAATTTTATTGTGTGTTTTAGCGAGATCTATATTTTTCTTAGAGTAAGAGTTTGTGTATCTCTTGCGGTTTACGAGTTATTCAAAGTTCATCTGGAGTAAACAGGACTACATAGGCTATAGTCAGAAAATTCAAAATATACATTTCATTTGTTATACAAATACCTTAAACATGGCATTTTAGTCAAAATCGTTAGTCATTTTCAGGAAAATCAAAATTTGTGAAAAATTGTCTACATGAAGGATAATTTAGGTTGGGGCCATTTTCTTCAAAATCTTCGTGTCGCATCCTTGAAAGACATTAAATTTAATTACCAACTTTGTTTTTAACCGACTTTTCGTTTTTGAGTTATGCTGTCCACACCCACACCCACACACACACACACACACACACACACACACACACACACACACACACACACACACACACACACACACACACACACACACACACACACACACACACACACACACCTTTTTCTAAAAATGATCTTTTGTGATTTAGGGGTCTCAAAACATATATTTCCGGTGAAATCTCGACATGGAATTTTTGGATGGAATACAATACTTATTCTACTTACCAGTAGAGAAAGTAATAAGTAACCATTTTTTTCAATGTTGATATTAACTAAACAACTACATTGAAATATATTTCTAAAAATACCAGCTTGCCAACCTAAAAGCTCTTCAAGAATAGAGGACAACAAACCTCACGTGACGTCAAATAGAGAACATGGCGCACTTTCTCTAACATACCGGAGTTGCTGGAAAGCGTGATGCAGACTTCTATAGAACGTTTACTGGAAAGAGTAGCCTCGATCCACTGCCAACGGACATTACCGATCTTATATGAGAGATATCTTAAATATCACAAAATATGAAGAAATATGAAGGTTGCTAAAAATACAGACACACCCAAAAACATACGAACCGCTGCGCGGTGTTTTTACACTGTGCACACAGAAACACGATAACGCAGCTGCTGTGCACCAGATAATGCAGTTGACTTGTTTTTCTCTGCTCTGAAGGCGCTGAGCTAACGCACTATCGTGTGGTTGAGTTGTTACCAGTGTGATTCATTATTTTGTCCTGCACTTAGTCACAAAGTGTATTATGGCTGATTCTGTGATAACTCAGCTCGCAAAGTGAAAATGCGATTTGCAAAAATATTTCCAGGTGGTCTACGATTTCTATCTCTGGGGTAACTTAAAGCATAAAATGTACTGAACAAACACACACTCCCTGGAAGAATTAAAACAAAATATCCGCCAGGAAATTGCTAGTTTTTTTTTTCAACGTGAACTACGGTGAGTGTTGGATAATTTCGTTAAAGAGGTGACAAAAGTATATGGACAACGACAGTGGCCAGTTTCACTATCTCCATTAATAACATTGGAAAGTAAAGCCTTTAAAAGTAGTTTTAAAATGTTGTAGGTATGTTCTATGACAGTGACAGTCGGCGACGAGCGCCAAGGATGCATACAGCTAAAACACAACGTAGCCAGTTCAGAGTCTTTTGGATCACCCGTTATTGCGCTTAAACAAAACATTATAAGATGTAAACTTTTTCATGTGTTTTTAATTCTACACACTCTAAATCAACATATAACCTGTTTCAACAATGATAGCAAGTATGGTTTAGAATATAAAATTTGTGCTTTCCTTGTTTGTATTTATACATGACGTAGGCACTTTTTACTTCATTTTGATGGAATGCCTGGTCAAAAATTTATCGTGAGTAAAACGTATAGGGATTTGTAAGTAATAAAGATAGGACAAAGGGAAATGAAGTTGAACTTTTACTATACTTTACACAGTGGCGTTGCAGATTACAAACCATCCCTCGCACAAATTGTTAGGGTGTGCAGATGGGACCCTAGATCTTGAGTATGAACACAACGATGGATAAGATATTTTGTGGGGTTGTAATGGTAATGAAATTAGGAAATTGGCGTGAAAATGACATATTTTTTCTATGATTACCCACTGAAGCTTGGCAGCTATTACTTTTTAATGAATATCACTAACTCTACTGGTTTCGAAAGATACACACTAGTCACTTATTGAAGTAACAATCAGAGTAGCTTTAATTATGTAACTCAGTGATTTAAAATAATTTCTTTCGATGGCATGCTTGGGTATTTATTCCTTCCTCTTAATGGTAATGATGTGGAACACTTTTCTTATTAATTCTAACAATATTCGAGATAAACATTCAGTATAAATTATGATTCGCGCCTCAATTTCTACGCAAATCATCATCCTCAATCACATGCCTCATTGGATTCAAATGAAGTCGGACGATAATCATGTTTAATGCTGCAGCGTTTCATTTTAAACCATAATTGCTATCACGTATTACAAATGTAACAATTTTATCTTTCGATAAACATCTAATTGTGTGAAGTAATTCCAGGGTCTATTAATATTTAAATGATATAAAATTCTGGCCGCTGATACAATAAAAACAGGCCAAGAGTTATTTGGAAAGGTAGAGCCAGACTGAAAAATGCAATGCAGTGGCCAGGATGTGAGCCATGGATCTTCTGATCTCCGTGTGGGTGTTCTAACCAACTGAGCTACCTAGGAACATGCCGGCACGACATGAATTTCTCCAACTGACGTATATTTTCCAACGTATTTTTCCCTCGTAAACCACAAGATCTAAATTACTCAGAGCAACTTGACGGAAACAGGAAGATCCGTGGTTCAAATTCCGGCTTTGAATTTGTCGTTTGATATCTTTTCAACCTTGTCCTGCACATAATATGAGTGAAACAACAAATTATTTCCTTTTAGAGTTATCTGCTTGGTAAGTACTTTGAAAGCATCTTCCTCAAACCGGTAAAACCAAAATAATCCAGATTGCCCTATCATCTCGCAATAGGCTCCAAATCTGCTGGATACCGGGACATCAGGACATCTATGAAAATGGAGAAGTCGGCCACCTTGCAGAAAAAGCTATTGAGATGCCCTATGTTGGCCCTGAACCCATGGGTAGAATTAATACGTGCACTGGGACAGCCGCAGTAATAGCATTAGGGATTAGGGGAAAATAACCAATTTAGGCGACAAATCTAACCTGGACAAAGGCTGGGCAGGAAACTGGTCTTCGATTCATATATTACTCTGAGATTCAATACGAGGCGTATTTTTAAAGTAAGTACCTTTCTTACTTCTACGCTTCCTTAACGGCCTTATTTAGCTACTTATAACGTGAAACCACTTTTGTAAGCCTTTGTCAATGAATGATACCACCTATGATAAAGTCTACACTACTTTGTAAACATTATCGTGGTTGAAATATTTTCCACCAAGGAACTTCTTCAGTTGGTACCAGATCGGACTGTAGGGAGGAGTAAAATCTACCCCAAACAAATCATAGGATCAGATCTTGAGTTTAAGCTGTGTGTTGTTGGGCATTGTCACTCAGTGTTTCCCCATGAACCTCACACAACTGGGGACGAATGTTTACTGACATAACACTTATTTTATTTAAAAAAGATTCACTTATCTGACTTCACAATCGGCGGGTCGTTCGATTGTTTTGAATATTTCGATACGCTCAAACATTAGAACAAAATAAAGTGAACGTCGCTCACAGTTGCGTCTGGCTTCCTAATGTATGGACAAAGAGACTGCACATGCTCAAAATCTCGACTGTAGCGCTACAGCGGCAAAATATTTAAACAGTACTTTATTTAAAAACACGCCTCATTGAACAGGGATAAGTCAAGTAGCTGCATTTTGAACATAATCACTTCAGGAAAGATACGTAAAGTAGGATGAACCCACGTGTAAAATATGCGAAGTCGATGGGGAAATTGTCTCACATGTCCTCTTTGATTGACTCTTCCTGGCAATTAAGGAAGTTACTCTTTCTATAAGCAGAGTCGATCTAGAAATGGCTGCTGACATTGGTACCAAAATACTGCAACACATCCAGGAAACAAATCATGGAAAACAGTGCAAACATTCTTTCAAACGGTGTTGATGAATAAGCCTGACTAACTTTGGAGGGAGGTAGATAACACTCCGTTATGAAAATTAATTTTATTGTTTTTCCACACTACCGTGTACAGGACGAGGTTATAAAGGGGTAGACTGATGCTGAGAAACGCAAAGCAAGATATGAGCAACGGTCTAAGGGTATCCATTCGACTGCCTTACCTCTGAGCTACCGCGGCCAAGGCGCCGACACATCAAATTCTCCAACTCACTCGCATTTTCACAAAAAGATCTCAAATACATATACCTATGATAACATACCCTAATGGCAACATACTGTGCTGTAAGTATTTAAATCCGTTAATTGTTCTTCCAATGTCATGTCGGTACATTGGCCATGTTAGCTCAGTGGTTAGAGGAGCTGGAATGAGACCGGCATATTCGTGGTTCAAATCCCGGCTATTGCATTTGTAGTCACAAGTAAACAAATTTGGAATGTTATAAGGACAAAAGAAGACCTTTTAGTGATAAATGAAATGAAGAAAGGAAATGCATTCATAAGAAATGATCAAATAAGGACCACTAAGAATTACCAGAGCAAGGAATAGACAATCCACGACAACCGATGAGGAAAATCTAAAATATGCGAAGAAGATTTACGTTTGTACGAGACAAGAGTAGAGGATAACAGAGAATCTTTATTGATTGTAATATTTTATTTGTGTAGAGCCTGAAAAATGTCACATGTGAATTAATTGTTTAAATAACTATAATTGCTATAATGGCTTAGGTTTAGCTTTTTGACGTTTTATTGAAATTGTATTTGAAATGTTAATGTTGCAATAAATGAAGTTGGCAACTATGTCCTGACTTAGGCAACAAGATTTCTGTCTGTCTGTCTGTCTGTCTGTCTGCCTGTCTGTCTGTCTGTCTGTATCACTCTATCCCCTTTAAAACTCCATTATCTTATCTGTGAATGGGTAGGTTATTCACACAGCTTTCAATTCGCCGGCTTCTTATATACAAAAGATAGATATTGGCTACACGTGGAGTGTAAAAAGAGAAATTTGTCTTGCTCGTTTCTTTCCAAGATCTACACTACCCCTTTAAAAGGAGAGGCTTTGTGCGTGATACGGTTTGAAATGTATAAATCTATTGTGCTTCGTCGTTGCCCAGAAGTGGCTTCTATGGAACTCCACGAAAGACAGACTTAACCACAATTTCCTGCTCCCTCTGGAATCATGTGAAGCCAGCTCCATTTGTCACTCTATAGACAGGTTGGTTCCATCTGTTCACAACGTATTCAGAATGTCTCTCTATCGTAATGTAATAAACACAACATTTATTTGCTTACTTTATAGATACTGTCTAGAATGCCCATTATTCAGCTCTAGTGATTTACTGAGTTACTACGGATTCTACTTGTTTTAACGCTACAGACTTTGTGGTACCACCACCACGATCATCATCACTGCCACCTGTTGTACCTTGGGTTAACGTCAGTTATAACAAGGTTCTTGCTGGCTCCTTGTTTTGTGCGCAGAAAACTATAACGTCACGCTAGCATAGACCTTACTGATTTGTGTACCTAAATCCATGCGCGTTTATTCCTACTGTACTAAAGTACAAGTTAAATTTTTGCGAGTAAGTAGGTTAGCAGAACTGCACGTCCTCTGAACATAATTATCCAATCAAACACCAAAAGACCTGAAACCACAAGCATACAAAAGACTAATGTCGTCTAGCAGTAGTGACACAACGTCCATAAATAACGAAGATAATGATCAGCATGTCCAAACCCTGAAAATAACCCTCATGAAAAGCCTGTAAAAAGTAACCATGGTATTAAAAAACCAAAACCACATAATCAAAATACTGAATTAAGTGCCAAACTGACACCTATAAAAAGTAATATAAAACGATCCGGATGCCTTTCCCAATGCTACCTACTGGTTTTCAGTTTATTTGTAAATACTGTGAGTGTGAGTGATATAACAATTGCTCTCAGCTATATTCAATGACCTACAAGGTCACAGACACTGCCAAAACTGCACCCATATTATCTATATAGACAAAGCAATTAAAGCAAAGTACCCGTGCCATTAAGAAACTACTAAATTTCACCAGGGAAAACAAAGAAATTACAAAGGATAGCTGTGCGCAAAATAACCCAGAAAACTACGAATAATCCCCCCCCCCCCTGGATCATCAAAGTACATACCATTCAGCACCCACAGGTTGAAGTATAAACCAATACAACGTAATATCAATGCATTCCAACTTCTAATTAATAAACACCAACCTGAACTGTTATTGTCTACAGGATACTAATTTCCGAGATAATTCCGTCTATAAACTAAATCAATTCAAGGTATATCACAAAAATAGAATCAAGGCGAGTTATGATAGCAGAGGGGGTAGCAATTTACGTGAAAAATTATTTATATCACAGGGAAACACCTTTAAATATTGAATTAGAAGAAGCAGCAGTTTCGGTAAATACACCATCATAAGTTTGTATTTGGAATTTCTATCTTGCCAATAATGCCACACGTCACACGGAAAACAGTGTAAAGTACAACTGATTCCAATGTTAAATGTTATATTTTCATTCCAATGTTAAATGAGCAAAAAATTGTAAAGTTGTGATATGACTAGGTTAAACCAACTATAGCGAAGGTCATAATATAAAAATGCCTAATGTATTTTCATAACACTCGTATTTGCAAACTGTGATTTCACATTTTAGGGCTTTACTTTCTTATTAGTTTATGTTATATAAGCTATTGTATTCCATGTTTAAAAGTTTGAATACAGTATTTTGTATAAAGTCAAACAATTTATTATGTTGATGAAATAGTTATTGAATATTTTTAAGGCTAAATAGCTACGAATGTTTACTGTTTTACTTATTGTGAAAGAGAAACAATTTTGTATGTTAATCATGAGGCACTTTACGAATATTACGCATAAGTTAAAGGAAGGTTATAAACTTGAATATTATTATGTAATTTGCCTAACCACAGTAGGGGGCTCTAATACGTGCTGTATGCAATATATGTTTAATGTAAGCAAATTAGTTAATAACAGCGTAGAAATTATTACTACCGCGCAGGTGGAGCGAAGCCACTACTGCGCTTTTGGTGTTCCAACAACCTTCGTCGCTCGGCAAGAGAATATGAGGAATGATCGCAGTCGTTAACTATATGAAATGGTCAGGTTAAGTCGAGTGGTCTTGGTTGAAATTATCTCTCCAAAGCTAATTTCCATCCTGGTTATGTTCGATAAATATGAATCTAAACATCGCATACCTCAAAGTACATGAAATTGTACCTGGCTGGCCTCGTAGCTCAATGGGTAGAGTATCTGCCGGCTATGTAAGAGTTCGTAGGCTCAATTCCCGGCAGAAGGATCTTTCTCTAGGCAAGATTATTCCTCATCCTCTCCAAAGTCTAAAAGTATGAATGAGAGTGTCAATATACAGTGCTCAAAATTAGAGGAAGACCTGTTTAAACCAAAGCCAAAAATAAAACAGTGAGGTAACGTATATTTTGACAGTCAGACGTAATGCTTTGACGTATTGCTTAAAACCACAATGCAGTTATAAGATTTTGTTAGTATTTTCTTGAAAAACCTGTGAATTTGAAAAATATGTGGAAATCAAAGTGAATTCACTTTCATTTATTGACTTATTATGTTTTAAACACATGACAGCAATCTGTAGTAGAAAATTTTTATTTTGTGTTTTCTGAAGCCAATACAGAGTAGTAAGACATATAAATGCAACATCTATCGCAAAAGCAGCTGCATGGATTGAAGATTGCCATTCCATTCATTTTGTCTCGGATTCTTCATATCAGCTCTTCTGTCATCCATAGAGCTTGGATACGATGTGTTCAATAATCTCCTGCAATCAGGACATAAGAAGAAAACAGAACTACATTGTAGATATCTTGTCATGTTAGCTTCGCGCAGACGCAAATCGACAGCTAGAGACCTAAGGAATAAGGTAAAAACAACCACTGGAGTGATTTCTGATCAGACTATAAGAAAACGGCTGGGAATGCAGGGTTGAGATCTAAAACTTCCGTTAAAGCTCATTGTTTGACACGCCAGCACAAGGAGGCTCGCTTGAGATTTGCTCACAATCATGTCAACTGGCAGCTCCGACAATGGAAGGTTTTTCTATGGATGGGATGGGTTGTCATGGTCGTACACGTGTATAAAGTGATACGGACATTCATTTGACAGCGGTGGTCGACGCACACTCATTTAACTCCGGTAGTCTAACGCGTCTTGACCAGCGGTTCTTTTAAACTTACTACCTTGGCGGTTGGATCTGAAACGGGGAGGTCAACAATTGGTGTGTGTTGCGTAAAAGTTAAAACTTTCTGTTCATCAACGGTCGGCATACCTCAATTCATGTCATGAGTGATTTTAAGCATTAAAACTCATGAAAACACGAGTACCTGTGTCATTTAAACCAACTCCCATGCATACCCTGAGAATAGCACTCATTAGTTCTACTGTAGCAGCCGTGGCAAAGATGCAGAAGCAACTCCAATAGTCGACCAACGCAGGAAAGCAGAGCTGAGATTTTCAGAAACATCGAAAGAAATACATCATCAAATTGGCGCTCACAACACGGGACTTCCGAATCAGAGTTGAAGTAACCCTGGAAACACTGATTAGTAAACAACGTAGTAAACAATCTTGCATTGCCACTTTGTTTTGTGTATCAGTCAATAATTTGATCGTATTTCCCATCCTGTGAAACAAAAGTTTTGTTAGTATGCCCCCCCCCCCAAAAAAAAAAGTAGGGGGATATTGATTGAAACATGTGTTCCTCTAAAGTTTTTGAGTCGCGTATGTGTGTGATATAACGTATAAAACCCAAATAAAATCCACAAAATAAGCATATAGGAATTAACAACACCACTGTCGATAGGCTATGTGTTTTAAAGGTAAAACACCGTTGATATGACCACTGCAGTTAATGGAGAGGTATAAATGGAGAAACAAAAGATGCAGTTGTACTCCAAAACACATCCTTATGAATCATTCTAGTTAAGGGAGATGCTGGGCAGTAAACGGACATTTGACGTTCCATAGAAGGGCTAAATCTTTGTGGAGAATATAACATACGCAGGGCAATTTATATTAAAAGCATTTTGGTGTGTATTGTTGTACAAGCTGAACATGCGATTTATTACTTTTTTGAAATACGTTGTTAACAAGAAGTGACAAATAGTCGTGAAGTCCCAAAAAAACAGATTTACTATATCAACGATTACGTGGAACCACTTGGGATTCAGCTGTATCTACACTGTCCCTTGGGCATTAGGGCATTATCGATCAAAGAGCTACCTCAAACCTTCTCTTCTACTGCCGTGGGCGAAAAAGTGGCGATTCTTTACACGCATGCAGGAATCCTGCGTTATTCCCATTGGAATCAAACTACACATAGAGCGATCCTTCAGTCTGGAAACTACTGCAAAAATAATAAACAGAATGGAGAAATTCGTCAAGGTTCATGGTTAATTTTTCCGTGCTTATACGCTCTAACAATTTAAACAATTAATCTAGTAATAAGTTTCTGTTCTGAGTGGAATTTCAGCACATCGGAGTCAGTAAATCTGCTGACATGGAGCTGATACTTTTACGCACGGTTAAAAACCATCAGTCTGGGCTGGATTTAATCCCGTGATCTTGGAACCTAGGAGGACACAAATGTCTATCTCTTTCTAAGGACAGTTTGTAGGAGCGAGTACAAAAAATCATGTAAGTGAAACACATTAGACATTTTATATTTATCCTACATTTAAAAATACTTCAAAATCGAGCAAACTGTTACAGGCGCTTGTAGCAATCAGGTTCTTAAGGTTGTGCATACTATGCCAACTAAATCACCTAAAGAACTGTGAGGAAGGACACTTAAGTATTAATTACTATTGTAATATATAATACAGACTCAAGTTAGATCATGACGGAAGAAAGTGCTCTAAGAGCCGTGAGTTACTAATACTAATTTTGTAAGTATTGTCTACAATATTTTACATATTTTTGTATACACGATGTATATTTTGTATATTCGTATGTATATTTTATACATTTAATGAGCTTCGTTCATTGTGTAAACGACTTTCTTTAGAACAATAGTAGATAATGTATACTTTGGAAAGAAAAAGACACGATACATTAACAAAATTGTTGCGATATTCTGCTATTTTGAATGCTAGATATATATGTGAATTTAAAGGAAAAAGTAAAGAAGGCGATTTTCACGGTTCTTTAAGAAGAAATTTAAGAGTAGGCCAAGATGTAACTATCAGTATAGTTCCAGAAAAATCGAGGACAGTTTATTTATGTAGTTATACGAAATTCAAACTCTGGGTATCTTAGCAGATGTAAATTAAGGTTGTTTATTCAATTACAGACAGCTGTTAAACATCAATCTTTCTGCTAATAGAAAAAATGTGCCTCTAATAATTATTACAAATTGTAATGGTTGTAATACGCCAATAACTATACATTAGGGGAGAACGTTTTTATTTTAATACATATTATTATCAAGAACAGTAAGATACAGATGATCATTAAGATGTATTTTACGTTTTGTTAAACCACGTTTTGTTTTCTGTTTTGTTAGAATATAAGGGATACCGTTTGTTACCTAGTATATAGCAACTAAAGCATCGATCATTATTATAGTAGTAGATAAAATATGTTTAATATGAACAAATTGAAGCTAAAATTTTATTACGGACCGGTGCTTTAATTCAGCTGTTTAATTTCCTCCACTTAGCTTAAAAGCATTTAACTCCTTGCTCTAAGTGTCCTATGTCATTCATTTTGTTGTACCTTTCTGTAGAGAAGATAAACTTTTAAGCCTTAATAATCTTGGCTTTAATCTTGCTGCAGAGCGGAAAGTGCTCCTCATCTGTTGCTGTATCACAAACGTGTTTTGCGGCATCTGTCACAAATGAGTTGCGTGAGTGGTCTAAAGCTGGCCAGGGCAGAGCGGTTTCCGGAACATAGAGACGCCATGGCTAAACCGCACCGGAAACAGTTATATAAGGGGTTGCGTGACCTCAGTTTATGCATAAGGAACACCCACGTGCTGGCAGAGGACAGGTGTTGTCACAAGCAATGGTCGCTATGGTAACGAGCAAGGATTAGCACACTGCCCTCATGTACACATTGCACTACACTCTGTTCCACAGGGAGTACTCCTAGCACTAGCAGCAACATCATTCATTTATACCAAGAAATTAACCACTAGATTGTCCTTTCCACTGAGTTTATGCAATATTTCGCTTCATCTTGTTCCCACTGAAGGACGTTTCAGTAGCTAAAGTTCTCTTTTCAGTATTTTCAGGTGTAATGTCCACCAAAATGGATGTTAAGTTGTGAAGAAGAACGCTGCAGAGCGTTTTCAATGTTGTGAATTTCTCAATCTTTACTGCTAAAGATTCCCAAAGTTGTACCTTATTTTATATAGGAATTTCCTTGCAGTAAATAAAAATGACAATAATTTGAATACTTAGCTCATGGTCCCAATAATGCACGGCTTCCTGCTGATAATCTAAGGTTCCGGTCAGCGTTGACAACACAAATTTAATTAATGGTTGTGATGTCAAAATTCACAATGAAGCAACGTGAACAGACTATCGATATTAACGAGTTTCCTTTCTGTGATTACTGTGGTGGGCACATAGAAGACTATAGTCACAGCATCTCAACATTTCCAGGATATAATAATTTAGACGTCCATCTTGCATGCTGCGATGCCCACTTATGTACTTGCAATTCAATGTGTTAAGTATGCACTGCAATGATAACATTCTGCAGCCAGTTACATATCAATTTTTAAAAAATCAAATGTCTAACGTTAATGCACTATAATATTTGACATCGAATTTTAGGGTGAAATACGATACCTCTTCTACTTCACTATACGTAGTAGAGAAAGTAAAAAACGCCGATTGAGGAACAAGTTTGCCTTTTGGAAGCGGATTAGGGAATGTTCTAAATCTAATAGTTGCAAAAATGAACAAGGATGGCCTTGAGGAATACTGGAAGACATAACAGGAAAAGAAACTGATTTATTTATAGACTATTCACATTTTCTCAAGTCAAAACGCCTCATACTCAAGCCTCTAGGTAGGGCTATATCAATGACCTTGTAGCAGAATGCAAACTCTCATTTTCTTTAAATTCTCCAGCTATTTTCGTGTCCAAAAAGAAAAGAGAAAGAGGAAATTGGCACAAGGCCGTAACGGAGTGGAGAGAATTTTTAGCTCTGAAATCGCTAGACATCCTGCACACACACGTCATTAATAACCGGAAATTTCCGAGCAACTCTTATACCAATGATTTAATGGCAGCTTCTATTTCATTGATCAGGTTAAATAATGTAGCACTGGAAATTGAGAGATTGTGCAGTGGAGGACCTCAAAGTTAATAATACGGGAATTGTTACATAAGTTATTCCAGGCAATTAGTTTGTTTGGGGAAACTGCGATTAACAGAGGCGATTTCAAAATACAATTCCAGCAATCAGACCAATAATTATAAATGAAAGTTGTATGAAGCTTTCAGCTCTTCAAGAGATATCCATCAATAAGGAAGATGCCACCACCTTCAGTAAAGCTTAGAGTTCCGCTGTAACAGTTCGATAGCTTCGGTAGTGAACAAAATGACAACATCTCTGGTTACCTTTCTATCACGTTATTGTCTTCTAAAATGTTGTCACAAATACACAGCTTTCTTCTTATCGTTAAAACAGTCTGTAGTTTTTTGTGCTATCACAACTCACAACTTTTAGTTTCGTAACATTGCTCAGTCGTGTCACTATCTTTCTTGATCTTCTCTGTCTCTTTTACTCTCACCACGAAGTTACAATCACTGGACACCCGTTAGAATCTTCCTAATGACGACTAACTTATCTTTCACTACGACACACACTCGCACAGATGTCTCGCACTTACTGTCACACTGGCCGACTCATGTCTGTAACCGTAACTCACTTACTGCTGGTTCCTGGCCTCCTTATACAGTGAGGATGACGTTACAGGGACTTTTCAGGAACTCTTTCAAACACGCTGACTGTGACATAACCACTTATTTCTTGAAAACACTGGGAAAAGCTCTTCGATTGTTATTAGTCACGTACTTACAACAGTCGCGCGTGAGTGGTTGGGAAAGCGTAACCGTGAACCCTTTGATACACACCGCGCCTGGTACGTAGTGTGAAGTAGCTTGGTCCCGTCTCTCCTTTGTTATGTGCCGAGCCCGGCGTCACGCAGTAACTGGTAGGATTACCGGTGTATTGGTAGCATTGATAAGAGAAGAAATATAATACAAAATACAACTAATTAAGAAATTTAATGAGAAATTCAAACATAATGATCACCAAGAACTGTGATCATGAGTTTGGTCACTATGATGAAAATAAAAATTCTAGTTTTCGATACAAAATAACATTACTCGTGATCACTATCGGTGTCTTCGATCTGTATTGTGGTATACTTAGAGGAGCTTCCAAATGTTTTTGAAGACCTAATGTTCTGTAGATCAAGTGGCCCTTAATGTACCCTCTCCCAGTTTCTAGAAGGTAAAGAACGCAATCGATATGAAATAACGCCCGATAAGTATGCAGCACACCAAACGTACTGCTGATGCGGGTAGGAATTCCACTAGGAAAACTACCTTAGACTACACTTATGGCAGTCTAGGCAGCTTGCGGTAGTGTTAGAAGTCTAGTAGAGCTACAGTTATTGTGTTCTAAAATACAGAACATATTCTGTACATAACGTTATGCATTTTAGTATTAAAATAAGATGGCCTTTCAAGTAAAAATCCAAACAAGATTGAATTATTTTATATCCATACCCTTTCCACTTTCCACTAATGTGTTTAAACACACACTAATGTGTTTGAAAATCAAACAACCAAAGTAAGTGTATTATATGTTCAATGGAGAAAAATTAATGAACTATGGAGCATCATCGGGTAATTCGGAAAGTAAGGTTCGAATCTTCGTAACTCATCAAATTTCGCACGAACATTGAAACGCGCATGTGCACCAACTCTCTGCGTGCCTTGTGCGTAAGACGGTGCCATTTGCATTGGCAGTGTTGCAGTGAGTTGTTCGAAATATCGGTTCAAAAATTGTTTAAAACAATTTACCAGCCCGCTGACTTGAAATACGTCCTTTGATTTGGCGTTTGACAGAAAGGAACGTTTCAGCAGCAGACATTCATCAATAGATCAGTGAAGTGCACGGCCCCAATGTGATCAGTGACAGCAAAGTGCGTAAGTGAGTGAGAGCTTTCAAGGCTGTATGCGACAATGTCTGTAATGAACTGGGATCAGGCTGGCCATCAATGATCAAAGAAGATTTGGTCCATACCGTAGTTAAAACATCAGTGAAAATAGACCTGTGGCAATTTCTACCGGTTATCGAACGTCTGGTTATCCTCACAGACGACAGAGTTCTATGATGTCGGCATACAAACGCTTGTAGAACGTTGTGAAAAATGTTTAAACAAATATGCCAACTATGTGCAAAAATAAAGATGTAAGTAATTAAATAGGACAACCGTTTAGAAACTAGCTATGATGGCTTGATGTGTGTAAAACATCGGATCTTACTTTACGAATTGCCCTCGTATGCAATTACAAGCACTATAAAACGTTACATACTAACACAGAAGAACGAGTAGCAAATTTCAAATCTTAATTCCATATCACAAATAAAACAGACCAAATATGCGTTTGTATAGCGACCTTATTTCTACTAATAATTACTTTTTCCTCGTAAATTATTTGTTTATTATTCCTATAAGATTTCATTCAATTCGACTAGAGACCTAGGAAACCTATTCACATACATGTTCTTGTTCACTTCTGATGGCTGGAACAAATTGTATAAATGACGAGATTTGCTCATGTGCACAGTACAAAAACTGACAATAACCACTTTGGTGTCTCTAGTTACGGAGGAGGGATCCATCGCGACTGCGACATGGATCTATTGCGGGTGTCATTCTCCAGGGAAAAGGGATAAGGCGAAGTGAGACCGTAGCCTGGACAGAGAGCGCAGTCAGCGAAGCCCAGAGACGCCCAGAAGTCCCTAACAGTTACAAATATTGACACCTGGCTTACAACCGAAGTGTTTCCCCTACCCAAAGAGATGACGACGAGGTGACCCTTGCGGATCGGGCAGGGAAAGGGCTCCAGAGCTCGAGCAACTGTGCCATCTGCTCCATTCACCGAAACGTACGGCGCTACCAACCAACATGAAAGATTACAAGGGAGGGAAATGAGAAATGAAGGGAATGGAATCCGCGGAGAGAAGAATCTAGACCATCATTCGCCTAGTGAATGCGAAAACCACGGGCAAACCCTAGTGAGAGTGGTCCGTAGACGGGGATCGAACCCAAGTCCTCCCGAATGCGAGTCGTACACTTGGTAACCAAATAGCTTACTACCTGATGTTTTGTGCATGATCTTCACTGCGCCCGAATTGAACAACGCCTACCGTATATACTACCTGTATGGCTTCAAACCTCATTGCGTGAGCTACTGGCTTAGGTAGCATGAGGTCATTGGCCTTGCAAAGAGTGTTGGAACTTGACTCCGGTACACCATTCGTTATCACGAAAATGTCTTGCCTTCTGTGCCACGCCTACCTAGAGGTACCAACAAGCTGAAAACGTACTGCTCTTAATAAGGCAAATGTTATGTCATCAAATGAAGTAAATATTAATGTAATATTGTTCATTACACGTCCTCATTTACTAGTAAAGATATGTGCAGTTGTTATGTCATCAAATGAAGTAAATATTAATGTAATATTGTTCATTACACGTCCTCATTTACTAGTAAAGATATGTGCAGTTGTACCCGTAACACCGTGAGCAGAATTTTCTGATGATTACGTGTGAATATTGCGTATCAAAATGTTTACACTGTTTTATTCTTTTACAGATTTTAAAGTGCAACAACACATAAACATGACTCATCTCAGACCTTAACCCTGTCTTTGTTGGTTAATACACAAGACAGTAAACAGATAAACGTATAGGTAATGGTACTTGCATCTGGGTGAAGAGACTAGTAAGACCAGTAGTGAAAGTTTCTGGTGAAGCATAAACACCTCTATTCCCATTGCAGGGACTTGGAGAATATGGCTCATAATTTGTTCAGATGCTAAGGGACTGATAAATGGAGGAAGCACATGATAAAAAGTGAATTCCTTGGGATCCAGGAAGTGGAGCTACTTAACGGAGCTGTTGGAAGACAAAGATTAAAAGCTAAGTTAGTTCAGGGATAAAAGACTGAGAGTAACTGATTCCGGTGAGAGATTGAGAAGAATTGGCGCACATTACGATGGTTATACAAAAAGTAAAATCCGGAGTGCAAGAGTTGTGTGCGAGTGTTGTTATTGCCTTATTTCTGTTTTTAGGGAATTAAAAGTGTAGAATATACTGCTTAAACGCTGGTTTAGGATCTTTTAGCACAGACAGCGCTTCAAAAGCACATTTTGTGCTACAGATAAAAGGAAATTCTTTTTAAACATCACTCGGACGCTCCAACAGTGGAGGTTTTCCACAGCAACAAAGCATTCCTAAGACCATTGTTGTTCAGGTTGTGACATAATCAGTAACATTTTTAAATTACACCCTATATTTTTGTACCATCTGAAGGACATTCTTTTGTTGGATCGTATTAATTGCTTTATACAACAAACGTTAACAGGATATTTGGTAATTCACATAGACAAATGCAAGCGTATACAGCTTAGTTAATATGGGTTATTGCGAAACGCTCACCGAGAGTGTGAACGGCAAAGAGATTATACCCATTCAGCTAGAAAATGAAGCACTTATCTAATGTTTAAAGAAACATGATGTATCTCCCAGTGATTCCTGGCACCTAATCTTAATATAATAAAAATATGATATGATGCACTCACATGATTTTCTCTACTCTTGTACTAACCATTCTTACAAACTCTTATTCCTATATCTTCTTCGTGTTAGTTAAGATAAGCATTTGAACAAATTATTTTATTGCTTAATTCCTTGTAGGTGCAAGGGGAATGTTAGAATACAGTAGGCTTTGTGCGATAGTCAAATATTTCAAAGCTTTGAGATTCCGTTCTCTTTTCACACTTAAACATATAAAAAAATGAACAACGGTAATCTATTTCACGAAAGTTTTTGTGTAGTATGATTTGGCCTACCTCTAGCGGTTTACCAGTTATGCAAAAGACGTCCAGAGTAAACACGACTATAGGGGCTATATCCAGAAAATTCAGGATATACATCTCATTTGTCACAAAAAATATCTCAAATATATAACATTTTAATCAAATCGTTAGAACCATTTTCAAGAAAATCAAAATTTTCGAAAAATGTTCCATTTTAAGGGTAGTTTAGTGTGGGGCTATTTTCTTCAAAATCTTGTGTCCCATACTTGAAAGCCATTAAACTTAAATACCAACTTTGGTTTTTAACCGACTTTTCGTTTTTGAGTTATGCTGTCCACAGACACAAAGAAACAAATGAAAACACAAACACAAACACACACACACACGGACCTTTTTCTAAAAATGCTTTTTTTGGATTCAGGGGATATCAAAACGTATATTTCCAGTGAAATCTCATATCGAACTTTTGGAGTGGAATACAATACTTCCCCTACTTACCAGTAGAGAAAGTAATAAAAAGGCAGTCATTGAAAGCGTGGGCCCTGCCAGCTGCTAAGTTTACATTTAAATCAATGTTTATATGTCTAGCCGATTCATTGTGAATGATCTCATCAGGAGATTCATTGTGAATGGGATCTAATCATGTATAAATTGCAAATGTTAAGTGTAATCAAATATGAATAGTTAAAGATCATACTC
The DNA here is from genome assembly GCA_030765045.1 of Tenodera sinensis. Lineage (NCBI taxonomy): Eukaryota > Metazoa > Arthropoda > Insecta > Mantodea > Mantidae > Tenodera > Tenodera sinensis. The sequence goes on from CM060969.1 coordinate 75,997,112, forward strand.
GGCATTCAAACCACGGACCATTGGCTAGAACTAGAGCAGGTACTTCAACACGGACGCCAGTTGATTCTTCTGGTCCGGGGGTAAACAAAGTAAGTACTGCGTAGCCATCGACACGACAGAGCATTCGTGAGTTCTAATCGATCAACATTTTACGATTATAACAAAAGACTGATTACTGTACTGTGATGCTGGCCCGCAGCTTCCATTCAAGAAGAGAGCCCATGTAACTACCTCATACCACTGCGCGGCGAGTAAACAAGACGACAATAAGCGCGGCAGCCTAAAGCATTGCAGAAAATTCTCGAAGCTATTCACGTTCGAGCTCGTTTATAAGAAGTTTCGAGAAAAGGTATAATTTCCAGGGCATATAAAAGCAAGAGAGGCCGTCAGTCAGTAGTTAAGTCTTAAACAAGACAGCTGTAAGGAGTTAGTTTTAAGTGCGTGGGTGTGCGTATGAGTGTGTGTTTGTGCAGTCAGTATTGAGAGAATTTGAGAATTATCAGAGACAGCTGTATACATTCAATCGTCGCGTTGGAGTTGTTTGATGATGAAGCAGTTTTGTGAGTGTATTTTCGAAGCCAGCTGCTTATGAGAGAGTAGAGAGAGATAATGAAGTGTGTGCCAAGGTCTCGATCACACAGAACAGTTGTGATTGCAAGCTCACGACGGATTGTACCACATTCCCTGTTATGCACCTCAGATAAAATGGGCTACTGTGTGTTTGACGAAACCTGTCGTCCTCAGAAATTTGTTGCCGGGGTAATTTGCTAGAAAAGGTGAAGAGTACAAATTATATCTGAGCTATATTAGATTCTGTGCAGCAGTGTCTGTTTTCGATGGAAATAGAACTGTGTTTTTATAATTCAGTTTTAGAAGAGAAATAAAGCGACAGAAAAAAACTAACTGGACTTTTCATTTGTCACAGTGCTTACAAAGTGATCCTCAACATTTTTGTATTCGATTCCTTCCTGGAAGAGAACTCTACAGAGTTAGTGTGCGAGTTCATGAATTCTCCACAAATTACATTCGTAGCCCGAAGTGATGATGCATTGCAATTATCAGCAGTGGTAACATATGTGAGCGGAGTGACAGCATGTCACAGTAGAAGTCAATTGCATGTTTGGAGTTATGATCCCCGGAATACAGGTTGTACCTCGGTTAACGTGGCGTGAGAAAATTTTACCTGGGAATTTGTATGCTAGCTGCACGCACGGCGCGCCGATTTGCGGTTGGAACCAGCTAGCCATTGCGGCCCCTTTCGGTACGTGCGAAACTGCCGTGTTGCGATTTATTTCCCTCAATGCACAGATTACGGTTTACCAACTCCCTACCCCTTTTACAGAAACTTAAGGCTTCGGTGATTACTTGGCCATTCAGAAGTTCGATGCAACTTGTGTAGCAGAAACCAGAAGCAATTGACTGGTGCAAATGTTCAACTGCTACTAGGTCGAAGCGTTCCGTAGGGCAATCAGTTGGAACAAAATTTGAATGCGTCTGCACATTTGTTCTTTGTTGTTATAAAGTATGCTCACTTGCTTAATTATTAAGTTTCCAACACTTAACACAATGCACCGTGAAAACCCTAAAATTCCCCAACATCCATTCGAGCGATCTGAGCCTTCCATCGTCATCATCATGAAAGGCCGGAGACGTGTGCGTTTTTCCACAGGTATACTGCACATGGACTTCACTGTTATCACTCACGCAAGTAAACAACTGCAGGTAGGTAGAGCCTGACCACGAAATCCGCCTTACCTACAACCGGTATGGACTATACATTCTGGAATTGCACTTAAACGCTTGCTTATACATACTGCTATTTATTAACTATAATACCATCACAGAGTGCATTACACTGAGCTACAATGTACAACCGTAAATTATTAAATGTAAAATTTCGACGTCTATCTCTGAAGCAGTTTTTAAACAATGAAAAACTTATTTGTACGTCACGCGATGTCAGAGGTGCAAATGTAAAGAATTACACTCTGTTGGCTGGTGTGTTTTCCTTATTACTCATTTTCAAAAGTTCACACAGCTTGATAGCCAAAGTTTGTATTAGAAATTTCTGGAATTTAGCTTTCACCTTTTCGATACCTGGCACAAGAGGCATGCTATTAATTGAATTAGCTAAGTCCCATATCATGCTTATGATCTTGGACATTTCCAAACCGATTTTTCTAATTGCTTAGTAGCTTTGGGCAACACTGTTGGATTGTTGGAAGATTTTCAGAAAGCAGATGAATCTGTATCACATACAGCGCTAATAACGTTTACAATTTCATTGTAATACACCGCTTAATACGTGACGGCGTCTATCCAAGTACCCCATCTTGTAATTATTGGCGTCTGCATACTTGCAAAGCAATGTTTCACTAGTTCGCAGAGTACTACATTACGTTGTTTTCGACTGTTGCTTCTAGTGGCAGTTGTTTGTACATTTGATGGTCGTGCTGTACTTTTGACGTCATTCATACTCTACGTCTAGCTTACGTGTATCGCATGCGAGCGGTCATCCCTCCGGCCTTTAATCATCATCAATCATCATCATCATTCAGGGTTTGGACCCACTGATCCGTTCCGGCCCAATAATCAGTGTTATCTTTCCATTCCTTCCTCGGTCTTCCTATGTCTCTTTTGCGGATTGAAGTGCAGTCGGTCACCATTCTAGGGAATCTGTCCTTGCTAATCCTCTGTACATGTCGTCTCCAGTTTTCTTTATTCTGTTTAATCCTTTCTATTAAATCAAATATGTTCAATTTTTGTCTTGCTTCCTTGTTTATTTTATAACCTGGTAGAGAGTAACCAGCTACTGATCTTAAAGATATCATTTCTGCTGATTCAGTTTGTCTATTCTATTTTCTGCTTAATACCCATGTTTCACTTGAATACTGTAGTACAGGGACTGCCATTGTCTTACACAATTAGTTTGCCTTTCTCTTCCATTATCTTTCTAAGTGTTCTCTTTATTGTGTCGTACATGAGACTCAATTTTTTAATTTATTCCAAACATCTTTCTTAATTAACACCGCGGTTAATTCTGATTCCAATAGTTAAATGTTGCCACTTGTATAATTTTCTTACTTTTGCAATCTTGTTTCGAATATGCTTCTTTTCTTTAAATTCTGACTGGTTTTATTTGTAGATGTTTTTAAATTGTAAGATTATGATATTTTATTTAATATATGTATTTTGATTTGTAGGGAAGCCTCTGATTCTGCAATAAATACTTGGTCGGTTACTGATATAGCCTCCATTGCTAGTCTTATTAGTACTAAAATGCTTACTAAAAATATTCTCCCATTTAACTGATGGCGTCGTTTATATTGAAATTAAATAAAATTGGGGATAACGGACATCCCTGTTTAACTTCTTGATTTATGTTTAATGTGCGTGTACTAATATTGCTCACAATAGTAATTATTACAGTAACTTGTATATACATTTTCTTTGTGAGTTCTACTAACTGTGCTGGTCAGTTGTACGCCTTCTCGTAATCTATGAACAATACACGTTTCCAGATAATATTCCCTTTTTTTTCTATTATTTGTTGCACGGTATGAATAGACTCTATACACCACCTACCTTTACGAAATCCATTTTGGCTTTCTAAGATAAAGGGATCAAGTATACATTTCAACGCCGCGTTACTATGTTAGCGAATATTTTCTATGTGGATACTGACAAGCTTACTTCTCTAATCTACATGTAGAGGCACACTTTTTTCGCATAAATTTTTTTCGAAGTTCGCGAAATAAGCTCTAATTTTCCTGCTTTTTCTCTCTATTTGGCTTGTATTATCGCTTTAATTTCGCGATTATTCATAGTAAATAAAACTGGGGAATGTTTTCCCGCATTATTTTTTCCGAATTTTGTGAAATGAGTTTGTTTTTGCTTTTTCGCACTATGTGATTGTGTTTTATATATAAGTATATCTCGCTACATATAAGTTTTGATATTTATGTATCTTTTATTAAATGTATTTAACATACTTGTTAATATAATGCAGTTTAGAGTGGAAGATGTTGTGTATTATGGAAACTATAATAACTACAAAACACTAATCTTACTTTAATTTTATTCCTTATTGGTATTATAGTACTCTGACACATTGAACATACGCATTACACCTACTTTTACTTTGCAAAGGACAATATAGCACATGCTGCAATATTGATTTCTTTCATCAATCGCCTTTGATCGTTAACAATTAAATTGTACCTGCAAATATACCTCTGCGCATCGACTGATGAACAGGAAACCCCAATATATTCTAATATAGCATTTGAAAAATCCAAGTGCATTAGTTTCAGTGACTGCAATAATATGAATTTGCTGGTTAGAATTCTCATTGATATGTTCTACAATTAAATCTTTCAAAGCTAAATTCTCTGCAATAATATGGCATTCTTTAAGCAGTTTGAACTGAGGATGTCATTGCGCTTTTCTACTAACGTTTAAAGCACAGTACTTATTTGCACATTACTTGGATGATATAAGGGTCGTTTACCCAGAATGCTAATCTCTCCTAGACTATCCAGACCATCACTTCACTAATGACAGAATAGTCAACTTCCAAGAGTGTTAAATTGTCCTTAATCATCAGCCATCACTTCACTATTTTAGTAATTGAGAGATTTACTTTATTCTTTTTTGTAATTTAACAGTTCACAGGAATTAACTTAAAACAAAGTGAGGACTAATTTTTATATTAAAAATCGCTGGAATTTCAGGTTATTTCTCACAAAATAAGGTAATTTCGCTTTAATCTTCACTCATCGCTGAAATTAGCAAAATAATAATATTGATTTATTAGTCAAGATCACATATTTCGGAGACATAATGCAAAATCGCTTCAATATAATGTTTTTCGCTTTTGTCGTGAATGCGATATGTAATATCACGATCACATATAAAATATCCATCAGATATCATGTGTTTCAGAGATATGATGTTTGACTTCTGCACTTAATTTAATATGTCAGTCTTTTTACCAATCCTACTACAACCTGTTCTTGAATATTATGTGGTCGACTTGAAAATCTGTTAACATTCCTGGAAGATGGTATTTAACCGAATTTTAAGTTTTGATATGGCAGACACATACCTGCACGCCAACACACACACACACACACACACACACACACACACACACACACACACACACATGCACGCACGCACACATACCCCACCACTAACACCACCACCACCACCACCACCACTACCACCACCACCAACATCGCCGCCACCGCCACCACCACTACCACCACAGCCACCACCGCCACCGCCGCCGCCGCCATCACCACCACCGCCACCACCACCACCATCACCACCACCACCACAGCCACCACAGCCACCACCACCACCGCCACCGCCACCACCACCAGCACCACCACCTTCAGGTTTCAGAGAGTCTTCAACATGTACGAGATTTCTGGTAAACTCTTACTATCAGATTTTGGGTGGAATACAACGCTGTCTCTACTTATTGAAAGTTCTTAATATAGAAAGATTAATTTGTAGAAGAGCGACTAGAGAAACTCAGGTAATATATTACGTGCCATTTTTACTGTCATTTTTAAGCTCCTTCTTGAAAATAAACATGTAGGAGGTGCAGAAAATTATGATTTTTCATGAGTATTAAGTTCTGAAGATCATTGGTTCTTGACTCGCTTTCGGATATAATTCAGGTCTCTATGGAAGTGAAATATTTTGTGGGTGTAAAGCAGATGCTCTACTTTGATCCAGCATCTAAAATTCAAAGCATGGAATAACGGAATGAAGTTTCCCTTCACCTTCAAATTTTCAGCCACAGTCTGGGACGCAAAAGGAATTTTAATGAATGGCGGTTTAAACCAAAGTCACAGGTTACGTTAATCTCATACGTCGCTTCTAACTGCAGAATTGTAACAAGGAAAAGAAACGAAATCTGATATCAGATGACTTTCTATACATATTATTCAACAAATTCTTCCTACGAAAGCTTACAGAGGTATTTTTAGACAAGGCGAATGACCTTGCTAGGATCTGTGTGAGTGATGTGCTTAAAAATTGATGATAGGGTTGACGTCTCTGTCTCCTGCTTGAAATAAACAAGATACTACTTATAATGCAAACGTGCACTGTAATTAACCACGCACTGTTCCGCGATGTTTGATACACACCTATGGTCTTTTAAATACAAAAGTGAACTCGACCATAAACCACACTTATAACAAACTTATGCAAACTTATAACAAGGAGCGTCTCGGAAATGGTTAACTATACACATATATACTCAAAACATGTATTTGACATAGATTGGGTGGTTTGTCGTGATCTCTTAAGGTTTATCAACAATGCAAAAGTCACTCAGTCTTACTTGGAATCCGTTATGCACCGAACAATAAGTAAACTCCACCAGCTGGCCGGTCATCCAACCACCTAATCTTTCAACCCTGAGACATGGTAAGTAAAAAATCACAGCAAAGGGGAGAAAAGAAAGTTTGCGGCATTGTATACTACACCAGTCAGCAGAAATCATAAACAAACCAAGGTGGGAGATGTCGACCCAATGGGAATCGAATTCGGAACCTCCGGAATGGCATGCCACAGATGTTAATTCATGTTATGTCAGGCCTCTGAAGAATACTCCACAACTGTGAATACAATTGCCCCTCTGGTCTTTAATAGTAGCAGCTTTTAGCTCCCGTACTTACTACGTGGAACTGGTTTTTCCTACCGGTTTTCTGCTTTGATAGTCACGAAGGGACGGGAAGTTGGGGACTGGCTTGATACCTCGGAAATTCTGTTCACGAGGCCTGCGTTATATGGTTTCTATGTTTTACGATAGTGGGCATCACTGTTATTGAATTTAAAGGTAACACCATTACTCAAAAGAAAATTTAAATGCAATTTTTGTCTTCTTTTAGCACAACTCGTTTATACAAATTCTAAGCTTGTGAAATAAAATTGTTACAGTTTTACTGTACAGTATATTAAAGAAGCCTCTGCATTGAACAACCTGTTGGAAGTTTATGGTCAAAACCTTGTCTCTCTCACGCACATTTCTCTTTCTCGCTCTCTCTCTCAATGGTATTTATCGTTTTCTGGTCCATTTGCTGATATGAAACTAAATTGCACACAGTATTTATGGCTTAATAGTGAAGTATATTACAGGGCAAAATGACCAGAAAAGTCCCCCCAAAACAGCAATAAAAGCAATGATGACCTCTAATCTGTGCTAGATAAAGATTTAGCAAGAGCATATTGTAATCCGAATTTCGACTGCGAACTTAAGCGAAACCAAACAGAGCATGAAGCTGTTGATTGTGGGCTGATTACCTTGCCTCGGGTTTCTGGTTTCTCTAAACAGCTTGGCGTATTTTACCCCTCACTAAATCGGATAATACCTGCTGTGTTGCTGCAATATTGACCTTCTGCACTAGGGGTTATGAATATAATTAAATTATTACAGAGAATTTTAACCGCATCGTTATTTAATATCAACCTGAACGTACTGAGTACTATGTAATGATATCTTTATTAAGTAAACATAAACTACCCATGGTAATTTTTTTCATTAAAACAAGAAGCAACGAGAAATGGAAAGAGGAAAAGCTGAATAAAAAAAATGGTTGCTGTGTGGAGCGATATAACAAGCAAACCTACAGAGTCGTAAAATAAACTTTTCACTTTCAAAATACTAGCTTCATAAACATCCCAGCCAGTGAACCGAACGTTAGAACTCGCATGCAGTATTTTCAGGGTTTTGGCTGCAGAAATTAAATACCTTCGTTTCACTTCAGTAGCCATAAACGTTTTGCTTTCTAGTAACTTAGGTATATTTAGCAATTTAAACGTTTTGCTAATGCTTATTAGTTACTAATTGACTGCGAGGTACATCTCTCTCTGTCTCTCCCTCTTTCTCTCTCACTCACAAATGCACGTGTCATTTTTCCAAACTGCCCAAAAGATACCTTTTCCGGATTTGTTGCTAAAGATCGCAAGAAAGAGAAGCCATAATGGGTTTTTAGTTTATGGTTTGAAACTTAAGTCTGTTGTTTATCCTTATTTTGCGTTCATAGTCCTGTGGATTTCCACGACTGCTAGAACATGACACTAATTCATCCAGAAAAATAATGTTTCCAACTCATGTATACAATTAATAATAACAACAATAACAAGAACAATAATAACAATAATAACAATAATAACAATAACAATAATAATAATAACAATAACAACAACAATAATAACAATAACAATAACAATAACAATAACAACAACAATAATAACAATAACAATAACAATAATAACAATAACAATAATAACAATAATAACAATAATAATAATAATAATAATAATAATTATAACAATAATAATAATAATAACAATAATAATAATAATAATAATAATAATAATAATAACAATAATAATTATAACAATAATAATAAATAATAATAATAATAATAATAATAAATAATAATAATAATAATAATAAATAATAATAATAATAATAAATAATAAATAATAATAATAATAATAATAATAATAATAATAATAATAATAATAATAATAATAGGTAATAATAATAATAATAGGTAATAATAATAATAATAATAATAATAATAATAATAATAATAATAATAATAATAATAATAATAATAATAATAATAATAATAATAATAATAATAATAATAATAATAATAATAATAATAATAATAATAATAATAATAATAATAATAATAATAATAATAATAATAATAATAATAATAATAATAATAATAATAATAATAATAACAATAACAATAACAACAATAATAATAACAATAACAACAATAATAAGAATAATAAGAATAATAACAATAACAACAACAACAATAATAATGATAATAATAATGATAATAATGATAGTTTGCTAGGCCGAGGCAAACAGTAAAGTGAAAAAAATAGTAATGTGCTATAGTGGCTTGGTACCTTAAAACAGTTGCTTAACATTATGCATATAAATAAATGATAGTAAGAAATGCAGATTATCCGATTTTATGAGATTTTGAGACAGTTTCATCTTATCATCATATTATATCTAAAAATACATAAATATTTCTCTCTATATTTTCACTGATGTGTACATATGTAATGCTCCTTTATGACACCGTCAGAGCCATATAGCTGATATACAATACGACTTAACCTGCATCAAGCTGTATTAAGAACGAGAAAATGTAAGATTTGTTGGTGGCAGTTTACAGAATGAGCGCATGGATATACTCTTTATATTGCAACCCACAGCAAACGGACTAATAGCACTGGTATCTAACAGGTCATGCGCGATTTGACAATATGCCAGAATCTACCTCTAAGAACAGCAGATATAAGAAGAATGAAGAAACAGAAAACAATACATAAAAAGAGTAACATCGTAGGCAAGAAAAATAACAAAAGCTGGTGAGGATAAAAGTGACTATGGTCGACATGTAAAAATCTATATTGTAACAAAATCTCACAATCCAGGGAGGTTTTTCCTTATTATTTTTCCTCTTTATTTAATACGCTAAACTCTGGCCTCAAATAATAACTAACACTAACACAATTCTCACACGACTGTTTTTGCAAAATGCTCCATCTTCATTTCATGTATCATTAGTGTTACCGCCTGCGGTGCCGTAGAAGTAACAGCGAGCGTTAAACACTACAAAAGAAACCGCAAAGCGCTTTTCAACGCCTTTAAAATTATGTTGCATAGCTTATCTATGCCACCGCAACATCTTTAAAGTCATTTCTTAACCAATCCTAAATTCGCGAACATGAGGAGTTATTGAATAACTGCGACCAAGTTTTCTGCAAAGCGCAGCATTGAACCAACTAATTCTTTGAGCTCGAATTTTATATTGCAAGTGTACCTTCCGTGAGTTAGGAAAATTTCAAATATCCTATAGCCAATACTCTCAAACATTATCGCTTTTAATGAAATGTTGACTATGCACGAAACCAACATTCCATGCAGTGTTAATCTTATAGGATGGAGGATGAAGTTCAAGGGCCCGTCGACTGCGCACTACTAATTTAGAAAAGAATAAAATCAGCGCACAGGCTGAGGAATATATACATCCACTTCCTGATTATTATGCACAAGTTTGCACCTGGGCAGCCTCACCCGAAATAGGAATTTGCCTATCACCTTCCCCTCTCTGTCTGCCAGTTGTAGACGACGTACCCATAGATTTCTCACCACTTAGTGATGCCAACAAATGTACTATTTGAAGCTAAGAATGAGAATGAAAGATGAAGTGTTAGAAGTTTCCTTATGTCAAATATCAATGTGCACAAGATTTCTATGTACTTAAAACTCAAATATTGCATCTTCTGCCAATACCGATCCGTTGCTTTAGTCTTATCTAGCACTAAAGTTAATAAATCATCACTTAAGCATATTCTTGACACTAAAATTCTTTCAGCCAACAGATCTATTATTTTTTTCACGGGATGTTTGTTCTCATGACATCAAGTATGCCATTTTGAGTAACACCTAATCATAAATTCGTGAATGTACTTCTGAGACCCTCCCAATACACAATTGGCTGTTGTATAACTGAAAACTATTCTTTGGAGTTCATCTGATGATTGGAACAATTTGTCATGCATGCTGTAGCTAGAACAATCCCGCGTAAGACCACGTGTGTTTCCCTCGGCATTCCCATGTAATTATTTCATGCACTTTTACGATCGAATCTTGTAAGCATGGGAAACAAACCATGAAATGCACACCGTCCTTAACGATACACCCAATTTCTTGCTGCGTTGATGTATTTCAATGACTTAATGTGCACCTATAATCAAATACGCAAATATAGAATCTGGAGACTGCTAGCACACAATGCCATTTCTTTGCTGTTGTCTACAGGTTTACTTAAAGTCCCACACCACCTAAATAACTTTTGAAGCAAGTCGCTGATTATCAGATAACTCGGTGTACAGGGGCAGTCATATACAGGCAACTCAAAAAATTACTATATTAAAGATTTTTGCTGCTCAACCGGCACTGACTGCAACTTTATTTTAAATGGAACACCCTCTACGTTTTATGACTTTCGACAAGCACTCAAAATAAAAAAGCAAAATAAAACAAAGGGAAAGAAATCAAACACAGTTCATATTTTAAATTCTGTGATCAAACACGGGGCTTTCAGCTACTTGAAAAAATGTCAATCATAGAACATATTTAAGCAGTTAACCACGATTTCAGAATGTCTCTCATCGCTTCCACTGTTGCAATGCATTCCACGGTTCTGAGCTTAGCCGTGAACTGTTATTTTCCCACCCACTTGCAAAGGAAAGCACCTTGTCAAATTCTAAGCAGCTTTATAATAATGAAAAATTGAAAAATCTGATGTTTAGTACTCAGTATATTTGCAAAAGCTTATTATTCTATTTCTTGTATAATATAGATAAACCGTCACTTAACATTTCGTTGTACATACAAGAAGAATACAAGAAATTGAAACGATAGTCAAATCCTTTTCAAAGCCGACCACTACGTCACATCTTAGAATTTCCGTTCTTTTGCATGGCCAAAATACCCCACCCCCAAAAAACTTACTTCCCATTTGAGAAAAATGTGAATATCGCAAAACTCAAACCAATAAGACACCAAAAAATGGTTATATATAAATTGCGTATTTTAACGAGATGAAGCTTTTGTTGTGTAGTGCGATTTCGTCTATCTTCTACGGTTCAAAATACGCACTTCATTTGGCAAGAAGAAGTCTTAAATATATTGTATTTTAAACGAAATTATTAAATACCATTTTGAGAAAAAACATTTTTGGAAACGTGTTCCATGTAAAGGACCAGTGCTTTTCTTGAAACTCTTTATGTCGCACCCTTGGAAGATGCTGAACTTAAATACCACGATTGGCACTTACTAACTATTCGTTTTTGAGTTATACTGTATACAGGCAAGAGCGCACGCACGCACGCACGCACCCACCCACCCACCCACCCACCCACCCACCCACCCACCCACCCACCCACCCACCCACCCACCCACCCACCCACCCACCCACCCACCCACCGCCGCCGCCGCCGCCGCCGCCGCCGCCGCCGCCGCCGCCGCCGCCGCCGCCGCCGCCGCCGCCGCCGCCGCCGCCGCCGCCGCCGCCGCCGCCGCCGCCGCCGCCGCCGCCACCGCCGCCGCCGCCACCACCACCACCACCACCACCACCACCACCACCACCACCACCACCACCACCACCACCACCACCACCACCACCACCACCACCACCACCACCACCACCACCACCACCACCACCACCACCACCACCACCACCACCACCACCACCACCACACATATATACACACAGAACTTTTTCTAAAAATTGATGTTTTGGATTCAGTGAGTCTCAAAACTTACAATTCCTGTAAAATCTCGGTACAGAATTTTTAGGTGAAATACAATGCTTCACCTACTCACTGTTAAAACAAAGTAACAAGGTGTTCACGACTAGTTTGTTTTCTGTAGTCATCGAGATTCATGTTTGGTAAACGAGCTACTCAGTTCTACTTGTATGGCTTCACTGCCTAATTAACAGAGGGTTAATGGATTGCTGTTAAGAGGGACACAGGTTGACATGACAGAAAGATACATTGCAGGTGACGTACATATACATGTGGAGGCGCAGTGGGAAATGGATTCCTTATACAAACATATCCACATGTGCCTGTGTCCTCACAGGCAGGAAGCTGTGCCGTAATAGGTTTCTAATGATTAGATTTGCCACTATTGTTTACATAGGAGATCAATGTGCATCATAAAGGGAGAGTAGTAATATGGTTCATGGTCACTAATCTAAAAGAAAAACGCAAAACTTTTCTCTTATCTATACTAATTGCTGTTTATTATTTGCCCCTGTTGTAGTACTGAAAATAAGTGCTAATTAAAAAATCTGATGTGTTGCATTCACATGACTTTCTCTACTCCTGTACTAACCGTTCTTGTAAACCCTTATTCCTATATCTTCTATGTGTTAGTGGAGATAAGCATTTGCAGAAATTATCTTACTGTTTATCTTCTTGTAGGTACAAAGAAAGTATAGGAATACAGTAGACTTTAAGCGATAGTCAAATCTTTTAAAGCTTTCAAGGTCCGTTCTCTTTGCACGGTTAACATACAAAAAATGAATAACGATGTTCCATTTGACAGAAGTATAAGTTCTCCAAAACTCACACAAATAACAAGGATTATCTCCGAAATGGTTCACTCTTAAAAAAAAAGCACATACATCGTGTGTTTTAGCAAGATCTACATTTTTTGTATAGTAGACTTGGTCTATCTCTTGCGGTTTACCAGTTGTACAAAAGTCATCCAGAGTAAATAGAACTACACTAAAATTCAAGATGCATATTTCATTTGCCATAAAAATATCTCAAACATATGGCATTTTAATCAAAATCGTTCGAGCCATTTTCAACAAAATAAAAATTTTCCATGTAAAGGGTAGTTTAGGATTAAGCAACTTTCTTCAAAATTTTCGTGTCACATCCTTGAAAGATGTTAAACTTAAATACCAGCTTTGGTTTTTAAGCAACTTTTCGCCTTGAGTTATACTGTCCACAGACTGACAGACACACAGACACATACACACACGGAACTTTTTCTAAAATTGCTCTTTTTCTTCTTTTGGATTCAGGTGCCTCAAAAAATGCCTATTTCAATAATCTTTAATAAGGTTACGTACATTTAATGTGCTTTCATACGAAATTAAACATTTCCTGGAGAACTAATTAAAGGACACACTTTGCCTTTTTTTTTTTTTTTTTTTTTTTTTCACTTTTCTGTTGATTTAATCATTTCTGAGCTATCACTTGCTACTGGTTTAAATTTTTTAATATTTTTACTTTTCTGAAATCGTAAATCGTTATTCACTTTTCTCTCCTGTGCTTGGAAACAGAACGAATTTTCAAAGACAGAACATAGTGACTAGCTATTAAAATAAGCGCTTGAACCTATTGTATTCCCCTAATCCCGTTGCATCTGCAAGGAAATATGCAATACAAAAGTTTGCAAACAAGTATCTTGATTAAGATGAAACAGCTACAAGCATGGGCATTGTGAAGGGGTGGTGGGGATGACAAGAGGGAGCCGCGACTCTCTTCCCCTTGGAAATTAATGGATTAATCATTAAGGTGTAGTCAATTACTGACTGTTAGACTATTGATTTAATGTTGATACAAAGAACACTTTTTCCTGAGATATTCGTACAAAAGTGGCACTCGATTCTTCCATACCGCCTGTGTTACAAATGAGCTCGGCAGTGCTGTTATTCGCATGTTTTTATGTAAATAAGGAACGCATTATTCTCAGTTACCTTTACTAATTATTGCCATCAACAATAGTTCCGTGCTGACAGTAATAAAACCTTTAATGTATTGTCAACAATGGTTCCGCGCCGCAAATATAGTTTTTGTTCTTGTACGAATTTTTACAATTGAAGTCAATCAGAATTCTTGCCCATATTAAAAACATAAAACGTGTAATATAATTATGTAATCAAATCAATAATTTTTATTTAGTACAAATTAATACGGTTATCCGTAACAAATAGTAAAACATCTTTTTCAATTTTTGACAGTATAATACATTAATATTATTTGACTGCAAACTTCCAACATACCCTGTCCTAAAATATGTCTACGGACACCCATGGCTACAGGAATAAGTATTTTTAAGAACACTATTGCAGCACTTCAAATTTACCTGTTTCTTTCGCATATAGTATTTATTAAAAGAACCACGGCTACTTATAATAATTGTTTTAATTGAGTTTAATGTGAATAAGCGATCTTCACAAATCAAAGCAAAGTAGAATTTATATAGATGAACAGAATTGTGGTTTGAGCGTACGTCATACAATTCTAGGAAGGCTGGACGCTGTTGAATATTGGAGACCGCTCAGAGACGCACGAACGTCAGCCATCAAACATTCAGTTGGCGAGCTCATGGCGTTAGGTTATCTCACAACATTTCACTTACTTTCCCCTTACAGCTTCCACTTTGCTCTGAAGTGTAAGTTATTCATGTTCATGTTTTCTGTACAGGTTCCTTACGTAAGACTTGTGACATTAACATACGGAGAAAGAGCAGGGTCATGAAATATTAGTACAGCTTAATGTCCCCTTGAGTCTTGTGCACACTAGGTCACACGGTGAAGAAGATTGCGTAAAGAGTTTTTTCACAAGGACACATAAGAGCTTAAGTCTTCAGCGACTGGGGTGCCGAGGAACAAGGGAATCCAAATCTAAGGCGTTATCACCAGAGACCGGATGTAAGGCAAAGTGTTTATGTTTTGTAATTACAGATACCATGAAATTAACTAAACATAAGTCCATTTTACGGTGTTAAGATTGTATACTGTCAAGATAATTTTGCCATTTTTTGCCTACTTTCATGTTTAATGTCTACAAATTCCCACTTGTCCGATTTTTCAAAAACATCTTTGCATTTCATTAAACGAATAGAAGTGCAGTATTTTTCACAAAAGTGAATACCGAACTTCAGTGAGACCTGCGCGAAGGGTCACCTAATTCTCAGGAGTTCCTGCATATCTGATATGAGAATGAAATTCGGTATATGCTTTCCCTGCTGTACTTCAGAGGGCACGGTAGTCATTGGCGCACCTCACAGTTCTGAAAAGTAATATTTCAGCAATCCTTCTGTATTAATGGGCAAATATTGCAAATTAAACTTAAAAACATTTTATTGTGTTTCCATTAAGTTGTAGATTACAAGTAGAAACGAATCCAGTGTTGGCTGCTTTGCTTACAAAGCAACACGTGCTTCCCGTGCTCGTTGTAGCTAAAGTGGTTAAAGCGTGTAACTGCAAATTAAGAGTGGTAGCAGGGGGGCCTCTTCCCGCTTCCCGCGCAATCGCCCTTCCTAGAGCTGTCTGCTGATGACGTCACACGGGAGTCTCGCAATACCGATATTCACACGTGCAGCTTACATTTTACGATATAATTCAAATCCCATCGTACTATCTAAGTATCTCTACTCTACTTTCCTTGTTTTCTGACATGAAATGTCAACGCAGGCGTTTTAATTGAACAAAACAAAGCTCTCATTGTGTTATATTTTGTAAAACAGAAATGAAAATTATCTGTAGGTGGAAGGAACAACCGTGTGCCACATAATCGTGCAATTATTACTTTGTTAAGAGCTTTCAACACGCTTTTTTCACTTTCTTTAGGATTAAGGTTATATTTGCAATGCAGCCCTTACTAAAAGACCTTTTAATAATGTAATAAACGAAAACAGAATGTGACACTGACATTCTTTCCCTATTAAGACAGTATTTTATTGACTGAGCTGTTCTTCTAAGAATAGCTGTGTGGTCACTCTTTTTCAGCAACATGAAAATGCAGTGCAGAGGAAAATGAAATAAATAACACAATTACGAGAGCTATCATTTTTGAAAATACCAATATACTTGAAACGGAGAGAGGAGGGGGGGAGAAGTTTTGTCTATCGCTTTCACCTATGAGTCCTTTATAATGTATAATGAAATTTTATCTATGTTAACATGAATATATAGAAGGATAAGCCTTGGTAAGAATACTTTGCGCAAGAGTGAGCAAAGAAAATAATTTGTATAATAATTGCACATCAGATTTTTATCGTGGAAATATATGCTGTGCATATTTTAATACATTAAACAACTATAAATAATTTTAGTTATACATACTGCGCGTTTTCATAGATGACCTCAGTGATCAAAACTAGAGAAAATCTGATTTGAGGCTGTAAAATAATGTGATTAATTGCAAATTACGTTTATTTGTGAAATATCATCAACGTATTGTATAATTGCAAGGTAATTCCAGCATCTTGCTCCTTTTCTTTAAAATGGGAAAGAAAATATTGTCCGTATTTCCCGAATGTGAAAGAAGCACTGCGTTGTTGTTGTTGTAGTGTTTAACGCCCGCTTTTACTACTACGGCACCGCAGGCGGTGACACTGATGACACATGAAGATGGAGCACCGGTGGAATGAGATGGCGGGGGAAACCGGAGTACCCGGAGAAAACCCGCCCTGGGGCCGCTTCGTCCACCACGAATACCACATGCGGGTTCCTGGGATCGAACCCGGGCCGCCTAGGTGGTAGGAGAGCGCGCTAACCGCTCGGCCACGGCGCCGCCGAGAAGAAGCACTGCATAGCTATACAGGAAGGGTCATTAGCCTTTCGTTCATGTTATACCTGAATTTCAGTACGGTTTGGGATAAGGCGGTGCATACCCTTTGACAAAGAAAAGGTCATTGTATTTCGCTTCCTTTTATCTTTCTGTTTATCTTAAAAGGGTTGGAGTCATTCTGTCTCAGCCATGGCGCATTTAAAATGGCACGAAGTAGCATAATAAAACGTGCCGAATTGCCCTATGAGATGCATTTTGTGGTACGTGTTAACGCACTAATTTCTAAGACAGAAAATTTCGTATTTTCTGGAAAACACATCTTGAAGTCACGCCTGTGCAATTATTTCGACAAATCACAGAACAATATTTTAAATAATATCTTTATGTGATTCACTATACTGACCAATCAGGTGTCTCAATTTCGCCTACTGCTTCTTACAGGCAACAACAAAATTCCAATTCCCGATGGAGCATCAGTGGAGGCGATTAATCAGACAAACCAGTCTAAACAAGACTTCGATTGTGACACTCAGTTCTTAGATTTCATTTCCACCGAGCTGTGCATGGACGTTGCTAAAGAAATTTCGGCACCCACTGAATATGAGGAGGCAATACTACTAGAAGATACGAGTATAAGCGATACTTCTGAAATGGAAGATTTTAACACAGACGCTATAAAGTATCTTACGGGTTACATTGCATACAAATGCCGGCCTTTTGACAGTACTTTGGGAAGCAAAGACAGTGACTATAATTTGCCAAAACAAGTGCCACAGGACTGGATTACAGTTATTTCAAAGGGCGAACTTGTTCGGCCGACTGAACAGTGGTACCAAAAAGTGAAGGAATTTGAAGTTATATTTGCGGGATTCCATGGCTTTAATGTTTCAAAATGTGCTGGAGTGATGAAAGCGCTTACTGGCATGATTTGCTCTAAATTTCCTGAATTGGATGAAAGAACTGTTTCCCTATACGTCAGGACCCGCACTTTCATTAGGATACGGCATTTAAATAACAAACTAAAAGCTGTAAGTACGACTAAAACGAACACGAGGAAGTGTCAGCAGTGGGCGTCAGCTACTTCTTCTGCAACAACATGAGCAAATGTGAGTCTACTTTTAAGATCAAACAATAATTTGTTACTTATTATTTTGATTGTAGTTTCGGTGGCGGTGGTAAAATTGGTTTGTAATTAGTAGAATGTATTGACGAACGTTTCTAATGTGTTTTCGGTTAAGGTATCTTTTCTATCACATATAATTGTATTTTTCTACACTTTATTAATTACTGCTTAAGTGTTTACGCACTGGAACTGTCAGTCAATGCTTTAAATGGTATATGTTGAAACGGGTTTGAAGCGCTCACTTTCTATTGCCGTCTGAACTGCGCGCGCTCTGAGACCTCCGTGTGACGTATCTTGCCGGCAACCAATGGCAGCAATTGTGCCGGAGTGGCCTACCTTCTTTCTCTAGTTACCTTGGAGTGGTAGATCGAATGCCATTTAATCGTGATTTTCTATTGTTCTTTCCTGAAGGAAATATCCTTATTTATATAACCTATGCTAAATATAAAATTGTGTACATAACTGTGGTTTATTTCTGCTGAAGATTTTCCGTTAGAGAAGCAAATTAAATTGGTATTTAATATCACGTAGGCTTGTAGATTTTAAAGTTGTTCTTATTTTTTACTTTTGCAAAAATGACAAACGCATTTCATTAAATTACCTTATACTTAAGTTATTTATTTTCAGAACAATAAAATTTCTATCTTAATGTTCTGGGGTTAGCTTGTGGAGTTCTCCTCACTCTGAATAACTATTGAATAATTTGTGTGCTGCAAGAGATGGGCAAAAGCTTAATACGCAGCACAAATAAACAGATAAATAAAAGCGAAATAACATTTTTAACATTCTGTGTATTTTCTTCGCCCGCCAAGTGCGAACTTCGACATTTTTCATACAAAAATGGGGATTTCTCTCATTCAAAGATTACTACTTCAGGCTCTACTATAAATTACATCTATAGCTCGTACTTATAAAGCCATAAATTTGGAGCAGTTTGAAATCAAAGATTGTTAGGTTCTAAAGTTAATAAACTTGCTCGCGACATAGGCAAATGAAAGCACAAAGCTCAAAATGTTGAGAACAAAAAATACTTTGGGAAAGTAATAGCGTCTATGCTGCTTCACTTCAGATGTTTTCGAAGCATTGTTGCCGTGTAATACAATTTGTATTTGAACAAAACCAGTGTTTACTTGAACAGCGATCATTCTGGTTTATATAAGGCGAAAGCCAACTGATATTTTGAGGGAATATTTTCCTAATTTAACTATTTAATGGTCTTGCTCAACTTGGGAAAGGCCATTATCACCTAGTAGAGGTAGTGAATAGGTGATAACCTGGTTTGCTCTGGCAACGGCATGGAAAGGTACAGATCTGTGTTAAATTATTCAGTTTGATTCTATCTTTACAAATATTTCTTTAAGGAAATGGTATAGTGAGAAGTTGTAAAAAATCACATTCTTTGTTTTTAGTCTTAAAAAATTCTTTGAATTTCCTGAACAAAAGAATATACCATTTATGCAGTTTGTATAATTTTAAAGAAAGTTTATGCGGAGTATGCTGCCATTTAGATTTGCCACGGTTTTAATGTGGTCAATTTAGTGCCCCAAAAGCAATACAAACCTCACCAAAGAGGCTAGGATAAAACGGAGGCAAGTAGAGAAGGAGCTCGAGGACCTGTATGACGACTCTGATCTTGGAATATATTGACGTGGAACATCACAAAACCTCAGTTTTCATAATATGTATATTTAATGTTCAAATATACCTTTTTCTCAGGAGTTATTAAGTATAGAGACTTGAAATCTTGTACACCTTTGTCACACACACACACACACACACACACACACACACACACACACACACACACACACACACACACAAACACGCGCGCGCGCGCACACACACATTATGTGTGTATTCTCTGTGAAGTAGGCTATTTAACACCAATGCTTACTAATATGTGCAAAATGTTGTACAGGTGTTTAAAATTCTGCACCTTTTTTACATATTTTAGGCTATTATTATTTTTTGTAGGCTTAAATAGTTGATGTACTTTAATAATTCTGGTTCCCAGAGTAGTCAAGGAACTCTGGGGCTGAATTTTGAAATTTCCATATACTTTGCACACTTAACACTCTTTTTGTTATAAACTACCGAGCAAATTTCCAGTACATTCTGTTTTATACTTTTGAAGCAATTAATTGTTCAATTTATTCACAATGGGAAGATACCGTAATATGCATAATACACCATGCACATCAAAAACTAAAATATCACAACAGCTTTATCTTGTTATAAACTCCAATTGCGCAATAAACACCACTGATCTCTGACAGGAAGGACAACTATTACTTTTTAAGTACTTAATTGCTTTGCTTTGATGGGAACTGAACACGTTTTTAAACCGTCTTTATCTGCATTTAATTTTTTTTAAAGGTACACAAATTTTCCGATTTTGAAACCAAAGACTGAAGTCACATACATAAATGCAACACATGCTGGAAAAGTTCTAGGAGCACAGCACAAAATTGAGCGTGCATGGAGTAGTGTATTAAGAAATGTAAAGTAGAGAAAAAACAATTCTTCTACACACATGCATCATTCCTTGTTTTCTTCTTTCCGCTGAATTTGGTTGTCTCTGGGCACTTTTTGGCCCATAAATACTACCAAAGATTTAAGCAGAAAAAGGGCGTTTAAATATAGCCCACATGACATTTAAAAGCCTGAGCTGGACCTTTAAAAATGGCAGAATGTAAAATATTTCACTGCCAACCGATGACTGAAGGTTTAGAGAACATTTATGCACATAAACCTAAAAATCGTCAATTTTATAAATCTCTCGGTCTTTTTCAGTCCTAGGATATTCTGACAAAATGACAAAATCAGTACAATTACCTTTTCTGGCACTTTAGTTTTCTTCTAAACTATTGCACAAAAACAGAGTTTTCTTACTGACGTTAACACAATTCGTGAAATTACACCTCACAATTGTTCTCTTCTGGTAGTCACTCAACGCTCGCCGAGGTTTCTTCGTGATGCGCAGCTGTCTCGCTTTCATTGACACACTGACCGCCTCGTGTGGTAACTGTAACCCTGTCTCTGCTGTTTCCTCGCCTCTTTATGTAGCGGGAATGACACTGACTTTTCGTGAAGTCCTTGAATCACCCGACGATGACGTAAACAAATCTTTCTCAAAGGCTCTGGAGAAAACCCGTTTTGGTTCTGCTCCTCAATTGTTAGTCACATATGCACAAGCATATGGAGGAGGGGGGGAGGGTTTGGTTTAAGGACAACTAACTTGGAGGTCATTAGCGCCCTTTAAAAATTCAAGCCTAACCTGGGTCCCTTTGTTCACTCGCCAACCTGGTATTTGAAGTAGCTTAGCCCAATCGTCCTTTGTTTTGCGCCGCGCCCGTCGTCACAGATGTTAAGAATATGCATAATTTTTTCAGTTTAGTTTTGAAAATGGTTCTCCAAGAAAAGGAACTTAAAATTTGTATGATCTTGTAAAATATTTATTTAATGTATATTAACTAATATTATATTAATTTTTAAATAATTTCCATTGTATAGTATTTTGTGTATTGTAAATTTTGTCAGCTGATGCAAAACTAATACTTCCTCAGACCAAGTTGTCCCCTTAAAACAGAAAGTTAAAGGTATCGATAGAACTTTAAAACCTGTTTGAAAAACTTGTTTGAATGTGTCAGTAATGATGCTTGAAATGAAATGACTTCCGGAAATGCTGCCAAGCGTTTTACACAATCAGTACTACTTTGCTTTATGGGCAATAAAATTGCAAAGGCAGCCTTTGTCGTGTGTGACAGGCTTTGTTTACACGCTCGCGTGAGATACTGCAGCACTATGTCGCTTCCTTAACAAACTAAAGAACTCTGTATCCTCTTTTCATGTAAACATTCTCTTTGTGTTGGGAGAACGACAAACCTCGTGAGTAAGAGGAATGATGGTCACTAATAATTTATATCCTGCGCTCACTTAACGCTCATTCACCCGGAAACAAACTCCAGAGAAGAATCGTACTGGAGAAACAAACACGTACAGGTATAACCGACTGAGCTGGCCTTTAAAAATGTTTGACAAAAGCTGTCGGGTTCCAAAGACCTTTCTTTGTGATCTGATCCTGTCAATATAGCTGCAGCCGTCCGTAAAGAGTTGGCCAACAAGTTGAGAAAAAGTAGGAAACACGACACACATAACTGCTTTTTTATAGGATCATTCCAATGTGCAATAGCAGTTCTTTCCATGTAGACATATTGTGACGCTGGTCCCGGGTGTAGTCTCAAACACCCCAGCTCAAGCTATCTCATGCCACTTGGCAGCCGCGTGCGTCAAAAGAGAGTCAAGGTCAAGCTGCCTCATACCATTCGCGCCAAGTAAACACCCAACAATGAGCACAGAAGAAAGATTTTCGAGAACTTTATGGAAGCTTCGACTGCCAGCCTATTTGTGGGAGCGTCGAGAAAATGTTGAATTTTCAGAAAAACCCATGGTACCTCATTGTCGCCTATAAAGCCATGCGGGACAGCCTGAGAGGACAGTTTTATGAGACAAAGGGGAAGAATAGTAGTATAGAATCATGAGCGCTAAACGAGACAGATCTTGCCAGTGCGTGTGTATGTGTACAGTTGTTCGTGAGAGAACTGCATGTGTCGACAGAGACAGTTTTGAGACCTTTAACGTTGCATCGGAGTTGTAGCGAGAAGTAGTCGAAGCCAACAGTTTGTTAACAGAGAGAAGTGAAATACAGATGTGTGTGTGTGTGTGTGTGTGTGTGTGTGTGTGTGTGTGTGTGTGTGTGTGTGTGTGTGTAAAGGTTAATAGAGAACTGAGCAGCTGAGAGTTGCAAGGTCACGCATAACTATAGATTGTGTTAAAGATAAAACAACTGTGTTTTTGTGCTGCAGTTTGAGAAAAAAATAAAGTGACAGAAAAAAAGTAATTGGACTTGTCATTTGTCACACTGGTGTCAGAAGTGGGACTTCTCAAATTTTCGATTGTTACAATACTTACAAAAAAATGGGTCAGTTATGTTCATCGTGGTTTTTAAAATTTAACACTTATATCGTTTAATGAGTTATGTGCTTCTGTTAGTTGAAATTTAAAGTTTATTGTGGCATAACTTTCGGTTTTCAGCGATTGGTATATAAGCATCCGTTAATGATAACTAATTTACATATATTAAGCGTATTCACCGACTCCAGAGTCTTGTATGTAAAAGCTAAAATACGCTCTCTTCATCTAGCTGATGAGGATTGTTACTGGAGATTGAAAGGTGAGCTCCAGGTAGCACTATGGGAAGTAATGTGAAACGCTTATCTCATAACGTTTCCAAGGGCATAACTTTCTCGTACAGTGAGGAGCTTTCATGAAGACGGGTGATTGCAGGTTGAGCAGTAGCAGCACGCTATTGCGAGTCCTAGAGTCACACGCTAGCGATAGCGAGCGAAAATGGTAGAAAAACGCGGTGTACTATACCTGTCTCTGTTTCTCTTTAAGCAGATGTCTTCTTACAGCCATCTGTGTGCGTGCTCCCGACTACGGATGCGCTCAATAATTGCAAAGTGATCCACTGATACAAACAAAACTACATTGGCAGTTACCTATTAGTTTCTGAACAGTATATATTTTTGGTTTCCGAGAACTATACTCTTGCAGTTTCCTTCAAACAAGAATTGGAAGTAACCGAATATTTTTCAAGAAGTTTACCTTGTATGAAATACTTTTGCACAACTTTACAGGTGAAATACTATAACTTATCCGAGGATTTATTAAAGCATACAAAATGGGCTTCGTATACATATCGGGACATTTCGTAGCAATTCCACTGACTATTTCATGGTATCAATAATTGGTAGCTTCCATGTGAAATCTATTTGTGGCCAACACAAATTTTGTTGTCGATTTCATCATTAAAATTCGTAATATATCTGCACTTAACTTCTCTGTTCCTACTATTGATACGATATTGTGACAAGTCAAAGTTCTTTTTACACCACTTTACTTTTTCTTAAATTGAATCACAATTCAAACTCCTGAACTTGCAACTCATAGCTGTTCTGTTCTATCGCAACCTTGATCAAAATACTGCTCAACTATCCGCAGCCTGCTCAGACAATTCTACTCACTCACTAACTCATGAAAAATAAACTCTGACGTTTAATTGACTATAACTCTTGCAAAACTGACTTCTCTAACCGTGCCGACTCGCTTATATATCCAAAAATGAGGTGCCGGCAATTTATCTTGAAATTAGACGCTTTGCAAAGCTTCATGTAATATTCCAGCATTCGAACTTTTCAACTGTTTGGAAACGAACTTGGTTCAGCTCACCAAATCGTGTATCTTTCAAGTAATTCCTACTCGGTCCAAGTCAATTATTTCACGTCATTCAGGCCATGTAATAAATCCTCAGCTAGCAGAAGTACGGCACCTTCTAGTAAACCAGCTTGCGTTTCTGAAGTTTTCAGAAATATAGATCTCAGTGTTTTGAGATCCTAACTCTTTAGTAACAATATTATGGGAAAGCATTTGATAAAGTGGTGTGATGTAAATTGTCGCAAAGTTAGAATACTATGGGAAAGCATTTGATAAAGTGGTGCGATGTAAATTGTCGCAAAGTTAGAATACTATGGGAAAGCAATTGATAAAGTGGTGCGATGTAAATTGTTGCATATTCTAAAAGAAAGAGTATCCAGGAAATCTAATAAAGATAATTGAAAGCTCTTACCAGAATACAACAATACGAATAGATAAAGGAAAGGGCATTGGAGAAATGTTTATGGATATTAATAATGCTATTAGACAAGTTTGCTCACTCTCACCATTACGTTTTAATATATTATTTGGACGATGCCATAAGAAAATGGCAAAATGCCTTAGATAAAAATTTTATGATAAACAAAATGAAAATGGATTGCATATTATTTGCAGACGGCCAAGTTATAATAACGTCTTCAGAAAATCAATTGCAAAAGGCAACTCAAGAATTGTGTAAAATAATAAAAGAATACAACTTAAAAATATCAAGTCAGAAAACAAAATATATGGCTTCACTTGGACCTTATCAAGACCCTTATTCTAAATAGAACAGAAATAACTGAACAAGTGAGTTGTTTTAAATATTTAGGAAGTATTATCATATATAGGTATAACACGGAAATAGAAAATAAATTAGAAAAATTTCAACATATCTGTGGTACAATAAATATATCTTCAAGAAATAAAAGAACCAGGGAAACAAAATTAAAAGTTTATAAAACAATCGCGGTACCAATGTTGATTTATTAATCAGAAACATGGGATTTAGGAGGAGAGAAAAATACAAACAGCCGAAATGTGGTTTCTTAGGTGTAGGAATAACTTTAAGAGACCAAAAGAGTGGAGATATAAGGAACGAATTAAACATTTTCAGATTAAATGACAAGATAAACGTAAATAAATACGATTGGTTTCAACATGTAATAAGAATGACGATAGATTTCCAAAAAAGATGTTAAATTATGAACCTTTAGGCCATAGAAGTATTAGAGAGATAATCTGCCATAAATTTTCACTAGGGAGCGGAACGGGTCAACAAGTCCAAGTAATGAAGATGTTGACGATGATGATGATGATGATGATGATGATGATGATGATGATGATGATGATGATGATGATGATGATATGGGCACTAAGGCAGAGGCTCGCCAAGACACTGAATAGCCCGCCGATAGTTCACACAGCCGGTTAGATCACTTTCTACTGGAGAAGAAACAACGCTTGTTTGTAAATTAAAAGTTAAACTTCTTTTATCTTTGGAAAGGATAACTGGTTTGACTTTAGAGTGTGACATAAACGTGAAGACAGTTTTGTCATTTGGTACCTTAAGATAATATTTCTCATTAGGTTGCCATTCTCTAACAAAAGATTCAATGTTCATTGAAGTTAACGCTTTTAAACAAAAGCTTAAATTATTTTCCAACTGTTTATCACAGGGCAAACTTGCTAATGTTCCAAATATTCAACATATGCATGTTTAGTAAATGCAGCGTCTTTTTCCTGGATCGTTTAAAGTACAAAGAAACCTTTGTACTTTGGTGGAGGCATTTTTAACTCGATTTCCTGTTTCTAATTTGGAAAGAAAGCCTTTAAGGCCCGTGTGAAGATTTGCCTCTATATAGTTATGCGAGCAATTTTTTTTTTCTGCAATGAACGTTATTATGAATAACGTCATGCAGATCATGCCAATATATGGCCTTGCACACAAAAAGTTACACCTAATATCGAGAATTTTTTTAAAGAAAACCAAGTCACGCTTAACATTACAGGTCTTCAAAATTTATTGGCATGTTCTTATCAGTGCAGTAAGTAGTTCTCTTTTATGATATTCGTTTATAAAATTATACTGTGACGTTAATTCGAAACAAAAAGTAAATAATAAGGATAACTGAATGATTCTAAAATCAGTTTTTATGCATCAGCCGACAGCTACACTCATTTGAATCCTTATTAATATTTGCACGACACTTCAGTTCACATTCCAAACAGTTATTAACAAAAATTTAGCTAAATGACTCTTCAAAATATTTTATCAATTCATGGTTTCAAGCTTGACATAGGTTAGCCCCCCCCCCCCCCACCCCCCTGAATTAAGATTCATAGGTTCATAACCTATATCATCATCATCGTCGTCGTCGTCATGAACAAGTTCCTTTTAGACCATGTGGCCTGTAACAGTAAACCTAGCGAAGATGGCTTTCGCCTCTCCACCGCTGTTTTGGTCTTCCTTGGTCCCTGTGCCAATTGGAGCGTACTGGAATGCCAATTTTGGGAATCTAGTTCTTTCCATTCTAATCAAATAATTTTCCATTCTCGTTGGTATTTTTCTATCTTCTCAGTCAAACTTGGTACTCCAAGGTTTTCTCTTATGTCCGTGTTGCTTTGATCGCAAGAATTGCACTTGGGCTACTTCAAGTTTAAGTGCATTTCTGTTATTTAAAATCCAAATTTCAATTCCGTGTTCGAGAGCAGCTTTTGATGTGATATTCTGTAATCTTAGATTGTATCGGTCATCTGTTTACCAAAATATGTCCTTGTTATCAATTTATTATATATTTCAAATTTTGTATCAATATCACTTTTGTGATCTGCAAATACACTTCCTAGATATGAGAAATCAAACACATTTATATACTTATTCCATCAATCTCGATTTTACGTTGTATATTCATTGCACTCATTACCATTGTTTTAGATTTTGAATTAGACATTTTCATATCATATTTGCTGGTGGTTTTGACCAGTTGCTACACCACCATTTGTAAGCTGTTTTCAGAATTTGAGAGTAAAACTTGATCATCCATCTATAATATTATTCGAGCTATGTTATTTCTTGTTAACGGAACTCCACTATTTACTGTTTGTGTCCATTCTTGAACTGATTCCGGGCCCTAATGACCTAGTTGTCGACGGGCCCTTAAACCCAACTCACTCACTCACTCACTTGAACTGATTCATAACCCACATATCTGAAGAGATCAAGAATGCATACCCAAAATAACGATAAACTTTCGACGAAAGAGAAGATTATTAAGAGAAGGCCAGCAAATTGCTTATTTGAAACTTAACCTGAAATTGTCCACCAATAGAAACACGGTGATGATAACGGTTGTCCACATTCTGTAACAGTGTCATTAGCACCGAGAGCTTGAGCCTCCGCAACATCTGCGACCTCGTTGTATTGGATTGTCATTTGTTTGGACCGCTATAGGAATCCTTGCGCGGACGGAGGTAAGCCAGAGACGATAAAGAGATAGCACATATGGGGCTTACAGACTTTAATAAAAACTCTTTATGAGAAGCTGCTTCACAAGACTTCGTGCCCTTACGTAAAGTGCATTTCAGGGTGTAATAGCTAAAGTATTAAAACATTCTATTAAATAGTTAAAATGTTACCATATTAAAAATACTGCATCAAGTCGATCAAAAATAGTATTAAACAATAGTACGTTAGAAAAAATAAATAAATTTAATTGCTTAGGATGCAACATAATAACATCAATAATAATAATAATAATAATAATAATAATAATAATAATAATAATAATAATAATAATAATAATAATAATAATAATAATAATAATAATAATAATAATAATAATAATAATAATAATAATAATAATAATAATAATAATAATAATAATAATAATAATGAATATGTAAACAATAAAGAAAATAAATTTAAGTATATTTGTGGGATATTAGCAAGAATCTTAAAAAGAAAGATAAGGAAAGAAACACATCTAAGATTTAGAAAGTAATGGCCATGCCAGCATTACGTACGGATGTGAAGCATGTGTGATAAAAAGGACTGGAATAGAATTAATGCAGCCGAAATGAGATACCTAAGAGCAATTCATAAGGGATGCACAACTGTGGACAAAATAAGAAACGAATTAAATATTCTTCCGATTAAATTAAAAAGAATATATGTAGAAGCCGATGCTGATGGAAACAACTTGTACTAAGAATGGATGAAAAACACTTCCCTAAGCTGTGTTATGAGCACCAGCGATTGGAAGAACAAGCGCCGGACAGAAGAAATACCTAATCCGTGATGATGATAAAAATACTGTCTCAAAGCTGAATGTTTTGTCGCAAAATACTGCCTTTCTGCGTGTCTGTGTTAAATTTCATAAATACAGGATCCAAATAAAAATGTGACTACTTATATGCAAATACCAACACATTTACTTCAACTTGTGAACCATCATTGCTAATGTATGTGTACATGCAATCAACCATTGCATGAGTGAGTGAATGAGTGGGGTTTAAAGGTCCATTGCATCCGCGATGTTTGCACACCATAATGTTCGCGAATGACTGGTAAAACTCTTTGTTGGATGTTAGGGAATTGCATCAAAGATAATTTTATTTTATTCAGTCATTCTCGCTGGAGGTTACTTTCAATAGGATCGTGTAACCACACATTACTGCGACGCGGTACATGGATATTAGGATTAAGAGAGATAGACATGGTAAAAAGGCGTGTATACGCAAGGACCACACCACGAATGCAAGAATTGCTTCATTTGAACTAAAGTCTCTGCTATCTTTACACAGGCGATTATTTCTGCATTGATAGAAAGAAACGCAATGAAAGTATGCCAACAAGAGCTGCGCGTAACTTCGGTACTACTCCGATAAAGTCTGGTTACCTCGCTCGGTTGAAGGCCACATGTCACTTCCGCTTCCCGCATTGCATCCACTGGTCCCGCCAGTCCCCTCTCCCTCTCTTGTGATTTGCTGTGATATGTGCATCTCAAAGCGCTGTCCGATACTGGAGCCCATAATAAGGACACAGTTGTTTGTAGCGCGTAACGGTACGCTTACGAAAATAATCTTCTGTGCATCCTTCAAGAGTTCGTTGAACAGTTCTAATTACTTGAACAATTTGGACGCGTCACGTCTGGTTTGAACCTAAACCAGGGTGTAAGATTCGTGAAAGGGTACTGTTCAAAATACTGTGTGTGTGTGTGTGTGTGTGTGTGTGTGTGTGTGTGTGTGTGTGTGTGTGTGTGTGTGTGTGTGTGTGTGTGTGTGTAGGTGTGTAGGTGTGTAGGTGTGTAGGTGTGTAGGTGTGTAGGTGTGTAGGTGTGTAGGTGTGTGTGTAGGTGTGTAGGTGTGTAGGTGTGTAGGTGTGTAGGTGTGTAGGTGTGTAGGTGTGTAGGTGTGTAGGTGTGTAGGTGTGTAGGTGTGTAGGTGTGTAGGTGTGTAGGTGTGTAGGTGTGTGTGTGTGTGTGTGTGTGTGTGTGTGTGTGTGTGTGTGTGTGTGTGTGTGTGTGTGTGTGTGTGTGTGTGTGTGTGTGTGTGTGTGTGTGTGTGTGTGTGTGTGTGTGTGTGTGTGTGTGTGTGTGTGTGTGTGTGTGTGTGTGTGTGTGTGTGTGTGTGTGTGTGTGTGTGTGTGTGTGTGTGTGTGTGTGTGTGTGTGTGTGTGTGTGTGTGTGTGTGTGTGTGTGTGTGTGTGTGTGTGTGTGTGTGTGTGTGTGTGTGTGTGTGTGTGTGTGTGTGTGTGTGTGTGTGTGTGTGTGTGTGTGTGTGTGTGTGTGTGTGTGTGTGTGTGTGTGTGTGTGTGTGTGTGTGTGGTGTGTGTGTGTGTGTGTGTGTGTGTGTGTGTGTGTGTGTGTGTGTGTGTGTGTGTGTGTGTGTGTGTGTGGTGTGTGTGTGTGTGTGTGTGTGTGTGTGTGTGTGTGTGTGTGTGTGTGTGTGTGTGTGTGTGTGTGTGTGTGTGTGTGTGTGTGTGTGTGTGTGTGTGTGTGTGTGTGTGTGTGTGTGTGTGTGTGTGTGTGTGTGTGTGTGTGTGTGTGTGTGTGTGTGTGTGTGTGTGTGTGTGTGTGTGTGTGTGTGTGTGTGTGTGTGTGTGTGTGTGTGTGTGTGTGTGTGTGTGTGTGTGTGTGTGTGTGTGTGTGTGTGTGTGTGTGTGTGTGTGTGTGTGTGTGTGTGTGTGTGTGTGTGTGTGTGTGTGTGTGTGTGTGTGTGTGTGTAGAGGGGCGTTAATCTCAAAAAGTATCCCACCAATTTTTATTTCTTTTTTTCGTCATTGCGAACCCATTTCTTTCTAATGATCATATATCTATAACACACGTTCTAATTTAATTGCTGGGTTATTAAGGTATTAAAAAAACTTTACACAGCCCTTATACTTGAATACGAGTATACTGAACTTCTAAAAAACATATTTGCAGGAAGACCTTGACTTTTAGTTTAGCATGTCATGTAATAGAAAATAATTGTTGCACTCTGCAGAGTATAACAACAAAAGCCGGTTATACGACTCGTAGTTGAAAGTTGCACAGCACCCCAATAGACTTGGAAGCATTTGGCTCATTTTAAGATATGGTGCAAAGAAAACAAAAAAAAATAATTATATTATAAACTTACGGCTTTATTTTCTTATTTTAAATGGACGATTTTTTAGAGATTTGTATAGTACTCTTCAATAATCTCTCAACAAGTAACCGCAAGGTTACTATTGTGCAATTTATTACCTTTAATTAAAAAAGAACGTGTGATTTGACTGCCCTTTGATTATGTTAATGTAAATTTGTTTATTTCACTGTCGTTTGTTATATCTATGGAAACATTTTTATTGATACTGACTCATTTACAGATTTAGGGTACTGAATCTTACATATTGTGACGCCGGCCGACCATCAAATATATCCTCAAGGGCAAGCTATCTCACACCACGACGTTGCTAGGCAACAGCTAGAACAACAATACTCGGTCCGGAACTAAGATCGATTCTAGACGTTTCCAGAAGCTATCGATCACTGGTTTAAGAGAAATTTCAAGAAAATGTGCATTTTCCAGAGAATTCACCAGGCCTATAGAGGCACATTGAGAGAAGCCTGTTTTTGAGGCGTGTGTTGAGCGAAACAATTGTTGGGAGATTTTTAAATGAGTCAGGCTAGTGAGTGTATCGTAGAACCCAGTTGTTTTTAGATTCATGAAGTAGAAAAACAGCGAAGTGTGTGCCAAGGTTACGAGAGGGCGGAACAGCTGTGATCATATGAAGTCCTGACATGTACGTCCGACGTCCCTCAAATGTGAATTGCAAAATAAAACTGCCTTGAAAAAGGAAGCTGTTATTCCTGCTAAATAACGCTCTTATTCGTTATTACTGGATTGGACAATCAAAGTGGTTGGAGAATATTTTGATACTTAGGGCTGCGATATTTTATTATTACCACAAAAATAAAATGTTCGACTGTTTCAGATCCACTTTCAACATCAAAAACTCTCAATAAGTAATATTATAAATATAAACAGATACAAAATAAATCCTAACATACTAGAAAAAGCAAAGATATGTAGCACTACAAGCTCTCACTGTTTAAAGGTATTTTACTATAGAATGGTATTTGAACACCTCTCGGGGATACGGAGCGAGTCCATAAGCTCCTGTATCGTTCATCTCCTTCACTCCCTGCTGTTTGTAATATGCCTTTAATCACCAATTAATCTCTTAGGAGTTCACTCTTAATGGCTCAGAGGAGCTTCTCCACCACCGGGCGTAAACGTTTTATCTCTCCTGATCTTAACTTTCGTTGGGATTTACTAGTAAAGGCATCAAAACCTACAACATTGTGCAATCTTAATCGCTTCCTTACGCACCTTATAAGAGAGTGTCCTTTCCATAGTAGCTCTCAGTCATACATAACTGAATTCACATTGGCTAAAACAAAGGGAGTTTGTTATCCATTATTGCTTCTTAGGACGAATATCCAAGAGATCAAAAAACGTAAACAACGCGATCAATATGAGGTAACGCCCGATAGGTTGCGGTGCATCTAACGTAAGTTAATCCAGGTAGTTCTTTACTGACCAGTTCTACCAGGAAAACTACCGTAATCTACACTTCCTTATGATAGTCTACAGTAGTTTTACAACTCTAATCGCCTCACTCTCGACAGGTTGATAAGTTAATCGGGTTAGCTTTTCTCCGGAGATTTCCCTTATCCTGCAAAAACTAATGACGTATAATTTTGAACTCTTTGGACAAGTGCTCGTTTGAACATGTCACCAGTTTTCATTCATTCGTCGTCTGATTTGACCTCACAGGTTCACAGGATGATTAAACTATCTCTCACATGATTTACTCGATACGTTATTTAGCAAATACTCTTACAAATTGTTGTCCCACCATCTACGTCACATCAATGGAGGTAGACGTTTGTAGAAATTGTTTCATTTTAAACTTCCTTGTAGGTGCAACGAGAATAAGCGAATAAAGGAAGTTTAAGTAAGCAATAGTCTAATATTTTATGAGCTGGTCACTATGTCGTGACTGAAATTCACTTTGCATAAGCAGGAGAGAGAAATGAATAGCGGATTCTTATTTGAGAAACGTCCTAAATGTTAGACAGTTAAAATAATAAGAAATAGCTCAAAAGTTACTTTACAAAACTGCATTTGGCATAACTGTGTGCTTATTAATATTTTATTTCCCTCTGGTGGTTTACCAGTTATGTAGTTTACCAGGTGTCAGTCACAATAGGGATGACTTCAAAGGCTCTTTCTAGAAAATTCAAAATATACGAAAAAATATGGAAATCAAACAATGTTTTTAAATCTTCGGTTCGTACTTTTTGAAGACGCTGGGCTTGGTACTTAACCGACTTCTCAGTTTTGAGTAATGTTGTCCACAGACACGTGCGAGGCACATAAACACAGATTTTTTTCTTCTAAAATATCTTTTATGTTCAGTAAGTATCGGAATATCTGTTTCCGGTGAAATCTGGGAATCGAACAACAATTTCTCTGCTTAGTGTATGGACGTAATAGAAAAAGTAAAACGAGAAAAATAATCAATGAACATGTTCATAGCAATTAACTGTAAAGCTAAACAAAGGAAGGCGGAACAGGCAATCCGTCTAATTCATGCAGTGTGGAATGAGAGGAACTGCAAAACTGAAAAAATTAGGGTTAGATAAATCGCCAGTAGAATGTTAACCCCACGCAAAACTTCCGTCTATTATTGGAGTCATAGTAGGAGTTTGAGCAAAATGTAAGAAGAACATTGACTTTCTGTGTTGATAAGTGTGCGACAAACACTCAATAAAGCATTCATATAAACACATCGAACATACAATTTAGAAATTAATTGAGTCTATGGCATGGACTGCTCAAAAATAAAGAATCTCAGCTATAAATAGATTACATTTTTAATGCAGCAACTCACATAAAAGGAAAGCGAGCGCGAAGAAAAGGTACGATCCGGTAGATATTCGTGTTATCACCGCCAACAAAAATAAATGGATTCAATACAACAAATGGATGCCTTGAGAATTGCTCAGAAATAACGAAGTATATATATGCTGGAAGGTGGAGATAGAGACGGCGTCGGGAACAACGAAAAAGTAGTAAATGAGAACAGAAGAAGAGAAAGAATAATTCGATAGCGGCACAGCTGATCCCTTGTGGAAAGAAGATTAAAAACAGTGGAGAGAGAACAAAGACTACACATTCGTCACGAAAACTAAAAATATATAACTGTTGGAGCTAGTGAATGACGAGTACGCATTTGCTTTTTAATATTAAAAAGTAACGTATCACCTGTATGGACTACACACTTGAAGATTAACTCATCTATTTTAGGGAATGTCATTTTCTTTATTGTACCGTCAAGGGATAAGCAAGGAAAAAAAAAGTTATTTGTTTCACCATTCCAAAATGTAATTAATACCTTTCTGAGTGCAGCACTGAAACAATCTAGTTTATAATTTAGTAGTGCAGAGATATATCCTCGTGGAGTCGTGCGTTTTAACTACACAGCCAGTGCTCTTGTAGTTAATAATCTTCTCGGCAGCAACAGAATGAAGACCATTCAGCCAATAGAATATTCCAGCACCACCACGTGACCGGACCACAAAACAATTATAACGGTTCTTGAGGGCAACAGATGGTACAGCAATAAATGTAGCATTATATGCTTGTGTGGCCATTAAAATGAATAGGCGGCACCAGGGTGAGATTTTCCAGACTTCATTAGGCACAATACTCATAAACCTCAACACCAACGCCCTCGAAATTCTGCTGCGGCACAGTTAATTATTATTAGTCTGAATTGTTTCTACTCCATTCTGCAGGTGTAATGTTCCATAAGTTTGTAAATATATGAGATGAGCTCATTTACAAGATTTAATATAAAACTGGGGCATTAAATTTACAAAACCATGAAAGATTTAATTCACCGCCCACACACATCCACCCACTCAGCCCCCCCCCCTGCCCTCCCCCCCCCCCCCCCCCCCCCCCCCCGATACACACATACACACACACCAGGCTAGTGGAGAATGGGATAAAAAGTGAGAATATAAAATGAAATAATTTCATTGTTCTTTTTTAATATTTTTAATAAGTTAATTGAATGCCACATTCATCTCTAGGAACATTCCAAAAATTGCACAACATAAGAAATAACATAAATCTTCTACCAAAATGTCCTTTGGCATTACTGCTTTCTATGAAAGAAGACATATAGAAGTAGCTACAAAATTGAGATTTATAAATCATAAAGCCCACTCCCATAGTTTGGAGGTAGCGTGTCCGCCTCAAATTAAAGAGATGCAGAGCGCGAACCTCGGTTAGGGGTAGTGATTAGGATAAGGCTATTCCTTATCCTGAAAAATCTGAAGCCATGTAACTGAGACTCCGAGCATCATCTCAACAATTTCATGAATCATGCTCTACCTGGTTAAAGGCCATTAAACTTAATATATCTCTGTCCGGAAATGCACGGTTTGGACTCTGGAAGGCGTCTAAGTTTGAGAATGAACGTTTGCGACAAATTGTTAACATTCGTTTTGGTATCTTCATACGGAAGGTATGCAACACTAGCCATCTGCGTACTGGGATGAACGATCTGAGCATAATATTCCTGCGCGTGCGATAAATTCCTCCATAGAGTCCTTGGTGCATTACTTGTGTAGTTTCCAGTATATTAAACATTTTTAACAGCAATGTAATACGTACCAGTACACAGATGTTAAAGTGCTCCACTTGAGCTTCAGCACACTTTGATGTAAATGTGCAGAATCACCTGAACCAGGCATATTTTAACCGATTGATTGGTAGAGGTGACCAGTTCCATGGCAGGCATGGTCGCTAGATCTGACATCTTTCAACATTTTCTCTACAGTTGGATGAAGAGTATGGTGTATGTCACTCCTGTAACGTCAGTGGAGGACCTTATTGCTCGAATCCACGGAGCCATTGAAAACCATTGAAGACAATCGCACGAATTGGGTCATGTGCGTAAGGTCCACCACCGCCGATATAGGTTCTACAATGACGTACGAGGTACACAATCCGATGTTGGATGTTGGGGTTTATTGACGAAATGTGAACCTACATCCATCTAACACTTCGACATGCTACAGCATCAAAACCTTGCATTTGCGGACAGGAGTTTCTATTTAAAAGTCCAAGTTTTCCGTCCCGCACAACATACTAAGAGTTGCCGGTGTTTTTCTTTGGGACATTCTGTATATCAGGTGGCCCACGCACGCCGTCTTTAGCGTATGTGGATAACCCTTCGTGCGTTAAAGCAATTGAAAAATTCGACGGCGTAATTCCTAAGAAGCGGGTGTTAGTGGCTGTAGGAAAGATTGTTCTGCTTATAAGAGAAGACAATCTTAAACTATTGGGTGTAATCTGCTATAATAGATAAGAACAGTCTTATTTTTCTACTTTACTTACACCGGGGAATAAACTCACTGCTATATATGTTGCATTGTAACATTACGGATTAGAGATTGTAAATTGTCGTAACAAAATCCATACAAATATGACAGCACGTAACGTTTCATTGACATTCGTTCATTATTAGTTAGTGACTTCCCTTGCACCCGGTATAGTTTTTCTCTCTGAAAGGAGCAGAGAATTTTAATTTTTTGAAAATGCAAGACCCTCATAGAGTGTTCTTGCACTTGCTCTCGGTGGAGACACACACACACACACACACACACACACACACACACACACACAAACAATCCACGACAAACTGCCAGTCATCTAGTACAGGTCGAACTGCTGTCGGAGTAATGAGAGTCTCTACTTCACGGCCGCAGTATGATGGAGTGTAGGGAGAATCTCTTGCTGCTTCTTTCTTACCCATAGATGGGGAGAACTGACTCAATGTGTCACTTCCCCTACATCATAGTTTTAATTCCTTCCACTGCCTCACAGCGATTAGCTACCAGGCCACGCCTCCCGCTATTGTCTACTTCAGAGAACCGGTCGGCCCCTCTGAGGGTTTTACCCTTTCAGTAAGTGGAGAGGGTAAATAACTACATACTCGATGGCATTCCTGTCACCCCTCTTCCCCATGTCTTAACTTACTTCTGGATTAGGACGGGGAGGATCCAGATAAAATAACTGGTGGAAGTGTTTTACTCTTAAAAACCGCGTTAGGATTATGTTATATAATTAGCGGTAATCGCAAGAGGATTCACCAATCAGCATTTTAGCGGTCACGGCACTTATACTTTTCATTGTTATTACAGTAATAGTTATTTTAAACCGAAACTATACGTCAGACGTTAAGTTATAGTTTCTAATGCTAACATTCAGAAACAGTTATATTCTTCATATTCAGTCAGCAACTGGCTTCACACCCACTTACGAACAAGGACTCATAGTTTATAAGTTGTTTCTCAAGTGAAATAGAACTACATAAATGAAACAAAAAACTATTGAAAGATTATGTGAATTAAAATTCAAGTTTGGTGAACACTGGCAGTTACCAAATGCTTTACCA
Source organism: Tenodera sinensis (assembly GCA_030765045.1). Taxonomy (NCBI): domain Eukaryota; kingdom Metazoa; phylum Arthropoda; class Insecta; order Mantodea; family Mantidae; genus Tenodera; species Tenodera sinensis. The sequence goes on from CM060969.1 coordinate 76,034,665, forward strand.
CACAAACAAACGATTGCTTTAACAGGGATTTATTTAATGGGGTGGTGCTGCGGATCCGTCACTTTGAAATTTCTTTTTACCTTGTGTAAGAAAGTCAATCAGAGCATTGTGTTGTTAATTACTCCTAATACCCTATTGAAATATATTGCGATACATAAAATAATATAAAGCAGCCATACTTAATTTTATAATCGCTGCTAGCTCCACGCAAGAACAGCAAATAGGTTTCTTCTTAAAATTAAACGTATTGGCTGATAAAAAATTTAGAAGTCGTGGCTGTGATGACGTCATCGTTCGTTATGAATTGACACTCTTGTTACTATGTGTCTTACCAAGCGCGAGTCACGGGTTCGATTCCTGATACCACTATGGGGATTTTCTCCCGCAGGGAGACCTGGTACGGGGTGCACTCAGCCTCGTTAGGTCCCTGAAGGGCCAGTTAAAGAGCTGGTTGATTAAGAAGTAGTCCCTGGTTGCGAAGATCGCATATATCGGCTGGGAGGGAACGGGGCGCTAACCACCTCGCGCCATCTTGTACTGTAACCCAGTCTGCTCCTGTGGTGGGCAGAAAGGAAGGACGCAACATCGGCGGTAGGCTTCAGCTCTAAAAGGGCTGTTGCGCAACGATTTTAGTTAGTATAGCTAACACCGAGAGACCCTATTAGTGAAAATGCCTTTCAAAAACTAGCATTAACCTAATGGTTTTAGCAATTGGAGGTCCTCTATGCTGAGTGCCGACATCACCACAACAATGTGTTACGAATATATATGAATGCCTAATTGTGTTTTAAGTGTTATATTTATGAATCACATTTGTACGCAGGAGGATGGGGTAGCCATTAAAATGTGAACTCTTTAAGTAGATTTGGAACTAACTGATGCTCTCCATATCACAATATTTAATCCCATTCATTCTTTCGAGGAAGCCACGGCGAGCGATATAGACAAAGTTTATAATTTGCCAATCGTTTATTTACGTGACCACAAGGACATTGCACTCTGCACTATGGACTTCTAGACCTTTCCCACCCTTGTTCTGCACCCCTGCCCTAGAAAAAACCACCATTAATAGACATCATAGCTGAGGAACAGTTGAACACACGTACTAACATATATTTGTTTTAAAGAACAGACTCCAGAATCCCTTACTATGAGCAAAATACAATCAATAATAGAATTTTACCTTCATAGAATTCAGACATCATATGTGTTTCATGGACCATAGTTTGGTTGCAAAAGTTAATTTAAATTTTGAGAAAAGCTACAAAAATGTTTTTTTCGATAAAACAAGTTCTTTTAAATGTGATATTTAAATAGTTTGATTCTGCAAGTACAGAAGCTATTTGATAGTAAACGTAAACCATAGCTATCATGGCGTATCCTATAGTAAATAGGGGCACCATTGCATTATAGTCAATAATTCGATATCGAGATTATACCGGAAATATATGTTTTGAAACCTCTTGAATCTAAAAAGTGTATTTTCATTACAATAAGCTCCCTGTGCGCATGTGTCTATGTTTGTGTGTGTGCGTGTGTGTACGTGCGTGTGTGTATGTGTCCCCGTCAGCCTGTGGGCAGCATAACTCAAAAGTGAAAATCCGGTTAAACACCAAAGATAGTATTTAATTTTAATATGTTTCAAGGATGCCACACGAAGATTTTGATTTTCGTGAAAATAGTTCTAACGATTTTGATTAAAATGTCATATGTTTAAGGTATTTTTATGACAAATAAAATTTATATTCTGAATTTTCTGGCTATAGCCTATGTAGTCCAATTTACTCTCGACGACTTTTGAATAACTCGTAGACCGTAATAGGTGGACAAAAATGTAGATCTCACTAAAACACATAATTTATCTCCGAATAATTTTTTTTATAGAGTGAACCATTTTGGAGATATTCCTTTTATTTCTGTCAGTTTCGGAAAACTTAAAAGCTTTCGTGAAATGCAACATCGTTGTTCATTTTTATATGTTAGGCGTGTAAAGAGAACGGAATCTCAAAGCTTTAAAAGATTTGATTATGGCACAAAGCCTACTGTATTTCCATATTCCCCTACAAGGAAATAAGCAGTAAGATAATTTGTACAAATGTTTATCTCAACTAACACGAAGAAGATAGAGGAATAAGAGTTTGTAAGAATGGTTAGTATAAGAGTAGAGAAAGTCGTGTGAGTGCAACACAGCAGATTATTTTTTAAAAAGGTTCTATATTTGTTTATATTAATGTGGTAAAATTGCATTACGAGATAAAAGTGCTACTTCCAGGCTGTTCAACAGAATATCAAAAGGGTTTAAGTTGCTCTAATTTAACCTTTCGCACAAAATTGAGTCATTAGTGCGCTTGTGACCCTAAACTTCCTGATACAAAAATTGGACACGTAATATGTAAACCAAGTATAAGGGTATAAGTTGTATACGTTATACAACATGAGAACCGGGAAAACAAATAGCCAAAGTTGTCCCTTAAGCACCTGGGATACTGCCCTCGAAGTAAGAGAGGCGAACAAGTTGCCGCTCTATACGGGGTATTCATTCTTCCAGACCTAAGCGAGACCATGTGAGGCTCACTTTCGGGAACACGTGGTCAAGGCATCCGACCTCCCTTATCCATGGGCTTCTTCGGGCTTTTCGCGTATTTTTCGCATCACCAGACAAATGCTGCGAAGGATAATTACATTCCCCGAATTTCCAGTCTCTTTATTTCATTTCATTTCACCTTTATTTCAATTCGATTTTTCAGGCTCGGAAGTGTTGGCAGTGAACAACAGTGGTGCTGCTATGTTCGGACTTTGCGAATCATAACTGCATGGGGGGCGTTGTAATCGCCTGACCGGTGACTTCTGGGCGAATCTCGAGCACTGTTAGATACGCTAACTCGCGCTAGCTCGCGATACTCGCCGGAGTTGCAACACGCCCGTAGAAAGCTCTCATTTCATCGCTTTCTTCCGGGATCGGACATACGATAGCCTCAATAGCTGGCTCAGTGGGGAATCCCCTCCGTCCAAACTCTACTTCTGCTTCTACTTTTTATTAGAAAATCACGATAATGTATCACTTAATATTTAATAAATAAATCGAAATAAATAGCAATATCACATTTAGTAAGCGATTTGCAGATTAATTCCATTATTAGAAATTTGTGGAGTTTTATTTTCTCTACCACCTACTAACGAGTAGTGGGTAAGAAAAAGTATTGTAATCAACCCAAAAATTCCACAATGTGGTTTCACCGGAAGTAAAAGCTCTGTGAACTATAAATGAAACAAAGCTCAACTATAAATTGATTAACCATTATACATGAGCCAGGAATATCATAAGCTTAATAGACACTAAAATCTTCTAAATGAATGTTGGTATGCAATCGCTTTGAAATTCCGTTATCTTTGCATGACCATGAAGGGAAAAAATAACAAGCAGCGACTTCTTAGCTGAAATGAGTATGAAGTATATGGCAATTTAACCCAATTACAACAAATATCTTAAGGACCGTTAATGTCAGAAAAAAAGTATTTAGTGTTATGCATGTGCTTTAACGAGATCTACATTTTTGCATAGAAAGTGTTTATCACTAATGGTTTACAAGTGAAACTAAACTTAATTCGAAATGAAGAGGACAGGCACAGATGCACACAAGGACTTTTTTCTAAAAATGTTTCCAAACCAATAAAAATGTATATTTCTTAAGTGGTTAATCTCATGAAGTTATGTTTTACAAACATTGTGAGGTTCAACGATATCTAGTATCATTATAGTAAGATTTTGTCTAGGACTTACGGTTTTCAATTGTAGAGAAGTCTTTCAGAATAACTTCCTACGCTATTCCAAGAAACTTCATGACATATTTTTTATTTGTCGTGAAAATGCCTTAAATTTATGGTGTTCTAATCAAAATCGTCAGTAAGTTTTTGAGAAAATCAGGAATGATGAAAACGTTTACATGTAAACAATAATTTGTGCTTGGTGGATTTTCTACAAAATCATGTCAGATGTGGAAGATGTTAAACTTAAATGCCAACTTTGATATTTAATCAACTTTTTATTGTTGAGTTAGCCAGGTCAAAGACACACACAAAGGATTCTTTCTAAACATTGTGACGCCGAGCGCGGCGCACAACAAAGGAAGATCGGAGTTAAGCTACCTCACATCACACATAAAGCCGGCGAGCAAACAAAGGCACTCAAGGTTCGGCTGCCTCGTACGACTGTTTGTTTATACGTGACTAACCACAGTGAGCGCGGCGCTTAACAAAGGATTACTGAAACGTTCGACAAGATCCGACGACCGGGATGTTTGTAGAAAATCCAGAAATGATCCTGTGACGTCATCGCTGCTGTTTAAGGAGGCGAGGCAACAGCAGAGCTAAGTTACATTTACAGACATGAGTCGGTCAGTGTGTCAGTGAGTGAGAGACAGCTTTGTTTTTGGTATTTTTGTCGCGAAAGGTACGTCGCGTGAAAGTGAAGAGTTTTTAACAAGTGTCAAGTGATTGTGTCGTCGGAGTTACGTTTGAAAGGCAGGGAAAGGACTGAGTCAAGGTTACGAGAAGTAAACAGCTGTGAGTTGTAACATCACAAAAAAAGGTAAACTGAGTTAACGTCAGTAAAAGAAAATTGTATTTGTACATTCAGTTAGATGAAAATAGAGTGAGAAAAATGGAACTGGACTGGACTTCTGTCGTTTTGTCACAATATGTTTTCTCTGGGTCCAGGGAATCTCAAAACATGTATTGCCGGTGAAATATCGATATCAAGTTTTTGGGTTTAATGTAATACTTCCTATGTTTACTGTTGGTAAAAAGTTTAGACCCTGAAAAGTTAAAGAAAATGTGGCTGGTGGTATTAGTAGATCCTAATTCAGAATTAAATCAGCAACTCTTAACATATATTTATTTAGGAGTATTTAGAGTGCACGTAATTAATGGGACTTTCGTCAACCAAATGATCCGTGTTGCCAAAGGCGCGTACAGTGCTTTGTATCACTGCTTTATGGCTAAATGGCGTTCTGCAGTAATGGGAATTATTCAGCCGCAACATCTGTCCGACTTCTTGGATGTCTACCGCCGAAAATGATGGCGCCATCGTCACGCATGTTGCTCGTGAACGTTGTGGTAGCTATTGATTGATCCAATCAGCATCAGAGGTGATACCGGACGTCATGGAAAACGGGAGGTCATGTGACGCAAAAGCGATTGATTGTTTCGGAGAGGTGCGGTTGTGTATATCCTTCTGGTCCGCAAGTAAGATCGTATATAGATTTACAGATAATTTAACCTGTGTATTCCTATCTCTTATAGCTACTTCATCTAAGTTGAATTCGTTTTTGTTCGCTTACGTTCAAAAGGCTATGCAATTGCTTAATAGTTTGCGAATATATCCCTAAAATCATTGGCTCAGAATCGACATGGACGGTTGGCCAGTTTATTAACTGCCAGCAAGCTTTTAAAGTAATATTTTTGAAAGATGCATGTTCGTGAGGTCATCACGCAATTACCTTAATAGTGAGACAATGGCAATCTTTGAGTATGGATTAAATTATTCCATCACCCTTAATTGTTTTTACTGCTGGATTTGCTGTAAGCCGTACAAATGATTTGTTCCTATAGAGTGACAGACATAAGCTGATCTGTTATGAGCTGTAAGAAGCAAAACATTTGTGATCCACTGGGTGCTACTTCAAACAAGCCCCAGCAAAACCAGAACACGGAGTGGTCCAATGATCTTTTGGCACCTTTAAGTGCAAGATGTTTAAATAGATGAGCATGTATGAGGTTCTTGCTAAAGCATTATCAGAAAGCTTCAGGTGATAAGAGTCTTTCTCGTGAACGTCATACATGATGCTAGGCGCAGAGGCTATGGCTATATTCTCTAACATTTGCATAGGTTGGATGATATTGGTCTGATCTACAAGGTTGACTGACTTGATATAAATGACTTATCCACCCATTCTGTTCCTTTTGCTCCTATGCAGCTGTGCGCGTAAGCTACGAGAGTAATAGAAGCGCGGCTTCAACTCACAGAACCGCAGCAGAGGCTTTAACTGGACCAAAAACAGTTTCAAGAGCATTGCTAAAGGTCATAATTTTGTTGTTGGGAAAGTTGTTAATTCATGCGCCTTCCCTGTGATACACATGACCCATGCTCATCAAAATTCTAAAATAAATTTACGTCCCATATCCTCAAGCTGATTTTTGTACTTGAAGCGAAAAGAAATGTGACTATGGAAGACTGTCTATAAAATAGAAGTCGGAAGTTATTGGTGATGTTAAGGGTCACTGCATCTCAACGAAAATATTATTTTATTTTTTATGCAGTTGAACATGTTTTCATGCTTTGAAAGTAAGGTACCTCGGCTTTTTTCAGGCTGGAGAACTTGAAAAAGCACTTTATTGTTTTCAAGGAAAGCAGTACGAGTAAAATATATTCGGAGATGTATAGACTTCAGAATTCGAAAATATTGTAATTTCCTTCTCTTCAGCTAAAGATGCGATATAAGTGTACTGTAACTTGGTTAACCTTCCTCTCCCTCCGTCTATTCAAAACTGTAAATAAAGGACTGCTTTTTCCTTAAATTCCCTCAAATAATGCTAACACAAAATAGAGGGTAAAGGTTTAAGATCAGTGCGTTTCTAAAATACTTAGGCAATTTAGGAAATAAAAGAAGTTACATACAAATTGCTTATGATGTTTACGCAGTTTAATGATCTTATTCTACTTCACGGTTTGGACATTCAACCCGCTCGGTTTCCAAATTGCTGATACCATTCTTTCTTTGGTCTCCTTGGTTTCCTTTTACCTTATGGCTTATAATTTACAGCTGCTGTTGTTTGGCATTACTGCGGTCGTTAGCTTGGTCGGTTCGTTCCGATGAGACTTGCAGGCGCGTCATGGGTACAGGGAAGTCGCTCGAAAATGATGTGACTTTCTCCCATAAATCACTTTTATTCCGGTTACATATTTTCAATCACCCATATTTACAATAACTGGTCTTACTTCAATTAAATAAGGTAAAAAGCTAGGTGTTGTTAAGGGTAAATTTTCTAACAGTCTGTTGTTCAAACCGCAGAAGTTGTAATATCAGGACATTGCCATGCTGTATATCCATAGCATACCAAATATAATAAATTAATAAGGGAGAGCTGTTTTACCTTACTCATAACTTAACATAGTTTAACACCAATTATTAACTACGAATTCATAAATTATCATATACAAAATTAAAATGTAACAAAAAACGGTGAATTCGGGGTGTGACCTGAAATTACTGCCACAGAATTCTGTCCAAGTGTAGCTTCCAACTTTCTCTATTTGCGTTAATTATGTTATTTATATTCATCTATTTTTAATTCTTCGTGAATAACACCAGTCTTTCTAACCAGTTTTGTACATCCTGCTATATATCTCAGAAATCTTATTTCTGCCGGTTTATTATTTTTTGTAGTTTAATAATAATGATAATAATTGTATTATAAACAAACCGCTTTAATATCTTGCATTTACACAATAGACGGTTGTCATATTTGACTCATATTTGGTTGCTGTTTCAACAAAATAAGTGTTATATTGAATTTAATCAGTGACACTAAGATACAGAATAGGTTGTAAACATTTTACTAAGGTTGATAAATGACAAAGCATTGCTATTTACCAGAGAAGTTTTACTTTTACCTAAAGCGTAAAATCATATGTTTATGAATTATTGGACCATGTAAGTTAAGCGATTATAACGGTCATAATCTTCTTCTTCCATACAAGTACTTGGTCAGGAGCTGTGATCTCAAGCAAGAGTTTTCCATCCAACGCTTTTTGGACGTCCCAAAGATCTTTTGCTTTGAGGGTGGTAGTAAAGCATAGCTTTAGTCCAGATTCGTAAGTACCTTTATGCTCGATCATGCCATAATATAGAGGCTATACCCCCTGTAATAGACCTGACTATATCTGTCTCTTCATAACGACACTTCTAATCCACCAAAGATGCAGTGAAATTGCAGGTTTAACATTGGCGTAAATAACCTTTAATCTCTTAAAACAAAGGTATCCTGAAGCAGATGCAATGTAATAAATGGACGAATAACAGAACATAAGCCAAACAAAAATATGTCTTTTCTTGGTGCATGTGTCTCAAAGCAGCGCAATTCTGCAAAGTGACTTAAGTGAAAGAAGTTCTGTTGGCACAATGCTAGAACTGATGAAACGCTCAGATTATAGCAGAGAGCAACACGCATTCTTATCAAGATGTAAAATAACATACACAGCACAAACTGACAGAAACTGTTCTCCACACACTCAGCTACAATGGCTACAGGCCAAATCAGAAGTGTCTGCAAATGAAATAACGCATAGCTTTTAACTCCAAGTTGGCAGTCTTATGTATCCATCTCATGCTCAGACAGATATCCAAGCAAAAGGAACTTGCATTGAAGGAACATAAGAAGACAGGATGGGATGTCCATTTAGTATCATCGTCGTCATCATAATCTCATCACGCATTAGGAATATATTCTGCTCCAGCCTCACATTTAAGTTCTACTTAATAATAACGAAAAATCAGGTGCTATTTTTATGCCAATGATTGGTTAATTCCTCGAATTTTTAAAGGAATTACATGAATCTGTGAATAAAATACGAATAGTATTTAGAGGTGTAAATGTAATTTTAAATTCTATAGTATTAAATTTCGTCAATATATGAATTAAAGATAGTGGAACATATGAAACTGACCAACAGCCATAGACAAGTTAAAGAACACTTCATTAAGGCACAGCTTGTTTCTTGTCGCTGCCTTACCTTATACCATCAGTAGCTTTTATTTTAATGTTAATCACTATATAATTTAGTATGGTACTACTAAGTATTTTGGTATATCCTATTTAAAGGTAAATTTGCCAAAAACTGTGAATTTTAAGTGTTGACGGTTTTTTAAATTATCTATAACTGCAATAGATATGGAAAAATATCTACCTTCTTATTACTGTTATTTGATTAAAAACGAAATATTTTCCTTATATGGGGTTATTTAATTTCAAGGCACCTTAAGGATACGCCTGTCTATCTGTCACGATAGGGGTTCCAGCACGGCAGCCAATGGCTTATTTTGCGTCAGACCACGAGAGGAAGGATGAGATGAAAGTACCCTACAGGCGATCAGGGTGCATCACAGGTGAAACTACAACAATTGTGGGTCCCTAGCATTCAAGTTCTTACGTCCGACGGAGCCCATCACAAGCCAGCCAGGCCCGACAGATCAATCAGTCCACGGTGAGGAAGGTCGACCCCGGAAATCGAACCTGCGACCTCCCGAATGCCTGCCACAGACGCTACTGCCTCAACCATCCCATATGTACTGTTATATCTATCGTTTATTCCTCTATTTTCAATTATAATATAATTTTAAAAATCAGATTGTTGCTCTCACATAACTTTCTCTAACACTTGTACCAACCATTCTTACAAACTTTTATTCCTATATCTTATTAGTGTTGATTGAGATGAACATTTGCAAAAATTATCTTATTGCTTATTATATTGTAGGTGCAAGGGAAATATGAGAACACAGTAGACCTCGAGTGATAGTCAAATCTTTTAAAGCTTTGAGATTCCCTTCTCTTTGCACGTTAATATATAAAAAAGTGAACAACGATGCTGCATTTGACGAAAGTCTTAAGTTTTCCCAAACTAACACAAATGAAGAGGAATACCTCCGAAATGGTGTTTTAGTGAGATGAACATTTATGTATAATAAGATTTGGTCTATCTCTTACGGTTTACCAGTTATTCAAAGGTCGTCCAGAGTAAGCAGGTCTATAAAGGTTATAACCAGAAAAATGAAAAAAAAAAAAAAAAAAAAAAAGTCGTTTTAATCAAAATCGTTAGAACCATTTTTCAAGAAAATCAAAATTTTTTACGTAGTAGAGAAAGTAAATACCACATCCCCATTTAGTTGCAAAATAAGTGTCTTCTCTCTTAAAGCAGGTATTATTATTGCTTCCTGTCTTTCTGAGGTACATAGTTTATTTATTTTTTCAAATATGTGGCGTTTTCATTGATGGACGCCCACTAACTGCTACCGTCTCATTTTATTTTGTGTGTAAAAGCTACTTAATTTTGTTCAGAGACCTCTAAAACATTTGAGGTAATTTTACGTACCGTTAGTTTGCAAGGGCCACCGGCTTTATTTTCCTTCCGAAAGAAGCCATGCTAAGAATTTTTACGCCCGAAAAAGAAACATCTCTCTCTGCCAGGTTTGAAAATGGAACCTCGGAGACAAAACATATTCAGCGTCTGTTTGTGTAATGATTTACATGACACATTCATCAACCATACAGTCCGTCTATGTTCACATAGAATTCCTGACTGTGAATCAACGGTCAGGATGGAATATCTGGTCGTTGCAATTTGCTAGACAGGCTTAATATCAGGTTTCCCTTTGTGTCATATAGGTGAATATTGGTAACGGTGTCAAGGGAGTCCTGCCTCATTGTACTCATTGAATGCATGCCCTGCTATGATCTGTAGCAGATGGCAGATGTTAAACGTTTGTTCTATTTCTTTTTCACAGGATCAAACTGTACAAGCACTATGTAATTCGCCAAGATTTAATCGCATACAGCTTCATCGGGTATACGTAAACTATTGCTTTCTCAGCAAGTGGAGCAAAAATTGTTCTCTATCAATTAAGATCACCGCACGAGTGTTTTCTGTGTTTGCATAAACATCTGTATCACATTTAAATTACTTTCTCTAGCCATTTTGAAATATACTATTTTTAAAAACCCGTATTCTTCTGTCTGCTTTACGTAAATCGAGATAATCTCGTGCAGAAATGCTCTTATTACGCATTTTCTTGTTGGTGCAATGAGAAATGAGAGAATACAGTGGGCTTCAGGGATAGTCCAAAGTTTTAAGAGCTGTTCCCTATGAATCACTTTGAAACTTCGTTCTCATTGCATGGCTAAGTAAAGGGGAAAAACCCATTATGTATATTATTTTATTAATTTTATCTATTATGTTCTATTTAGAGTTTGCCTAAAGGCACAGAATAGTAACAAATTAAATTGCGCACAATGTGCATTTAGATTAATGAAATCATGGACCGAATTCTCTTAATGTTACTAAAAATAAAAAATAACCTCATACAAAAATATGGATTGTGATGGATAGAAAATGTGACAAATACAATAATAAAAAATAACACCAATCGTATAAAAATAATAATTAAAAAACTATCAAGTTTTACAAAGTAATTAAACAATGTGTTTCCATAAAGATTGTTTCTCCAAATAGATACGGAATATTGTATTATTTTTGTGACAATCTCTGATTTTATTGTTTTTTCTTTTATTTCCCTCGTCATGAAGCAAAATTGTTTTTTGTAATAGTTCGGCACCAAAAAGCAGATCTATATTTTTTTAAATTTTACATTTTTCTATAAAATATGGTATTGTTGGTTCATAAATGCTCTTATTTTGTGCTTCAACTCCTTCAGACTGTTTAGCTGACTGTTCAAACCGCACGATTGTTGGGTCTACAATTTCAGCATCATTCTTTTTCTGTTGATGCAGATGATGACAACACGCCTGTTTTTGTCATTATCAGCGATGCAGTGCACTTCATAAACTTCCAAGCCCTTAGAGCGGGGACAATTTGCCAGCAATGTTCTTGCAGTGTCGTGTCTCTTGATCTGGGGTAGTTGACCCTGAGCACAATTTCCTAGCACACGAGGAAGGGTTTCTATCTCGTCGCAATGCCTGTAACGGTTAGTGCTACAAGAACGTGCTGGGATTGACTGAATGGGTGGTACCATGGTATTCATTTTGATCATATCACGCCATCCACTACTTGATACATCGTGCTTGGTAAGGATCCATTTATTCGCTGAGGGTACTTGGGAAAAAGAATGCAATTCCCTTAGCTTTGTGGGGATAGGAGCCCCACTGAGTGAATTGTCTGTCTCTTTATCTCAGATGTTGTCGAAGGTGTCTCGTCTTTTTTAATTTGATCAAATCATCTACTTCGAGACCTTGAAGATAACGATTTTTAATTTTGTCATTACCTCGAAAAACGTTTATATGAGGCTCGTTGATTGCTTCCAGAGTTTGGTTTATGTTGAACTGTTTTTCAACTGTAGTTGTTGGAAAAAAGGATTGGAAAATTCAAACACATAAGAATTATCTCGGAAAAGATGCATTCAACAAAAAATTGTATTTGACATAATATTGCTGCTTATCTTTGTTTTCTCTCCTACAACTTTTTCGTATCTACCAGTTATACAAAGTAATCTACAATGAGAAGAACTTCAGAGGCTATTCTAATAATGTGCATTCATTTCTGATGAAAATATCTTAAACATACGGTGTTTTAACGAAAACCGTTTCAGCCATTTTTGAGAAAATCAGAATTTTCGAACCGGCAAAGCGGGCTCTGGCAAACCACAGGCCAGCCAGTATCCTACCTGTGGATATTCTCCTTACTCAAAGATATAGTTAATCAAGACAGGCAGATAAGCTTATAATGACCAAAGTATAGAATTGGGAACGACTCTGGAAAAATAAAGAAGTATTAAGAATGAGTTGCTGGAATGTTATATCTTGGAAAAATAAAGACCAGGAAATAATATGTATTAGAACTAAAGGACAAACGAATTGATATTTGTGCACTATCGGAAACAAAAGAAAAAGGAAAAGGGATAATCGCATGTGCGGATTATATTTTTCTGTATATTGGAGTTCGAAAGGAAACTAGAGCTAAAGAAGCAGTTGGCATATTAATTTACAAGAGTTTGAGAAAGATATTCCCCTTAATAGGCACTACAACTTTATTAACTGGATGATTTGGCCTTCTCTACAATATTGAGAAAGATATTGTCGGATATAAATTGATATCCAAATAGTAATGCTAAATAAGAATGAAGAAAGCATTACTCCTTATTTTCAGCGTATGTTTACCAAGGGACTGCAAACCGATTGCTAAGAACTGCGAAGAATTTTACAAATAGCTACAAAACAAACTGGACATAATTCCAAATAATGAAGATATAATTATACTAGGCTATTTAAGTGCCAGAATTGGAAATTACATTCTTTCTGGAAGAAAGCAAAGAGTAAGGAATCAGAATACAATGCAAACGGAAATATGTTGGTTCAGTTTTATGCACTGAATAATCTTAGGATCAATAACACATTTTTGATCACTAATTTCAGTAGAAAAATAATAGGCGACAGTAGTCTATCATAGATTATATCATTAAAAGCAGAAATTTATATTCATCACAAATTTTGGATGTTAAACTGCAAACATAGGCAGTTATTGCTTGGCAAAATTACGTTACAAAAGAAAACAATGCCGGTATATGAGGAAAAGTTAAATAAGGAACTCCTAGAGGATGACAGTGTTAAGTACTTGTATGCCGCAAGATTAACACAAAAGCTTTCCGAAACTGGAAAGAAATTGCTACTGATGTTGATGGAATGTGGGAAAACATAAAATCAAATTTAAAAAAGGCAGCTGAAAGTAAATGTATCCAAAGCAGAAGCATACAAAGCTCCCTGGTTTTGTGAGTAAATAAAAACACTACCCAAACATCAAGCATATTTAAAATAAAGGTCAACGAAAACAGCAGATGAGTAAATTCCTATGAATAGGTTAGGAATAAAGTTAACCCAAAAATACGAAAAGTTAAGGAAGATTACTGGGTTCCTATAGAAATAAGTTACAAAGGAATATATATATATATATATATATATATATATATATATATATATATATATATATATAATTCTGAGAACAACTAGAAATCAAAAGAAAGAAACAAAGGAATATATAATACAACACACTGAGGGAATTCCAGGAGTTCCAAGAATTATGCAAGGGAAAAGTAAATACAATCATGAATCCAGCATCCCCTCAGATAAACATAGGGAGAGAAGAAGACATTATGAGAATTATAAGGATTCTCAAAAATCGTAAATTGCTCGGAATTGATGAAATTACAAATTAACTTATTAAATAAGGAGGAGAAAAATTCCATACAGGAATTTTAAAGCTAATAAAGAACATTCTTGAAGTGGACAAATCCCAAAGAGATTGAATACCGGCATTTTTATACCAATTTTCAAAAGGGGGGATAGTCAGATTTTAAATAATTACAGAGGAAATAATCTATTGTGTACCGGTGTTATGATTCTAACAAAACTAGTTCACAAGAAATTGTCAGAAATTATAAACTGCCTGACATCCAGCAAGGATTCAGACCTGATAGATCTTGTACTGGTGCAATATTCATAATTAAACAGATCTCAGAAAAAAAAAAAAGAAAGAAAGAAAAAAACATATGTGTGGATCTAGAAAGGGCACTCATCAGATTAGATCCGCATTATGTTTCACAAATTTTAGAAAATAACAATGTGCCAAATGACATTATTAAACTAGTGGAAAATGTATATTCTAATAACTTCAGCCAAATAAAAATTACAGGACAACCACTCCTATTCAGCGTTGTGAAGGATGCAATAACTAACCAAATGAGAGAAGAATTGGAATGCGGTATGGGAAACAAATAGATTACTATGGTACGTTATGCAGAAGATGTTCTGCTCATGACAGAAATGGAGGATAACCTACAAAGACTTTTATACAAATTTTATGGAAAACGTAAAAACGTTCAATCTCCATAAATAAAACAAAAATGTTAGCGGCTAGTAAATGTAAATGTAAAATGAGATGCAAATTAGAAATTGAAAGCTACATTACAGAACATGTAACGCATTTCAATTATATAGATGTTAATATTTCTAGTAGAGGAAATCTAGCCCAAGAAATTAACAATCAAATTGTACAGGCAACAAAAATATCTGGATGTATTAATGAGCTAATATGGGGAAATAAATATATGACAAAAGAAGGAAAAGGCAAAATGTATAAAGCAGTTGTACGACCAGTAATGACTTATGTTTAGAAAGAAGAGCAGAGACCACAATAACGTGACGAATGATGGAAACAACGGAAATGAAGGTGATAAGCAGGGTTAGGATTTTTAGGTGCGCACCTTTTTTCTTGGGGTAAAATTAAGTTCTTCGGAAAGACACCACAGTGTGAAGTGGTGTTTCTAGTTGCCAAAGGAGGCATTTTTCATGGACCTTTTTCCCTTTTTGGGTACGTATATCCCTTTTCCCCCCAACAATGCAGATAATCCCCTTTTCCCCCTTTTTTCTTTTAGGTTTCCTTCCATTTTACTCTATGTGATTTTAATCAATATAAAATATTTAACTTTTAATTAACATCTTCTCAAGTGAAGAGTAAGACTCTTTCAGTAAACGCTGCGTGGGAGTTGAAAGTACACCTACAACAATGGAAAATAATTGTGTACGACAAATCCTGTTTCCCTTGGATTACCACTATAAAGCAGCCCGCAATAATGCAACTGGCAATGACTCATTGTCATCGTATGTCATACCCGCATGTGGTATTCGTGGTGGACGAAGCGGCGTCAGGGCGGGTTTTCTCCGGGTGCTCCGGTTTCCCCCGCCATCTCATTCCACCGGTGCTCCATATTCATTCCATGTATCATCAGTGTCACCGCCTGCGGTGCCGTAGTAGTAAAAGTGGGCGTTAAACACTACAACAACAATACAACAATCGTATGTCATTCTATCCTTTTAATTTCACCAGAATCAGTGGCCTGCTGTTCGTGAATGTGAGTCTGTTACTGTGACAAAAGTCATCTGTTCACGCGGATTCCACGGTCACGCAGAGACAGCAGTAACCGTACACGCGTAGTTCCAAGAATTGACTCTGGATTCTACTCGAAGTTCCTAGAAATCGCTGAACATTCTGGTATTTGTTGCGGTGTTATATGAGATTGTGAACAGCAAGTGAATGAGTTGTATAAATCACATTAAGTTAGCAAGTGAACTGATATTAGTCCTTTGTTACATTACTAAACGACTGTTTTACTAGATTTTACCATGCCAAAGACTTATTGTTCTGGCTCAGGAATTCAGACAAAATTTCATAGAGATAGATGGAACTGTTATTCAATGTACTATTTGCGATTCAGGCATTTCGTTAGACGAAAAAAAAAAAAAAATAAAAAAAAAATATATATATATAAAAATAAAAACAGCAAGATTGCATCAAACATCATATTTCCAGTTCTATGCATCAAATAAACAAAACTCTTCAGGCAAACAAATCGCGACAGCCTCTATTGCGAAATGCGTTTCAACAAAGTTCCTCAAAAAGTCAAAATTTTAAGGAAATCAGCATTGAGTTGTGTAAACCTCTTACACAAGCAGGAATTCCTCTCAATAAGGTGAACCATCTAGCGTTAAAGGGATTTCTTGAAAAATACACAACGATTTCAATGCCGAATGAGAGTACTTAAAGAAAGAAACTACACGGAGCATGTTTACCAAGAAACCATACAAAGAATCAAGGAGAAAATGCCTGATTGCAATGTGGGAAACATTGTGGATGAAACCATAGACTCAATGGAACGATACGTTTTGAACATTTTAGTTTTTCCCTTAGCAGGGGAGAAAGTGGACTTAACTTTCTCCCCTCCTAAGGGAAAACATATATTGTTAAATATATATGAGCTGCGGAAAGCCTATGCCAGTACAGCAATGCAATCAATTATGGACTTTTGTCAAAAACTGTGGCCTGCTGGTATCGAGTTTGAAAAACTTCTTCTTGAGGTCACGGACCAGGCCCCATACTTGGTTTCAGCTGTTCACCAACTGAAACCTTTATTTCCTAAGTTGAAGGATGTGACATTTTCAGTTCATGCCCTTCACAGGATTTGTGAATCCATAAGGAACGGATACGACATCGCAAATCAGTTCACCTCTGCCCTGAAGAAGATTCTGCTGAAAGATCCGAATCGTGTTGTGTTCTAAAAGTAAACCACTGGCTGCCCCTTCCAAATTTCCCGGTCATTACTCGCTGGGGATCTTGGTTCGAGTGTATTGCTATGATGTGTGAGAATTTTGACAAAATTAAAGAGTTTGTGCTTTCTTTGGATCCAGCCGACGCAGGTGCAATTTCCAAAGCACAGCAACTTCTGTTACCGGAGAAAATACGTAATTTGCAGACAGAACTATACAGTGTCCATAGTTACTATTACCTGACTGCAGCTATAAACTATTGGAAGAACAAGGTTTGGAAAAGGAGAAACATTGGGATATTTTTACTTCCGTGAGGGAGCAGTTAGATGGCTTTGCCAAACACAAACTTGAGTTTAGTCTTCAGAAGAATCCGGCATTGAGGATTCCGCCACATCTGTAGAATTGCCATTCCGAGTGAATACAAGATTTGCCCCACTGGTTTGTGTAGATGTCGAAAGAAGCTTTAGCATCTATAAAGACATTATATCTCCTAATAGAAACAGACTTACTTTTAAAAAATATAGAGATGTTTAATGCCTTGAAGTATAACAGCTTCATGTATTTTGCTTCTTCTTATGAGTGATAATTTGATGTAGTTCAATAAATTAGAATAGAGGAAAGATAAATGGTTGAATTAGTTGAATAAACCAGCAATTTTTGTCCCTTTTTTTACCTTATTTGAGCACCTTTTCCTTCTTTTTACATCTGAAATTTTCATCTAAAAATCTTTATCTTGGTGATAAGGAAGGTAGCTAGAAAGACAATGCACGATAAAGTAAGAAATTGAGAAATCAGAGAGATATGTAAGATTCAAACGGTGACGTTTTTATAGTGTTTAACGCCCTCTTTTACTACATATGGCACCGCAGGCGGTGACACTGATGATACATTGACTGAAGATGGAGCACCGGGGGAATGAGATGGCGGGGAAATCCGGAGAACCCGGATGAAACCCGCCGCAGCGCCGTTTTGTCCAGCACAAATCACACATGCGGTTGCCTGGGATCGTATCCGGATCGCTTTGGTGAGAAGCGAATGGTCTAACCACTCAGCTACGGCGCGGGCCAACCGGTGACTGAAAGAAGGAAGGACACATATCCAGGATGTCAGATGAATAAGTATTTAGTGAAAATAGCGAGAGACAAAATTCCGGTTCGTTCGGGACGACCAAAAGGAGATGGAAAGATGTATTAATTCGTGTATAAAACAGCCGATTGCGCCTAAATTAAAGAGAGGAAGGAGAACAAGAACAAGAAGAATTTTGGGAACATTTACCATGTAAAGAGTATTCTGCTGTGCAATTGTTTGCGTCGCATCGTTGAAAGATGCTGAACTTAAACATCAAATTTGGTATTTAACGACTACTCGTTTGAGTTCACACAGAGACGCGTACTCCGCATATTTTTGAATTCAGGGAGTCTCAAAACGTGTATTTTTGGTGAGATCTCAATATTGAATTATATAACTGGAATACTATGTACGTAGTAGTATTGCACTGTTGAATAGCGAAGTGGCAAATAGTTGTTTTTGGGTAACTGTTTTGACTTTTGCAGTTACAGTGCGTTAATGGATGCAAGTAACGTTTACCAGGAAGAACGAAGTGATTTGTTTTCATGGGAAGCAGTCCGCAATTACATTATATTATCTAATGTCTACCTGGAACAATGAATCAATAATGAAGTTTCCTTCACCTTCAAATTTTCAGCCACAGTCTGGGACGCAAAAGGAATTTTAATGAATAGTGGTTTAAACCAAAGTCACAGGTTACGTTAATCTCATACATCACATCTAACTGCAGAATTGTAACAAGGAAAAGAAACGAAATCTGATATCAGATGACTTTCTCTACATATTATTCAACAAATTATTCCTGCAAATCTTACGGAGGTATTTTTAGACAAGGCGAATGACCCTGTGTGAGTGATGTAATGAAAATTGACGGTAGAGTTCACGTCACGAGTTCCTGCTTGAAACTTCAATCAATCGACAGGGACGAAATGAGGGAAGCGAAGGGGTGCCATCAGACCCGCAGCTAGATAGGCCCACTAGAGACGCGTGGAAGTCTCTAACCAGTGCTGAGGTGTCTTCATCCCGGCGCAAGGCCCCGCCAGCATCACACCGCGAGTCCGGGGCGGTGTCGCACGAAGCGACCCTCCCACCCTTCTCCCTCGACGGAGGACAAGAGCCACCAGACGCCACCCAGCGCCAAGAATAGTAGTTACCATGCGCAATCATCCACGCCATCTGCCCAACACTGCCCACACTACATACGTGGAACTGCACCACCTGAAAGATAATAAGAAAATGGAATCAAAGGAAATGTTGGAAAGGAAACCGTGATATGAAATAATACACTCCAGCATTCGCCTAAATGATATGGGGAAACCACGGAAAAACCCATATAAGAGTGCGCGGCCACGGGGATCGAACACGCGACCTCTCGAATGCGGGCCACAGACGTTACCGCTTGAGCCATCCCGCTCGGTAACTCTGAATACTACGGTGGTTTATAATCGCAAAATGCATTCGAAATTTTTTGGTATATAAAACATCACGTGATGAAAGTGTAGCAAGGAAAAGTATACTGTTATTGACAGCATATACATGACTGAGATTAAGCACATAACAACTTACATATTCTCGCAGGATGTCATAATGAATGAACTCTTGATATGGAATGCTCCTAGAGAAGAAAAACATTAACGCCCAAACACATGTTATCCAACTTTGGTAAATACACATATAATCTCAGCTGGTTACATATTACAGATGTATATGTAGGAAAGCGGATAATTAGTGGGTATTTTTCCAGCCGAATCTATGTTATATCCACAAGCCAATCACGATCACTAGTGGATGAAATTAATACTACGTAACGAGTTGAGGTAACCAGGTCCTGCTTATGCAATACGAATGCCACCAAGTCCATAACTGTTAACTATAACTATTATTTCATCAAAGGGCGTTCTAAGGATGTGGGTTAAAATGTAAAAGGTGTGACACATGACTTACTATATGTATATTCCTAGCTTTCCGCGAGAAACCATAAACTTGTTGACAGTAAATGAACGGTTCACAGTTCAAATCTCAATAGGATTGGCCTCTCTGACAGATTGTTTCCAGTTTTTTCTCAATTCTCATAACTGCAAAATGGTAACCTTAGGCCTACAACGTTTCTCTTCCAAATTTTTTCTCCAAAATTATTTCATTACATATGTCAACGTATAAAGTAAGAACGGAAGCTTAACTCTACTAAAATGAATTAACGACAAACTTGGGCAGTGTAATGTCAGCTCTTGTATCAAAACCTCAGCTTTTAACACACTTTTATTCAAGAAAGAAACACAAAACTGAAAAACTCCAATAGTATCAACTTGGAATAACCTTTATGTATTACAACTTCAAAGCTGCCAAACCATACACTTTGTTTCCATATTCTTCAGAAGACAACGGTTCAATGTTTTCTCGGCTTTTATTTGTACTCAGTTCCTCTCAAACTATGAAAAATAACTGCGCAGAATCAACAAAGCTACATCTCCAAGGTATCCCTTTAAAGAGGACTATGAAACCACTCACCCGATGTCCACTCTTCACCCAGATATACATTTTCGCAAGCAATGTAAGAACCCATGAACAACAGGTTAGATTACGTAAAGTATCAACTCTGTTAACTCCGAAGTAACTGCGAATATTCATGTTTTAAGCACTGGTTTCAGCAAACCGTAAGTATTTTGTTACAGACCCCTAGAATGTGACGTATTTTGAAATGAATGGGTGGATGAATTAATTTGTTTTATACCAAGTACATCATTTGCAGATCTTATACACAGAAACATCTAGCGCAAGGAAACTCTTCTCTGCTATAGAACCTTAATCCTGGTTGTATGTATTAAAATGTAGCCACTAGAAGGAATCTCGGTATTTCAAACTGTGTCCGGCCTTTTGCTCAGTTCTTAAGCTCCTTATCCACTTATCCCGTGCTCTTTTTAAAAATTCCTCTATAGCCTTAATTCTCTGTTCCCTTGTTTCTGCTACTATTTTAATTGCCAGCATATCATAATGTAGACTATTCCAATTTTCATTCCAATACTCCCCGTATGTTAACCAATTAACACTCGAGTACGCAATGGAATTAAAATACGATTTCTCGTACAAGACGCTTCTTTCCTTAATTCTAATTTCTTATTACTTTTATTTCCTGTTGACGTCCATCCATAATCTATACTTCCAAACTGATCAGGCAGATCTACCTGTAAGTAAATAATTTTGTTCACAGAACTAGCCCGTATTTCTTGACTCTTATGCTCTTCACCTTTATCTCACTTCTTTCCAAAGTTTAGACTACTGGTTTTGCTGATAGTTACACTATCCTCTGTACCGTTCGCTTCTAACAATTTTATTTTCGCACTTTCCTAAATTAACTCACTCTTTCGTTGCGCATATTTTTACAAGCATCTAATCCGGAAAATTTGCACCAGTATTTTCAGATCCTTTGAAATGAAATAACAAATCTGATGTGAGACAGTAACCCGACTTGCACTGCTCATTCCTTTACAAAACATTCTTACAAAAGTAAATTATTCTATAGGCATCATATTACTCGAAAGAAACATTTGCAGATACAGGAAGATTGCAGTATGTTTAACCATAACCAAATGCATCGCTATGTTATATTTTATAAATTCTAACTCTTCACAACCACGAGAAATAATGTATATAGACTTACCACTTCAAAAATAATTATATGAAAATTCAATCCAACAACAAAGAATACCTCAGAAATAGTTAACGTTGGCAAAACTTTTGTTTGACATAAATCGTGCACATTAAAAAAAGTTATATTTTGTTATGTAGCAGAAATTTTCTACCTATTAAGGCTTACCAGCTATACGAAAGTGTCAAGAGTGAAGGTAATTTCACATGCTAGTTCCAGAAATTTCAGGATATACATTTTATTTATTATGAGTAAATGTCTTAAACATATACTTTATTAAAATTCGTTACAGCCATTTTTGAGAAAACAAGAACGAATTGTTTTTCCATATAGAGCGTAGATTGGGTTGAGGGAATTTCTTGAACATCTTGTATCCCATCTTTGGAAGATCTGAACTTGAAATCTAAGTTTGATATTCAACTGAATTTTCGTATTTGACGAGACGCAGAATTACATGATGAGTCTGCCTTATGCAGACATGCACATAGAACTTTTCTAGAGCTCTGATGTGTCACCTATACATGACTTCCTTTTCCCACTATTGTTTAGATTCTATAAATATTCCCTCGAAATCTTACCTTTCTACCTACTTAATGTTAATCGAAATAAACTTTTAGATAAATAGTTTCATTACACCAACACGGCTTCCCTGGCTAAACCACATTTCTTAACGGTTTTAGAGTACTTCAAGACGTCATGCTTAATGCCTATTATGAAAATTGTTGTGTGTTGCTTGAAACAAGCAGTATTTATTGAGTTAAACGATTCTATGTTTAAAAAGTTTAACTGCAATATTACATTGAAAAGTATAAACATGTTTAGCCCTTCTATAAATTCTCCCTTATAGAATTAGTATTCCTAAAACATGTTTGTCTATTAAACTGCTTTTCTTGCTTAAAATTTAATTACAGTTCTGTGAATTTGCACAGTTTCTGAAAGTCGTTGAATTGTGTTATCATACCGACGCGACATTCTCTATAACATAATCTATATGTCGAGTCAGATGTAAGAATACTGTTCAGTCATTGGAGAGGGGTAAAGAGAGGGAAAGTAGGGGAAGCTAGCAAGGCCTCGTTAAATAATCATAATACCCTGCATTTTACTAAATTCACTTTCTGTACGTGCTATCGCTGCTCTGTATCTGATCAACAAGCATCGGACCTATAGCAGTTCTGCTAACTCATTGGCTAATTACGAATAAGCAACTAGAAAAGAGAAATAGAAAGAAGGAATAAATCACATGTTTTTAAAACAGGCAAGGTAACCCCTTCTTCCACAGCACTAAAGATGAAAGAGACGCCAGAGGACTCCTTAAGATATGCCGTTTTAACCCCCTTAAAGGTGATCAGAAATCGATGTAGTTTACTTCTTGTGGGATGAGTGCAAGGAAAATACAGAAAATATAACGAATAGTTGTAGGTCTCAGTATGCTGGGATGAAATTCCATACCCTTTTTATCACATCGCAAGAAACAACTGAATAGCAGTATATTACAGGTACTGAAAAATCCAAACAAGTAATAACAACCGTGCGAGTGAGTTGGAGAATGTAATGAAATGTCGGCACGTTGGCCATGGTAGCTCAGTGGTTAGAGCAGCCGGACGGTACAAATCCCGGCTATGTTATTGAATTTTTCAGTCCCACTTTATCCCTTTACAACCTTGTCCTACACGCGGCTATTGTAGAAGAACAATTAATTTCCAAATAATGTATCTCAAAAATGTTCAATGCCACTATTGGATACTTGTCGCATTTGGCTCGTTGCATTAAATTCTATAAAATTCTTCCTACATGGAGAGGAACTTATAGGCTATTCTCAAAATACTCAACGAAAGTATTTTTAAAATACTGAATCATAATAAAAATCCTCATGATATTTTTGAGAAAATAAACTTACTTAAAAATATTCCATGTAGAGTAGGTCTGGGGAAGAGTATGAATAGAGCAGTTCCTTTCCTCCTTACATGCAATAGCTACTAGCACACATGAATTTACACATTAGGTTTTCCACGTTAGTGGTCACAAAGAGAGTGGAAAATGGCTAGACACTTTTGGAGTACTGTTCCTCTGGCCTAATATAAGGAGCAGTTTATTTCGGGGGATTTTTATAAACTTTGTGTGGTGTGTTCTTGCAAGATGTGAACTTGAATGCCAGGAGTGGTATCTCTGATCTTCACAGACACATCGACTTTTCCTAATCTTCTTTCTTTCTTTTTTCTGGAACTTCAAAAACATGCACTTCCGGGGAAATCTCGACATCAGTCTTTTGGGTGAAATACTCATACCTACTTTGTCCACGTGGTAGAGAAAGTGCTGTTTTTATAGAAAGAGCGTCAATACCTGTGTTTCAGATAAAATCTTGGTATGGGATTTTTTAATGCAACACAATGCTTCCTCTACATGCTATAGTTTGGTAGATGGTAGACAAAGTAAAAAGCTCAATTTGAGAAGGCTAAAGGGGTGTGTGTTGCCCGTGCACTGGTTGGAAAGAGTATCCTTTGTGGACAGGTCTAAAAGCATATTCCTTGTGCGTGGAGATGTATAGTGA
The DNA here is from genome assembly GCA_030765045.1 of Tenodera sinensis. NCBI lineage: Eukaryota > Metazoa > Arthropoda > Insecta > Mantodea > Mantidae > Tenodera > Tenodera sinensis. The sequence goes on from CM060969.1 coordinate 76,058,814, forward strand.
GCTTAGACCTCGCCCTATGTGAGAGTAGGTACTGAGCAATATGATTATCTTTGCCCTACAAGCCGAGTATCTCTAGGGGGATTGGAGGACGTTTGAGCGATGACCCGGCACGTGCGCTGAGCCGTACGCCACGTTTCTTCCCCACTTTCTCCCCTACCTACATGGTGCACAGTATCCGAGGCGAGGTCAGTCCGGGCCACAGGTGAGTGTATCGACCGCACCAGGCAGGCAGGTAGGTAGAGACAACAAGATGGGGCCGCATATGCTGACGTGGCGCCGGCCTGAACCTCGTGCACTTGACCGACACACACTGCCCAACAGATTCCTAACATACATATCTACTGGGACCGCCGTCCCGTCCCGCGAGACCACAATACCTACACAAATTTGGAAAGTTTAAATTTAAATTAAACTGGAGTATTCCCGAAAGTACCATATTCACAGTTCAACGCGCAGGTTTATTCACAAGTTCAGTCATACAGAAAGGGTTTTAAATTATGGCAGAAGTTAAGATGACTGAAATTTATTACGTATAATAAGTAGGGCAAGTATTGTATTCGACCCAACAATTTGATGTAAGGATTTCAGCGGGAATCTATATTTTCGGGCCTACTGAATTAAAAAAATCTGATGTGTTACACTCACATGACTTTCTCTACTCTTGCACTAACCATTCTTACAAACTCTTATTCCTATATCTTCTTCGTGTTAGTTAAGATAAACATTTCTACAAATTATCTTGTTGTTTATTTCCTTGTAGGTGCAACGGGAACTTAGAGTACAGTAGGCTTTTTGCGATAGTAAAATGTTTTGAAGGTTTGAGATTCTGTTGATATTGCACACTTAACATAAAAAAATGAACAATGATGATCCATTTCATGGAAGTTCTAAGTTTTCCGAAACTCACACATATAACAAGGAATATCTCCGAAATGGTTCACCCTACAAGAAAATTTATTTAGATATAAATTGTGTATTTTAGCAAGATCTACATTTTTTGTATAGTACGATTTGGTCTATCTCTAACGGTTTACCAGTTATGCAAAAGTCGTACAGAGTAAATACGACTACAGGGGCTACAGTGAGAAAATTCAAAATATACATTTCATTTGTTATAAAAATATCTCAAACATATGACATTTTAATCAAAATCGTAGAGCCATTTTCAAGAAAATCAAAATTTTCCAAACATTTTCCATGTAAAGGATAGTTTGGGGTGGGGCTATTTTCTTCCAAATCTTCGTGTCGCATCCTTGAAATACATTAAACTTAAATACCAACTTTGGTTTTTAACCGACTTTTCGTTTTTGAGTTATGTTGTCCACAGACAGACACACGGACCTTTTTCTAAAAACACCTTTTTGGATTCAGGGGGCCTCAAATCATATATTTCCGGTGAAATCTCTACATCGAATTTATGGGTGGAACACAATACTTCCTCTACTTACCAGTAAAGAAAGTAAAAAAGGAAGGAAAAAGAGAGAGAGAGAGAGAGAGAGAGAGAGAGAGAGAGAGAGAGAGAGAGAGAGAGAGAAATGTGCGTGTGTCTGTGAACACCAAAAGTGAAAAGTTAGTTAAAAACCAAAGTTTATTAAGTTTACCAGAGTTATTTAAGTTTAATATCTCTCAATGATGCGTCACGAAGATTTTGAAGAAAACCCTAAACTACACTTTACGTGGAAAAAAAAATCAAAATTTTGATTTTCTTAAAATGGCTCTAACGATTTTGATTAAAATGCCATACGTTTAAGATATTTTTATGGAAAATGAAACATGTTTTGAATTTTCTGGCTATAGCCCATACAATATACAAAAAATAAAGATCTGGTAAATCCTACAATTTATTTTCGTGGAGTAGACCATTTCGGAGATATTCCTTGTTATTTGTGTGAGCTGTATAATACTTATACTGTTCTCAAATGTATGGTCGTTAGTCACTATTTTATCGCTTGGCCGTGCAAAGCGAACGAAATTTCAAAGCCTTCATATAGTGACCAGCTTTAAAAGATTTGACTATCGCTCTAAGCCTAGTGTATTTTCGTATTCCCCTTGCACTTACAAGAAAATTAACAATAAGATAATTTCTGCCTCGAGGAACATGAAGTTAGAGGAATAAATGCTTTAAGAATAGTACAAAGGTAGAGGTCATATGAGTGCAACACATCAGACTTTTTTTAAAATCTCTGAAAACAGAAATATTGCAATTGCGGAACAAATCAAAATGTTTTCCTAAAACTTATAAATGTATCAAATATCACATAAATGATAATTCCAGTTACTTTTTCTGTCACTTTGTTTCCCTTAAACTTGACTCACAAACAGTGGTCCTCTTTGTTGTCGTTAACACAAACCAGAATTTGTCGTGACCTTGCAAGTCACAGCTACTCTGTTCAATCGTAATCTTGATACGTACTTTACTGTCTTTCGTTCTACCCTCTCTATCTCAAAAACTGCTTCCGATGATACACTCAGACTTACTCAAACAGGCTTAACTATAAACTGCTTCACACAACAAACACCTCCGATGCGGCGATTAAATATCTCTAATTATCTTTGGTCATATTCACTCTCTCTCAATACTGCACTCACACACACAAACACACACACACACACACACACACACACACACACACACGCGCGCACATACTTAAAACCAACTTCTAGCAGCTGTCTCGTTCAACAGCTAACGACTCTGAAAAACTACTCGGTCACTTATTTGATTATATAGCCAGGGAAATTTCCGGATAGTTGTCTCAAAAATACACCTTTTCCCGAATTTCTCGCAAATAAGTCGTCACTCGACATGCTTTGTTATGCCGCGCTCGTAGTCGTCCTTGTTCTGACCGCTGAAGTGTTCTTATGATATCAAATTTTTATTAAGACGTTCTTAACATTTCATAAACAAACGGGTCATTTATATCACAAAATATCATTTACGGTGAAGAAGATACATATATTTGTAATCCAAACATCAAATGCAGAAGCCACCATATTTAAAAGTGGTACCCAATTTGCAGGGGTTCCCATTTGAAAACCGATTAGTTTGCTGTCGCGCACAACATATCAAGCGTTGTTTGTGTTTTTGGGACACTCTGTACAATGAGCTCTTCCACAGGAGATTCTGTGACGAAAAAGAACTTGTATTATTAATCTACTATGTACCACTCCGGCGAATTTAAAGAATGACTTAACATGACTTGAAGATCAGCATTATGTATCAAATTATGCTTGCGAAATTAATTTGGTGTTACAGAAATGCGGAATGTCTGTGGAGTTAGGTGCGACTTGGGATATAAAACTAGGGGCTCAATAGGGAATCAATAGGATTAAAGCTCGTTCTTGCAGCACTAGTCGATGACATAGATGTGCTTGAAAACGTAAAGTGTACTTTTGACTACAATGCGAATACTGAAAGTGTAGTTACTCTTATTATAATCCCATTTTTCTGATGTCCTGCCAGAATTGTATAATCCGAAATATTTAATGCCCAATTGATGTAGTAGATCACGTTTTCCTGTCCAAGGAATCACCATTTAATAGTTTTAATTGTGTGGATTAGTATTTTATATTTTCGTTTCTGCTATCTATAATATTGTTCTCTTTCACACTGTACTCTTTGGGAGACTACATTGATGATTAATGTGTGAATATCCTAAATGCCCCACGGACCTAAACTACTCTTAACAACTATTTAAAAAGCTCATATCCCTGTCGTAATAAAATATGCAGGTGTCCCAAAATTAGGCCGACAAACTTTGGGAGCCGATAGATAACATTAGGCAACACATTTTGCCAAGGAAAGTTTTTTGCTGCGGTGCTTCATTTAAGCACTGGACAAGTTGACGTCATTACTACCTTCCACCCAGTTTAAGTATTTACGGCAAAATCAACAATGGAAATTAGATTGCATTTATCTTGGTAAGGCACGCAATCTTAATCCAAGAAACAAGCACAGAACACAAACAAAACACAAACATCTCATTGTTTACAGTTAATCATAGCTTTACTATTCAAAGTAAATGTTGGAACGCACGAACATTGCGATTAATACAAGGAGTGCATCGGTCTGTTCTATTCTGCCATACTATCGCAGACACCAGCTATTTCTCTGGTTTAAAAGTTTGTAGGTCTAAATTTGAATAGTAAAGCTGTGATTACCTCTAAGCAATGAGATGTTTGTGTTTAGTTTATGTGTACTGTGTTTGTTTCTTGAATTCAGATTGTGTGGCTTACTAAGATAAATGCATTACTAATTTGCATTGTTGATTTTGCAGTAAATACTTAAACTGGGTGGAAGGCAGTAATCTATAACATTAACTCGTCTAGCGCTTAAACGAAGCACCGCAGCAGAAAACTTTCTTTAACAAAAGGTTTTTAAAATAATGTGATCTATCTGCTCCCAGAGCTTGTCGGTCTAATTTTGGGACAGTCTGTACATTTACCTGCTCGTGGTTATCTACTAAATGGCGGATGCTATACATCCAGAACAGACATTGCTCCACAGACTTTCTGAATTCTTCTCCATATTCAATGCTGAGCTTTATTGTGTTACAATGTGTTGCAGTGTTGAGGAATCCTGCCTAATCCTAAGTGACTCACAAATCTTCAGAGCTGAAACACACATCACACAGGCTCAAGATATTATCAGCATACGCAGGGATTTACATCATCTAAAGCAGGTATGGGCATTCTTGAGCCTGTGTCACCGCGTGTCAGGCAATATTAATCCCTCCGCTTCTCGATTACAACATAGAAACAGACTTCTAATCCAGTGACGACACATTGATGTACACAATTATGAGGTACATTTCACAATAGTCGGTCGGATATTTGAGGAAGCATTGGCTCTTTCTTATTTGGTAGTACACAAATGTCATGTAATGTGTTGTGTGTAAACATGTAAACAATTGTTTGTTAATTTTCCTACAAGTGTATAAGAGATACTGTATTTATTTCTTAATTTTGATAACATTTATGATATATTTTAAGCTTCATTCGGTTATTGTATGAGTAATAATTAATAAAGGACTTGGTTTTATATTGCCATTTAATGAATCTCTTGCATTTTAATAAATAGATATTGCCCAACCTTTCAAAATTAATATCAACTGCTCCGAAGAATTACTGTTAAGTTAGAGAAATCCTTCACAGGCCTTCCTCCTGGATATAAGAAGCGGCTCGCACTCAATCCAAGCCCTGTAGGGACTTATTCTGACATACAAAACAACACCTAAAAACAACAATGGATGAGAACCGACCTAACTTCTCGAGAACAGCATTACTCTGAAGTTACACCATCTCTCACGTTCGGCGAAGAAGGCAACAAGTTGCTGTATCAAGATTGCAGATTAGCCACACTTCACTGCTGCACTCATACCTGTTTACTTCAACTGAACTCTCTTCTCACAACCAAACACATCTCATCAAGTTGTCCATCTTCAAAGGAAAACGAAATCTACACCACATACTCACAGATTTGGCTAAAGCAATTGACCACCCTGAAGTTCATCAGTCCTTTATAGACTTTGATTTATATCATAGTCTATAATTTAGGCTTTTCGTTAAGAATTGCATCAATCAAAACTATAAAACAGGATCGTATTGATCAATATGTGAACTGTTCATCGCTATGATGTTAACAGTTACGTTGTGACTTTAGTGTTTAAGAAGTTTAAACCAAAACAAGATTAAAAAATGTGATTTTCAAATTTTTACAAGCAATATATTTTAAATTCCCATGTTAAGCATACAATCAATAAGTAATAGTCTTAAAATATTTAAATGGGAGTGAATTCGTTTTTAGAGACTACGAGGATATATTAAGTTTTCAACTAAGTTCTTTTAGTATGCAAGAACAAAATTAATAATAATAATAATAATAATAATAATAATAATAATAATAATAATAATAATAATAATAATAATAATAATAATAATAATAATAATAATAATAATAATAATAATAATAAATAATAATAATAATAATAATAATAATAATAATAATAATAATAATAATAATAATAATAATAATAATAATAATAATAATAATAATAATAATAATAATAATAATAATAATAATAATAATAATAATAATAATAATAATAATAAAAAATAATAAATAATAATAATAATAATAATAATAATAATAATAATAATAATAATAATAATAATAATAATAATAACAATAATAACAATAATAACAATCTGTATTATTTACATGGTAGGTTTTTGGCTATCCCTATATATTATGATTTATTAGTTATACAAAGGGGTGCAAAATGAATTAGAAATGAAGTGTACCTCACAGGCTATTTAGTGCATAATATATACTACTATTTCTCAAAAAAAAATCTTATACATGTTCTGTTATAATTAAAATCGTTAGACCCGTTTTTTATAAAATCAGACAAATTAAAACTTACAAGCACAGAGTAGCTTGGTGTGGGAAAATTTTCTCTAACATTTTTGTATTCTTACTTTGGACCATCCTAACATTAAATACTATGTTCGATATTTATCGACATTCTTTCTGTTTTCGACTTACATTAGTGTGACGCCGGCCGACGGCATCGGCGGCAACGGCAACACAACAGAACCTCGGGGCCAAGCTACCTCACAGCACAGGCAGTACGTGCATCAAAGACACTCAAGGTTAGGTTCAAGTGAACATGCGACACTGAACGCGTGATGTCAAAGGGGTTTTCGAGATTATTCCACAAGTGTACGGTGGCCGGCGTATCTGGGAAGCTCCAGAAAGGTGAAGTTCATTCTCGCTGTGTAAGGATAGTTCGTAATCGGTTAGTTTTTAGATTTAGTGTGTGCGGGCGCACGTGTGCGTGCATGGGCGCGCGCGCGCGCGCGCGTGTGTGTGTGTGTGTTAGCTATGTGTGTCGTGAGGGAACCGTTGCTTCGAAAGGAAGAAGGCGAAGCAGTTAATGAGTGTTGAGTAATCGTATCGTCAGTCAGCTGTTTGAGAGACAGAGAAAGTGAAAAAATACAGTAAGGTATGAGTTCAGGTTACGAGAAGAAAACAGTTGTGAGTTGAAATATCACGAGAACTGTAGACTATGTTAACATCAGTAAAAGAAAATTGTGTATTTGTGCAAAGGCTTTAAATGTAAATAAGGTGACAAAAAAGTAATTGAACTGGACTTTTGTCGATTTATCATATCATTGATACAAATGCATACGCCCGCAGATGTTTCTAACATATTTTTCTTGACTTTAAGTGACATGAACATGTACTTCTAGTGAAAGTTTAGTATGGAACTTAAGATGGAATGCATTGCTTACTATTCTCACTACAGATAAGTAGTAGAATCATAGACAACTGCTTACTGAATAAATTACTTATAAATGCTCCAATTTCGGTTTTGGAAAAAAAAAAAAAAAAAAAAAAAAAACAAGCTAAAAAGTTGAATGTATATAATTTTACCCTGAGAACAGCTTAAAGTGTTCCCCGCTGAAGCCATGTTCAATTATAGAAATAACTTCCTTTTTGCTGCCACGGCTCACTTTTTCTCACTCCACGCTTTTTATTTCTCACTTGGGATTGGTATTTTTACTTTCTCTGCCACGTGTGTAGTAGGTAGAGAAGTATTGCATTCCACCTAAAAATTCGATATCGAAATTTCACTGGAAATACGCGTTATGAGGCTCCCTGAACTAATAAAGGTATTTTAGAAAAAGGTTGTGTGCGTGCTTGTGTGTGTGATCGTATCGTCACTCACTGTTTGAGAGACGGAGAAAGTGACAGAGAGAGTGAAGAATGAAAGAGAAAGAAGGAGAGAAAAGTAGAACAGCATAACTCAAAAATGAAAGATCGGTTAAATAACAAAGTTCATATTTAGGCTGAGTAAGTTCCAGGGTTGCGCCATAAAGAGTTATAAAATTCTCCCTATGCCAAACTTCTCTAAAATGGAAACTTTTTCGAAAATCCTGATTTTGTAAAAATTGCGTTAAAGAGTTTAATTAGAATTTTGCATGTTTAAGATACTTTCACCACAACTGGAATTTATTGCATGAATTTTTTAAAAATAGCCTCTAATACCTACCCCTTTATTTTTAAACTGGTAAACCGTAAGAGATGGACAAACTGTTACTCTCAAAAAATGTAGATCTCTTTAAAGCCGTATTATTTATGCCCAATATTTTGTTTGTGATTCCTTGTTATTTCAAACAATCTTTTTTCAAGTTGGAAGTCTTTATTCGCTTTTGCGTCCTGCCCATGCAAAGAGAACCGAATATCAAAGCCAATCCCACCCAGACCGTTGGTTTTTAAGTGTGCTTAAAAGCGACAGCTCCATGTCAGTAGATTTACTGCCATGTAAAAGAACTCTTATGGGACGACATTCCGGCACACCGACGACGCTGATGTAATCCCGGCAATTGAAAACGTCGCTAAACACAAAATAATTTTTAACTTAGTAAGCGACCAATTTTTAAAACATGCGACTATATTCAAGCCTTCCATTATAGCTACAGAGAAATGAGCAATACAATCATTTCTTCAAACATTTATGTGGATTAACAGAAGAGACAGCTTTTATAAAAATAGTTTGTACAAGAGTGAGCAGAGAGGGTCAGTAGGTGTACATAAAATATTTTTCTCTATTTCCTTTTCGTCGCATTAACTATGGATTTTTCACCTTCAAGGTCTCATCCCTATCTATACCATCCTGCTTAAGTCACAGAGGGAGCAGTGCAGGGTAACTGTACCTCCACATCTGCAATGATCAGATGGAGTTAGGGTGTCATCCGGTCTATCTGTAGAGACATCTGTAGTTAGCCTGCAAGTTCTCATCTCTATAGCATACCACATTGCTTCATCACGACTCCACAGAGGGAGTAGTGCAGGGCAACTGTGCCTCCACATCTGCAATGATCAGATGGAGTTAGGGTGTCATCCGGTCTATCTGTAGAGACATCTGCAGTTAGCCTGCAAGTTCTCATCTCTATAGCAAACCACCTTGCTTCATCACGACTCCACAGAGGGAGCAGTGCAGGGTAACTGTACCTCCACATCTGCAATGATCAGATGGAGTTAGGGTGTCATCCGGTCTATCTGTAGAGACATCTGCAGTTAGCCTGCAAGTTCTCATCTCTATAGCATATCACCTTGCTTCATTACGACTCCACAGAGGGAGCAGTGCAGGGCAACTGTGCCTCTTCCTCTGTGACGTGCAGATGCATTAGGTGCAGATACATCGATAGTTAGCCTCCAATGTTCCCAAGGTCTCAACCTATAGGTTCATCACGAGTCGATAGAGAGGCAGTGCAGGGCAACTGTACCTCCACATCTGCAACGGGCAGATGCATTACGTCAGTCTATCTGAAGATACCTCTATAGTTAGCCTCCAATGTTCCCAAGGTCTCAACATATAGCTTCATCACGAGTCCATAGAGAGGCAGTGCAGGGCAACTGCACCTCCAGTTCTGTGACGGGCACATAGATTAGGGTGCCATCCAGTCTACATGCTTGCACAATGGGGTAGATAGATCGTGCAGCATTCACTATTACGACGTATTTTCGTTTTTCTATTGTTAACGTGGAACTTTAGGTCATGGTATTAAATATCCAATCCGGTATTTACCTTGGCGACTGAGGAAAACCACCAAAATACAGTCAGATTGGCTGGCTCACGGGTTTGAACCCGGGATCTTCCTGAGTCACACGTTATCGTGAAGTCATCTGGTTCGGTACAACAGATGCTTTTGTTTTGAACTCACTAATCCATACGCAGAGGTTGCCAGTCATCACTCATCACAAGAGAATTTCTAGAACCAGATCAGGTGTTCGCACTGTAGCATTATTTCATATACGGTCAAGTTTCCAAGCACACGCATACACATGGTCCTGCACGTTATGAATAGGTGCAGTCTTCTTCTAACGTCAAAAGGATATCCGTAGACATGCTCTCATCGCTCACCCTCAATAAGAATGGAGTACCTCAGCAGGTCGGTCAGCTTACACGCACTTGGGGAAAGTTGCGCTTACGGTGATTTATGAAGGTTTAGAGCAACATGTTACCTGGCAATCAAGAACAAGAAGACATACATCCACAAGTTTTCCTTTTCCCTTGCCAAAGTTTAGCAGTATGGTATCTCAGAGGAAGTAGTAGTGTGTTGGTCATTTTAATATAAAATGCTTTAGTTTTTTACTTGAGCCACATTTAATATCATTATATTTTCCAATCGTGCATAATATTTGGTGCTACTCGTATGCCTATTGGAGTGAATAATTCAGTTTTATATTAAAATGTTAATTTATCGTAAGGTGCTTAAAAACATCTCTAAAGTTTTCTTTCTCTGAGCCCAGAACACTCACCCGGCAAGATGGTCCAGTGAGGCTGGTATTTGGATGGTCTGGAGTTTGATTCCTGTCAACGTCCACTATAAACTCGAATTTGTTGAGTCCTTTTTTGGCCAGTATGTTGGGTGGCTTTTTATTTGCCACGATTTCCTTTTCATCATTTGCCTTTTATTCCAATTCATTCTCATCTGTCAAGTGTGCTTTCAAATTTCTAGCCGTATATTGGTGCCGTAAGTTGGCACGGATACTTACTCTGAGCAGACAATATCTAGTCCTCGTGGACACCAGAGAGCTGCTTGGTCGATGTGTCGCTCATTGTCATCTTTAGGCAGCCCTAGCAATGTGAGGGGTCTTCAAGCCTGGAAATGTTTGGGACGCCCGGGCATCTTTGTCTGCTTGCGGCATGTGGGCTTCTCTGGTTTCTCCACATCCTCCCTTCCTCTTGAAGGATGGTAGAGTTAGTAGATCTTGTCTTGTGCAGTGCGCGAGGTGTTCCTTTCTGTTGTGTAATCTATACTTACACCCATTCCCTATTATTCAATTGTTACCGAGAGAACGATCTCACTTCACATATTGCTAAGGATTCCCGCTCCCTATACCCTACTTTGATATCGAATTGTGTTAAGTTGCAGTTTAGGGGTGATTTGAGAACGAACGGATGTGACAATTTCCTAACATTCGTTTTGGTATCTTAATACGGAAGGTATGCAACCCTTTAGCCATCTCTGTGCTGGGATGATCGGCATGAGCATAATAACACACCTGCGAATGCGTTAAATTCCTCCATGGACTCTTTCGTGCGCACTCTACAGCGTTACTTGCGTAGTTTCCAGTACAGTAACGTTTTAACAGCAGTGCGATACGTGCCAGTACACAGCTGCTCCAGCACACTTTGATGTAAATGGGCGGAATCACCTCAACGTCGCATATCAAAATGGATGGATTGGTAGAGATGGACCTGTTCCATGGCCAGCATGGTCACTAGATCTGACAGCTCTCGATTACTTTCTGTGGACTTGTATGAAGAGTATGGTGTATGACTCCCTATACCCTACTTTGATATCGAATTGTGTTAAGTTGCAGTTTAGGGGTGATTTGAGAACGAACGGATGTGACAATTTCCTAACATTCGTTTTGGTATCTTAATACGGAAGGTATGCAACCCTTTAGCCATCTCTGTGCTGGGATGATCGGCATGAGCATAATAACACACCTGCGCATGCGTTAAATTCCTCCATGGACTCTTTCGTGCGCACTCTACAGCGTTACTTGCGTAGTTTCCAGTACAGTAACGTTTTAACAGCAGTGCGATACGTGCCAGTACACAGCTGCTCCAGCACACTTTGATGTAAATGGGCGGAATCACCTCAACGTCGCATATCAAAATGGATGGATTGGTAGAGATGGACCTGTTCCATGGCCAGCATGGTCACTAGATCTGACAGCTCTCGATTACTTTCTGTGGACTTGTATGAAGAGTATGGTGTATGACACTCCTGTAACGTCAGCGGAGGACCTTATGGCTCGAGTCCACAGAGCGATTGAAGGTCTTCAAAGACAACCGCACGTTTGGGTCACGTCCGCGAGGCTCACCAATGCCTCAACCTGCAATGAAGCAGAAGGTACACAGTTTGAAGTCTGTTTGTAATGTAGATAGCTCGATGTTGGGTTTGTTGATAAAATGTGAACGTACACCCATTTCACACTTCTATGCCCTACAGCGTTCAGGTCGTGCATTTTCCAAAAAGGGGGTTCCTATTTGAAAACCGACCAGTTTTTCGTCCTGCACAACATACTGAGCATTGTCGGCGTTTTTGGGACACCTGTATAGAGGTACCAAAGTATAACGAATGTTCTGGCAGACTAATGATAATGATAGCAATAACAATAACAAGAATAGTAACAATAACAATAATATTATCATAACAACAGTAATTTTAAGTGACAACTAATAATGGTTTCTTTGTTAACGATGCTGCCAATTTCCCAGCACACCAGTTGGCATTTTGACACACCAGTACATGAATTCGTGTACGACGAATTGACAGCATGAGTAAGTATCTGAAATGAAGTGTAACTGCACTGAATCCAAAAATAGTTTTATCTTTAAAGCTATATTTCGTAATCCTCGTCAATGTTCTTTCATATTATTGTGATGTACCTTAGGAATTTTATACAGAGCATACTCAATTTTTATACACTCTGTGCTTTAGTTAGTCCCTCAAGTAAAAGTCTACAGAAGTTTTCTGATTTTTGGGGGAGGGGAATACATACAGATATGATGCGGTATACCTTATAGCGGGAAAGATCCTTGGGGAATTGCTTCACAAATTAAATGAAAAGAATAACGTGGGTCAGGTTAGAATCAGATGTTTACGATGTTACAAGTTAATAACTTCATATTTTCTGCAGTAATGGTCAATGAATGCATAAAAAACGTGACAGTTGTATCAGAATAATTTCCCAGTACAACAGAGGTCATAGCATTAAATTTCAGGTTAATAGCTCAGCTTCCAAAGGGAATCCCCATTAAAATGACGAAGGTTTCTATAGGTGCCTCAATGGTAAGCGTTTACCAAATATGGAAAATACTCCCGTCACTTGTCACGTAAAATCTTGTTTCCATTTAAGCAAATACTACATTGTCATACTAACGTTTTATCAAACTATTGAAAAATGTTTAGGTACCTCATTCATTGTTTCTTTTGGCTGAAATTATTACACTATGAAGATACATAGTCTATTTCCATTTCGACTTTGTTCATATTTACATAAATTTAAATAATATAAATATAGTATTCTGGTGATAGGGAATTAACATGTAGCTTAATTTCGCTTTTATGAAAAGAACATTTATCCGGATCTTTTCGTCATTACGGACATTAGTTGGTGCTTTCATCCAATCTACTTGAAGTTTTTGGAAGAAGTTGTTGAAGAACTAAGAAATAAATCTAACGGTAGTTATCGCTTTAAATATTTCTGTACCTAGTTATAATTTTACTTTTAGTAATATTTGCATATAATTATAAGAGTACAGTGGCTTACATTATATATTTTTCCTGGATAACTATAAAGAACAGATAAAAGTAATCCTTAGCCCTGAAAAGAGTTTTTAAAAACCGATACTTATGTTTGTAGCTTAATCATTCAGAAATTCCACAGTGAAGGCTCATTACAAAGCATTTCAGGAACCTTTGGTTTTAAAAATATGATACTAAAACTTATAAGATATTCAACTGAAGCGGAAACACCTATTATTTATATCAGATGAATTACTGACGAATGTCAATTAAAGTAAAGGAGATTACTGCATTAATTAGCCAAACTACAAAACTTATATTGAACTTAGAAACCGGTGACGCATATATCTAATATTCTTACATTTATGTATACAGGCTGGTTAAAACTCCCGTACCATCTAATAATATTTGAAGCATCTATTTGGTTAACGCGAAACTTGGGGAATGAAGACAATCACCTTACAGGGAACTCGGAACTAATGTTAACGATTTGTCCTACTTCCAGTTTAACCGAAGTGGCTGAAACTTTCTTATTTGAAGTGGAACACCTTATACTTTTTAGATAGAACTCTCAATACCTTTTCGACAAGTACTGGCAGTAGAATAACAAGCAAAGCAAAACAAGACAAAATTAAAAATAAGCCAGTGTAATTCACCTTCTAAATTCTGTGTTCAAACAGGTAGTCCTCATTTGCTTGAAAATACGACAGTCGATCATTTAGGGAATTACTTAACCAGGATTTACGAATTTCCCTCTTTACTTCCATTATTGAATGCTCTAGGTCTTGCGAATTTTCGAGCTGCCCTGACATACATACACTACATACAACTGCCTTGAAGTGACCCCATAAAAGAAGTCCAAAGGCGACAAATCTGCGGGTCTTGCTGGTGCTCTATGTGATCCTTGCTACTAAATCATTGTTGTGGATAAACCTACTCCTAAATACTGTTTACAGGAAGTCTGTCCAAAGTGAGCTGGAACTCAATCTTATTGTAACAATGTGTAATTATAAGTAGCCTGTGGTTGACTGGGCATGAAAACATGTTGATGGTGACCGATATTACTAGATTTCGAAGCAACTCCAAGTTGTATAAGGTCCAATGACGTTCAGTTTCTGTGAAATCTGAGTGCGGTTTATTCCATCCATTGTGGATTAATGTATCGTATTTCTGACAAATATCAGAAGCAGTGTCTTGACAAATCCATTCAGGCAGAACGGGCTCCATCTGAGAATACCCTTTATCTTATAAAACCTGGATTGTTGTTAATGCACTCCGTCATTAATTCACGAAACTGCATTCTAACAGGATCGTCATGTGAAAGTTTCATGCACAAGTTGCACTTTGTGGAGATGTTGCTTGGCACTTTAAAGCATTCTCATCATGGAACTTTAGTTCATATTAGGTTCTCATGCTAAATTTGAACTTTCTTGCACATCAATGAGAACAGCCAATGATAATTCTCATCAGTTGCACTTTATGGAGATGTTGCTTGGCACTTTAAAGCATTCTCATCATGGAACTTTAGTTCATATTAGGTTCTCATGCTAAATTTGAACTTTCTTGCACATCAATGAGAACAGCCAATGATAATTCTCATCAGTTGCACTTTATGGAGATATTGCTTGGCACTTTAAAGGAATTGTGGTTTACATTAGATTCCTATGCCAAATTTGGATTTTCTTGCACACCAATGAGAACATCCAGTGGGAATTCTCATCAGTTGCACTTTTAGGGCGATCTTGGTAATTTGGAAAGTTTCAGTAAGTTTTCTTATAATTTCTGTCGTCTGTAGAATAAGATTGTCTGTGGAATTGGTGGGTGCACACGATACATGTTATTATATAAATTCGGAGTTTTGTTGTGAGATCGTTGCGTATGTCCACACGTAATTCTGATTAAAATAAGAATCCTTCCCTTCTCACTCAACATCACGCAGGATTTTACGCATCAGAAGTCAGATTCAATCCCATAAATCAGTAAATTAATCAGTTTCAATAAACATACTTCAATGGAATACAAACAAAGAATAGTAAAATAAACACATTTCTATGGTATAAAAAACCGTATGTGTTGCACTCACATGACTTTCTCTACTCTCGTACTAACCATTCTTACAAACTGTTATTCCTATATCTTGTTCGTGTTGGCCCAAATGAGCTCGTTATCGACGGGCCGTTAAACTCTACACATTCACTCACCTTCGTGTTAGTTGAAATAAACATTTGTACAAATTATCGTATACAAAATTATCAAATACACATATTTTCAGGGATATAAACAAAGGACAAGTAACTCACTGAAAAAAGAAACATTTTAAACAGTTAAACTTACCCTTTGCTTTTTGTTCTTATTTGTTTTGTTTCTTTTTTTTAAGCAATGCATTGCACAAAATCATCTATGTGGTTACTTGCAGGTTGTCCAGGGTGCACATAGCCCCTTTCTGGGGTGCAGTTTGGCCCTTCCTGAGGTTCTAATTGATGAACTACTTGATTATAAAGTAGTGGCTTGACCACATCCCACCTTCTAATAGACACTGCATCCCATTCATGACGCCTGTAGAGGACACAGCTGAGGGATGCAGCTGCCTTGGCCCGGAAATGGCTATTGCGTCGCTGTGTCATTTAGTATATTGCTAAACAACTTACTCTTCTTACCGTAGCTACTGCTGCTCGTATCATTTCGATAGCCAAACGGTATATACTGTTTAATAACTTTTTTAAAAATTCCTCACAAATCTCAAAGATAACCTTCCAGGAGTTTTATGGTATTTTTGCACAGTATATTAAAATTTGCTTGTTATCAAAATTATGTGTTGCATTCACTCACTTATTTTCTGCTCACTTCTACAAATGATTCACAAAAGAAGCTTGTTTCTTGTTTACACTGCAGGTAAGTCAGTAGAAGATAATCCAGATAAAGTTTCATTACGCTTTTACATACATTTTCCTTTTGACGCTTAAGTGCAATACTATATAATTGCACAAGTGTTAAAAATGTGCTGTGGGACCTACCTCACCTATGCGGAAATACATAACTATTTCCTGTTACCACTGCCCCTGTATTATGTATAGTTAAACTAGTTTGCACAAAGGTAGAACGGTCACACATACATACTAATTAATTAGCCCAATTAGTGATAATTAATTTCGAGGCAAACTAATACGTTCAAATGATTGTCCTTTTTACTTGTTTTGGCAACAACCAAACACACTTCCCAAAACAGGAAATAATCTGTGTTTCAGAACTACTGATGACGTTTTCAGTAATGATTTATAAATAACCTTAAAGAATAAAACAAAAACAGAATAAGGAGGATAAAATATAACACAGAGTATTAATTGGCAAATTAAATGTTGATATTCGTGTGACTCTTCAACAAAACTACCTAATGATGTCACTATTATTGAAGTAGACGTAAAACCGCAAAACCAATGTAAATGTTTAAACACAACTGGATTCTTTCTCCTGACTCATAATGCCAACCTACCATGCAAGTCTAAAGCAAAAAAATCTCATGTATTGAACTCACATGACTTTCTCTACTCTTGTACTAACCTTCTTTACAAACTCTTATTTCTCTATATGCTTCGTGTTAATTTAGATAAATCTTTGCAGAAATTAGATCATTGCTTATTTCATTGTAAGTTCCAGGGGAATATGGGAATACAGTAGGCTTTGAGCGATAGTCAACTCTTTTAAAGCTTTCAGATTACGTTCTCTTTGCACAGCTAGGATATAAAAAATGAATAACGATGTTCCATTTGACGAAATTTTAAGCATTCCAAATGCCACACAAATAACAAGAAATATCTCCAAAGTAGTTCACTACACAAAAAATTCATTTGAACATATACTGTGTGTTTTAACGAAATCTACATTTTGCACTGTAATATTTGGTCTACCTCTTATAATTTAAGTTATTCAAAAGTCGTAAAGAGTAAATAGGACTATGTGTGCTATAGTCAGAAAATTCAAAGTGCACATTTCATTTGTCATAAAATATCTAAATATGTGGCATTTTAAATCGTTTGAACCATTTTCGAGAAAATAAAAGTTTTCGAAAATATTTACATACAAAAGATTGCTTAGGAGTGAGTAAGTGGGGTTTAAGGGCCCGTCGACATCTTGGTCATTTGAGCAGATTGCTTAGGATGAAGGAATTTTGTTCAAAGTCTTCGTGTCGTTTCACATCCTTGAAATATATTAAACTTAAATACCAAATTTGCTTTTAACAGACTTCTTGTGTTTAGTTACACTGCTCACAGTACACACAGGCCTTTTTCTAAAAATGCTTTCTTATTTATAGATTCAGGGGCCTCAAAACCTATTTACCGTGAAATTTCGACATCGAAATTTTGGGTCGAATACAATACTTCCTCACTTTACTATACATAGTAGAGAAAGTAAAACCTGAATACAGCGCAAACTGCAGCGCCATGCATGAATCGCAGTCGCGTAGTCCTGCAATCCTGAACATATGAGGATGAAACAGATGAAAGGAAATGCTGTGGACAGGACATCCATGAGAGAAACTATTCCAATATTCAGCTGCCGACCTAGGACAAAGTGGGAATCGAACCCGGAACCTCCTGATACGAGCCTCACAGTTAATGCGGAAATCACATCAATAAGACAGATCGCGCAGAGGTCTTCGCTGACCAGGCTATCCGAACGGCAAACGATCACAATTCAATGGATTGTCAGCATGAAAAGGCTAAAATGAATAGTTTAGTTGGCCAAAGAATATCGTTCTGAACAAGGTGCCCTAGAGGCTAAAGGAAAGGATATTCAATCGGGCATGAGCAGAACTGCATTGTAAGTATCGTTCTGACCAAGACTTCTTAAAGACTAAAGGAAAATATATTAAATTGGTGTTGCACTAACCCTGCCAAAGTAGTTCAATTAATAATATCCAATTCTAATAAAATTATTTTAAATATTTTGTCCTCTCGCACTAAAATAATCCTTCTGTTAAAGATAGAAACCATGAACAGAGCTGTATTATAAATATAGTTCTGATCAAGCCTTCGTAAAGACTGAAGGAAAAGATATTTACTCGGGCATGAACAGAGCTGTAGTACGTATATTGTTCTGATCAAGACTTCTTATTGCCATTTTATGATTTTATTCCCAGTTCTCCTCTCTAAAAGAGGATTACAAACGCCGGGAAGGTTTGCGTTTCTGGTTTACAATGGTTCCTATAGACGCAGCTGTAATTCAGTTTTCATAATCGCTCTTGGATATGAGTAGTCAGCACGATGACAGAGAAATTAAATAAAACGTAGCTTAAAGATCATTCATTACAGCGAAAATCCAAAAATCCTTTCCCCCACCCTCTTGAGAACAGTGAATGGAGAGGGATAACGAGAGTTGGCAGCTAGTCTTCAAACTTTTTCCAATTATGCAAAAATATTCCCTAGGAATATCTTCTTAAAAGCATCTCTGAGGAAATCCTCGACAGAAACTCAATACTTTAATGAAGGACTCAATCTGCTAGCCTGTCTCTTGCTTAAGCACGTTCGTCTTGCAGCGCCCCAAGGAACGCGATTTTTATATTATCCATATACAAAGAACATGAACTCAAATCTTGTTTGTAGTAAATCTTATGTCATGGCAATTATGAATTAAATGCGGTACGACAATGCATGTGTAAAATTCAAAAAAATTACAGCATATAAGATTTTGAAATTTACGCCAGTTTTTGCACAAAATAATGTTAATGTATCTACTATATTTCATAATTTCAGTTTGCATAATTATTTAAACACTAGCTTACCCCATAGGCGTCGTTCTGTCAAAAGCAATAACATTGTGGCACTCCCACAAACATATTCTGGTGATGGCGTCGCTTATAAAGTATATATATAGTGATGACATCTTTAGTTGTAATGGTCATCAGAACAGATAATATACACATTGAAAATATACCTATACTTTAAACAAAAATTTGAATATAAACGTATTTTAGAGTGATCATTTTCTTAATTGATTATCAAATAATTACCCTGATATCAACAATACATTTGCATAACGTTAATATACTTTTCTATATACTTTTAATATCATAATCATAAACAACAAATTAGAAAATTCCGTTATCTATTTCGCACGCTGCAATACAGTAGTAATATTATCTTAAATATTTTCATTGTAGTGCTTTAAGATAGAGGATATTTTAGGTTTGATTACCTGGCGCCTAAACAAACATATCTAATGGTTTTCCAACATGGGAACAGGCAACATAAAATTGGCCATGCGATAAACATGGGTTTTTAAGATTAATGCCGCAAACATTCAATGACTGCCCCTGGGATTTATTTATGGTCATAGCGAAAGCAAGCTGTACTGGAAACTGCATTCGTTTAAATTCAAATGGTATGTCAGTCGGAACCATTGGAATACGTGGTATCAAAACGTCTTCTCCTTTATACTTTCCCTTTAGAATGGTTGCTTCGATCAAGTTGTTCAGTAATGTAGTGTGTCTGGGAGTGATTCACTTAATCGATTCATTGCTCAATCGATCTTCGATTAATCTATCTCACAACGCTACCCTACATCTAGGAATGATTTGAATGGGAAAAAGATAAATGCAGTTTTATGTTTTTCCGTGCAATTTTCCCAAAATGTTCTCTTCATAAGAACATTCTCGGACTCCATATCAGTTTCAAACATATACAAAATTGCACTAATTGAGAAAGAGATGTGGGCAAGTCCCATAAAAGAAAAGCGTGTAGAGAAAACAGTGTGAATGTAATATGGTATATTTCTATTTTAGTCGTAGATAATTGTATGAATTCTATGTTGAAGGGCAGGTAGAGCAAGAAATGTATTTAGCAAAACAAGCGTGAGTAGAGAAACCCATGTGAATGTAACACGTTGCATTTCTATTTTAATCACAGATAAGTGGAGGAGTATTATGTATGAGCGAGTAGAGAAGGATATGTGAATGTGTTACGTAACAGAAAAACAATCAGAGAAAACCACGTGAATGTATACGTTGTAAAAGTAAACTGGTTCACATAAAAGCCTCCATGAAGAAACACTTAAATGTGCCAGTTTTAATGATGATCTGTCAACCGTGTTAAGTTTATCAACTTCATACATACCAACATTCATTTAATTGTATGCTGAAGAGTGAGTAGAGTAAAATATGTGAATGTCACATAAAATAAACGTGAGAAGAGAAACCCGCATGAATTTAATAGGTTACATTTCTATTTAAACCATAGAAAAGTGAATGAGTAGCATGTGAATGTTACACTGTATAGTACAATGGATAGCATAAAAATCTTCTCCACGAAAAAATACATATACATGCCGAATTTGGCAGTGATCGGTCAAGTGGTTTAGGAGATTGGCGGCTATGTACGTACATACACAACCGTTTTTCTCGGTTTGAATGGGAAAAAGAAAAATTTGGTTTTTCCGTTTTTCTGCGCAATTTTTCTAACAACCTTCCTCGCACTTAAACGAATAGTTGGAAAAAAAAAAAAAAAAAAAAAAAGAAGAAGAACTAGCCAAATTGGTTCAGCCGTTTCGAAGTTTTGCTGTTACGAAGATTTACAAATTCATTTTTACTTTCTCTAGTGGTAAGTAGAAGGAAGTATTATGTTCCACCCAAGAATTCGATGTCGAGATTTCACCGGAAATATATGTTTTAAGGTCCCCTGAGTCAAAAAAAGTATTTTTGGAGAAAGGTGTGTGTGTATGTGTGTGTGCGCGCGCGCGTGTGTGTGTGCGTGTACGTGTGTGTGTGTGTGTGTGCGTGTGCGTGTGTGTGCGTGTGTGTGCGTGTGTGTGTGTGTGTATGTCTGCCTGTCTGTGGACAGCATAACTCAAAAAGGAAAGGTCGGTTAAAGACCAAAGTTGGTATTTAAGTTTAATGTCTTTCAAGGATGCAACACGAAGATTTTGAAGAAAATAGCTCCGCTCTAAACTACCTTTTGCATGGACATTTTGATGTTCTTGAAAATGACTAACGATTTTGTTTAAAATGTCATATGTTTAAGATATTTGTATGAGAAATGAAATGTATATATTGAATTTTCTGGCTATAGCTTATGTAGTCCTATTTACTCTGGATGACTTTTGAATAACTCGTAAATCGTAAAAGATACACAAAATCTTACTGTACAAAAAATGCAGATCTCGCTAAAACACACACTTTATGTCAAAATACATTGTTTTTGTAGGGTGAACCATTTCGGAGATATTCCATAATATTTCTGTCAGTTTTGGAAAACAACACTTTCGTGAAATGGAACATCGTTGTTAATGTTTTTATATATTAAGGTGCAATGCTTTAGATTTATCTATCGCTCAAAGCCTACTTATTCTAATATTGCCCTTGCAGCTACAAGGAAATAAGCAATAAGATAATTTGAACAAATGTTTATCTCAACTAACATGAAGAAGGTATAGGAATAAGAGTTTGTAAGAACAAGTACAAGAGTAAAGAAATTCATGCGAGTGCACTAGATCAGAATTTTATTTTATAGATTCTCGTTTATAATTCATTGCTATAGTAAAAGCGCTCGCCGCGACGCAATTTCAGAACCGTATTCGGGTTTTACAATTAATAAATCTATAAAATTCGATTTTTTGCATTAACCCCTATCAATCCTTGAGAAACGTTTATTTTTTATATCTTCGGAAATTTTGTTTCTTTCACATTTCAATATTGTTCTTCTGAAAACTGGAGAGTTGTTTAAAAAAAAAGTATACGACTACTTTCTGACACAATTTATTCTAAAAAGGACAAGTAAAACATTTGATGTATTGCACTCACATACCTTTCTCTAGCCATTCTTCAACAAAGTATTGTTACAAAACTTATTATTCTATATACTTCAGGTTAACCGAAATAAAGCTTTGTACAAATGGTTTATTGCAATTTCTTTGTAGCCTCAATGGTAATAGAGGAATGCAGTAGACTGAAGTGACGGTCGGACACACAAATAGGGTGTGTCTTGAATCACCACTCACATTTGTATTGAAGACAGTCTATTTGTGTGTCCGACAGACCGTAACTTATGGAACAGAGACTATCAATAAACTTAGCTGCACTTTCCAAATATCAACTTGTGTAAACCGCGCTGCAAAACGGCGTAGGACTTGGAAATATTTTGCTCTCCTAATGTGTTCAATCATCCTTTCCATGGTTGTACAAACTATTCAGTATTTGTAAGACGGCGGGCAAAATTACAATACTATGTGTAATAAAAATAGGATTGTATTTTAACGCTCTAAAGAAGGTGCTTTATCAGAAAGATATTCTATTTATTTGTATAATTTTGTATTTGGGACAGTTTATATAAGAAAGAAAGAGAGAGAAAGAGAGAGAAGGAGGGAGAAAGAGACAGGGAAAGAGAGAGAAAGATATAGAGAAAGAGAGAGAGGGAAAGAGAGAAAGGGAAAGAAAGAAAGAGAAAGTGAAAGAAAGAGAGAAAGAGGTAACGAAAGAGAAAGAGAAAAAAGAGAGAAAGAAAGAGAAAAAAAGAGACAAAGAGGTAAAGAAAGCGAAAGAGAGAAAGAAAGAAAGAAAGAAAGAAAGAAAGAAAGAAAGAAAGAAAGAAAGAAAGAAAGAAAGAAAGAAAGACAGAAACAAACAAACAGACAAACAAGCAAGCAAGCAAACAAACAAACAAACAAACAAAGAACGAATGAATGAAAGAAAGAAAGAAAGAAAGAAACAAACAAACAAACAAACAAACAAAAAACAAACAAACAAAGAAGAAAAAAGAAAGGAGAAAGAACGAAGGAAAGAAGCAAGGAAAGAAATAAGTCACACATAACACTCATTAAACTTATGCATTTGAAAACACTGTCCTAACATTTATGTTATATTCGTGGCGAGTGTTAGACCTACCTTACGTTCTGCTGCTGCCAGGATATGATATATGGAGACGTTAGGGACCCCAATTAGTCCTAGTCTGCCGCTCGATATGATCGCCCTCTGTGGCTTGACCGCTTCCTCCGGGAGGTTTCCAGAAGCGCAGTACACTTTCATGTACGTTTCCATGACCAAGATTTGAGATGGTAAATATTGAGCTAAATATGTTTCTAAAGCAACCTCACCCACTAAGATCTATCTTGATACGTTTAAAGCATACATAAAAAAGGTGTGTTTAAACGAATCATAAGCAGATTAAGTAATGTTGTTTTATTAATGTTATTTTGTTACTTGTTTTGTGAATTAGCATGTTGAAAAATTAGTTTCGCTTTCAGCTAAAGGCGATTTCCAAGAGCCTATTGATAGCGCACAGCGAGGCTTTGGTACACACATCCCTGGAGATAAAATAGAAGCAAACAAAGCACATTCCCATCCTATCTCATTGAAACGTAGGTAGCTAAGCACTCTGTGCTAATCTAACCGGATAGGAGCTCGTATGTTATCCCATGTAACCTACTGGTAGCCACTTAAACTCTCTCTATTGACTCCAATTTCCGTTCTATTTACACGGTCTCTCCAGCTACTGAAGTTTAACCTGCACGCAGGAAGCTCGCCTCGCTTCGGCTGATGAGATTTCTTTACGCTTCTATTCCTCTCTAAAATAAAATGGAAAGCCCCAGAGAGAGAATTCATATCCTGTTGATCACAGGAATGTTGGTAAAACCTTCAAGTATAAAAAGGGATTAAAACCTTAAAAGGTCAAAACAAAATCGCCGTAATGTGTTTATACAGAAGATTTAAATTTGTTTATATCATGTAAGATTTAAAGCTTTCAGGGCGCACGTTATTTATTAAAGTTTCACGGGCGAATGACGACGAAGGCCATGGAGTTTAGAATGGCCGAAAGCTCAATATTTTCAAACCTCACACGGCTGATCGCCCGTGAAACTTTAATGTTTATATCATGTTTTACTTTCTCTATTATATTAAGTTGGGGAAATATTATATTTTACCCAAGAAAAGCCTATCTCTTTATGAAAAGCATAACTCAAATATTAAATTTGCTACTTAGCCGACGTTTCCTTTTAAGTACAGCATCTTCCAAGAATGTAGCACCTACATTTCCAGGGATACCCCTTAACTCCAAAGTGTCCTCTATATGGAAAAGGTTTTGAAAATGTTCATTTCCTATAAATGGTTCTAACGATTCTGATTAAACTGCCACGTGTTCAAAATATTGTGGCATTGGGTCGTTCAACAGTATGCGAGAGGTGAGCGGGTGACTTTGAATACTGTGTGTACCTGACAATAAACAATGCTGCCAGCAAAACATAAAGGAGCTCCGGGGCTACAGGATATCTGGCGACTGTGTATGAGATCCAATAGCGTGATAACACCGTAGTGTCCAGCAATCTCTAGAATCTTCTTCGCTGAGCCATGCACAGGTGTGCAAGGAAACCACTCGATGGGGGTTACGTCACGCCGACTCCGGTACAAATAGGACAGAAGTGAGCAGTGTTGGAGTGTGTGGTTTTAGAGTTAGAGTTTAGCTTTTGGCATCAAAGTAGTTGTTTAAGTCATCCTGCAAGTTAGTTTTAGTTACGAGAGTGAATCGTCCAGCCTGTCAGCGAGTGTGTATGTGTCGTCGAGTGGTTACATCGTAATAGTAAATATATAAGAGACTGTGAAATTGGATAAAGACATTGAAAGACTGAGAAAGATTATTGGAAGAACAGCTGTGAATAATAATAGTAGAGAAATGTATAAACTGTGTTAGCAACCAGAAGGAAATTGTGCATTTGTAGTAAATTTAGAGGAAATAAAGGGTTAGAAACAGAAGATAGAGAAAAGAAGAGAATATTACCTACCTACATGTATTACATTTATGGATTTGTAGAAAACTTTTTATAAAATTGACAAAGAAAAATTATGGGAAATAATAGAACGCTAGGGATGCCCTACACACTTAATAAGATGCATAAAAAGTGTGCATAATGGCACTTTTTAAAACTTAACTTCCCTAATCATTCGGGTGGAAATACCTATGCCAATAAACCAAGGTGTAAACAAGGGGCATATTATCCGTCACATTTCTTAACATGTATTTGCCCTGTCCTGTGGCACTACGGCTCTTTGAATGTAGCCTTTGTCTTCGGCCCGTCTGCTCTGCCCATTACGGGCGTCATGTGCGGGGTCCAGTGGTGGAGCGTGGGACGTGATCAGCGCCCCGAGCTCTCCCGGAGTTGATCACACAGAGGAACCAGGATGGGCAATCAGCGCGAAGCCTGGTGTCAGAGCAAGGAAGTGGATGATATGAAATAATGGCGAACGATGATAGGAAAGGTGATGGTGGAGCAATTGGTGGAATGATGATAGGGGAAACTGCATAACCTGGAGAATCCGGCCCCTGCGCAAGCGTGTCCATCACACATCCCACATGCGGACGTCTGGGATCGAACCCAGAACATTTATTTGGACGACGTCTTCCAGATGGAAACACCATTGAGTGTGAAATGGAAGAACTCAATCAAAATTTTAGCATACGCAGACGACCTCGTAATTATACAAGATTCGGAGGAAAAGCTTCAAAAGTCAGTTTGCTTGTTACATCAAGCTGCAAAAGAATACAACTTTAAAATCTATTTCTAAAACTAAAATCATGGCATTCCAGGGTAATAATTTTGATCAAGATACTTGAAATAAATTAAACAGATATCAAATTATGTGTGGAGCAATTAAAAGAACATTAAGAACAACCCAAATAGACACTAAGACAAAATTCTACAAAGTAATGGCAGTATCAATCTTGATCTATGGCTGTAAGTCTGGAGGCTAAAAAAAGATTATATTATTCAGGCGTCCGAAATGAGATTTCTTAGATCAGTGTGAGGATATACAAAACTGGATAAAATAAAAAATAAAGAAATTAAAAATAGATTGAATATATATGCAATACTTGAAATAAACAGACGAATACATGTATAAATGGAAGGAATATCTGAATAGAATAAATGATCGGAGCATGACAAAAATAATCCTATCTTTTAAACCTAGAGGACGACGTGATCCTGGACGACCAAAGCAAAGATGAGATGAAGCCGGAACAGGCCACTTGGAAGAAGAAGAAGAAGAAGAAGAAGAAGAAGAAGAAGAAGAAGAAGAAGAAGAAGAAGAAAAAGAAGAAGAAGATACACGAAAACTTACTGCACAAAAATGTAGCTCTGACTGAAGCTCAGAATTTGCTAAATACATTCTTTTTGTGGAGTTAATGATTTCCAAGGTATTCCTTGTTACTGACATGAACTTTCTCATACCAATTTTCTTAAACAGGAAGTGATCCGTTTTTATATCCTGGTCATGCAAAGAGAACGGAATTTCAAACACCTTACATAGTGACCAGCTCAAAAAAGCTGCAAAGCAATGAATGTGCGGACTTACTAAATTATCCTCTATCGCTTATTTATACCAACAAACTTACTCTTGGTATTTTTAAACACACATGCCCTGAGTGGGCAATGTTTGAGAGGTAGAATTGGAACTGAAAGCTCAATGCCACAGCTGGGATCTGAGCTTCTGTGGTTCAGATCTCAGAAGTGGCATTGAGGTTTTCATTTCCAATTCTACCTCTTATCCTTTATCAGTTACTATTTTATTTACCACGTTATATTTTCCTCAAAATGCAACGAATTTGGTTTTACTATGACATTTTTCTAGGCTATAACTGCTTCAACTTACGAACATAATTTACTTTTTTCTTTCTACAATCAATACTTAGTCATCTGAAATTGATTGGGAGGTGGCTTTGACCTGTTCTGCTATTAACATTGAGTTCTCTGTAAAACAAGGACCTTTAAGAGAAAGCAGTAGCTCTGCTTCTTTCATCTGAGATCTTTAAACATGAGCTCAAATCTAAGTCTGGTACAGAGGAATGCAGCTTCAAACGGTGTGATGTATTGGAACGAAGAGTAAGCCTATCGGTTCGTGTGGCATCAGACGAGGGCTGTGTAATACCATGTATACCATTGAAGGGTTCAGTCAGCTTTGTGCTTTCAATGACAATAACAAAGCTAGCAAAATTAAAACGAAGCAGCCAGCGTTTTTGTGCGATACTGTTATGAAAGTCAAAATACCTTGTCAGATAACAACCTAATATACAGTCTTTGATTATAAATTTCCTAGATATTACGTCTTAACATTGATAAATTAAAGAAAAACGAAACAGAACGTGTAGAAAACCAAGTAATTTTGTTCTATGTGGCTCTCTTTTAATTTGCAGAGCAAATAACACTATGGTCCTTCTATTTACTTTATAACATGACTGTCCCTCACATAAACGAGAATTGTTATATATTTTTTCATAGCACAGAGTCGAAATATATTTGCTTATAGTCAGTGACTGCGTAATTAAATCAGTTAGTATTAATATTGCAACATCCAAGACGTCTAACATCATGATATGTTTCCTGACTTTGTCAGATTGCTGCGTCCGCTCTTCGCCTAGGGCAGCAGTTCAGAGCGCGGTGACATCACACGCTGAACCCGACTTCAGAGCATGTTCAGCAGTGTGAGCTGACGTTACACCGGCACCACCTGTCCTTCCCTGATCTAATGAGCTCTACTGGTGTGCTTTGTCTGGATTACGAATGGAAAGTCTAAGATGGTGGTATTCAAGCTTTTTTCCTCCGAGTACCCCCAACAGAATAAACAACTCCAGCCTGTACTTCTAGAGCTAGAGCTACCCATACAGTTATCTGTGATTCAAATTATATGTAGTCATATGAACATAGAAGTATAAAGTTTATCACAAATTGACGTGATTTCGATTTTTATTTTCAGTGAACTGTCAATGGACATTTGCAAAAGGCTATTTTAATTTTTCAGTAAGATCAGAGGAATTGATGGCGTGGTGCAAAACTGATTTGTAATCCATTTTTGTTGATTATCGTCTTTCTGCATTTCTAGAAAGTATTCTAAAATTGCAGCCTGAGATTCGGTAATTGGAATTTGATTATTTCCAAAAGTTCATCAGCATAGTAACTTCATTTTGTTCACTATGCGCCATCACATGGAAAACTGCAATATTCCCTTAAACGCAATCAACACAAAATAAAAACTTTCTTACAAAACCCCCTTATGTCCTCTGGAGCAATAAAAATATATCTGTCATAACTTTGGAGTTGAAGATTGAACTCTTTAAATGAGCTAATTGGCAAATCCACTCTTCATCCGCAAAATGCTTCCCAGATCGGATTTCAATTTTGTAAGGAAACAGTTTACTTTTCAGTTCGAAAAGACCAGACAGTACTCGTCCTCGTGACAAGCAGTGCACCTTAGTGTGCAAGAATTTGTGTTTTTTCAAACACGGGAACTTAGTGCACGTGACTTTATTATATTGACTTGTTTTATAGCAATGTTCAATGTTGCTTTTTGGAACCAAATTTTCTCTGTGTATAATGCGAAGTTTCCAATTTATTTTGGGGTTAATTTCGCACATACGAGCAATCAGACTCGTTTTTTGTTTCCCTGTTAATGACGCAGCACCGTCTATGGACAAACGTGCATACCAGTCTCACGACAAATTTAATCTTAATGACATAAATTGATCGATAATTTTTAAAATGTCCCCTACGATTGTGCGTTCTGGTAATTGGTTAGTTCACAGAAATGTACCAACAATAGCATCTCTTAACGTCAAAATACCAAACATGTATAACTAACTCACCACCATCAGACACACCCACCAACTGATATATTTGCATCGCAAATACTTTGTTCATTTTAATGTTTTCTACTATGTGGTCAACAATATCTTGCATCATATGAATGTACGCCCTACACTTGTGTCAGAATCCAGAATTTTTTGGATTAGTTTAGCGGAAGTTTTGTGTAACATATCATTTTCTATTTGCATAGTCAAAGAAGCAGGACTAATAAAGAGATTTAACAGCTGTATAATATGATTTGCTTGTCTTTTTGTGTTAATATTTTAACTAGCAGCCCTAACTGATAAGATGTGCCCAGTTCTATATTTGTTGATTTATTTTTATTTTTTTATTTTTTTATTTTTTTTTTTTCAGTTGTATACTACGTTTCAACTTTTATCTTAATTTTCTGCTTTGTACCTCCAAATTTTGAGTGACTTATCATAATAATAGCGTAAATGGCTACCAAGTGTCTGTGTGAAGGAATGTAGAAGGAATGCTTTCTAGAATTATTTTCGACAGAGTTTGGTATCAGATAATGCAGAGGGGAGAAGTGGATCATATATTTGATAAGAATCCATGTTTAATTTAAGTTTAATTGTGGTACCTGTATTTCACATTTCTCGGGATTTTCGACTATTTTCACCGATATCCCGCCGTGGAACACTGAAAATCAGTTAAAGATGTAAAGAATGATATGTGAACCTTTGAGTAACGAAAACAAAACTCCATATAACAGTCACGAAAATATACTGAGCACCCAAAGATTATAAATTAGTCGATAATATATATTTGGACATTGTTATTTGCCGGCATTTGAAACAAAGAACACAAATGATTAACGAGTGAGCTGTAAAATCATTCTTGGGTAGAGTAAGCAAAACCAATTCTTGGACAGAGGACAATTCAAATCTGGCTAAAATGCTTTTCGATATTTAACCTTTAGACAACACATTATACTGACAGCACGCGTATTTTAAATTTTACGTACTTCTAGGAGCCCTTCGCATATCCCTGGTTGAATATGTCTGGTGTAAGACAGGTAGGTACTTCAGAAACCTGAAGTTTTACTTGCAGAAATTAAGAACCTAGTTGACATCGGTTTTTATACCAGTTAATTTACAGGAAGCTATTTTCAGATTTAAGATTGTCTTGACAAAGGTTACATTAAAAGTATAACATTTATGAAGCCGTAGCTGTGAAAGGAGATCAAAACATTTCAGTCGAAAGGAAAATGGGATACAGAGGCATCCCCAGCCTTTTTCCTCGTTGATGGTATTTCTGGATGTACGACGAGAAAACCATTAAAGACGGTGAGCAGTGTTGCCAACTTTGTAGCGCGGAAATCTGGCTGGAAGGGTGGGGAAGAGTGAAATATGCATCGTTAAGGACCGGCAGGGCAATCGATTGGCGACTCGACTCTACTCGACTCGACTCCCTGGGACGACATATCGATTCTTCCCCTCGCTAACTGTTGCTCCTCTATTATCCGACAAGAGAACGGATAAGCTTGTACAAAGAGACAGGTGCTACGAGATTTCCATGCCATTATTTGCATATCTTTTCATTTGATACAGAGCAGACTTCTCTGTGATGCTTAGAGCCAAAAATAAATCACTTAGCTTCAGATTCACGTCATTGGATTCGTGCATTTAATGAGGTGGAAAAATATGAAAAACCAAGCATTCTGAATCCGTTCACTACACATTTACCTTCCATTTAATTGTACAGCACGCGCGTGCACGCACACACATACACACAGATGCAGACATCATTAACGAATTTCATCATGTTACTGCTACCAACATTACTATGAAAAATTTATAGCACGGAATTTATTTAAACAACTTAATTGTTTTATTTGCTTGCGGTCAGAAACATAAGGAAATATATCATGTATATTTACAATTAAAATTAAATTGATATGTACTATATTATTTAAATAACCTTCCAATTCTGGTAATGAAATTTCATCTTGAAATTTACCATGACTGCTTCCACATCCCCCTATGTTACGGTTACATTACTTTCTCTTCTCACTCGTTCACAAACTATTCTTACGAAACCTTATTCTTCTAAGCGGTTCCCTTTAATGGAGATAAACTTTATTACACATTCACTCATTTCAATGTAGGCATAAGAATAATGCATTAGAAAAAACGATAGGTTTTTATAAAGCTTGTATCTATACAGTGACTTTGAAATTACATGTTTCTTTCCATGATAGTGATTTACATTTAAAAGGTTTTTGTCTATCTGTTACGATTTACAGGCTCTAGACTTCATAGGCTACTCCCAGAAAATTTAAAATATACGTAAATTTCATTCATCGTACAAATAATTTAGACATTTGGTAGTTTAATAAAGTAGATGAAGCCATTCTTCAGAAAATTAAACATAAAATATTGTTCATGTAAGATTTAGTTTGGAATATATGTATGAAGTTTTCCAAAGTTACCAAACGACAAATACTCTGTATTATTACTTCGTCCTGTTTTTCAACTGTCATTTCACTAATTTTCAATGTTACTCGCTAACTTAGTTCAGCTTCAGTTGAGACTTTGTTTAACTACATTATTACTCCACGAATGTGAGCTAGTTCAATTTCCCCCATAACTTCACTTTCTTCGTGCCGTAATGAAATGCGCACTTCCTCTGGACGGTTCACTCGCTGGAGAGTCAAATACAGGATGTTTTGAGTTCCTTGCAGTAACAAACAGTATTCACTACAACCGGACACAGTAAATCACTCACAGAAAAAACACTTTTCATGGCAACGGATCCGCACTCGCTAGCTTGCTGTCTTAGCACTAACTCACTGATCCAACTTGCGAAACCACTCGCTTGTATTGGAAATTTCCACACAGTTCCAGAACGTTTGAGATAGTAAAACTTCTAGAAGATTATCGTTATCTGCTGATTGGTAACGCTTCCGACGTTTACGTTAGTTTAGTAGTACTTCTCTTAAGCTTTGCCATTATTGGTTAGCTTTTACTTACGAGGTTCTATCACGCGTTAAACACGCTCTATTGTACACTGTATTTGAGCTATAGCGTGTTTTAGTATTTTGAATGCGTTATTAATAGAAACAAAAGTAACCTCTAATAAAATTTTCCATCGCCACTTCTGATTTTCCAAAGCAATGGTGTCAATCCAACATAACTATTACAATGGCTTAGGAGGATTTTAAGTCAAACTTTTCACGATTGATGCCGCAACTCAGAATGGATGACAAAATAGATTCAGTAGTTCGAGATGAATATGACGTCACATATGTGGATTCTGAAGAAGTAGACGTTGAAGAGGTGGAAAATTAGACGAGTGAAATTGCTTGCTCAAAAATCTAGAATGAGGTACTATTAATGTTCCTAAATTAGGTATTTAAAAACTTATTGGAAATTAATAAGCCATTCTGTTCTATGTATGCTATTCATTGATTTGCATCTGATATAAAAGACATTTCAATTAGGTTTTAAGTGTTTTTCACTTTTTGCCCCGGTGTGAATTGTACTGTAACATTGATATGTAATGCTAAACGTCGAGCTTCCGTGTGGGCAGCATTCCATATATTTGACGTTAGGCAATCACCAGATTACCAGGAGGCTGAACAACATTTTGCAGATTTTTTTATCCTGATTGTAAAATGTTGTAAATTAGAGAAATTATGTACATAAATGAATAATATGTTCTATATGTTATCATAGCTGCCAAATTTATATTGATAGAATTGGGTTGTCCTGGAGACGAGTTCATGAATTCTCAATTTCCTTGTATAAACATCGTTGGAAAGACAAGGAAAACAGAAGATCCTGCAACAATTTGCTTGGATTATTTCTATGTATGTTGTGTTGCCCAAAAGTTGACTTTATTGGCTTTTATAGTAATAGGTACCATTCATGAACGTCGGAGATAAACGTGTGTAAATTTAACCGTTAATTAATGTGGTGACAATGTTTGGGACACTATTACACTGGCGCGGTCATAGATGCCGCTCGTTAGAGGGTGTAATGTCCGTAATTATGATATTGTTTGACCACTTAGTTTGAATTAAAATGAGGACAATTACGGTTTGTTTGTTTCCTGTACAAACTATATTTCAAAATTCGGCAAAAGAAATGTAATATCCGTTAGAATTGAGCTTCAATATGTCTTTCCAAGGAATCAAAAATGCAGAACAGAACTAAAGTATACACAAATGCTTGTGTTATGTTCCAGAACGCTTATTAATGAATTTTCGCCTAATTACTAACCTTCAAAACTTGCGAGTGTCTGCTGAATTTTAAAGGACACCATCATCTTCTAACAAAAGTTGGTCCCTGAAATGAGCAATCTTTAGATAGTTCTTACCAGTTCTTATATTTCACCATAATCGCTATAATACAATCCTTTCTGTCACTGGCGGCGCCGTGGCCGAGCGGTTAGCGCGCTCGCCTACCACCTATGCGGCCCGGGTTCGATCCCAGGGACCCGCATGTGGTATTCGTGGTGGACGAAGCGGCGTCAGGGCGGGTTTTCTCCGGGTACTCCGGTTTCCCCCGCCATCTCATTCCACCGGTGCTCCATCTTCATTCCATGTATCATCAGTGTCACCGCCTGCGGTGCCGCAGTAGTAAAAGCGGGCGTTAAACACTACAACAACAACTTTCTGTCACTGACTATATTTTCGTCAGAGATTCTGCAAAGCGTCATCCATTGCCTTATATTTGAGCTGTGACAATACCTGATGCATTTGTTGGGAAACAGAGCATTTTAGCTGAATGGCAGTGAAACGACATGCAGGTAGGCTAAACCCCTGCACGTGAAATTACCCAGTAGCTCTTCTGAGGTATAATTGAAGAAACCAGACTTTTAAAACTAATATTTCATTTTTAGTCTTTTTGTGTTATGTACTGCAACATCAAAATTTTAACCAAGATATCAATGTATCCTAAATTTTATCAAAGTATTGCGACGCCAGGCTCGGCACACAACAGGGGTTGGGCCGGGTCAAGCAACTTCACACCACATGCCAGACCACCAGGCACAGGCGCTCAAGGTCAGGCTGCCTCGCGTGTCTGCGTCTATGTGACTAACAACAATCAAGTGGCTACTCAAAGGATTTTCTCCAGGACCTTCGAGAAAGATCCAGCTACGTTACCAGCAGCACTTTGTGGAGTTCGAGAAAGGTTCATGTGACGTCATTCCCTATATAAGGAGGCCAGGAAACAGCAATGAGTGAATTTATGTTTACAGACATGAGCCTCTCTGTGTGTCAGTGAGTGCGAGATAGCTGTGTGTGTGTCGTCGTGAAAGATACGCCGGTCTTCGTAAAGAAGATTCTAACGAGCGCTGAGTGGTTGTAACGTCATAGCGTATAAGAAACAGAGAAAGTGAAGAAAGATAGTGAAAGGACAGAGCAAGGTTACGAGAAGTTGTGAGCTCTGATAGCCCGGAAGGCCGTAGCCTGTTAAGGACGAAAAGAAAACTGTGCACCTGTGAGAAAGGTTTAGAAACAAAGTGAAAGAAATGTAACCAAACTGGATTTTGTCATTTTAACACAATACGGTCGAATTAAAAAAGAGCGCTTATGCGCTGTACTCGCATAGGTTTCTTGACTCATTTACAAATATTCCTTATGAAATGAAATATTCCTCTATTTCAAGTTAATCACAATTTATAAAAATTGTTTTATTACTTAATTCCTCGCAGGCACGATGGTAATAGGCCAATTCACTAGGTTTAAGCAATATTTAAAGATTTAAGAGTTGAACACTATGTCATGGCTTTAAAAATCAGCATTCTTTGCATGAATTTGAGAAAAACAAACGAATAACGATTTTCCAGTTCAGAAAGTCATAATCATTTTAAAATTCAAACAAACTATTCGGAGGAAATTCCCAATCTCTGCCTCTAGAACTGAGGTTCTACCCAAGTACCTCGGGAGTAAAACAGTGACCTTAAGCGTTGGGCTAAAACCCCACCTTAACTAAAGTCGGATTTAAAAGGAAAATATGAGCCTCGGAAAATCCGAGTTAACCTCCTGAAGCCACGATTGTAGTAGAACAGAGAAGTTGAAGAAGAAGCAAACAAACAACAATGAATGCATAGAAAGAGTAACTCCGTAAGATTATTTGAAGTAAGTTGTATGTTTTAACCAGATACACACTTACTGAATATCAGTTATTCAAAATAAAAAGGAAAATCCAAAACATACATTTTATTTTATGTAAATATCCCAAACATTGGTAACAATCAAAATCATTAGAGCCACTTTTTGTTTTGAATAAACCTCTATGTCATAAGTAGTTGCGAGAGGGAATTTTTTATCATTATAAAGATGTTTTTGTATTATATCTTTTGAAAGCACAAAACTTCAATACCGACTTCTATATTTAACCGACTGTTCATTTTTAGTTATGTTGCTCAGACAGACAACTGAACTTACACAGACATCTTGTTTTCTAAAAATGTTTTTCATATTCAGTGTGCTTCAAACACGTGTTTGCATGGAACTTTGGTATTGAATTTTTGTACTGAAATGAACTATATCTATATCTTTTTCCATTTCTAATTTGAAACATATAATTAAAATGTACATTATTGTACGATAAATATTACATATAGTTTGTATTAATTAAATATTGGAAATTATGTTTAATGATGTAGATGATGAAATATATTTATTGAAATACAACACTTCCTCTACTTACTGTAAGTATATAACAGAAAAAATAGAAAAAAGCACGTTAGCAAAAGCAAAACAAAGAGTATATATTGCAACTTAGATCTACCCGGCGTAATTATTAATAGTTTAAGCAACAAAATCTAAAAATAAAATGACTGTTCAAGAATAATGAATTTTCTCCAGACTATCTCTTTAACACATCACAACCAACCCCGTTATTGATTTCTTACTTGTAACTGTATTATTAAAGTTGCATTACTTTACCTTGAAACTCTACATTCAGTGGGCACCAATGCTGTACTAACCTGTAACAAATATAAAAACATAAGTTGTAGTTTAATATATTACACATTTGTTATAACAAAGCTTCGAAGTTAAAGCATTTGCTGTAGAAGAGAAATGCAGCTCTGCAGTCAAAAATTTCATATTATCTTTGCCAGCAAAGCATCAGTTCTAAAGCAAATTAAGTTTGTAATATTGCCGGGCTACATGCATTAAATTAATGAAATTACTTTACTCAAGTACCCCTCTATGGAACACGAAAAAGGGTGAAAATAAAAGACGTACGAAGCTTTTAATCTCCCACATTGCGGTATATATAGGCCTGAGGACGTAAAGGAAAAAAACAACCGTTGGTCCGACTAAACCACCACGGTACTTTGTGTGCATTTCCCAGCCAAAATCGAGTTCAAAAATTTCCATTAGTAATAGAAAAAGAAGCGATATTAATGTACATACACTATGTGAATAAAGAAATGAACCAGCTGGTTCAGAGAATCCGACGTTAACATTCCTACCGTAATCTGTATTTTGACCCAAATCGGTGATTTACAATAACATGAATTTTTACTTTCATTACTACGTTTGTATTTATAATCAGTAAGACAGTGTTGTATTCCACCCAAAATTCGATAGCGAGATTTCATCGGGAATACACATTTTGAGATTCCCTGAATAATACTATTACTAATAATAAAATTGTAATAATATTTATAATAAAACAATAACGATAATAATAACAATAACAATAATAATAGTAATAACAATAATAATAGTAATAACAATAACAATAACAATAATAATAGTAATAACAATAACAATAATAATAGTAATAACAATAACAATAATAATAGTAATAATAATAATAGTAATAATAGTAATAATAGTAGTAGTAATAATAATAATAATAATAATAATAATAATAATAATAATAATAATAATAATAATAATAATAATAATAATAATAATAATAATAATAATAATAACAACAATAATAATAATAATAATAATAATAATAATAATAATAATAATAATAATAATAATAACAACAACAACAATAACAACAGTAATAACAATAAGAATAACAATAACAATAATAATGATAATAACAACAATAACAATAATTATAATAACAATAATTATAATAACAATAATTATAATAACAATAATTATAATAATAATAACAATAATAATAATAACAATAATAATAACAATAATAATAATAATAACAATAACAGTAATAATAATAATAATAATAATAATAATAATAATAATAATAATAATAATAATAATAATAATAATAATAATAATAATAATAATAATAATAATAATAATAATAATAATAAGAATAATAATAATAATAATAATAATAATAATAATAATAATAATAATAATAATAATAATAATAATAATAATAATAATAATAATAATAATAATAATAATAATAATAATAATAATAATAATAATAATAATAATAATTTTCCGAAAAAGCCAAGACTGTGTGTGTCGACGCCTATGTCTGTTTGTGCACAGTGTATCTCAAAAGAGGATTAGTCAATTAAATGTCAAACTTGGTATTTAAATTCAGCATGTTCCAAATATGCAACACAAAGCTGTTGAGCCAAGGTATTCTTTACATCGAAAAACTTTTGGGTATTTTGATTAAACTATGCACCATATTATGCTTCAGCTTTTTCATGATAAATGAGATGTATATCTTGAATTTTCTGAAAACAGCCTATGAAGTTCTCTTCTTTAGATTGACTTGTGTATAGGTGGAAAACGTAGGAGACATAAGCAATGAGAAATAATTTCTTTGTGGAGCTAACCGTTTTAAGAACAATTCTGGTTTGTTTCGAATTTCCAAATACTTACACCTTTTGTACACAAGAAATTGTCATTAATTTTTTAAAGCCATCACATAGCAACTAATAATATTTGAATATCTCTTAAGCCTCTTGAATATCTCTTCTCCTACTCCGATGCCACTGGTAAGGAAATATGCAATAATGCAATTTCTACAACCATTTATCTCGATTAACTTGACGTAGATAGAAACAAGGGTGTGTACAAAGTGCAACACCGATTTTTGTAACCCTCCTCTAGAAACTATTCTTAGAAACGCTTATTCTTAGGTCTGCTTCTGCTTCGTCTAAATGGAGGTAAACATTTGGAGAAAGTGCTTTATTACCCTCTTAGCTTCGAGTAAGAAAGGAATGCAATAAGCTTAAGCTATGATAAAATCTATTGTGATGGCTTCGACATTTCGTTGTCTTTTTACGACCAAAAGAAAACAGGAATAGCGACTTAGTAATTTAAAATGTATGAAACATGACAATTCAAACAGAATTGCATTGGAAATAAGTAACGCCACAAAATATCTAGTTCACACAAATGGTATGTTTTAACGAGATTTACATTTCAGTATCATAGGCACTTGTCTGTCTCTTAAAATTTACACTATTCACCTTCAAAATTCAGGAGATCTGTTTCTTTATTGCATATGCGGGTGAATACAATTTCTAGTATATTGGCCATAACTTTGACAACGGTCGCTTAACGATATGTGTGACTGAAGTTTCATGAAGATCGAGAAAAAATAATGTATGCGGTGACGTGGCAGAGCGGTTACACCGTTCGTCTACAACCTAGGTGGCCCCAGTTCGATCCCAGGAACCCACATGTGGGATTCGTGGTGTACGAAGCGGGGTCTGTGCGGGTTTCCTCCAGGTTCTCCGGTTTTCCCCACCACTCATTCCACCAATTGCTCCATCATCACCTTTCAAATTGTCGATTTCACCAAAATTTCATATGGTTCTCTTCCTCACTGTCACTCCTGCTGCTCCGGCCCAGACCGATGGTTTTAAGTGTGCTTAAAAACGGCAGATCCATGTTAATAGACTTAGTGGCATGTAAAAGAACTCCTGCGGAAGAAATTCCGGCACACCGGTGACGCTGATGTGATTCTGGCAATTGACAATGTCGTTAAACAGTAAAATTGGTATAATAACACCACCTTGTGCTTGACTGACCGTCCGCTTCCAGATCTTCACTCTGTCAGTCTGCTGCCAGACAGGCGTCTGACTCTAGGCACTGGCTTGTACATCCTAGGGAGTGTAAGTCCTACATAAGGGGAGGGTATCAGATAAAGAAGAAGAAGAAGACCAGACTTTGGTCTTCCACATTTGCTCTGGTTTTTCAGGTTCCTGTTTCGTTGAACTTCTTTAGACCTTTGACGGTTTGGACTGTGTGAGTTTTCTGTCTGAATTCACCTAATTAAACACATTGTGCACCTCTAGTTGAGTTCTCATCCATATTACCATACTCAACCACAATTCAAAATTGTATTCCTTCCTTTTCACCGATATTTTCCATGGTTGGCTACATTCTACACAAATAAAGACTGCGTTTGCCTTTGATACCTTCTGTATTCTGCTAACAATTAATACTCGCCACGCACTCATGTTACGGAAAGGTCAGATTATGTCAATCTTATTCTTGTGCATCATTCCAATGTCTCTTTCCCTGGTTCATCCCGTGTGTTCAATAAAATTTCAGTGCCCTATAAATTCAGCCCTCCGCATCCCACTAAGGTGCTTTCCCTTAAGCTGTGCGGAGGGCCGCTAACTTCCATGATAATAAAAAGTCAGCACTTAACTTTATTGATCCATTTAAAAGTTATGGTCTATAATCCATACTTTTTGTTCGCACTGTATAATGAGAAGGGACGTGTGAAACCAATAGACAATATATTGCAGAACCAGCACTCGGGGGTTTGCATTGGCAGAACATTTATACAGGACTATATAACGATTTGGTTGATTTCGTCAGGCACTAGAGGGGGAAAGGTAGGTATACGGGAAATATAATGCTACATTATTGCCGAAAGGAAGTGGAAGCATATGAAGGAATGGAAGGGGAAAGCAGGAGGCATGTAGTATAGCAACCTTTCTATGCTACCATCGGGAGCACACGCGAAGGCAAGACAGGGAAGCCACTGCGCAGTGACAGGATATGTGAATCGGAGAAATGCTACTGCGAAATCTGCACTCACCCACATTGTGTATGCTCTCAACTCGACACGTGAATAACCTGCATGTTTAATGTATTTAAGGTGACGTTGCACAGAAATTTAGTATAAATCCCGGACCAATAAAAATAATAAAAATAAATAGTGACCATAAATGCAAAATACATTTTCACCTTTTATAATATAAACAGCTATATGTACTTCCATAATGAGACTAACATCCGGGGTTAAAATGTTTTTAATTTTAAAAGTTTGGCTACTTGGAAATTATGTTTTCACTATATCCATTTTTACAAAAAGTTCCACCGCACAACACAGTGTTTATCCAATGCTTCTTAAATTGGCCACATTTAGTCTCAAAACACACGTTATTAAATGTGTCACATGTTTTGTCTTGCAAATACCTTCCCGGAGCAACTATATTTATTGCAATACCAACCGCAATTAACATTTTCAGCTAACTCGGTCTCAAGTTATTAATCTTTATATAGGGTTTGAAAACCAAAAGCAATAAGGAGACAAAAAAGAGGAAAATGTAAACTATAAACCACAAAAATTTAAAAATAATTGTCTTTTGAACTAAGGCTGGTAAAACTAAAATTATATGACAGATCTGTGCATTATGTCTTGTCAAATAAACTTTTATTAGAGAAGATTACCGCTGAAGAAAATTTTTTAAAAAATATTCTCTCGTCTAACAGAAATAACTGGCAGCAGTTTTTTAAATTCGTGAGAAGGCGCAGGGGTAATAAGGAGGAGATTCCGGGAATAAAAAATGGAAATGTACAAGTTACCGACTCTTTGTTAAAAGCGGAAGTATTTAATCGGCAATTCGCTTCAGTGTTCCAAGTAAAGAGCAATGCCAGTATTAAAAGAACGGAGGGGCCCCCTATGATCGTGAAACCAAGCGACATTCGAAAAAGATTATTTAAATTAGGGAAATATAAATCAGTCGGTCCGGACGGCATTTCGGGTGACTTTCTTAAAATTGGAGGGGAGGCAATCGTGCCATATATGATGAGGCTATTCGAAATAACGGTAAATAACGGAAGTATACCGCAGGATTGGAAGCAGGCTATAGTCGTTCCTATTTATAAAACAGGGGATCGAACCACAGCGACAAATTATAGGCCAGTTAGCTTGACATCAGTAGTAAGTAAACAAGTCGAGCATCTTATAGGGCAATACTTAAGACAAGAATGGGATAATTCACACTGGCTCTTTGAAGGACAACATAGGTTTCGGAATGGACACTCTTGTGAGAGCCAACTAGTAGCTATTTGTCAGGATGTAGCTGATGCACTCGATACAGGTGGTAAAGTGCATGCAATAGTTATTGACTTTACTAAAGCGTTTGACCTTGTACCTCATGGGCCACTTATAGAAAAACTTTGCAATATGCAAATAGACAACAGAGTGATTATTTGGATTCGGGAATTCTTGAGCGGACGAACCCAAAGAGTGCGGGTGGGAAATAGACTATCGTCCCCTACCGAAGTAACCTCAGGTGTCCCCCAGGGTAGCGTGATCTGGCCGTTGCTTTTCTTAGCATATGTAAATGATTTATGGAAAGGGATAACATCACAAATTCGGCTATTTGCGGATGATTGTATAATCTATAGAAATATCAAGACCGAAGGTGACGTTAATAACTTACAAGAAGATTTAAACAAAATTCAACTCTGGGCGCAATCCAATCAAATGGAGATAAATCCAAGTAAATGTAAAACAATTATATTTTCAAGGACAAGAACAGAAGAAAATGTGATGTATAAATTAGATAACAAGAGAATACCCAGGGTAAGTAGCACTAGATATCTAGGTGTAATAATAAATGAAAGATTGGAATGGGGGGAACATGTAAACTCGGTCACTGGAAAAGCCTGCAATGCATTACACTTTGTAATGAGAATATTAAAACGCAGCAATGGGAAATCGCGAAATTTAGCTTACACATCCTTAGTCCGACCAATATTAGAATATAGCGCGGCATGCTGGGATCCATATCGGGTTGGTCAAAAACAAGCACTCGAGAGAGTTCAAAAACGAGCAGCTAAATTTGTTGATAGAGGAAAGCGATTTGAAAACCCTACAGGCACTGCTACCTCCTGGGAATCATTGGAGAAACGTAGAAAACG
Organism: Tenodera sinensis; assembly: GCA_030765045.1. Classification (NCBI taxonomy): domain Eukaryota; kingdom Metazoa; phylum Arthropoda; class Insecta; order Mantodea; family Mantidae; genus Tenodera; species Tenodera sinensis. The sequence continues at coordinate 76,100,854 of CM060969.1, forward strand.
GGCAAGGCTATGTGCAATTTTTAGAGCATATAAGGGGGAACCTGCATGGAAAGATATAACAAAGCGGTTGTTGACACCATCATATAGGGGAAGGAATGATCACTCTAAAAAAATAAGAAATAGGGAACAGAAAACTGATATAGGTAAATTTTCCTTTACCAATAGAACAATTAATGACTGGAACAATTTGACTGCAGAGTTACTGGAGACTTTGCCTCCAAATGTAAATAATTTCAAAGAGAGGTTAAAAAGAAATCCTGTATAGTTACCATAGTGCATGAAAGGAATTGTATATATGTTGTAAGGAATTGTATATTATATTGTAAGGAGTTGTATATTATATTGTAAAGAATTGTATATCATATTGTAAAGAATTGTATATTATATTGACAGCGCTGCCACCGGGCCATGCTCTAAGCAGTGAAATAAAGTATCTATCTATCTATCTATCTATCTATGTTAGGTAATTGACATGAATTTGGAAAAGGTGTTTCTAAAATTGCATTGCCTGGAACATTTGTCATTGGATAATGACATTCAGCCTTGACTCAGAAACTAAGAGATATAGCATTGAAATTTAAAACCATCTGATATTTAAATAAGCTTACGTTGAAAATAAATGTTCAGCCAAATTGGCTGAAAAATTTTTAAAGTCGTATTTTCAGTGCAGCATACACTCGAATTACAAAATAAATTAACCAAAAAGGTGTGATTTCATTTAACGTGAATGGTAAATGAAGGTGCATTTTGAAGGGTATATATCTTGTAAGCTACACACAACCAAATTATCAACGACTGGTGGATAACCCTGTATAAGAAGCAAACCCTATCCAAGCCATTACGAAAAAGCTTCTTGCTGTAGACCTTTGTTGTTACCCCTATGATTCATGACCTACATGTCGCTCATAAAAACGAAAGAGAAGCTATATAAGCACATTTCAATACCATGACGTATAAGTGCATGTCTAGTGCCGTTGCCATGACTGCTAGCAAACAACAGATGAACGCTGCAGTATGAGTAGGAGGTGCAATTTACCAATCAATGTTTATAGCTGAGGGAACAGCTAATATCCATGATGTGATATTAATGCATACATTGAGGTATCGCGTGCTTGAGAACGAGAAACTTGAAGGAAATAACTATTATTATTCTAGGTAGTCACGCCAAGTTAACAGACAGGTGCTTGAATTAGGACACCTGTCTTGTCTCTGGTCACATCATATGAAGCCTCGTTCACGTATGACATACGTGTGGAGTAGCATAATACACAGGTACGAGATGCAAAAGCATGACATACACGTGTGCCATACGAATGAGTTGTTACTCAATATTCTCCTAGCCTTTGTCTTCTTTCTTTGTGCAATATCCTACCTAATAGCGTCTTGTTTTACACGTGTTCTTCATAAAATGGCAAAACCTTTGTGGTACATGGGATGAAAAGGAAAAATCTGATACGTTACATGTACTTCAACTTAAGATAATATTTGTAGAAATGTTTATATATTATAACAAAATGGCAATTTGACAAATCCCACTTCTGACACCAATGTGACAAATGACAAGTTTGGTTACTTTTTCTAAACTGAAGCAGAAAAACATAGTTCTGTATTATCGTTAACACAATCTACAATTCGTTGTGACGCATCTCACAACTCCTCTGTCGGCACGTGCTTCAGGGTCCTTCAGTTCTACTCTTGTCTCACAAACTACTGTTCGACGATCATACTCATTAAAACTGTTCCAACACTTCTCAACCATTCAATGTCTACAACTGTCTCTGACAACACACACGCACATTTCTCTCAATGACGACTGTACACACACTCACACTCACACATACACACACACACACACACACACACACACACACACACACACCTAATAGCTGTCCCGTTCAACACTAACGAATCCATCACAAAAACTTCTCGTTGTCTCCATGAGAATGAAGTAGCGCGGATTTTTCTCGAATTTCAATTTTTCTGGACTTTCTCACATACAAGCCGCCAGCGGACAGTCTTTAGAACAATCTGAACACGCTTTGTTCTGCTGCGATAATAGTCATCTTTGTTCTGACCGCTGCATTGACGTCGGGTCACGTATTCATAAGCAGTGTGTGAGGTAGCTTGACCTTGAGTCTTGAGGCGTGCGCCCGCGGCCGGCGCAATACTTTTCCTTTTAAATACAATGGAACTTTGGGAATAAGCTGAACCGATAATAAAAACCATTTTAAATGTCTATCGCTATGTGACGGCATTGAAACTACGTCCTCGTTGTAACCAAGATAAAAAAAATTAGAAGTGCACCAAAATGACTTGCTCTGGTCACTTTCTATAAACTATTGTTACAAACGCTTATTCTGTTATCTATTCATCGAGATAAATATTGCAGAAATTGTTTTATCGTATATTTCTTTGTAGGCACAAGGGGAATAAGGAAATACACAAGGCTTAAGCAATAGTCAAACATTTCAAGAGACAGTCGCTAAGCAAAAGTCGTTAGCTTCGAAATTCAACTCTTTACCTAGGCCAGAATTCCATTTACTCATTTATTTATTTATTCATTCATTAGTTCGTTCATTCATTCATTGTTAATTCATTCGTTCATTTATTTGATTATTTCTTTGTGTGTTTCTTTGTTTGTTTGTTTGTTTCTTTCTTTGCTTGTTTGTTACTTTGTTTCTTTGTTTGTTGGTTTCTTTGTTTCTCTTGTTTCTTTGTTTCTTTGTTTCTTTGTCAGTCAGTCAGTCAGTCAGTCAGTCAGTCAGTCAGTCAGTCAGTCAGTCAGTCAGTCAGTCAGTCAGTCAGTCAGTCAGTCAGTCAGTCAGTCAGTCAGTCAGTCAGTCAGTCAGTCAGTCAGTCAGTCAGTCAGTCAGTCAGTCAGTCAGTCAGTCAGTCAGTCAGTCAGTCAGTCAGTCAGTCAGTCAGTCAGTCAGTCAGTCAGTCAGTCAGTCAGTCAGTCAGTCAGTCAGTCAGTCAGTCAGTCAGTCAGTCAGTCAGTCAGTCAGCCAGCCAGCCAGCCTGCCTGCCCCCTGCCTGTCTGTCGATCTGTTTGCCTGCCTGCCCCCCTACTTGCCCCCTGCCTGCCCCCTGCTTGCCCACTGCCTGCCTGCCCCCCTGCCCCCCTGCCTGTCCCCCCCTGCCCACCCGCCCGCTTGTTCGTTTATATATTTATCTGTTTATTTATTTACTTATTTAATCTAATGTTCTAGACATATGAGATACTTTCCATTTGCTTTCTGCTTCCCTATATAATTTTCCTTCTCACTTTGTCCCATGGTTTTGAGGTGCAGCACACCCCTAAGGAGTTCCCACTTCATAAAAGAGTTCCCGTTGCACAGCACGCAGTTTGGTCATGTCGTGAGCAACATACGTATGACTGTTCTGCTAAACAGTTGTATTGGGTTATTTTTCGAAAACTGATAACTGTTTCACTACGGGGTGCATTTGGCGGGTTTTTTTACTTTGTTAGTTAGGCACGAAATAAGGAAACCAATAAAGACTCCCTCCTTGAGGAAAGTATAATTACTTGAAAATTCAAGCAAATAACAAGGAATGGTTAGCGACAACAATATTTTATATAAATTGGCTAGCAAGAATTTCTCTATCTCTTACGCTTTACCAATTGTACAAAAGTAATTTATACTCAAGAAGACTTCAAAGGCTATCCTTTATTTGTCTTGAAGATATCTTAAAACACATGAGCTTTTAATCACCACCATTATAATCTTTCTTGAGATAATAAAAGCCTTCAGAAGTTGCTCCATCGAAGGTGTAATGTGGGGTGGAAGGATGTTCCTAAACATACTCGTGTAGCATCTTCAGAAGAAGTTAAACTTAAATACCTAGTTTAGTATTTAATTGACTTTTCAGTTATGTTGTTCTGAGAAACACGTGTACACCCAACCAGATATTTTTATAAAATGCATATACAGGATGTCCCCCTTCAAAAAACACCGACAATGCTCAGTATGTTGCGCGGAATGGTAAACTCATCGGTTTTTAAATGCGAATCCCTGTTCGGAAATGCACTGTTTGGACACTGTAACGCATCCAAATGTGAGATGCGTGTACGTTCACATTTCGTCAACAAACTCAACATTACATCACTTACTCTGCGTCATTGCAGAACCTATATTGGCGGATGTGAGCGTCATACACGTCACCCAACACGTGCGGTTGTGTTTGAAGATTTTCAGTCACTCTGTGGACTCCAGCAATAAGATCCTCCAATGATGTTACAAGAGGACAACTCCACAGAATATAGTTGAGAGGTGTAAGATAAGGTGACCGTGCTAGCCATGAAACTGGTCCACCTCTACCATAGATTTGACGTTATTTACATAAAAGTGTGCTGAGTTCTAGTCGGCCATTTCAGCAGCTGTGAACTGGTGCGTGTCTCACTGCTGTTCAAAACACTTACTAAACTGAAAACTACAAAGATACGCAGTAATATGAGCACCAATGATTGTATAGAGAAATTTAGCCAGCGCAGGAATGTTATTATGCCCAGGTCACTCGTCCCAGAACACATATGGCTGAAGGGTACTCTTATATCAAAACGAATATACTCGTAAAAGGCGTTCGTTCTTGAAGTTCGACGCTCTCCAGCATCCAAATCGTGCATTTTCGGACACGATGCACTTACTCACTGACTCACCCACTCTTCTACGAAGAATTCGTTCAACTTTCTACATGATTGGCATATAAATGCAGCATATTGCATTCACATAGCTTTCTCTACTTACTTTTCTTCCTGTGTTATTTGGGGTTATCAACACTGATTTTGCAGAGTTTTTCCGGGGCTTTTATCTATTTATTTAGTGTTCTTTATAGTATCCAACGCAAGTCTAAAGTATAAGTAGGTATAAAATCGTCAAACCACGCGCAACGCCGAGTATTTCAGCTAGTAATAAACATCAAATAATTCACATACTGCGAAAAGATATATCCGGGACAAGGTTATAAGAAGTTTTGACGTAACGAGTCTTTGAGGAACTTCCAATGGTACTGCTACAGTCAAGAAGAATGATGAAGTGTAACATAGAGGCTGTTCAGATGTTATATTTGACATATGAAGCTGGGGACTGTGAGTTGTTGGACGGTGTGTACATCTCCAAGCTGATACGTATCTCTCCCATGCAACAGGTGCTGTGTGCCACAAGCCACAGACCTTTCCGAGTCTGGCAGCGCGGAAATGCTGCCGTCGCAGCGGTGACAAGGAAACAGAGCTACCAACTCCGCTTCAATTTAATAAAACATAACCAGGCGTACTATCACCACACAATGTTTTGCTTCTGTTACATATCATTTATCGTCACTAAATATAAAACAACACTTTCGTAAATAATTCAAGTTAAGGCGAGACTAAATGGTAACAAAAGTAACATTTCTGGGCTGTTATAGTTGCGGTGGTTTAGCCTATCCCTAGGGGCATAAAAGTGGAAGGTCACTCTCACACGTAAGTTAGGAAAGCGGGGTAAAAAATATGTTTTGCAGACACAAACGTCGGAAGTGTATTCATACCTGCCTCTTCAGTCTAACACTGATTAGAAAGAACGAGCCAAATTTTCTCCCACCTTCCTGGTAACAACTAAGACAGAGGAGTGGGTATGTGTATTTGTTTTCAACAAATCTCTGTTTCTTTAGGCATGAGACAAGATACACCAAATAGCCCATATTCATTTTTATTTTTATTTACAAATGTGACCTTATCATAAAGGTATGCCATGTGACACAAAATAGCTCACAGATTTATTTTATTTCAAGTTAGAGAAACAAATGTATTAGTAATGAGTAAATAATTATATAAGGGGAAGCGTTTCTTTGTCGTATAAGAGAGGATAAGGAAAACATAACCCAATTTGCAATAGAAACGAAATGGAAGAGATAGCTTGCGTTCGGTATGCGAGGATTGCTATCACAGGCATTCATCGTATCTATGGGGCCAGAAGATGTTCACACGATGTTCCAGTGTAAAGGAACAATGGAATGGAAAGAAAGAACGCTAAGGACGTAATGATTAGCAAGGGATGGTCATTTATAAGAATATTACTTACTTTATGTACGTAATCAAGTAGATATCTTTAGAACAGAATAGACTGATGAGATTTGAGAGAGAGAGAGAGAGAGAGAGAGAGAGAGAGAGAGTGAATGAGTGAGTACTTACAGAGAGGATTGCACACCGATCCAAGTGTTGAGGCTATTGTATGCCAGACCCCGGGAAGAAGGGATGAAGTGAGTGCGCTCTACAGGCGTATTGGTACCCCTGTGAGTAGCGCGAGTGAACTAAGGGTCTCTAACGTTTGCTGGAAATTCTTCATCTCGACACCAGAGCTTTCCAAGCAGCTACTGGTCAGGCGACTACAACGCCACCCATCTGCCGAGAACAGCAAGTTACCGTTCGCAAAGTCCTTACACAGCAGCGCCAAACCCACCCATCGCCAATGCTGCGGATTGAGATGAAGCTGAAATGAAATGGACTGGCAGGAAATTCAGGGGATGTAATTATCCTTCCCAGCATTTGCCTGGCGACCCAAAATAATCTCTGAAAAACCCATGGTTTACAGAAGGTTGGCCGCGGTAATTGAAACCACAACCTCCCGAATGTTTGGCTATTCTCGGCCAAATAGCTTGGGCTAATAGTCCGCTTTGCTTCACATCTCACCTAGGCAGTGCGAGGTCATCGGCCTTGCAGAAAGCACTCGAACGGAGCACCAATAAACATTCGTTATCGAGATCTCTGGCCACCCTGAGTCACCTCTTCTGTACCATGTCTACTTTGAGGTACTAGCCAACCTGAAAACATACCATATGTAAAATTGTAAGTCCGCAAATGAAGCAAATATGGATATGATATTGTTCATTACACGGTCCTCGATTGCTAATACAATATCTGCATTTATATGCCTAATAGCCCGTATTATAACTTACAGGAAACATAACAAAGAGATTAAGTTAATATAAATGATAAACTATAGTAATTAATTGCAGCATATTTATAAATAACTTTTCTTAAATTACCAACAACTTCATACATCGTAATATTGTCAGACATCTTTGCAAAAGGACGGATGGCTTCTATGGAGTTGAATATGCCATAGCCTCTAAATTTAAAATTACTGCTTAGAAGGTTGTAGAAACATGTGTTTTGTGCGTGGACTTTGGTGTTATTTGCATACTTGCATATCTGCCATCTATTTCATTCTATTTATTTCTATTTACTTTAATTTTAGAAAATTTGGGTCACATTATTCCGATATTTAATCTAAATGGAGACTGGGGTAAATTGAGAAAACCACATAGATTTGTAGCTATGCAGTTGGTTTTGAATTCTCCGATACTGACCCATGGACGCCTTGGCCTGATTCGTCTACCTTTGTATATTTGTATAAGTAAAATTGTATGTTGTTAATCTTTATTTTTGAAGAAGTACCTTATAATATACATTCACACTAGTTTCTCTCCCATATACAGACTAACACGTATCTCATATTGATATGGTATCCATATAATACAATTTTTTACCACATTACGGAACTTCATAATATATATGGTTTAGGTATTATTTTAAATTGAGCGATATGTGCTTAGTTATAACATTTAAAACTAGTATTCTAATGTTGATTCGATTACAACAAACTGTTACTGAGGAAAGAGAGAAATAAAAAAGGAAAACAAGGGCAGCAAATCAGGAATCGCGAGTTTTCAATCACACCAGTCTTGGAATGTAGAGTATTTCTAACACAGCTAACGCCATCGAAAAACGTTACACATATGTGTAACTTGATGAGGTTCATATTTTTTCTATTGTAGCTTTCTATCCCTTTTGGTTTTATCCTGATTCATTATTTAGACAAATGAAGGGGACCTCACAGAATACTCAAAGAAAATTACAGCTTTGTATTTCCTTATTCATGAAAATATCTGCAATATATTCTATTTTTATCAAAATATTTATAGCCATTTTTGCAAAAATAAAGAATAATTAAAATTAAAACTTACTCTGTAAAGGTGAAGCTTTTCTTACAAATCATTGTGTCTTATTTTAGTTGTGTTCACACACGCACACGGACACACACAGACACGAACACGCATAGCTTTTACAAAATACTTATTTTTGCACTCAGTTGTTCTGAAAACTTTCCAGTGAAATCTCCACATGTAATTTTTCGGTGGAATGCCCTGCTTCCTCATCTATTGTACGAAGGTCATAGAGAAAATAATGGTATGAACAAGAAGTTCATTCCCCAGTGTTTGAAAACGTAGTATAAAAAAAACTGTATAAAACACTGAAAATAAGCATAAAGCTGACTTCAACATTCTCATAGTTTGTTCAAATATGGCCAAAGTATATACGTATCTAAAACATGTAGGCATATTTAGAAAAACTATTCATATTATGTCTCAGGCATACTTTTACATAGCTTTTAGGAATAAAGATTATGCTGTTGGATTTAGGGGTAAAATCTGTGTTATGGTGCGTTTTTCCTCAGCACTCATTTCTAAGTTTTGTTTTCAGTTATTATTAATTTAGAAGGTTAACTGAGCACAATACAAAGCGTTTTTGTTTCACTATCTGATTCAGGTTGCGTATTGCATTGCTTCTCCTGTGAGACTTGGTTGAAGCAGTGAAATAATGAAAGTATACATGAAACATAAGGCTGCGAAAACAACACACGCCCAATTTCGTATTAATGCTACTGACATGGGGGATTGCTTGTGTCTAAAACTATTACCAGAAGCGTTGAAAAGGGCCATTGCATTTGATGTTGTGTATTCCATTAACTACTAGCACGCCTTTGTGGGTAGATACAAGCTAAGTTGATTGTCGCCTGTAAGCGAATCGATAGGCAACTTGTAGCACATGCTGGTGTTGCGGCCTTGCCGGTCAATCAGATGCAGGCACTTTACCTCTTTAGTAAGTTACCTCTATTTACGGGAGCTGATCATTAGGCCACAAAAACTTGGTGATTCCCTAATCGAAGCATCCACACAGAATATTTTATTGCAAATTTAAGTGTAATACATAGCTCCTTCACAACTTATACACAACAAGTCTTTGGAAGCTTGCAGATATCGAAGGAGAAAGCACCTTGTTTTCAATTTTCGTTTACTAAATTAACTGCTAAGAGGAAAATCTTATCAATGCCAATTTATGATGCACCTTGACTACACAGAAGTCAATCGTTATATTTAATGGAAAAGTTGAAATTAATGTTTTTCTTTAAAAATATTAAGTTTTAAGTAAATCGAGCGCTATGACGCCATGGTAACGTAAGCGATTCACATTTGGAAGGTCCCAGACTGGTTATTCTCATTGGTTTTTCCTTAGGTGAATGTGAAAACTTTTATCACCCCTTTTATTAGTAAATATGAGTTCCTTCTTCTTCACCACCGTACCACGCATGGGGTGATCACCCATCCTGGGTATCCTATGATCCAAAACTTCCTGGCTCCTCGACAGATGATTAAAGGCATTACTTGCAAGTCCTATAAAAGGAGGGCAACCGTTAATGAAGAAGAAAAAGAATATGGTGTAACTCATTAAAAACACAGAAGCAAAACTGAATGAAATAAAGGCATACACGGTGTTCTCTAATTCCCGTCCATTTTGAATAGGCAACACAACCCATTTTAAGTGACCGCTTACAAGACAAGTATAATTTCTTGTAGAAACAATTATATATGATAATTACATAGATTAACAGACTTGTTTTATTACACCATTGTATACTTCGTATACTACTCATATTGTAATGGTCGTAACATGGAAACTTATATAATAATTTGAGCAATGAAAGGAATGAATATATCAGCAACAATAAGTAAAGGAGTAAGACTGCTCTTTTTATCTGCAGATATTATTCTTATTTTAACATTCAGAGGAGCAGACACAATTAGAGCAAAGCTTGTCCTGGAATTGCTTTGATTACCTCGGCTGCAACTTTTCTTATGTGAAGAATGATGATCACCAGAACAATAACAACATACAGTTAGATATGCAATGTCCTTAATATG